>JAIEZT010001214.1:11227219-11420214 GCA_019594935.1 Periophthalmus modestus | reverse complement strand
TGATGAAGTCTAGCCTGGCTCATCTGCCGTTACTACTACTGAAATGAACATGTTTCTGTTCTGTGTCAAGTGAGTAGTTAGTAGTGAGGGGAGTGGGATCTCAGTACTTCAGATGTTTCTGAGTACTTCATTGGGAGTATATTGGCTCTGTGTACAATGGTAGCTGGCCTGTTCTGGTCAGAGGGACAGTCTGCGTGGCCATTTCTACTGTAAAGTAATGTCTACGAGGTTTTTGCCGAGTTACGCTGACATCATATTAAACACTTTACAGATGTGTGTCAGTGCTAATGCTACTGTCATTCAAATCATTGACTGTATATATAAATGAACATAGCTCCTTCCAAATAGGAGGTGATCATGTGCACGCCTCCAGCTCCGTCGACTCTGGCTCTAGTTTACTTTACATTGAAAAATTGTCACTCCTCTGTAACTGCTGTGGTCTTGTAATTTTGGTCTTAAAATCTTTGTATTAACCCGCTCAACGTGATCCTGTTTTTATTTCACTATTGTGTCCATAAATCAAGATATGACCATTAATGACAGACAAATTAGGCGCCATCTTTTCCCGAGCTATATATAACTGCTCTCGCCTCGATGAGCTTCATTTGACTGGAGCTGAACACTATGGGTGACGTCACACTCCCATAGCAACACAATGAAATGTGTTGTAAAGAGAACCTGATTATTTTTAGGTGTAGATTATATTTATATTTACATGTATTAATCTCTGACATTAGCATTAGCTTTATCCAAACCCTAATAGGGATTACATAAGAGCAGAAATGATCCCATAGACTACTAGCTACTAGCTACCATTGTGCACAGAGCCTATTAGAGGTGGTTTAAGGATGCAGGTCTGGACTAAGACTTGGACGTGGTCTAGACTAGATCTGGACTTAAGACTTTGGTTCTGGATCTTACCCCGTCTGGAGGTTTTACCAGGACTTGGACGCTGGGGGTCATCTGAGGAGAGCATTATAGAGTTCACTTATCGAGCTCAGGCTAAACACACCTCAGCTTAAATGAACGAGGTCGTGTTCATGTTCTAAATGTGATGGTGTCGCAGTTTCAGACAGAGGGTGGGGCCTGTTTAACTCTGTGGCAGATTTTTTTATGATGTTGAACCTTGTCATTGTTATGGATTAAACATCTTTACAAATGAATCCTCATATGAATGACTGAATCAACAGTGATAAGGTTCAACATTTGTGGATCATCAGTTTGGTGATTTCTTTCAAAAACACTCAATCTACCATAGAGCTATATAGGCCCCTGCACAACATCTGAAATCATGACATCATATTGGATACTGACCTTGTGTCATTGGGCAAGACACATAACCTCACTATGAATGTGACTTTTAGATTAGTGGTGATGTGGAAGACTCTGGATGCAGAATCACACCACCACACATAAGTCAACCTACCCCTGGGCAACAGCGCAAATGTACTTAGTTATAACCAGTGGTAGATCGTAACAAAGTAGTAAAGCACTGTACTTAAATTTTAGGTAGCTGTACTTTTAAGTGGATAATTTTTTACTTTTACTTCCCTACATTTGAGAGCAGGTATATGCACTTTCCATTATTTTTCCATTTATTTTTTTATTATTGTCCGAGACCTGCTGAAAAGTCTGAGGGTTTGTTTTTGGTCATAATTTGAGCAAACAAATATATACAAATAAAAAAAAAAATGGGAAAAATTATCTATTCAGTTCAAATTCAGCATAAATCTTCATCAAATTCACTACATTTGAAGCCTTATAAGACAAAATGTGTAAAATTCTTTTTACTTTAAGTACATTTTTAAAGAAGTACTTTGACTTAAGTTGATTTTTTCATGTGATACTTTTAGATTTACTTTATTTGTACTTTTACTGAAGTATGACAACTGAGTAACTTCTTTCACCACTGGCTATAACTATATCAAACCTTATATTAACATTTGCAGTGTGTCCTTGTATTGCCTCTGCTCTGAGTATCTGTCAGATCTAAACTCTCCGCAGTCGTCTACAGCCGTGATTCTTGGCTCCTGATTTAAAGGGCCACTTCACCCTGTGTAACATGTGAAATGAGGTGAGCGATTACCCCGGTCACCTCCCCCATCTGATCTTGTTTATTTGCAAAGAGGTCGTATATCTGCGTGTACTCAGTGACTTTACATGCACTTTGTTCTTATGTTAAAATCCATCACAGTCAATCATGCTGTTATCCACTTTTCAATCTGGCAACCCAAACACACCAGCACTCAGCAGCTGGCTCAGGACCAAATCTGGCAACGGTCCAAAAAACAGTGAGCATGCAGTCCAGCAGGGGGCAGTGCAGATGCAGCTGTGCAATGAATCATATTTTTAATCATATTTTAAATCATTAATGACCAGGTCTAAAGCTAATCTCGTGAGTTTTTGTGTGTTTTAAACAGCTCAGGAGAGGAAAAGCATTATTTTTCTGTCTTTTTCTTATTCTTTTTTTAGTTGAATTTAAATTAAATTATTGAAATTGAGATTAAAAGACATGAACCTTATTTAAAACGCCAGATTTAAGTTTTAGTGCGAAGTTACCTAGTCCTACATGCGAATCAGTGGGGGCAGCAAAGAGTGAGGTGAAGCTGTGGATGACACACAGCGGAGAGTGTACAGACAGCGTTGGGAAGTAACTGAGTACATGTACTGCGAATACATCTTTTGAATACTAATTTTGACTATTTGCTGGCATTCAGAATATTGCTTTCCCAAAATCAAAGAAATACATAGCAGTATTCCATCATGTAATTCTGGCTTTGAACTGCACAGTATTAGTGAGAAAATACACCTCTTGAAGTGTGATTTTTTAATCTCTAATTAAATAATGAATGCATAACAAACAGAACAACAAAAATAAAGCTGTTTGTAAGTATATGTCATGTTGGTTACACTATAATATAATGCATCTCAATGTAAAATCTTCCAAATATTCTGAATGCAGTACTCTGATTGGCCCATGTACCAGAATACGTTTTAAAATACATTTTAATTTGAGTATTCAGTATTCTTCCCATCACTGTGTACAGATGTGTAGGTATGTGGATAGTGACGGTACCATAAGAGTGGTCCAGACGGGGGAATGTGGCAGTGGTAGAATACTACTCTGGAGGGAGTAACCAATGAGTGTATACTGCCCGCCATCTGCCTGTTTTACCCAGAGTCCTCTATTGTTACAGAGGTTGGTTTGTAGTCACAGTGTACATAAATCTACAGTCCTGCAATGTATTCTTCACTAATTACACTAATCAGTAAAACCAGCACACAGCCACAAGAGCAGTGTTTTGTGTTCTTCTTACTAACCGTGTGCAGTTCTTTGCTTAAACTGCATGATACGGTACTGCAGTGTATTCTTTGGGTTTTAATTAGTACCAGAATACAGTTACTCAAATTTTGGGACATGTATTTAGTTACTTCCCAACTTCATAACTATGATGCCAGAACAATGTGCATGTTCTGTATATGACCACCAGAGGGCGCTTTTATCAAGTGAATATGGACAGTGGGATGAAAGCGGGACCAAGGTGACTCTCTCTTTCTCTTCCCTCCCTCCCTCTCTATTTCTCTCTCTCTCTTCTCTTGTCTTTATCCCTTTACCCGCTCTTCCCCCTCCTCTCTCCCTTCTCTTTCCTCTCCCCCTCTCTCTCCTTCTCTCTCTCTCTCTTTTCAGTCCTGAGGCAGCTCCTCTCTGCAGCTGCTGACTCATTTTACAGAGGGTGGGACTAATGTACTACTACCTTTGTACTGCAGTCTGTGTAGTACCTGTGTGTATTGATTAAAACCTTAAATACAGTTGTAAATGAAAGGTGAGTCCATGCATGAGACGGGACACCGCTTAAGCTGCAGACGAGCAGAGCTGTGTCTATGAGAGGAACAGAGACACATGTGGACACAAGTACATGCAGCTAACACGATGACAGCTGACCAACATGATTACAATACACTTATAACAGCTGAACATTTCTTTTTTGGCAGTTTTCTGTCCTATACATGATCTCTCCTAGTACGATGCGTGTGATAGGAGAGGCAGAGGCTGTGGAGCTGCAGAGATCCAGGGGGCTTTGGCTCGGGACTTACCCGAGATCTGAGGACTGGTCGCGGACTGGTCACTCAGCAGCTGGGCCTGGATGGTCTCTACAACGCGCTTGAACCTCCGACTGGGACCTAAGCCACAGAAAAAAGTATTAACATCATCTGAGTTATGTTATTGTGCTGGGGGGGTACAGTGGCCCGCACTCATGCCTCACAGGAGGAAGGTTCCTGTGCCTGGGTGGGTTTCCTCACACACACACTCCCGTTTCTCTCGTCAACCCAAAACATGCACCATAGATACAATCGTCCAGCTGAGGCAGTCCTGACCAAGACTAGCTCAAAATCTGGAGATGGGTCCCCGAACGCTGTACAGAACATTGAAGGATGGGTCAAATGCAGAGGATGAACCCTCTCTTCCTCCCTCACTCTCCTTCTCCTTTTGTTGCCGCTCTCTCCTCCTCCCTCTCTCTACTATCTTTCCCTCTCCCTCTCTCTCTTTCTCGGTGAAACTTGGCAGTGTTTAGTTCACAGTTGAGTCCACACAGTCCTCACAGTCTGTCCCTGCTGTGACTGGAGCTGCGAGCTCTCCCTCTCTTCTCCCTCTCCTTCTCCCTACTCTCCGCTTCTCTTTCTCCTCTCTACTCCCCCTCCCTTTCCCCTCTCTCCCCCCCCCTCCTCCCCCCCCCCCCCCCCCCCCCCCCCCCCCCCCCCCCCCCCCCCCCTCTCTCTCGCTGAAACTTGAAACTTGGCTGTGTTTATTTCACAGTTGACTCCACAAAGTCCTCAGTCTGTCCCCGCTGTGAAGAGCAGCAGGGACACCTCCCCCTCTCTTCTCTCATTCTCTCTCCTTTCCTCTCCTCTCCCCTCTCTCTCTCTTTCCTTCTCTCTTCATTAAGGATGTATACCATCAAATATTTAAGGTGCACTGTGTAACTTTTCTGTTTTTATCCATGGAGGTTTCGCTTTACCTGGCATGTACCACAGTATGGCATTAAAATATCTGTCTCACATTTGTAATAATCTACAGCTGTTATTGCTCAAAACTACATGCATTCTTACTGTGAGTAGGCTCGCCTCACCACAGATCTGACCTGTAAAGCCTTGTGCTTTCATCTGCTTGTCTCCATAGATCGACAGACAGAGAGATATATAGATGGATAGACAGACAGACAGACAGACAGACAGATAGATAGATAGATAGATAGATAGATAGGCAGAGAGATAGACAGATAGAGAGACCAAAAGATAGACAGACAGACAGATAAATAGATAGACAGATAGACAGACAGACAGACGGACTGTTGATTGATAGATAGATAGATAGATAGATAGATAGAGAGATAGATAGAGAGACAGAAAGATAGATAGAGAGACCAAAAGATAGATAGATAGATAGATAGACAGATAGATAGATAGATAGATAGATAGATAGATAGATAGATAGATAGATAGATAACAGACAGATAGATAGATGAACAGACAGATAGTTAGATAAACAGACAGACATGCATACATAGAGGGATGGATAGATGTTGCACCGTAGCCTATCATCACCTGACAGCAGTGTGAAGGTGACAGAGTAGATGCCGCTGTCTTTGGTGGCTCCAGAGCTCTCGCTGTAAGTGATGTCCACCTGAAACTTGACTGGTTTCTGAAACACGTGGGTCCAGCCGCAGACTTGTACTCGGCTCTGAAGCTGGTCTGAGAGATCACACTGTGGCTCAGGCTCGGGATCTGCACACACACAGACACGGTTACACTGACAGTCAAACTTTTAGACACTTTTATTCTGTATTTCCATAATTATTGGTTGAATAAGTAAAAGATGCTCACTGAAGGCATCAAAACTATGACTGGACTGTAGCGTATATATAAGCTAGGACCGCGTTACCGATAGAAAGGCGTGCACGATGTCAGCCTTGATGGAGCTCAGAGGCTTGTCCTTGATCACCACAAAGATCTGCTCCTCCTTCTCCAGGTTTATGAAGTTACCGAACCATGACTTCTTGGCCAACCTGCAAAATGTAACTCCGATTAGCAACAAAACCTTTGCAAAATGTACGAGTGATTAGCAACAAGCTGCAGATAAGAGTTTAGGATTTAGGTCTGTAGGCTGCGTTCATCTGACAACACATCCCTAAAGTTTAACCTGAGCTGGAGACATGTCAGAACTCTGCGGTGTAACTATCAGATTGTACATTTGTTGACCTGACAAGCAAGTTCAATGTCTTCTCTGTGTCAGCATAAATCATTTTTATAATAGCTTTAGTAAGTGGTGTCATTATTCATCCCATAAGATGTGCTTGTTGTGAGATGAAAGGACAGAGATAAGATGAATATGGTAAGTTTGTTGAGCCAATCTGAAAAATAATGATATGGTTCAACATGTATTAGATCATAAAAAACAATGAATCTCTCATAGAGTTATACAGGCCCTGCACAACATCTATGATTACAACATCGTCAAGCTCTTTTCACAGTTTGAAAATCAGACACCCAGATTTAAAAAAGCTCTACTTACTCTGGAGAGGAGTCTGGGGTCAGACTGGACATGTCCTCTTGTGTAGGAACTGTAGACAGAAACACAACCATCACAACATTCGTCATGTATCTACAAAGGCAAACACAGCTAGGGCTAATGATTTGGGAAAAATATCTTAGTGCAAGTTTATATGCTTAGTTTATATTTAGCTTTTCTTAATTGATTATACACATAGGCTTCAGCAGTGTTGCATAGTCATCTTGGCAGAAAGGAAAAAAAAATCCTCTACTCGCTAGTGTGACCTGCAGCTATCCATAGGAGGGGCCGAAAACGCCACAGCTCCTTGTTGTGATGATGTTTACGGCGACGTCAGTTCCCATTGGGCACTGCAGTTTTCTTTTATTAAGTATTTTTAGATGACTATTGTGATTTAAAATGTGCAAAATAAAACATAATGATCCAGTGTCATAGATGTGTCACAGATTATAACTATAGGGCAGACACAAGCACAATATATAGTCTTCTTTAATAATATGATTCTGTTGAAAGTTCACATTTTTAACACATTCAGAATAACTGACAAAAAAAAAGAAATACAAACTAACAAACTGATGTAAGAATCACAGAACATGTTTGTACAGATGTAAACTACAGAATGTGCAGCCTTTGTGATTTACTAATTGTGTCCATTCCACTTTCGATTCGATTGTGATTAACCTTACAGCCCTAAATAACCACCGTGAGACCCTCTGCCGTCCCATAATACCTCATTAGCTGCACTTAACACTGTACTTGGCTTCATTTGCATTTGAGTTAATTTGCATTATTAGACACAGAGCATGTACTTTTCCCTGCAGGCTTAAAGAGACCAGCTTTATACGCACAGCTCACAGTTCAGAAGGTAATTATTCATTAAGAACTAATTAGCATATATTTTGAAGAGATAATGGTAGATATAACCTAGTTACAAAACCCTGGAGGTAACACAACACACCTGCAGAGTGCAGACATTTAGCAGAATGTCTTTCTTCTGTGCTGTGGTCATTTTTACACAGGTCTGTGGCATTTCATTAAAACTCAGATTATAACATTAAAACAAGAGGAAGGAACAGAATGTTGACCTGAAATAGATCATACTATGGCGTACCATTTTACATCACCTTGTTATTTCCAAGTATGGTTTATAAAGATGTTATAAATATTTTTTATAAAACTTAAATAAAAAAAAAGATTAAAAATAAAAATGAAGCGCATTAGATCAACATAAAATGATTTGGCCAGGAATAGTATGACAAAATGCAGTTATCTAAAAAGTCAATATTTTATTTCTTTATTTCTTTGTTTGTTTGTTAAATTAACTTTATTTTCTATATTTATTTTGGTGAAAAAAAAAACAAAACCAAAACGGTTCAAAGGTTATACTTGCTAATAATGCAATGTAAAAGTGCTGTTCCAAAGTATTATTCTCATATTCATTCTTATTGTTTTTGACAGAAATCAATTAAAGCAACACCATGTAACTTTCTGGAGGTGGCATGTCACCTCCATAATTCCATAGAAACAGAAAGCCAAAGCCATACTTCCGAACATTTTCCTTGGAGATAGATGAGTTTTACGGCATACTGTGGGATAGTACAGCCAAAGAAACAACATTTCCACAGAAACAAGCAGGAAGAGAGTCAGGCTTGTGGAGATGCAAGTCCACTCAGAGCAACAATGCACATTTTTCAGTGCATTAAAAGCATAAAAAAAGATATTTCATATTAGTCTATATTCTGTCAAAAAGTAACTCAGAATTCAAGAATTTAAGGCTTTTATTTTCATAGTGAATGGAGCTCAACAGTGACCACCTGTCCCTGGTTCCCATTGACGAAAAAAAGTATATTACAAGTTTGAAAGCTCAGGGCTAATTTCCTCTGTGTTAACTAACTAACACAAGAACTATGATTTTGATTAAAATCTATTTCTGAAACTTTATAAAGTATAAAACATAAAATATAAAGTTATTTTAAAAATGTGCTGAATCTTGTGCTTTTTGGACTTAAAACAGCAACTTCATGGATATTAGTTAGCATGTAGCTGGTTAGCCTCAGCGATGCCTTTGAACTCTTAATATTTGAATTTTTCCACACGTTTATGGGAAAAACAAATGCAAAATCTACTTCTGGAACCAGAGTTTAGTTTGTTTAGCTCCATACTCTCTTCCTCCAAGTCTTACCCTGCATTTTCCGGCGGTGGAACCTCGGCGAGCCCAGGAAGCTGTTCTTGATGGAGTTGAGCCGCGTCCTCCAGGGCATGCCCCCGATGGAGGGCGAGGGCGGTGGGGTCGGGCTGGGGGTCCCAGCCGGGCTGTCCTTGGGCGTGTGCACGGGGGTCCCTTTGGGCGTGGGGAGGGGACTGCCACGTGGGGACACCTGTGGGGGGGCAGCACATTTGCCGTTGCTGTCGGGATGGAGGTGTCTACGTCGAGGGGACATTGGCACCACAGGGGACAGGGGGATGGAGAGTTTGGGGGGTACAGTGAGAGGGGGGTGGCGTCGGACCTTCGGGCTGATCGGGGCGCATTGGGACGGGCACGGGGTGAGGGGCTGGCAGGGCGTGGATGGTTCAGATTTGGCCGCGGATGAGGTTGGAGTTGAGTTTGGGAGCGGGTTGGAGCGGGTAGTTTGAAGTGGTTTCTCGGAGGGGCGGGGTTTAGCAGGTAGGGTCTGGGTGCGTGGGTGCATGAGAGGAGAGCCCATGGGTGCTCTCGGGGCGATGCCGTTGAGTCGCGGTTCACACGAAAGGGGCGACAAGGGGGAGATGGGCGAGTTCGGGGAGTGGCACAGGTTTGGGGACTGGGGTGGGACGAAGAGGCGTCTGTGGGGCTGCGATTGGTCATGCAGCGGCAGCGTCGGCCAATGAGAGTGGAGCAGGAAGTAACACAAAAGCACAGGAAACACAGAGGAGGCGAAAGGTGGAGGTGGAGCGAGGGTGAGGTGCAAGAAAGAAAGAAAGAAAAGACATGCCATTAGCCAGTGACCAGCCAATCAGCACGCAGCAGTGGAGCCGTGGCTATCCAATCAGGACGCGGCAGTGAGGCAGTGAAGCAGTGAAGCAGTGACAGAGATGCACCAAGGAGAGGTCAATTATGAGTACTGTCCCTTTAAATCAAATTTAAAGTAGCAACTTATTTCAGGCACTGTATTGTATTGTATGGTAGTATATTGGCTAGGTAAAATCTTCTAAATAAGAAAAATGGGGATTGGGCACTTAGCAACGCTGTCAATCAAATTAACGCTAGCAGGAGCGACTTCGGGGAAAGAAGTTGCCTGATTTGTCTGTTATATTCATATCTTAATTTAGGGACAAAATAGTGAAGTAAAAATACCAGGATCATGTAGAGCGGGTCTATATGAACATTTTAAGACCGAGAGAAAGGCCACAGTTTTTGTAAATTGTAAAGTGAATTGGAGTCAGAATCGATGGAGCCAGAAGCACACCCATGGAACAAACTGACACAAGCCGTTCAGTTCTTCAGTTCTGGGCCCAGAACTGAAGAAGTGGCTTGGATGAGCAGCGAGACATCTTCACTCCTACAACGATTTGTCCAGCTGACAGATTTAAACTTTGTCTTTTGCTGTGGATAAGACCTGGATGACTGAGGGTTTACACAGGCAATCAGGCACGTTATTACTAAGAATCGTGGAAACCCAACCGTCTGACACCATCCCAGACACTTGATTCCCCATCATGGTGCATTTTCAAGAGTGACAAAAAAAACAAATAGTGGGCGGGGCTGAAACCTGTTCCTCACTCGTGGTTTAAATCCGGTACAGGACCTTTACATGTCCGTACATTCACTTCTCTCCACTGGTGCATCCCCCTTTACAAAGTGTGTCGTTCTGGGACACAGCTCACACATGCAGCAGAAGCACAGGATGAACAGACCTCCAGCCTCATAAATACAATACGACGATGTCATGGTCCTTTCTCATAACAGCACAATATACCAATATGTGGACTTGAGGTTTTTTTAAAGGTCATATATTCTGCTGAAATGGCTTTATAAAATTGTTCCCTCATCAAAACCATACCTGGAGTTGTGTTTCATACATAAACGTTCTCTCAAGAGCTCAAACAGTCAGTAATGCAGAAAGTTCTCAGTGTTTTTAAAGTTCAAACACATACGCAACTAACCAACTTACACACTCGCAAATACTATTTTTAGCCTTATTCACTCTGCTTCTCCACAATGTTTTATTACATTCTCAGAAATTCAGAATAAAAGTCCAAATAACGCAGAATATAAGACCTTTAAAAGATTATGCATCAGTTAAATCGCTGTATGAGAATGTGCTGAATGAACACCAATATTATGCCTATGTCAAGTTTGATGAAGCCATTCTCTTCATCTTATAGAAAACTGCACAGTCAGGCTTTAAACTGCATACATGTGTAAGTATCAATATAATGAAATGGGTTTTTTCCATTCACAATTTTCTTAGCTTCATTTTTCTGCAATATGCATACACACACACTTTTAAGAACACATATTATGCAAAATGGGCTTTTAAGAGCTCATGTTCTACTGTCCTCTCCTCAACCACATACCTGGAGTTGCATTTTGAACTGTTTACGCTTGTTTCATTAATAAATCCAAAATCATCTTCACTGAGCCTCAAAAATTTGCAGTTTGCATTTTGCCAGTTCTGTTGCGTCATAGATAAAACTTCAGATTTGTCCTATGCAGTTTTTAATCCCATAAACCATCACAGGACTCATTCTGCACTCAAATTATGTTCACAGCGCACACATGGCTCTGTTAGCATAGCATTCACGGGGGATTTTTCTATTTTTTATTCTCATTGCTGACAGTAGAGGGAGCTCAAATGCCTAAATGCCTCACTGGAAACAGAGGTGTAGTTTAACAAAATATATTCACCAAATGTGGACATATTTTAAGTTAGAAAATGTAAAATACTTATCCCAAGGTGACCAAAAGTATTTTTAAATGGGAATTAAAGCCACAAAAATGCATAAAATGTGTTCTTTAATATTTCTGAAGTTTGCAAACAAGTTATGTTCAAGTTATGTTATATTAATGACATCTTGAAATAAATAAATTTGAGAATTTATTGTATAGTCTATGTGTAAGGTCACAATACACAATAAGTAGTAGTCAGCTTAAAGCCTGCTATTTCGAATCATGAAAATGTGAATATTAAAAACACAGGGATTTAAAAGGAGGGTATATGCATCTATATCTACAGTCACTGAATAAATGAGCAAATGTTGGCAGTATTGTCCCTTGTTTAGAATAGTTTTCAAACCTGGCTGAACAGAGGGGAGACTGCGGGACTCGGGTAAGCTGTAAAAACTGTAAAAACTGCAGAGGGAGGAGAACAGCGCCCCCATGTGGTGATGGAGGGTGAGTGCACTTACCCTGGGGCTGCTCAGAGGACTGGTGGACAGGCCTGAAGACGCTCCACTGATGGACCGGGACCTACACAGCAAACATAAGGTCAAAGTTAGAGAGGCATTTATGCGTTCATGTGTATACACTGCAAAAAAGACGATTCAGTTAAATGACCAGAATTGTGAATTATAATTTTGAGTTGTTTTGACTAAAGTTTTGATGCATTTACATTACACATATTGACTCTCGTGAGCTTTAAGTCATGTATAATTTTGTTACTTTCTCAAAAACATACCTGGAGCTATGTTTTGTTTCATTCACACGTGTTTGAGTAATACTTTATTATTAGTCTGTCTACATCTCCAAAGCTCAAAATGCTCGCTTCCACTTTGTGATGTCATGTAGTGGTAGCTTTCAAGTCAACAGCTCCTTTTACCTTTAGTGCACTAGAGTTAGGCAATTTCAGGAATGAAATGAGCCAAGTGATTCTAGTGACTTGTATGGAGTTTAAAACACACTGGAGCACTTCCTGTATCACCACATGACATCACAAGGTTGAACAGATTGTTTTCAGTTTGAGAGAGAAACTTAACCTAAATATGCAGGGTTGTGTGTTAAACATGTGAATGAAACAAAACATAACTCTAGGTATGTTTTTCACAAGGAAACAACATAGATAACATAACATAGATTAGAAAATAGTGTAATATGGGCCCTTTAAAGGTTCACAGTGTAACTTTTCTGATGAAAGGAAGGTCACCTGCTTGTCTTGTTGGCTTTGCCTGGAATATAACACAATAGCACATTGAAGCATATTTATCTCCATGGAGACAAGAGTGTGATGCCACCAGGCCAAGTCACACGTGACATCGGATCTGTGGAGAGGCAAGCCAGCTCACAGTAAAAATGCATCCTTTACAGGGTATTTTTGAGCATTAAAATGCCCATAATGAAAGAAAAGGCTAAATAGATAATTTTAATGCCATACTGTGGAACACTCCAGGCAAAGCAATGACATCTCCATGGAGACTATCAGGTACTGGCCCCCCACCAGAAAAGTTACATAGTGCACCTTTAAGGATTTGTTGTCATCATTCCAAATAAAACTATTTGTACAAGTTTGAACAAATTTTCTGATTAAAATAGTTGATGTAAAAATTCTAAATTATATAATTATGAAAATAAAATAAAAGTGTTGATTGAAACTAGTCAGGCAAACTAAATAAATATAAGCATGTATCCAAAATTCAAGTCCTTTTAACTGATGAAGTGATCTTTTTTGCAGTGTATGTGAAATCCATCAGGGCGTCGAGGGAAGATGAAGTTAAGATGAGAGGTTATGGAATGGAACAAACTGGCCATTCACACGTTTCACATCAAATATTTATATCTTAGGTCATAACACCAAAATATAACAACAATATATAACAACAATATTTACATATATACCCGGAGAGTCTGATATTCACTGTATAAGCGTGCACATTTCAGGCCATTTGTGACAGATACTTATCATGTTCTTATGACTTTACCAATATATCTGGTTTAGACCTGGGTTAGATCTGGTTTAGTCCAGGTGTAGTCCTTGGTTAGACCTGGTTTAGACCTGGTTAAGTTCTATTAGTCCTGGTTTAGATTTGTTTTAGTCCTGGGTTAGTCCTGGTTTAGTCCTGGGTTAGACCTGGTTTAATTCTGGGTTACACTTGGTTTAGTCCGGTTTAGTGGGGCTCTGAGGTACCTGGTCTGAAATGTTTAGTATCCATTAGAGGTCCTTAAAACCAGGTTTAGTTCTTGGTTTCAGTCATGGTTTAGTCCTGGGTTAATCCTGACTAAGACCTGGTTTAGTCCAGGATTAAACCTGGTTTAGTCCTGATTTAGTGCAGCTCTGAGGTGTTCCTTGCAGTGTGTGCACTGAGTTAGCATTTATCAGAAGTGCTTTAAACCTGGTTTAGTTCTGGTTTAGTCCTGGTCCAGTCCTGGTTCAGTCCTGGATCAGTCCTGAATCAATCCTGGTTTAGTCCCGGTTTAGCTCTGGTTCAGTCCTGGTTTAGTCCTGGTTCAGTCCTGTTTTAGTCCTGGTTTAGTCCTGGTTTTAGTCCTGGTTTAGTACTGGTTCAGTCCTGGTTTAGTCCTAGTGCAGCTCTGGTTCAGTCCTGGATTAATCCTGGTTTAGTCCTGGTCCAGTCTTACTTCAGTCCTGGGTTAGTCCTGCTTCAGTCCTGGATTAGTTCCAGTCTTCACATATATATCACTGGTGCACTGCGTCCGACTAAAATAAACTTGTTTTATATTAACGACACTCTTGAGTCAGCATCTTTATGAGTACAGTCCCTGAGTCCATGTTCACACGTGGCTCTGCTCCTGTCTGCACTATTCATCATCTCTGTTCCATTAACTGTCCATCTGAAACACTGTGGGCGTCTGCAGTCATTCTGATGTGTAATTACGCAAAGACAATCTGGACCAGCGTAAAGTGAACACCAAACACTATATCACTGTTAATGACGCATGGCAACCACAGTGGGCTCTTAGTTAGGTCTCTAGTACTTCAGTACAGTCACAGTAATATACCACAGTTTTAAAGTATATGGCATTACTGTCAAAATACTTGCAAAGAAATTCATGTCTTCACAATACTAAAATTTCAAACTTGATTTTGTTACTAAGGAATAGACTCAATACTCAGTAACAATTCTGATACCATGATGATAATATGGTATTATTATGGTATAATAATTTTGACAATATATTCCCATGTGGCCTTATATCTGTGTACCTCAGTGTTCCAGGTGGGTTTCATAGTGGTCCATGGGTCTTATACTATTTTAGTATTGATACCTGCTCAAATGAGTATCTTGTTCCAATACTAGTTTTAGATTTTTAACACTTTTGACAACCCTAAAAGGAGTTGCTAACAATATACTTTGTTATTTGTGACACCAACAACTTGGAGGAGAGCGTAACCGTCCTCTGCAACAATATGTGTGGACAAAACAATCAAAAGTGACACACTGATAAACATGACCTATGCTGCTGGTGCCACCCCAGAGACAGCAGCGGTGTAGCAGTGTGGTGGAGATGTGACCCATTTGTATCACTAGTGTTACACCATTTGCTTCAGTTTAAAGTTACTTTATTGAGGTAATTAGTAAGTATTTTTAAGAAAGGTAACAGTTTACTTTTTCCAAATACCTTCTCCAGCTCTGGTGACAACTACAGTAACATACATGTAAAGTGTTTGACAGTATAGCTGTGATTCCAGGGCTTAATTTGATCCCTAAATACATTGCCCTTTCTATTTATTTTTGAGGGTTAAAGATTTGTGAATAATATTTGCAGAAGTGGCAACCATCTGTTCTATCTGTTCTTCCCCACACTCATGACTCCGGTCTGCTAGTGAGTACTGATTTACGCTTCAGGCTCTGTATAATTCTGTAGTCAAAGGGGGAGCAAAATGGCAGATTTGAATCTTTTTATTTAGAATGAACTAAACCCAAAAGGGTCCTGTATGTTATGAAATACCCTCAGTATGCCAGATAATGTCATCCAAGGTATAACAGCATATACTAGTGCCTACTCATATGTATTGTTTCTGTGGCACAAGCGTTTACAATATAACTGACTTGAAAAACAGAAATATTTCCCTGTTGGACATTTGGAACAGCCTCTATGAGCAGCATTAGACAGACGGGTGAGGCAGTGGACATGCTTAGGGTCAGAACAGCACACATAGAAACAGTGAGACAGTGAAAGTAGCCCACGGTGAGAATGAATGGGTGCTGGATTAGAATGACATGGACATGAACCGGCGCTCACAGGCCCATAGGTGGCAGTACCTCTCCTCCTTGCTGCAGTTAGCGTTTGTGATATCCAAGCTTTTACTGAAAACGGATTTGCTAAAAAAGTGAACGAAAAGAAACGAGAGGCAAAGAGGCAAGAGACAGAGAGAAAGAGAGCACAAAGTCAGGAGGAATCTACCCAGCATGCAACAGTACCGCAGGATGAGTCAGCAGCGCTTACACACACACATGCTAACGTCAGGGAAAACAATAGAAACTGGTGCTACTGGGTTAGGTACGGATCAGGCATGCAAAGAATTAGCATAGAGTTAGTGAAGTGGGCATGCAGGCTACAGAGAGCTAGCAAGAGTGCACAACGCGTGAATGTGGCGCTACAACTATGATTAACCATGCTAGCAGCGTAAATAGAACTTTTTAATGTATAATAAGCTCTGGATATATTGAGTTTTGTTGTTATGTCTGATTATAAATTTATTTAAAGACTATACTAAAAGGTTTATAAAGAGAGGCCCAGATTTGAATGATAGGCTAGTCACATAAAGGCTTAGAAATAACAGTAAACAATTCAACATACAACATTACTGCACTGTTTGTCACTTTAAAGGTGCAATATGTAACATTCAATCTTATCCATCTCCAGGGAGACAAGCAGGCCAAGTTACAGGTTGGATCAGTGGAGAGGCGACCAAGCTAACAGTAAGAATGCATGTTTTATAAGGTATGGTGGAGTAATAAAAACACGTTTAATGCCATACTGTGGAACATTTCAAGCAAAGAAATAACATCTGTATGGAGACAAGCACATGCTGGAAACCCCCACCACAAAAGTTACATAGTGCACCTTTAAAGATTTGCGAACATCATGTTTTCATATCCGATGTTGCCAGTTGCACATTTCAATGCAATTACACTCTGGTAACGCTAAAATGTTGCCACATACACATCCTAATTAGCAAAGGAATTATTTCAGACACTAAATTAATTTTGGCTCACGTTCAGGAAGCCTTAATCTTTTCACCATCATGCTACAAACTTTAAGTCCAGACTCCATAACAGACATGCACTCATTGTTAAAGGGATACTTCAGCCATTTAATTTTTAGATGAAATCATTTTAAAAATCCCACGGCAAAATACTTAAAACTACTGCTGCAAAAAGCTGTGGTATCCCTTTAACATGCATAACTTCCTTATGTTCCCAACTTTTTACAAGCAATTCTTGACCAAAATATAAATATAGAACATTTTCAATAACATTTTATCTTGCACAATAGAACGGTCTGTGCACATGCCGTACAATCTAACTACGTTTCCTCCTCTACAAAGTGAAACATCTAAGATCTGAACATCTAATCTAAGAAAACTAAAAAAAAGCTCAGAATTTCAGAAAATGTTAAGTTGGATCAACACATTTTAAAGCTACCATCTGTAATTAGACTGGCTGACACCCCCTCTCCCTGTTGTATTCTCATATACCGGTCTGACCAAAGACCAGGTGAGGGAAGGGGCAGAGGCCAGGTGAGAAAAGGGGGAACAGGTTTCACATCTGCCATCTACTGGTAACAAAAAATTCAATAAACTTGCAGATGGTTAAGTAATTAGTAATTAGATTAAGTAATTAATGTCAAGTTTAATTTTATCTTTCAAGACAGGGTCGAAAAGAGAAAGCATCCGACACGGTTGCATCAGTTGCAACAGTTGCCTTTAAATTGTTTAGGCAATATCACTCAAGTTTTCCTCACAAATACCTGCTTGAAACCTTGTATCCGATTTTGGTTTTGCTCCTGTACAGATACATTATGTAGGCAGCTCTTGAGGTCAAAATCAGATGTGTGCTGTCTACATCTAATCATGAAGCGTTTTATTGTCCGACAATCAGGAAGTGTACATTAGCATGCTAGTTCTTGTTCACTTTACCATGAAGGTAACGCCACTTGGGTCTCTGAGAGTTGTGAAAAGCACTAAAGCTAAACTAAAATAAAAGTATTGCTGTGGATAATTAGGGTGCTCTGAACGCATAAGGTAAATGAGGAATAACCTTGGACCTCTATTAACTGTTTAAAATGAACTAGTTTTGTTTTGTTTCATGTTATTTAAGACAGTAAAAATCAGGTACCCTGCCTGTAATGTATAGAGTAAAAGACCCCTGCCCCCTCCCACAGTGCATTCAGGTGTATAGCTTCTGTCCTTTACATAGATGTAATATCATCCTCACCTCTGCCCATGATTGGCCATGTCGAGCGCCCGTCGGACTGGCACTGGAGACCCGCCCTCTGTCACTGTCAGCACCTCCATGGACTTTCTCTCCGGGCGCCGTTTCCCGTGGCGACTCAGCATCGGGGAATCCACGCGCTTCCTGGGTGGGTCTGCTGGGGTCACATGAAGGTCAACCATAATGTACATGACAGTCTAACTTATACATAACATATTACATTTTTTATTTTTTATTTTCTTATTACTGAGTGTGTTTAAATGTGCTCGAGTATCCCAGTTATGAGCCTTGTAACCTGGTTATGACAGTTTTCCAGTATCCTGGATATTTAGAGTGGCAACTATGGCAAAGATATGGCAAGGAGCTAAACATGTTAGCAACTTCGCTAATTTAAGGCTTTTATGGATGCTTTAACTACACATAGCAACACAGCCACAGAAGTTAGCCTGATGTTAAAAGGTGGTTGTACTAAACAGTAGACTGCTTTACTTTGTTTATATGTATGTTTGTATAAAATATTCTAATTTAAAAAGTCCTGGTAGAAGTCAGAGTTGTTTTGGGAAAGTCGCTATTCCAAAAATAGGATATTTAGGGGCATTTGTAACTTTACTGGCCCTGTGTAAAATACCTATCGGGGGTGTTTACAAGGGTGGATTCACACTTGCATATACACCATATTAAAATAGGGACTAAACTCAGTTTAAATCCAGGACTTAAGATAGACTAGACCAGAATTAAACCAGGTCTATAACCACAGCTACATCACGACTAAACCAGGATCAAATCTGGCCCAAAACTGTACGTGTCAGTGTGAATGCACCCTTAGTTTGCTGAATATCAAAGGGAAATGTGATAAAGAGGTGAAATGTACTGTTTCACGATGGATAATGCCCCGTTTGAGGTTCATACCAATCTCATTTCTGGGGGGTAGATTCTGGTCCTCGTGACTTGGGAATCGCTCTTTTCGGTCCAGCAGCAGGAAGTAGATCATCTTCTCCTGATTCTCACTAAAACACACAATAACATATTTTTACAGTCCATTCATCCATCTTCTGCTGCTTTATCTGAGGCCGATACAGGGAGGCAGCAGTCTAAGCAGAGACTCCCAGACTTCCCTTTCCACACACTTCCTCCAGGTCTTCCAGAAGGGATCCCCAGGCCAGCTGAGAGACATAGTCCCTCCAGCGTGTTCTGGGTCTTCCCCGGGGCCTCCTCCTGGTGGGACATGCCCAGAACACCTCTCAAGGGAGGCACCCAGGAGGCATCCTGAACAAATGCCTGGGCCACCTCATTTAGTACATTTATTCTCATGGCTATCCTGGTTTTGGTCATTATATTCATAGATGTGAAGCAGGTGTTATTCCACATATGCATAGATTTTGCATTGCTTAAGTACTGACTCGTCTGATAGTAGGGTTTTAAGCTTGGGCTCCAGTACACAATAAGGTGTGTCACATCACATTTGGACCTAAACCAGAACTAAGCCCGGACTAGAATGGGACCAAACCAAATCTACATTAAAATGGGCCTAAACCAGGAGTATGCACTGGTTTATTCTACTGTTTTTTTTGGTTCTATTGACAGCAGGTCTGTGCATAGCTTATATACTGGTTTGTTATACTACATGTTTATATAGGTTATACATCGGTTTCATTAATTGTATTCAAAAGTTATATTTGGGTTTGATCCTTACTCGTCTGAGAGCAGGTCTTTGGTGAGCTTGTCCTTGTCTCTGAAACAACCCAGCGAGTGCATACTCTCCAGGACGTCCGGGTCGATGTCCTCGGCAGCACACAGAGTTTTAATGGACACCTTCCTCGGCACAGGCTGCTCCGGCTCTGGCTCATTTTTACCCGCCCTGGGACAGAAGAACACAAATTAATGACAGAACCAAAGAAACAGTTTAATCAGCAAAACGACACAGAAATACTTACAGGTACCACGTGTGCTTCTGAATCTGCTCTAACTGTAAACAGACAACAACAACACGCAATTAGATACAAAATAATATTACTACTGATTTTTTTTAGGGAGGTACTTAAAGAGGAGCCATTTTACTTTGTTTGATGGGGTATTAACTGCTAATGCATAACATATTTAGATCACAATGTTACTTTTTACTGTTTTGAAAATGTTACATTCACCGAAAACAACATATTAAACGTTTCACTTTTATTTTTGATGCCCTGAGTCTCGTCGCCCCTTCTTTTGCTTCCTGTGCTAAGTCACCCTCCCTTCAGAGCACTATCACAACACAATGGGCGTGCATCCCACTAATGAAACTACTGCACATCGCATCAGGTTTGTCAGGCTTTTGTGTATTGTTTTGTATCCCACTTAAAATATTTATGTAAAATCGCAGCGTGATGTGTGGATGATGCAGGCTTGTGGGCGGAGCCTTGCACAGACTCATGCTGCTAACTGTAAGGAGGGTTCAAAAAGGGTCCAGAGATCGATCGAAGATTACTCAAACATGCATGGATGACATACAAAATGTCTTCAGGCATGCTTTCTTATCTAAATTATGCGCAAGTTCAGGGGTTTGGTTGAGCCCACCTGTTTTTGCCCTCTTACCGTAAGGTGATTGGTTGGGTTTAGCTGTATTTGCCCTCTTACCGTGAGGCGTTTGGTTGGGTCCACCTGGATCATGCCCTTCAGTAGGTTCTGACAGTCTGGGGGAATAAAGTGCGGCATGTGGAACACTCCCAGCTTCACCTTCTCCAGGAGGTTACGCAGGTTATCGTCATCGAACGGCAGAGCTCCCTAAACACAGGGATAATCATGGACTTTTGTTTGTCTTAAAACTAGGGCTGAGCAATCCTCATATTCGTGTGTTGAGATTTTGTATTACATTTTAGTTTTTCTTTTCAAAAGTAAAATTTAAAAATGGCTTCTAGTATTAATTTGATAAATATAAACAGAACAGACTTTTAATCAGTACTATTTAACAAAAATATTAACAGAATGTCTTCCTTTAAAATCTTGCTTTTCCTCCAAACCTCTTGTTTTTACTGACAGAGGATTGGCTGTAGACCTCCTCATTAAAGAGACCCATGCTGACCACTGACCATTAGAAATGACTGAATCTTGAGAGAAAGCTGAAATATAAACTGCTAAACTAATATGCATATGATTATTCATTAGCATTATTTTATGATGCAAATTCCTTCAGTCCATAAAAGCACATTACAGATGATGTCACAACCTTACAAACAAACTGCCCCCATCACGTGTTCCATATTTAACACAAAACCAAAAACAGTGCATCTAAAAACAAGTTACTTTTACTAAATGTACTGAATGTTAGCGTTTGTTTGTCTAACGCAGTGTTTCTCAAACTGTGGTACTTGTACTACTGATGGTACGTGAGCTTTTTAAGGTGGTACTTGGACAGATCTTCAGTTTGTGGGTTTACCTAATGTAGAGTTAATTTTATCCACTTTTTGTCCTCTTTTTGATAATTTCTTGTTTAGAACTACAGTGGAAATGATGTAGTCCAGTTTTAGACCTGGAATTATAGACCTGGTTTAGATCTGGTGGTACTCGGAAAGCCAGATCTCTTCTTTGGTGGTACTCGGTGTAAAATGTTTGAGAACCACTGGTCTAAGGAGGTATCCCATAATGCTTTGCGATGTGATGTCACAATCTACTTTTAGCAGCTGTGAAAAACGATATTCTAAGTGCACAAAATTCACTTAAGCTTAATTAACAACCAAACAGAATCTATTTAAAATAGCCAAGTGCAGAGAGGCCTGTATGTACGCACCTGAAATGCAGTGCTGAACCCGGCCCCTCACTCACCACTAAAAGTGCAAAGAGGATGACTCCACAGCTCCAGGCGTCTGCTTTCCTCCCGTCGTACTTCTCTCCCTAAAAATATATAAACACATTTCATTTAACACCTTAACAGACAAAACATGATACAATTTTAATAATGGCGCCCTAAACCAGTGCACACTTGTAATGAAATAGTATTGTGGTAGATACGAACGTACCCGGATCACCTCTGGACATGCGTAGTGTGGAGATCTGCAGAGAGAACACAGTACTTTAGTGCATACTTTAGCAACTACTACTACAATTTTAGTAGCAGTTTTAGTTTTTCACACGAGTTTGCGCAATATGTGTCTTGCCCCAGTGCAGATATATTCTTTAAGCAGCTCTTGAGATCAAAATATGTCCGCTGTGTGCTGTCTGAATCTTATTGTAACATGGTTTATTGTCCGATAATTAGAAAGTGCGTGTTAGCATGCTAGTCGTTGCCTCACAACAAAACTCTGGACTGGTGTCTGAAAGTTGTGAAAAGTGCTTATAAACCTATCATGGTGAATAATTATGATGCTCTGAATGCATAAGGTAAGGAATAAGGAATAAGGAATAACTTTGGACCACGGCAAACTAGTTCTGCTTTTCACATTTTTAAGACAGTAAAAACCAGGTACAGTGCCTTTAAGTATGGCTTTCAATATTCAAAACATGCAAAACAACACAAATGCGTTATTTAACACAAACATAGTCAAATTTCTTACTCCCAAGTCTTGCGTCTGCTCCAAACCACATGCTTTTACTGACAGAGAACTGGCAGTCCACATGAATCTCCATTAGAAAGGCCCAAGCTGATCATTGACCATTTGAAAGGATTGGATCTCAGTTTAATTAAAATGTAATGAATTGCACATCCCAAACCTCCACGGCCATTAATACTATTCTACTCCACAGGTCTCGGTGCAGTACATGGATGCAGTACTCCAGTAATGCTGAATACTAGTTTCACTCAGAGTGCAGAGTCAGGACTGAACCGGAGCCAGTGCTTTGAACACACATACAGCTCAGACTGAAGAGTAACCTGACTCTTACACAATTCATTCAGTCACAACATCCAGTCTGTGTTTTGACAGTACAGAGGACGGGGGACATGCAGTTTTCTGTGAGTAGATGGTTTGGAAAAGTAGGTTACATCTTGGACTTATACAGCCAAACTTCAGTAGTCTGTGATCAATACAAGTTTCCATGGTCCTGTTTAGGTGTTTGATTTTCAACAAAAAGGTGAGAGTGACTAAATGAAAAACTGTTGACTAATACTAACTGGCTTGAGATGGATTTCTTTATCAGTATAAAATCCTCTCACATGTTGTAGTTCCAACTAAGTCAATTCTTTCTGGCCAGATTGTGTTAAAACAAAGTTCAGGTGAAGTCTAACCTGGTGACAGAGCTTCAGACCAAGCAGTGCTTCTAGTTAGCTTTACAATGTGCTCGCCTGTCCCTTACATGTTACAGATACACCGTTACACATGTATATATAAGCAATGTTCAGTCTCTTACCCACAACTGGTCTCCAGCAGACTGTCCCCGACCTGCAGAGACGCCATGCCGAAGTCTGCGATGCGAATGTTGTTTTTCTCGTCCAAAAGGAGGTTCTCTGGCTTCAGATCTCTGTGACTGAGCGACATAAGGAGGAATCACGTTATGGCTAAGGTTATGAACGTAACTAGAGTTCTATGAATTGCAAATGACCGCCAGAGGGTGGTGCTGAAAGGGATGGGACATGATCTCATGTCACAAGATCTTGCGAGACAAAATTGTCAAGACTATGCACACATTTTTTCCCCATGTGTTTACATTTGAATTGGACAAAAATGGGGTTGTCCAGTGGGTTGTTTGTGAGTTACATCTTTTCCAAAAAGCAGATTAAAATGGCACAAAATATTTTTTTTTTTTTTTTTTTTGTTTTATGTGAGAACAAAATTGGAAATTTATACATTAGGAATTATGTAAAAATGTCATGTTGTCTTGTTCTAATAGACCCGATCTTGTATCTCATTTCATAGAAATTGTGTCTCATCCCATCCCTATTAATAGTAGTAGCAGACATGCTGACCATATGGAGTGGCTGTGGCAGAAGTCCAGAGCTGAGATGATTTGTCTGAAGAACTTCCTGGCCTCTTTGGGAGTGAGTCGTCCTTTCTTCACTAGATAATCAAACAGCTCCCCTCCGGAGACATGCTCCAGCACCAGGTACCTGCAACACAACAACCACAAGCCCAGAGGGGTTCACATACTGGACACATGCTTTTTCAGCAGTGTGCACTAGTGCTAGGGCTGTCAAGAGTATAGAAAATCACATACTAATCGCTACTAAAACTAGTACCGAAACTAGATGGTCATTTGAGCAGGTATCGATACTAAAAAACTATAACTACGGCACGTTAACACCTTTTTGACGATGTAACCACTTAACCGGAGGAAACTTGTGTGCTTATAAAAGTACGTATTTGCGTTTCAAAGCCAATGCTAATGCTAGTGTAAATCTCAACATATAACACAAAACAACTTTATGAAAACACATCTAATGATAAGTCCATTGTTTTTCTGTGGAAAATGGTTCAGTTTGTAGTGCTATTTCATCACTGGTTCACGTACATTTAAGTGAGCATTAGCATTAGCTTCAAGACGCTACTTTTCTAAACACAGAAGCTTCCTCTGGTGAGGTGTTTACATTGTAGTAAAGGTCTTGACAACATACTGTCTGTGATTAGATATATGTAACTTTCTGTCCACTGCCTGGTATTTAATTATTGTTTTATTTTAGCATAACTCGGCTAATTTCCAATACACAATGAATGGAGTAGGAATTGCGGCAGAAGTAGTCCGGCTGCTCTGTGAAAAGGGTCTATTTAGCCTTGCTTTGATCTAGGTTTAATCTGTTTACATTAACACAGTATGACAAGACATTACTTAAACACTAGAGAATACTAAAGTAGCACTATGTAACTTTTCTTCATCCACCTGCTTGTATCCACGGAAATGTTGTCGCAATTTTGAACAAACAAGCAGTAATCAATAGATTTTCCCCAGCTATATATGGTCTTATCTAAAAAGAAAAGACCCTGAAAGACACTGGCCCATATGTCAAACTGTATTAACCTGTCACTTGGGTTTGTTTGTAGGTTTGTAATAAAAGTGAGCACTCTTCCATCGCATTAACCTAAAATCAATTCTTTCAGGCTAAAATATCGCCTCTTCCTGTGGTAACCTGGTCCAGCTAGCATAACTGCTAAATGTACAGCTTTGGCGCTCTCTTAATCTGCTCTCATTCATCTCGGTGTCAGGTGTGATCCCTCTGAGTGGAGCCCCCTACTGTCTGATTTATGAGCAGATTAAAGTGTTCTCTGGTGCATTGGCCTGTCGCCATAATAAGTGGTGATTTGGGAGTGAAATAGCATGCAGTTGTTCCTCTGTCCCTTATGTACGCTACAGTGCTGTTAAATTATGGAACATGGCCATAACATTCTGTCCCTCTATGATGAATCGCTCTTGTTAAACATAAATTTATAGTAGACTTAGCAAAGCATATTTTCCAGTCGGATACACTATCAAATATTTACTAACAGGAATAACACTGAGGAGATTATTCAGCCTTTGTTTCATTTTAGCTATTACATTTATTGTAAAGACATACTACGTCACTTTTCTGGTTGAGGATTGGGCTGGCTACATATCTCCATGGAGAGGTTATTGCCTTGCCTTGAACGTTCCACAGTCCGATATTAAACTTCCGTTCATGGAGACAAGTAGGTGATGCTATAAGGTCAAGTTACACGTCAGATCTGTGGAGAGGAAGCACTGCTCACAGGCAAAATTTGTGTTTTTTAAGACATTTTTAGCAATTTAAAAAGTATATTTAATAAAGAAGAGATCGATTAGTTTAATGTCGTACTGTGGAGACAAAAAGGTGGTGGCTCTCCAACAAAAAAGTTACATATTGCACTTTAATATTCAAACCACGATCATCATATTTTGTGCATTTCAGAGGGTTTTGTCTGTTTTTTTTTTTTTTTTTTTTTTTGACATTCTAATTTCTTCAGATCTGTGACAAGTATACAAGATTTCTTCAAAGGTATGTACCGGGCCATCACAGTCTATCGAATTTCAAGTTTGTTTAAAATTCTTTGTTTTTTTGGAGTAGTAGTTAAAAAAAACAGATAACAACATAGACCATGATCTTTTGTTCCATTTCAACGTAGACTACATGAAGAAATAACTGTAATAAAGAACCTTTCCATCTTAATTCCTTGGATTACGACAGTAATACATCACCAAAGGCTTGTAAAAGCTTTTTAAAAGGAAAAAGTTCAATGTCTTCAGTTCTGTTTGCATCTCCACAATATCACTATAAATATCATACCGTGAAATGAATATCATGACAATATCGTACAGAGTTACATATTGTTACATCTCTAGCAAATCTTACCAGCGGCAAGTCCAGACCAAACTGACTGAGGTGCATTTGAGTTTCAACAGGATGCAGAGTGGATACTGTTCCATTAAGTGTGATATTTATCCCGTTTCAAATGAGGGTACAAACCGTTTTTAATGAGATTGCATTGCACCTTTTTGCACCCCTGTAGACGCGGGCCTGCATCTTTCTCTAAAATGAATGTAGTTGAAGGGCTCATGTGACTCTAAACTACTTCTTTCAATCATGGAGTGTTGCACTCACAGGTATTTCTTGTTCTCGTAGACGTCGTACAGCTTTAAGACGTGCGGGTGTTCTATGAGCTTCAGGATGGCGATCTCCCTCTCCACCTGAACAAACAGGACCAAAAAGAACGTTAGTGTCAAATAAAGGCCAATAGAAATAGCTTACGTCAATGTTTCAAACCCTACCGAGATCACTGCATTTTGTTGTTGTGTCCTTCAGCAACACCCACTTTGCTAATGTGTAATTGTGGTGTGTAGTATGGTGGTGGTCGGGGGGGGCGACGCATTGGCTGCCTCACAGCCCAGTGCAGCTGTGGCTAAAATGCTTACCAGTGATACAGCTGTGAATGAAGTGAAAGAATAATGCTATGTAAAGTGCTTTGAGTATTTTTGACAAGCTCTATATAAATCCAGGAATTTTAGTAGATCTAGCTCATTTTCAACATCTTGCAGTGGTCCAAAATGATTCCTCACCTTATGCATTCAGAGCATCCTAATTATTTACCACGATGAGTTTATAAGCACTTTTCACAAGTAATGCTAACAACAACTAGCACACTAACAGCAGACTTCATGACTCTCGGACAATAAAACTCTCTGTTTATGAGCAGATGCAGACAGCACACACAGGTCTCATGTCTACCTTACAAGCATCTTATAGAATATATCTGTACTGGGTTAAAACTAAAAACTTTGCTCTAGTACACAGACAAAATGGGCACTAGGCTAGCCTCAAAAAGAATAATGTCTTCTCAACAACATAGCTCCTGTACACTGTAGTATCCTTCATACAGGCAGCAGAAGGCCATCCTCTCTGTCTGATTTAGCACTGATCAAACCCACTCCCTCTGTTACTCTGTGGATGTGTGCTCCTCTAATCAGCACTTTTAATGGACCGTGAGGGATCAGCTGTTCAGTCCCATTCACAAAGGAGAGGAGGGGGCGGGGCAAGACTAGGCATGTAACCAATCAGAGCACACTCCTTCACCTGAGAGAGCGCCAATCAGAGCGCACTCCTCCAGCTGAGCGAGAGCCAATCAGAACGCAGAGAGGTGATGTAAGCTCTGTCAGCATCAGTATGGAGGATAGACCAGACTATAGTACATGCTTTATGCTTTTATTGTATTGGATCATCTATTTTTGTGCTCACATTAGTCACTTATTATCACCTTCACTGTTTAAAGGGCTAGTACCCAGTGTTTTCTTTGTATTTCAGTAAAATGTGTCAGATATATTGTATAAGCAGCTCTTGAGGTCAAAAGAAGCCTACTGTCTACTGTCTGCATCTAATTATAAAGAATAAAAAAAGAAACAGGAAGTGTGCTGTTAGCATGGTTGTGTTTGTTAGCTTTACTGTGATGGCAAAACTCAGCTGTGGCCTCTGAAAGCTGTGAAAAGCGCTTATAAACTCATCGTTGTGAATAATTAGAATGCTCAGAATGCATAAGCTAAGTGCAATTGGCACCATTTTCCTTATCTTTCTTGTATACTGAAATACTGAAGATCTAATGCCATATTGTAGAACATTCCAGGCAAAGCAATAATATTTCCATGGAAGCAAGCAAGTGGGAGAACGTCCAGCAGCAAAGTTACAAAGTACATCTTTAAACGTGTGAATAATGCAATGTAATCAGGATGGTAATGTGTGTAAAATAATGGAGCAGATGAATTTAATCTCCAGAGCCACAAAGTTCTCCTGAGACCAGCCTGAGTAATGACACAAACATGACACTGTGTAACACGGGGAATACAGAGCAACTATCTCAGTGTGTGGGCTGGGCTCACATACCAATGATCCTCCCATCAGCCTCTCTCCCTTATCTTTCTCTCTCTGCTCTTCCATCTCTCTCACTGTTCTCCCATCTCTCGCGCTCTCTGCTCCCCCATTGCTGTCTCTGCTCTCCCATCACTCTCTCTCTCTCTACTCACCCATTGCTCTATATCTCTCTTTCTGCTCTCCCATCTCTCTCTCTCTCTCCACTCACCCATCACTCTCTCTCTGCTCACCCAGCGCACTCTCTCTGCTCTCCCATCACTTTCTCTCTGCTCAACCATCACTGTCTCTCTCTGCCCTCCCATTGCTTTCTCTCTGCTCACCCATCGCTGTCTCTCTCTGCTCTCCTGTTTCTCTCTCTCTGCTCCCCCATCACTTTCTCTTTACTCACTCATTGCTCTCGTTCTCTTTTCATCCATCTCCCATCTCTTCCGCTCTCTTTCTGCTCACCCATCGCTCTCTCTGCTCTCCATTTCTCTCTCTCCTCTCCCAGTTCTCTCTCTATGCTCTCCCCTCACTTTCTCTCTGCTCACCCATCGTTCTCTCTCTCTGCTCTCCCATCTCTCTCTCTGCTCTCCCATCACTTTCTCTCTGCTTTCCCATCGCTCTCTCCCTTTCTCCTTTCCCATCCTATCTCTTATCTCCTCTCTCTCCCGTTCACCCTTCTCTGTCTCTCTTCATCTCCCTCTATCTTTCTCTCCCTTCTTCTCCACTCTCTCATTCTCCTCTGACTCTCACACTCTCTGCTTCCCTTCTCTCTATACCCATCTTTCTCTCTATCTCTCTCCTCCTCTCCTCCCTCTCTCCCTCTCTCTGTTTCAATCTTTTTGCCCTGACACCTTGTTCTCTCCTCTCTCACCCCTCTCACCCCCTCCTTCTCCCCCTCTACCTCTTCCTCTCTCCTCTCCCTCTCTCCCTCCCTCCCCCTCTTTCTCTCTCTCATATTTCCTTCACTGTGTCCCCTCTACAGACTGGACCTCCATTGTGTGAGAATAAAACACCGCTTCAGCCAATCCAACGCCTGTTTCCATGACGACGTGCCCAAAATAACACACACACACACACACACACACACATACACACACACACACATACACACAGAGGGGCTTTCTCTGTCTGAGCTGGGGAATCCCTCTCCTCCCTCCCTACATACTCTCTCTCTCTGTGCCCTCTATAGCTTTCTCTCTCTCTAGACATCTTTCCCTATCTCTCTCTCTCACTCTGTCTCTCCCTCTTTTCCTTTTCTATCCTCTATTGTCTCCTCTTGCTCTCCTCTCTTCTCTTTCTTCATTCCTTCCAGTGCTCTCTTTCCACAGTCCTCCTTCCTCACTCTGACTCACTTTCTATCTCTCCTCTCTCTCCCCTCTTGCTGAGATTCTCTCTTTCTCCTCTTCTTACCCCCGCTGTCCTTTCTCTGATGTAACCCCCCTCTATCTTTCTCTCCTCCCCTCTCATCTCTCTCTCTCTCCTTTCCCACCCCTCTGTATCTCCTCTCTCTTCCCCCTCTCTCACCACTTCTCATGCTCTCTCTCTCTCTCTGTCTGTCTCACTCCCACTACCCTGCCTCTTCTCCCTCTCTCTCACTTCCCCCTCCCTCTCTCCCTTTCTCTCTTCTGTCTGACAAATTCACAGCATATCGTTTGCTGAGAGGCAGAGAAAAGCCTCTTGTGAATCTGCTCATTTGAATATTCAATGAGGCTGTTTTAGAATCAACAGCTGCTCTCAACAAAATCTTACACATTTGGTTAAAAAAATTACAGGGTTAAAGGGGATGTACTTTTTTCTGATAAAGTAAATTGTGTCTTTCCCCAGTATGGATATATTGTAAAAGCAGATCTCAGGGTCAAAATGAGACTAGTGTGTGATGTCTGTTATTTATTATAAAGAATTTTCACGAACTGGAAAGTAATGCTGGTGCGCTGTTAGCATGCTAGTAGTTGTTAGCTTTACCGTGATGACAAAACTCCGCTCTGGCCTCAGAGAGTTGTGAAGAGCACTTATAACCTCATTGTAATTAGGATGGTGAGTAATTAGGATGCTCAGAATGCAAAAATGGTAAATGGCCATATTTTTGTATAGCGTTTTCACCTTCAGGCTAAAAGCATTTTAAATCAAAGAACTACTGTCCTATTCACGCACACATTCATGCACCAGTGTACACAGACACTAGGGGCGAGATGGAAGTGCAGTGGTCTCTCGCTGTTTCGCAGATTTTTTTTGTGTGCAATTTTGCATGCTTTTTTTTTATTTTTATTTTTTTAGAGTATGAATGTTGTGCTCTGCATCCTGATCTCCTCCGTGCTGTGTCTCCTGTACAGTACTGAATGTGTTCAGCCAAATTTACATAACTGTTTGATCGCAGTGTGACTCTGAAGTGCTGTATGTTTGCAAGTTTTCTCCCTGACAAACCCGCAATATCGATGAAACGTTCTGCACTGCCAAATTTCAGAAACGCTTTGGACTTAAAAGTGTTTCTCTGCACGGAAAGGCGCCTCTGTGAAACAGCTGGAGCAGAGGCACCTGAACAACACATTTAAAGTGATCTGAGAAAAAGTGTATAACGTGTGTGGTGAGGGGTTTTACAGGCTTAAAACATATATAATAATTGTAAAAAATAAAGCTGACTACTTCACAGATTTCGCCCATTGCAGGTTATTTTAGAACATAACCCCCGTGATAAATGAGGGACCACTGCACACAGTCTATGGGACAGTTTCTTGCTGTGTGGGAAAGTGTTTAACATGTGTTATATAAAGCACTTTGTAAATAAAGTTGGATTGATACCTTCATGAGCACGGACTCGCTGAGCTTCTCTCTGTTGACGATCTTTATGGCCACTTTCTGATTGGTCACACAGTGCACGCCCAGCTTCACCAGGCCTGAGAGAAAGTAAGCACAAGAGTATACTGGTTAGAACCATGCTGCTGCTGTTGTTTCCTTAGGCAAGACACTTCACTCACGTTGCCTTTGTATGCATGTGGAGAGTATGTGATGGTGGTTGGAGGGAGCAAAGACAACCTAGCTTCTGTCTACCCCAGGGCAGCTGTGGCTACAATTGACACTTTGCAGTGACATCACACTAGGGGTGTGCTGCATGTATGTTTATGGCAGAATGTTCAGAAGTTACCACGGTAACACAATACACAAATTAGCAAACACAGCCAAAAAAGTTTGAAGATCTAGATCTGAAAACTCAAGAAAAAACACAAAATTGATTTAAACAGCACATTTTTAGGAGCTTGTGATCAAACTGAGCGTTCATGGTCCTGTTTAGGAGTTTGATTTTCAATAGAGGTGAAAGTGACTAACTGAAAAACTGTTGGCTATTGCTAGCTAGCTTGTGACTGTCATGTTATTTGAGAAGGACCTGTTTAACAGCACAAATCAGACCTGTTCTAGCTAAGTCAGATTGTGTTAAAACAGAGGTGCTCAACTTTTTTTTATCGAGGGCCACATCTCAAAACATTTCGAAGAGGAGGGCCACAGGCCGGTGATCGATACAGTGCAGTGCTTTATACACAGCTTTGACAGAGCCTCTGTGTATTAATGAGGCTTGAAACACATTCATTTTAGGTCTGTATCACACAGCAATGTGATGTTTGAGCATATAGTGGTAGAAATAATTTAATTTGCTGTAAAAAGTTGTGCTTATGATCAATTGGGCCGGTACAGCAGGAGGCTCGAGGGCCAATGAAAACTGGTCTGAGGGCCGCATTTAGCCCCCGGGCCATAGTTTGGACACCCCTGTGTTAAAACACAAGCTCCAGGAGTAACATTTAAGAGAAGACTGAAAAATAAACAGATAAACTAAGACAAAAATCCCATTGATTTCAAAGCATATTTGTAAAGAGGTCTAAACTACTACTTTTATATAAAAAGCCCAAGGACATTCTATTAAGTGCTGTGTACCGACTGATTTTTTTCTATACCAGTACTTAAACACCTGCTTTGATACCATTTCCTAAACGGATCTTTTTTTTGTGACTGTATTTTTTTTAAGTGTAAATTATTAGCCAATATTATTAAGTAAGTACTTTTTAATCCTTGAATTATGTTATAACTATGCTAATTAATATTTTAAAACATAGGACTATGCTATATTTCTTATATAAATTTCTTCGTATACAGCACTTTAGATCAGAGATGGCACTGCAGAGCACGTCCCTTTTGTTTATGCTTTTACTATACAGTTACCTGAGTATGAGGGGAAATATGGCGAAGTTTACGCAGATTCGCACCAAAAAACTAAAGATGTGTTGATGTAAAGGCGAATCCAATCGCCTTTACATCAACACATCTTTAGTTTTTTGGTGCTGGTACTTACGGTCGGTTCCTACTCGCAACCAATTTTCAGTATCCAGGCCTAATTCTCTTATCTGCAGACTTTGCAATTTGATAACTGCAAGTGCGGTAATATCCAGCTGTTGTAGTACTAGTCTCTGACCAAGCAACAGCGACCTACTATCAGTCCTCATCCTACAGACAGATATATGCAAGTATACATTTCAATTCATTATTTTAGTCACGTCTCCCCAAAGACCATAAATGTGTGTCAAGGTTAGCCCCTCCCCCTCCCCTCACTCCCCCTCCCCTCCCTGTCCAACATGGCCGCCCCCAGCTGTGCGTACTCTGCTCTTAAAGTATTCATCAGGACCGGGCTCGTCTTGAGTATTTCTAATGGAGAAGTGGGAGGAGCAAAGACAGGCTCAGAAAACAGGTCAGGCCTCCAGAGAGACAGAGGCAGTGAAGGCATCGCGCTGCATTCAGGGTCAGACAGGAAAACAAGATCATCCATATATGAGATGTGGTATAGGGTTTATTAGTCTAGTCTATTCAGATTGGTTTTCAAATATCACACTATTTTATATCAAAGAACAAACAGAGTTTTGAGGTGGTTCATTTGGATCAGAACAGAAATTCACTTTTTTATGGGAAACGTTCACGATTTGGAGAAGCACGGTGGTACTGAGGTTGCACGCCACAAAGATGCAGCCATATTGAATCTTGCCAAATTTTTCAGGCCAGGAACGCCATAACCATGGAACCGATCCTGAACCCCCACTGCAAAATGAAAAGTTACAAAACAGGTGACAGTAGCTTAGTTGGTAGAGTGTTTGTCCACTGATCCGAAGGTTTGAATCTTGCTCTCGACATAAACATCATTGGTTGAGCGGTCACTCCCGCACTCTCACAGGTTGACGGTGTGAGTCCAGCTCCCACAGATGAATGCTGTTGTTGTGTCCTTTGGCAAGACACTTCGCCTCGCCCCCAGTATCTGTGTACACTGGTGTGTGAATGTGTGAGTGAATGGGTGAGTGGTTCCCTGATGTAAAGCACTTTGAGCCTTGAAGGTGGAAAAACGCTATATAAACGTAACAATTATATTTATCATTTAGGTAAAGGATAAAATGCTAAATATAAACGTCTGAGACACTCTTTTAGTGTTGCTTTTTAATCAGGTGTTTCAACAAGGCTTGATGGCAAAGTGAAAACGCATGGCATGCATGACCGAAGATCATGTGACCAAAGATCATGTGACCAAAGATCATGTGACCAAAGATCATGTGACCAAAGATCATGTGACCAAAGATCATGTGACAGGTAAATAAAAAGCCACACTAAAAGAATGTCTCAGACTTTTATATTTTATATTTTGTTCATTGCTACCTCCACGGACATTGATGAGCACCTGGTCCACCTCAGATCTGAGTACGCACTCCCACAGTTTCCTTTATGTTTATACTTAATATTTTAATTAAGTGAGATTAAAAACACTGTCTTAATTTTAAAACTGCATCTTGAAATCGCCTCACGCCCCTGATGTGGTTGTACGTTTCAAAAGGAACATTCATTAACGCCTAAATACCTGAAGTGTCCACATGTTCAGTGTGATCGGTGCATAATCCTAGTACATAATGACAGCAGTACTTTAACAGGTGAATCAGTTTTGATCAGCACACGTCAAACATCACAGACTCAGAGAAATCTTGTGTGAGCTCAAACCAGCTCGTGAGTGTCTGAACGGCCTCTCCTGACATGAGCTGCAGGCCTGAACACCAATGTATACACTAAAATACTCAAATCTGCCTCGCCCTCCTTTCTATTCTCTCCTCTCTTCTCCCTTCCCTCCTCCCACTCTTCTCTCACTCTATTCTATCCTCTCCCCCTCCTCCATCCTCTCCCTCTCTGTCTTCCCTCCTCTCTCCTCCTCTTTCTTATTTCACTCTGCGTTGAAAGCAGACTCTGAAGGCAGGATTGTCTCTCTCACAAAACAGGGGCCCGGGGCCCGGGGCCACACACTCTAATGTGGACTTCTCTGGGAAGGAGCGCTGTAAAAATAATGCATGCTCAAAGATTATTCTGCATAATGGTTAAGAAAGTGGTAGAATTTTAAATGCAATTTTGTTGTAACTGCAGGCAAAATGTTACCACCAACAAGGGGTGAGGGGTCAAATTCTGCCTGTGTAAACTATGGTGTCACTTTGTAAAGCCCATGAATGTGATCAAGACGGCATCAAGAATGAAAACCAAAACCAAACTATTATATGGCTGAATCAAAGAACAGACTGAAAGACAAATACACTATGTAACTTTTATCATCCCTTGTCTCCATGGAGATGTTATTGCTTTCCCTGGAATTTTAGGGCATTAAACGTGTCTATCTCTATGGTGATGACACAGGATCAAGTACTTTTTAGCAATACAAACCTCTGTAATTGTATGTGATGCAAGATACCGATGGGTTTCAGAGCGATAAAAACATTACGTTGCCATGGCAATAAATAATTCAAGATAGCAGATGCTCAAAATGGCACCTATAGGCAGGACGCTAAAGACCCCTAAATATAAGTTTATGTCATACATTGGAACAGCAAAGCAATAACATCTCCATAGAGACAAGCAGGTGACAGGCTCCTTCCAGAAAAGTTACATAGTATACCTTTAACATTGTGAGTCTCATGTTGGTAGATGTATTATAGATGTAGTCTTTTTGCAGTGTATGGCTGTGGGCTGGTGGAACACTTCCCGCTACACGTCAACCAGTTATTTTTAGCGACTCTTTCTCTGTCCCCCCTGACTGCACTCTGCTCTCTCTCTCCTTTTCTCTCCCTCTCTCCTTCGTTCTGTCTCCTCTGACTGCACCCTGCTCTCTCTCCCTCTCCTTCTGTCTGTCCCCTCTGACTGCAGTCTGCTCTCTCTCTCCTCTTCTCTTCCTCTGTCCTTCTCTCTGTCCCCTCTGACTGCACTCTGCTCTCTCTTTACCTCATTTCTCCTCTTCCCTTCCTCTCTCCTTCGTTCTGTCTCCTCTGACTGCACTCTGCTCTCTCTTTATTTCCTTTCTCCTCTTCTTTTCCTCTCTCCTTCTCTCTGTTCCCTCTGACTGCACTCTGCTCCCTCTCTCCTTCTCTCTGTCCCCTCTGACCGCACTCTGCCCTCTCTCCTCTTATCTCCTTCTCTCTGCTCCCCCTGACTGCACTCTGCTCTCCCTCTCTCCTCTTCTCCCCCTCTCTCCTCCTCTCTGACTCATCTCTCTCTCCCTCTCTCTCTCTCCTCTTCTCTCCCTCTCTCCTTCTCTCTGTCCCCTCTGACTGCACTCTGCCCTCTCTCTCTCCTCGTTTCTCCTTCTCTCCTTCTCTCTCCTCCTTTTGACTGCACTCTGCTCCCCCTCTCTCCTCGTTTCTTCCTTCTCTCCTTCTCTCTGCTCACCCTGACTGCACTCTGGCCTCTCTCTCTCCTCGTTTCTCCCTCTCTCCTTCTCTCTGTCCCCTCTGACTGCACTCTGCTCTCTCTTTACTTCCTTTCTCCTCATCTCTTCCTCTCTCCTTCTCTCTGTCCCCTCTGACTCCACTCTGCTCTCTCTTTACCTCATTTCTCCTCTTCCCTTCCTCTCTCCTTCGGTCTGTCTCCTCTGACTGCACTCTGCTCTCTCTTTACCTCATTTCTCCTCTTCCCTTCCTCTCTCCTTCGTTCTGTCTCCTCTGACTGCACTCTGCTCTCTCTTTACCTCATTTCTCCTCTTCCCTTCCTCTCTCCTTCGTTCTGTCTCCTCTGACTGCACTCTGCTCTCTCTTTACTTCCTTTCTCCTCTGCACTCTGCTTCTTTACTTCCTTTCTCCTCTCTCCTTCTCTCTGTCCCCTCTGACTGCACTCTGGTCTCCCTCTCCTCTTCTCTCCCTCTCTTCTTCTCTCTGCTCCCTCTGACTGCACTCTGCTCTCTCTCTCCTTCTGTATGTCCCCTCTGACTGCAATCTGCTCTCCCTCTCTCCTCTTTTTTCCCTCTCTCCTTCTCTCTGTCCCCTCTGACCGCACTCTGCCCTCTCTCCTCGTTTCTCCTTCTCTCCTTCTCTCTGCCCCCCCCTGACTGCACGCTGCTCTCCCTCTCTCCTCTTCTCCCCCTCTGTCCTCTCTCTCCTCCTCTCTGACTCAACTCTCTCTCTCCCTCTCTCTCTCTCCTCTTCTCTCCCTCTCTCTGTCCCCTCTGACTGCACTCTGCCCTCTCTCTCTCCTCGTTTCTTCTTCTCTCTCCTCCTTCTGACTGCACTCTGCTCCCCCTCTCTCCTCGTTTCTCCTTCTCTCCTTCTCTCTGCTCACCCTGACTGCACTCTGCCCTCTCTCTCTCTCCTCGTTTCTCCCTCTCTCCTTCTCTCTGTCCCCTCTGACTGCACTCTGCTCTCCCTCGCTCCTCTTCTCCCCCTCTCTGACTCAACTCTCTATCTCTCTCTTCCTTTCTGTCCCCTCTGCCTTCAGTCTGCACTCACTACTGTCACATCTTCACTTTAATGACCGGCTGCAGGTGCTGGGGTTTAGGTACTAACGATTCAGATCAGAGAGTCCTTTCAGGTTTAAACCAACTGAATTTCAGCTTTGAAACTGGCAACCCAAATGGGAGAGACTCATGTGAGGCTCATTCTGCTTTCTGACCATGTGCAATGTTTTTCTAATGAAGGATGAATCAGCTTCAGAATCATTATCAGTAAAAGCTATATTTGGTTTGAACATGTTTACCTCCTGTGTTTTTGATGTTTAAATAAAAAATGTTCCCCTTAAACCCATTAAACAGTATTGTACGCTGACAATAGATAGATTTTTTGTTCTTTCACTGAATGCTTATCCCATTGTTCTCTTCCATCCACCCACACATATGAATACACGTATGACCAGTCCTCATGCGATCAGAACATTCCTGATAAAAACATGTTTCATATCTTGTGCCTGTTACAACCACAAACTGCTCTGTGACATTTGAGAAAACACCGTGACTGAAGCGAGTCTGTGAAACTAAAGCTTTAAATGCCACTGTGTCGGTCCGCTCAGTCTGAAACCTGCAGAGGTGACATTTAGTCTGCAGACTACAGGAGACACAAAGGATTCTGGGAAATTGAGTTCCACACACAAAGGTAGTTTTGATTTCTGGTAAGTTGTTTTGAAGGTGTTTTTTTATCATTAGTTTTCATTCTGACAAGATGAGCCATGGCTGTGTCTAGACTGTTCTACATCAAACCACTTTGAACACAGACCTGGGGAACGGCCTGCGCTTCAGGTTTAACCTCGGTGGTGCTGAAGGACGAGACAAAAACAATGGAACAAAATCTATACGGGTAGAATAGAGACTCCCCTCAGGACCATGGACAGCTCCACAGCGAAAATTCTGCTAATATATAACACACACACAAACAAATGTGGCTATTTTTCAGCAAAAGAACTGAAAGTGTTATGATTTTATAAATGACTTTACCAAGTTTTTTTTAGCATTTTAGTGAAGTTTATCATTTTACTTCCTGGTTGGACACAAGCAGCAGATGCGACAAACATAAAGGCAATTCCATAACTGTTAAGTAGCAACCATAATGTAAGCATGGGAAAAAAGTCTACGTCTAACGATGTGTCCTAACGTCCACCCTAGTCCCTAACCCCTCATTCACTAAGCAGCCCTTCACTCTTTATCAGACTCTATAGTGTCCTCCCTCACAGAGCGATTCGAACACGCACCTCACTACTTTCAGGTCACATGACTTTGGGTCTGGGGGAAAACAATTCCGCTAAACTAGAATAAAACTTGACTTCTTTTGTAATAAATAATGATCAGATTCAGATGGCACATGGATATTTATCTCTGTTAACAGCTCGAGCTAAGGTAAGCGCCGTGACCCATAAATAGTGTCCCCTGTAGGGAATAGTGTGGACATTCGGACACAGAGTCACACAATAGCTATGATTAAAATACATGACATCTTTATTTAGTTAAATAAGGTTTAAACGGCCATCCTTGTGTAAATTTTTGCTGGATGGAGTGTTTTCTGTGTTGATGACATTGATAGACGGTGTCATTCCCCAATCGAGCCATTGAGTCATTTGCCGTATTTGCGTCACTCATGCCAGTCGTTAGCTTGACTTGATTTTCGTTATTTTAATCACCAGAAATGGTTAATAATGTTATCCGTCGGCTGAAACCTTAGTTTGCCATTCATTTAAGTTCAATAAAGAGTGCAAAGAAAGTTTCATAATGTTTAATTTGACCTTGACTCAAATTGGAGAATGACAGAGGGATTCTGTTTCAGAACTCAGCGCTACTTTCCTGTATTTTTCTGCTTTTATTCACAACTTTTTATCCACAAACTGCCAATGAACTGATGTGAACCCACGACCCACCATTACCCACCCAACCAGGTAATTCTTTATATACACTTTAAGTATAATAAAGCCTTACACTTACAAACTAGTCAAAGCCTATCAAAGTCCAACGCTCAAGTCATCATTCATTTCATATTCAATGGTAAGATACTATTGTAGCTATGGCTGCCCTGGGACAAACTGACGGAGGTGAGGCTGCCAATCTGCGCCATCTGCCCCTTCAACCACCACCGACACCCACACACACACACACCACATTCACACTAGGCATGGTGGGTGAAGTGTCTCGCCTAAGGATACAACAGAGCGTGGTCAGACTGAGCCACTTCCTCTGTATTTGAGATGTTTCACTAAACTCCTAAACTCCTCTGCTCTCCTGGTCACACGGGGACACACAGTCAGTTTGGCTGTGGGGGGTTTCAGTGATCGAGTACATATCTCTGCAGTTGTTTACTGTTGGCTGCAATGAATCAATCACTGGACCCATGTACAGACACTACTATTATACTGCTATTCCACCAGCTCAAACCTTTAGAGATAAAGAACGAGAAAAAAAACAAAATATCCATCCATCTATCCATTTTCTTCCTCTTGATGCAGCAGATATAGTAGATGTATTAATTATTGTGACAGTAGCAGCACTATCATTGCGTGTTTGTTGGGAACTGTGTTAAGCGTTCGCCCTGTCACCAGAAGGTCGCAGGATCCCGCTGGCTGGTGGATGTTGAGGTTAAGCTGTTATTACTCCACATCTCAGTCTGGGCTCAATCCTTTAAAACAGTGGAAATAAATCCTCAAACAATAAAAACACTTAGCACTTTAACATCCTTCTGCTCCATCACCGCCACAGCTCTGTCCGAACAAGTGTGTACCCCCCTCACACACACACGCACACACACACACACACACACACACACACACACACGCACATGTACCCCTCAGCCCACTCCACATCTGCTCCTATAATCCCTGTGTTATTGTGGAGTTCAAACCTTTGTCTGAACACTGCACTGGTTTATTGATACAGAACGCCTCAGGACACAATCAAACCAAACCAAATGGAAAAATGTGGTTTACCAGAAGTCAGTTTAGTAGAAGAGAGGCGGTATATGAGGTATTATGTACAAACAGAGATTACTGCTTACAGTAATTATAATAATGCATTTGTGACATTTATGACTGCACTCTCGCCTCGCAGCAATAAAGTCCCGGGGTTGAAGCGTCCTGTGCAGAGTTTGCATGTTCTCCCTGTGTCTAGGTTTCATAAAAAATAGATCAATAGAGTCCTCCAGCTAAAGTAGTCCTGCCCAAGACTAGCTCCAGATCTGGAGATGTGGCTGCCATTTTGTGTAGGTCTCTCACCTTCAGCAATGACTCTCGCAACGCACACTACAATACTACTGAAGCCACAATACTACTGAAGCCACATTATTACTAAAGCCACAATACTACTGAAACCACACTACTACCGAAGCCACAATACTACTGAAGCCACACTACTACTGAAGCCACAATACTACTGAAGCCACACTACTACTGAAACCACAATACTACTGAAGCCACAATACTACTGAAGCCACACTATTACTAAAGCCACAATACTACTGAAGCCACACTACTACTGAAACCACAATACTACTGAAGCCACACTACTACTGAAGCCACAATACTACTGAAGCCACAATACTACTGAAGCCACAATACTACTGAAGCCACAATACTACTGAAGCCACACTACTACTGAAGCCACAATACTACTGAAGCCACACTACTACTGAAGCCACAATACTACTGAAACCACACTACTACTGAAGCCACAATACTACTGCAGCCACACTACTACTGAAACCACAATACCACTGAAGCTATAATACTACTGAAGCCACACTACTAAAAAAGCCACAAAACTACTGAATACTGCTGCTATGTGACAATACTGTGCTCTGTATTTAACCAACTGGTGTATTTCTGACTCCACAGACCCACCAGTTCACCACCAGTAACAGCTACAGCCAGTCTGTAACCCCTCCTCTCTTCCTCCCCCTCTCCTCCTCCCATCTCCCCCTCTCTTCCTCTTCCTCTCCCATGTCTCCGTCTCGCTTCCCCCTCTCCTCTCCTCTCCCTCACCTCCTCCTCCGCCCTCCTTCTCCTTCTCCTCCTTCTTCTCCTCCTCCTCCTACTCTCAAACAGATCAAAGTGTGTCTGGGGGGGAAGCATTAGCAACTCTGGCTCTCCCTCCGTTTAATCCACCCACACACCGAGACACGCCGTACAGAGCCCACCCCCCATATATACACCAGACCCCCATACACACAGACACGCACACATATACACCAGACCCCCCACCCTCACACACATACACACACACAACAGAATGGCTAGACTCTGCAGGGCTATATTTAACATCTATGAGGAAGATCTGTGTCAGACAGCAGATTTAATAAAGTCAAAATGAAAACTATATTGGATTTAGCACAACCTCCACCAAGGCACTGGTCCAAACACACCATGGTTAGATATGTAGTGCCCGAACCTCATTTAAAAATACCTTCTGGTTGACCTTAATATATGAACAAAAATGGGACAAAACTGCAGTTCTTGATAAGACGCAAATTAATCAGAATCAAAATCTGACAAAATGAGCAAATCTCTCTTGATCACTTGAAAAATGTTTGTATCATCAACTGTATAAAGAAGTGGACTGAGTGAGTGTGACGTCATCCATAGCGTTCGACTCCAGTCAAGTGAAGCTCATCAAGACGAGCAGTTATAGAGGCAGAGTTTCATATTTGGAATTCTGACCACGAGTATCATAGCAACCAAAGAGCCAATCCGGAGCAAGGCTGTTGCAGGTAACACCCCTTCCCGCCAGCACCCCTGGTTTAGCAGGGAGTGTCTGCTTAGCAATGCTGTCAATTAAACCTGTTGCTAATGTTAGCGGAAGTGACCTCGAGGAAAGAAGGCGCCTGATTTGTCTCTCATGAATGTTCTTATATTGATTTACAGACACAATAATGAAAAAAATACCAACATTATGTAGAGCAGGGTTAATATGAACATTTTAACACCAAAATGATGAGCCTGAAAGCAGCATTTACAGAAAGAGGGGGACTTGGAGCCATACAGCCAGAAGGCGTCCATGATCACTTCCCAATTGGAATGTGGCAGCTAGCAGATTAGCTATGTCCTTTAATATATTGTCAATGGTTCACATATAATAGGAAGGTGAAACCCATTAAATCATTTTCAAACATGCATATACCTTGCATGGCATTAAAATATTTTCAACTAACAATAATCTTTACACTCAAATTTAGTCCTTCCTTGGTCTATTTTTGACCTGTACTGAATTTTCTGAAACAAAACAAGGCACTTGTTCAAAATAACACACTGAGCTGCCTGTGAATAGACACTGAATGTGCCGTAGCTTTAGGTGAACTGCATTAAATATAATGTATGATTTATTTATCACAGCTGCGGGACACTGGGCCCAAAGGGACTCACGGAGGACAGGACTGAAGGAAGAGAATCTGAATCATAAAACAGCTCACCATTTAACCAAACAACAGACACTGGAGCCGTCTGGTGAAAGATTCACACTGCTTTAGCTGGTGCTCTAAACTAAAGCTAAATTATACCTTCTGATACTGGGTCATTTCTTTGGGGGCTTCTGCAACGGTCCACTTTGGGATCTCTAAACCCAAATCACAACAGAGTGATACAGCATCCAATAGATCCTGGGTCACAAAAAGAAGCCAGGCCGCCCGGACCTGGATTTGACACACAACGTTGGACATAACCCATACAATCCCTTTAAAGGACACACATTTTGCATTTAGGTGAAAATAAAAAATAAAAACAAAACAGCTAGAATGCTAATGGCATGCTAATATAAGCACAGGATTTCATGGCAAAAATGTTCAGAACGCGTCTGATGATGATTTATGGACTTAAAAATAGCATAGGATACTACCGGGCTTTTACCTGTGACATAACAATCCAAGGAAAAGTTAAGTCAAGTGTTTTTTAGACCCAGAGTCAAAGGAACTCATAAACAGTAGTAGGCCTGTCACAATAACACAAGTTCAATATATCACTGAAGCTCATTTATCCCACTGACATAATAACAAATTAAACACTTTCTGTAGTTAGTTTGTATCTCAAATAAGACACAGAAGTTATTTATTCAACTCTCAACAGCTCAAACATCATCGTAGTACAAAAACATACCAACATTTCCTCTACTAGTTCAAAGAAAAAGACCCCATGATAAACACTGACCCCAAAAAGTATTGTTCCATCTATGATATATTGAACAATAAGTGGATATTATCGTGACAGGCCTGGTAAATGGAAACTGAAGCAAGTAGTAGCAAGTAAGAAAAATAGATATGTTTATTTAAGCTTTAACAGTACAGGAGAGCAGTTGTGAAAAATACACCGTGCACAGACTGATACAACACTTTCAACACAAATATTTGTATACTTCCACACTGTACTATAAAGTCCCCTGTGTTTCACCCCAGTCCAGATGGTGCGTTTTAAAGGGCATGTGCTTTAAGATGAATCCTGAGCCCTGATTGGTTGATGCTGTGTTGTAACTTCACACCTGTCACAGCTGTATTCCCGTGAGAGTAATCTGTTTTTAATCCCATTCAAATGTGTTTGTGCTGAAGTCACATGACCTCTTCTGTCAGGCCAAAGGTGAGCAGCGGTTTCATCGAATCATTACAGGATAGCGACTTTTACAGTGAAACAACCATCTGACAGCCAGGCCACACGCGCACCGCAAAAAACAAGTGGTCGCTTAGCTCAGCAACAAATGGTCACTGAGCTAAAGGTGTTACGAGTTACATCTGTGGAGAGCAAGCCCACTGTCAATAAGGGTGCATGTTTATCGATGTATTTTTTGAGCAATCCTTTGAATAATTGCAAGATAGATACATGAATCTGTTATAGTTTGTCTGTCACCAAAAAAAATATGCCAGAGATTAAGATTTAGAATTTTGTAAATAAGGATAAAATAAAATGTACTTTTACTGTGTCTTGGTTAGATTATTAATTCCGATCTCCCTTCCCTTGTCTCTCTCTCTCCTTCACCCCCTCTATCTCTCACCCCCTCTCTTTTATCTCCCTCTCCCTCTCTCTCTTTCCCCCTCTCTTTTCGCTTCTCCTCTCTCCCTCTTTTTGTCCTCTCCTTTTCTCTCCCCCTCTCTCTTTCTTCCTTTGACTTTCTCTCTCCCCTTCTCTCTTTCTTTCTCTCTCTTCCTCTCTCTCTCTCTCCCTCTCTCTCTATCTCTTTCTCCCTGTCTCTTTCTCCTTCTCTCTCTCTCCATCCCTCTCTTTTTATCCCCTCTTCCCTCTCTCTGTTTCTCCCTCTCTCTCCTTTATCCCTCTCCTTTTTTCTCCCTCTCTCTCTCTTTCTCCCTCTTACTTTCTCCCTCTCTCCCCACTCTCCTCTCTTTCTCCCTCTCATCTTATCTCTCTTTCCCCATCTCTTCTTCTCTCTTTCTCCCTCTCTCTCATTCCTTCCTTCTCTCCTTCTCCTTCTCTCCCTCTCCCTCTCTCTGTGGTGTGAAAGTGCTAAGTGTAAGATTTTGTCGATGACATCATTTCGCCCGGTAACAGTCTTGCGCTGCGCTCTGATTGGCCGCCTCCTCCTCCTCTGTGATAATGGGACAATTACACACAGTTTAATGACATCATAGTTTTGGAGCAGAGCCAAGAGCGCCTCACGTGTGGAGCTGGCATCGCTCTCTCTTTTGTGTTGTCTTTTTTTCCCTCTCTGCAAAAACTGAGCATCGATGAGGAGAATCTTTCACTAGTTTAAAATGAAAGAAAACATACTTGGATGAAAATAGCAAATCACAAAGTTTGTAATTTTTGAAGTACCATCATTTCCTCCACAAACCTAATCTCCACTTTCATTCTGCATAAAATGTCTCACCCTGCAGTTTAGATCTGTGCAAACATGTTCTGAAATGTGATTCTTGTATTAGTCTGACATTTTGTCAGTTCTTCTGGACTTGTTTAAAATGTGAAATCTGAACAGAATCCAAACATAAATATATAAATCACAAATTTAACCACAATACTTGTCATAAATTCCAGATTAAGTCCTGGTTTACTCATCATGATCTAGTTTTGTTCTAATCCAGAGTTAGTTCCGAGTTTAGTCTGAGTTTAGTCCTGAGTTAGACACGCTCTAGTCCGGGTTTAGTTCCGGCTTTAGTCCTTGTTTCATCCTGTTCTAGTCCAGGTTTAGTCCTTGTTTAGTCCTGATTTAGTCCTGTTCTAGTCCAGGTTTAGCTCCAGGTTTAGCCCTAGTTCTTATGTGATCCATGTGTTAGTGTGAACTCAGCCTTAATTAGTGACACTGTCCATTATCTCCTAAAGCTGAGCATTGATGACTGAAATCTGCAATTTGTGTGAGTCCATCCATCCATTTTCTTGCACTTATCCGGGGCCGGGTTGTGGGGGCAGCAGTCTAAGCAGGGACTCCCAGACTTCACTCACCCCAGACACGTGCTCCAGCTCCTCTGGTGGGACCCCAAAGCGTTCTCAGGCCAGCCGAGAGCCATAGTCCCTCCGGCGTGTCCTGGGTCTTCCCCGGGGCCTCCTCCTGGTGGGACATGCCCAGAACCCCTCCCTAGAGGGGAGCTTGGGCGTCCTGAGCAGATGCCCGAGCCACTGGGCTCCTCTCGACGTGTAGGAGCAGCGGCTCTACTCTGAGCTCCTCACCATATCTCTAAGGGTGCACCCAGCCACCCTGTGGAGGAAACCCATTTCGCCCGCTTGTATCTGCGATCTTGTCCTTTCAGTCATTACCCAGAGCTCATGACCATAGGTGAGGGTAGGAATGAAGACTGACCAGTAAATTTGCCTTTCGACTCAGCTCCTTCTTCACCACAATGGACCGATACCGTTTGTGTGAGTTTTAAAACAAGTTAACTCCCTGTTCTTTACCTCTTTACCTTTACCTCAAAGTTGTTTGGAGTGTGGCGCAAGCTGAAAGACCCCAGCCTGTTACTCAAGACTTGGCAGCTTTATTGTCTCTACTGCACAGTAATTACACATCAGTTCCACCGTCTTTTTCCAGGTACCACTCCAGACTCACACACGTTGCTTCTTCGCTCAACCACACGCCACATGCGCCACATGCACGTGCACGTCACCTCTCACTCACGCGCTGACACAGAGCACAGAGGAGCTTTCAAAATAAGATTCAGATACGCCACAAATACATTTATAAAGTGTTATTTTCATGAACATTTTCAAACATTTCAGAATATGAAGTCAATGTCAAGAAACCTTAATATTTCACATAGAGCTGTTTTTCCTTTAGCTTCTGCTGTTTGTGCTAAGACTCACAAGCTCCTCTCCTCGACCTCTGCCCTGAGGCTCTGACTGTTGTGCGGCGAACACACATCTAGCACAGATATAATAAACTTGTCGTTATATCAAATGGATTTATGTGGCGATTTCCTATCAGGATTTTCATTATATATCTACGGACGAGCTTGTTAGCGTGTCATGAGGAGCGGGTAAAAGTCACCTCGGAGAAAATGCGGTCTGGTCTATTAGGTTTGGTCCTGGTCTAGTCCTGGTCTAGTCCTGGTCTTGTCCTGGTCTACTCCTGGTATAGTCCTGGTCTAGTCTCAGCTTAGACCCAGTTTTGATGTGGTGTGTGTGCAAGTGTGAACACTGAACACATAGTCTAATCAGTGCAAATTTCATCCTATACTTTGCCAATGACAACACAAAATCTGTATGTTAGCGTACTCCTGTGTGTCAGATGCCCTCCGTCTGTCTCTGTGGCGTCTTGTTCGGGTAAAAGCTCCTAGCCCTGTAGTTTAGACCTCTACAAACATGTTCTGAAGTGCATGTGATTCTTGCGTTAGCTGAGTTCAGATTTCAGTGTTCTCTCAGATGTGAATGCTCCTGGGTGTGTTTTAAAATAGGTCTCGTCTACTGTGTGAACTGAAGTGGGATTTAAAGCACATTTGAACCATACTTCACAAATATCAGACAGAAAAAACTGCAGCCATGTTACAAACGTCCTTCTAAAATTGCTCAGATATGATTCTTTCCTCCATCTCTCTCATTTTACTGTGCTTTTTATCCCCCTCCCCCCAGGTCCTCCTCTCTCTCTTGCTCTCTCCATCTCTCTCTGCTCTCTCCCCTACCCATCCCCCTTTCTTTCTGTCCTCTCTGTCTCTCTTTCACGTATCCACATTCTCTCTCTATGCCTCTCTCCCTCCCTCTCCATCCCCACATTTTCTCCCCTTCTCGCTTGGCTCTGCTCCTTCTTTCCTCCCTCCCTCCTTCTCTCTCCCTTCTTCCTATTAACCCCCCTCTCTTTCTCTCAGCTGCCCTCTCTCTCTGTCCCTCTCCCTCCTCTTCTCTCTCTCTCCCATCCTCCTCTCCTCCTCTCTTCTTCTACTCCTCCTTCTCTCCCACCCTGTCCTCTGCCCCCAACCCCTGCGTCTCTCTCCCCTTTTTCCTCTCTCTCTCTTCCTTTTCTTTCTGCTCTTACTCCTCTCTTTCTCTGTCTCTCTCACTCCTTCCCATCCCCCTCTCCTCTCTTCTCCTCTCTGCTCTACTTTCCTTCTCTCTCCTCCGTATAAGCCTGTACACTCTTTTGTGGCTGACTGGTCCCAGCACAAACGCTTTAAACCAGAGCAGCTCAGAATTACATCTCTCTTCCTCTCTCCTTCCTCCCTCTTCCATCTCTCTCTTCCATCCCTCTTTCCCATCCCTCTCTCCCATCCCTCTGTCCCTCTCTCATGATATTCAAATGTGAAAAAGGACTTAGAGTTCGATTCAAATATTCAAAATCATATAAATGCTGGGATGACACATAGATAAAAAAGACCTAAAAGACACACTATGGAACTTTTCTGCTTGTTTAAATGGAGTTGTCATTTCTTTGCCTAGAAAGTTTCACAGTAGAGCATTAAACAAACAGTATATATATTTCATTTACTCAACTACAGGTGTTGCTTTAAAATACCTTCAAAAATACACATCCATTCCCACTGTGAGCAGGGTCACCTCTCCACAGATCTGACTTAACAGGAAACGGTCCAAAGCTTTAGCATCTCCATGTAGACAAGCAGATGGCGGATCAGAAAAGTTACACGGTGCAGCTTTAACTTTGACATTGAAGAGTGGTTTTCTGTTTTTTTTTTAGGAGAATGCGGCAATTCTCTGCACTTGACCCTGCGAACTTAACGATTTTTTCCACAATATTTTCATTAAAACTGTTATTAACAATGTGAGTTATAAAAGAAACTGACCAAAACCAGTGTGGGAGCATCGGTAATACTTGGGGGGGGTCGTAGCTTTATTGTCTGCTTCAGTATCTCTGGTCTATATTGGTTTCCTGTTGCTATAGAAACATATTGGCTTTGGGGTCCAGACTGGGAGGCGTCGGCACGTTCCATAATGACATCATCTCTACTGAAGTTTGGACAAAAGAAGAAGACTGAACGCTGTTGGACTAATCAGGGCTGAACCATTTGGGGAAAATATCACATTTTTGGACATGCACTGGGATTAGATCTGCGGGTTCATGTTTTAATGAAAGGATTCTGTTTAAAGTTAACATTTTAAACATGATCTGAAGCACTGACAAAAAGACTTAAATCTGAACTGACAAAGTAATACAAGAGCCACATTTCAGAACATGTTTGTACAGATGTAAACTACAGGGTTAGCAGCTTTTTACACAGAATAAAGTTGTTTTTTTGTGGAGGAAATAATGGTATCCTTTGGGATTTGCTAATTGCATTACTCACATAGGCTCTGTGTACAGTAGCGCCCGGCAACCTCACTGTTAGCGTCACTGCTTCCTGTCTAATTTTATCTCTATGGCTGTGTCTGAATGTCCCCCCTAGTCCATAACCCCTTTAGTGGACTCTACATAGCCTAATACACAAAGAGATTTAAACACACAGATCATTACACTCAGGTCATGTGACTCTGGGTCTGAGTGAAACAAAGTCTAAAGCACATGTGTCAGACTCAAGGCCCGTGGACCAAATGTGGCCCGCCATGTCTTTTTATGTGGTCTGCGACAAGGTAAATTAAAAGGTATGACTGTCTTAAAATATCAGTTTATCAGGAGATACACAGTTACACAGACATTTTTTTCATATCTATGCAAATTCATGTGCAATATTTGTACTACAAACAGTTAATGAACAAGATTTGAAAAAAAAAAAAAGGTTACATTTATTTTACATTACATTTAGTTACATTTATGCTGTCTTACATTTACATCTGGCCCTTTGAGAGCAACCATTTTACTGATGTGGCCCACTGTGAAAATGAGTCTGACAGCCCTGGTCTAAAGGCTAAACTCTGATAAAACTTGGTTTCTGTCATAAATAATGATCAGATTCGACTGGCACACAAGTATTTATGGACTAATAGTAACCATACAAGGTTTTATCTCATGTAAACTGACTTAGATTGAAAACAAATCTTGGATGTGTAAATTATCGCTCTTTTAACAGCTCGAGCTAAGGTAATACGAGCAACTTGACTGTTTTATTCATAATCAGCCTCCAACAGAGCGATAAACCAGCACATTCAGTCATGTTGTGTCCAGTTAAAGACCTGTCATCGTGCTGTTGTTTTTCCAGATCTTGCAATGCATTGTGGTCTATATTGACTGGTCTAGTGGCCACTGATACCCACAACTTTTCAAGGTGCATTGTGGGAAATTTTGAGTGCACTACTTTCTCACCAACTGGACATCCAGACACCACTAAAAATGCTGTGATCCCTAAATATAGAGCCCCCTGTATCAGACAGTGACCAGGGATTTTGATTCAATTGCAGCCCTAGAACAAATATTTAACTGTGAAGAGATGCGCAATTATGTCTTCAACTCTGGATACAGTTCAGAGTGGGGCTGCGACTCAGGGGTCCCTCGGTATTTAACACATTTAGGCATAAAACATGGCAGTAGATTAAATCAATGCACTGCACTGAGATTTTCTGAAATATCTCATGATTTTTAAGAGACAAATATAATTACCTGCATAAACCTAATAGGAAATGCCCCAATTTTAATCATCAAATTATCAATATGTTAAATGTATTTCATAAAACAGTGTCAAGACTGAAATCTGAACTGGTAAAGTAACACAAGAATCCCATATATTTCAGAACATCCCTGGCATTTAATACTAGCTAGACAGGATATCTTGGTGTTTTATTGTTCTTTTTCTGTGTATGTGTCTTGTTGATTTTTATGTGAAGCGTTTTGGTCAACTGAAGTCGTACTATTTAAATAAAGTTGAATTGAATTGACTTAATAATAATACATAAAAGGATGCATATTCCAGGTTTAGGCTTCCTGTATTCCATATGGTGCCATTTTGAGGACGGTTTTGGGTCTTATTGCTATGGCAACGGTCCAAACTTTGCATCACTCTGAAACCCAAGGATAAGACTCAAAGCTGTTGTCCACACATTTCTCATACCATCCCTGTATGTTCCATTACAAACAGTGACCAGCACAAAAGAGCCTTGTCTGTAACGGCTCCAGTGACGTCAGATCATAAAGTCTCTCTGTTTAATAAACATGAGGCACGAGCAGCATCTCGTTATCTGCAGCCGACCAACCACGACGTCTGTGAGCTCTCACTCTGCAGACATTTACAAGCACCAACGTTAATAAAACAGCCTCATGTTAGAGGTGAGAAATATACAACAGCGTGTCCAAAGAGCTGCTTTGAAAATCAGGCTGAGCGATTATGAGTGATATGGCAAATTTTCATCCATCTATTTTCTTCCTCTTTATGCTGGGCCGAGCAGCAGTCTAAACAGGGACTCTCAGACTTCCCTCACCCCTAGACACTTCCTCCAGCTCTTACAGTGGGACCCCAAGGCGCTCCCAGGCCGCCGAGAGACATTGTTGTCCCTCTCCACCATGTCCTGGGTTTGTACTTTCTTATTAAAAACAGACATGGGCTTTAATCTTAATTTCAAGGCCCGTAATCTGTGAAAAACAAACAATAAAAGTAAAATGTCTTGCTCCAAAGTCTCTGCACATACTTTACATTTGATTTGATGCATTTGATTCATAATTTTGATTGATTGCACAGTCTTATTTGAAGATTTGCTCATTTATTTGCACAAAATTGCTCAAAACTGTCAACATAAAAATTAAAATTAAAATTAAAATTAAAATTAAAATAAATGAACATTTTAGTCTCTTGTGTTGTTAACCAGTCTAATTAAAGGCGTTAATAATGGACAAAAATACTATTGATGCAAATAGAGTGGAACAGCTGATGGTGCATTCACTGACTCATCGAAGCTGGGACAAGAGAAAACTCCCTCAGGACCAGAGCAGAGGACAGGAGGAAGAGAGGGGAGGGGGAGAAGGAGAGGAGAGGGAGGGAAGAGAGGAGGAGGACAGGAAGAGAGGAGGAAGAGGAGAGAGGAAGAGGGGGAGGAGGAGAGGAGTAGAGGAGAGGGGAGGAGGAGAGAAGAGGAAAGAGGAGAGGGGAAGGAGAAGGAAGAAGGGAGGAAGGAGGAGGGGGAGATTGCAACCATCTGGCAGGTGCCGTAATGAGGGTCGTGACCCCAGAACACCCCTGGCACCCCCCTGCCCCCCCCTCCCCTTCTGCATAGAGACGCTGCAGTGACTGATATGATCAGGCCTGGAGGGGGTGAGAGGGGGGGAGGCAGTGAGGGAGGCATGGGAAACGTATAATGTGAGACGTGTTTGGATCAGAGCTGTGAGCGTCATCACATCATCATAATCCAAGTCACAGTTTGAACCGTTTCAATCGGCAAATCGCAAAAGCTCAAGTTTTTAGAGTACCATCACTTCAGACTCAAACAACTACATACTAACTACATACTTTGTCACAATACTAAAACTGCAAACTCATTACCGATTTCAATACCATGATGATAATAAAAACTTTCTTTAGACAATAGAATGTGATTTTCAACATTAAATGGTAGTACTTTCTTTCTTTCATATTCCCATTCGGTCTTGTATCTATGTAATCCCTCAGTCGTCCAAGTAGGATCTATAGTGGTCCATGGACTTATACTACTCTATGTGTCTTATACTTGTTCTGATACAGCTCAAGATCATCCAGGAAAAGATTCATTTCTGTCCTGTAAATGTGACTTTTTTAATATCGATACCTGCTCAAATGAGTATCTGGTTTTACTATCTGATTTCCCATACTTCTGACATCTCTACGCTGCATAAAAGCTACATTAAAACTGCTTTATTTTAAGAATTTTGTATCATTATCATTGCTGCACCTCAGCTTAAACTGATTAAATATGTGCAGACAAATTAATTTCAAAATTGACTAAAATAAAAAAAAAAGAAAACAAAAAAAAAAAAAACAACATATTTGGTACAGATCATAACTCGTTTTACAGTTTGGTGTTGGCCTAAAAAGGGGGCGTGACAGAAACTTTTCTGTATCTCTGTGTATCTGACCCAAACTGCACTCACAAGACTACACCTGCAGGGGGAGTTCACGCAAAAACTACTATTTATGCAGTAAAAAGTACAAAGTATTTATATAAAGACAGATTAAACTTGTGAATCATGAGTTTACCTGACCTTTTATATTTAAATACCAGAAAACACAAAATGGTCAGCTCACTCAAGTCTCCTTTTGTCCCAGATAAATCTCAGTTACTCTTTTGTTTGGGACCAGAGCCAAAAGATGGAATCTGAAGTGCTGACATCACCTCCGCTATCTGCCACTCTCTACCTCTGCTCTCTCTCATCACTTCATCCTTCTCTCACCTCCTTTCTTTCCTCCTCCTCCTCTCTCTCCTCACTCTCTTCTCTCTTTCTCATCTCCTCTCTCCCCTCATTCGCCCTCTCTGTCCCCCTCCTCTTCCCTTTCCCTCTCTTTCACTCTCCTTTCTCTCCCCCTCCACCTCTCCTCACTCATCACTTCACCTCTCTCTTTATTGCCCTCTGTCTCACCTCCCCTCTCTCCTCTTCTGTCTCTTTCTCTCCACTTCTACCCCTCCTCACTCTCTTTCTGACCTCCTCTCTCTTCTGTCCTCTTTCATCCTTTCTGCCCTCCTCTCCTCTCACTCTTCCTCCCTCTTTTCATTCTCTTTGACGTCTCTTCTTTCCTCTCTCCTCCCGCTCCTCTCTCGTCTTTCCTCTCTCTCCTGCCCTCTTTCATCCTCTCTGCCTCCCTTCCTCTTCCCTCTCTCCTCTCCTCCTTCATCCTCTCTGCCCCCCCCCTCTTCCCTTCTCCTCCTCCCTCTCTCCTCTTCCCTGTCCTCTCATCTTGCCCCTCTCTTCTTCTCCCCCTCTCCTCTTCCCATTCTCCTCCTCCATCTCTCCTCTGCCCTCTCTCTCTCTTCCCACTCTCCTCTTCCCTCTCCTCTCCCACTCCTCTTCCTCCTCTCCTCTTCCCCCCTCTCCTCTCACTTCTCTTCCCTCTCTCCTCTGTCCCCTCTCCTCTCCTCTCCTCTCTCTCTCTCCTCTTCTCTCTCTCATCTTCCCTCTCTACTCTTCCCTCTCTCCTCCTCTTCCCCACTCTCCTCTTCTCCCTCTCTCCTCTTACCTCTCTCTCTCCTCTCCCTCTCCTCTCTCACGCCTCTCCTCTTCCTCTTCCCCTCTTATCTCTCTCCTCTTCCCACTCTCCTCCTCCCTCTCTGCTCTTCCCACTCTCTTCCTCCCCCTCTCCTCCTCCCTCTTAGCCTCCTCCCCTCCCTCTCCTCTTCTCCTCTTCCCCCTCTTCCCCCTCTTCCTCCTCTCTCTTGTCTGTGTGATATGTGTTGTGAGTAAGCGTCTCATTATTGATCTGGGCTCCAGTGAAACCTGAGCGGTGGTAGTAGAGTTCATTCAGACACAGCCTCAGAGAAAACAAGACCAACATCTGCCTCACCATTCACAAATATTCACCCCTACTACAACTCTGCTCTGTTTCACCTTGTGATGTCACCAAGTGGTAGTTTTCAAGTTAACAGCTACCTTTTAACTTTACTTCAGTAGAGATGGGCAATTCCAGGACTGAAATGATCCAAATGATTCTAGTGAAGGTGTACAGAGTTTAAAAACACAATGGAGAACTTCCTGTATTACCACATGATGACATCACAAGGTGGATAAAATTTACAGGGTGTGTGTGTTAAACATGTGCAAATGAAACAAAACACAACTCCAGGTATGTTTGTGATAAGGAAACAACATTATAACCAGAAAATAGATTAATATGGGTCCTTTAATAAGAATCTAATCATCTACACAGCGTTAGCCTCATTGCTTTTATTTTCAAAGTTTTCGGGACAATACAGTAAAACTCTCTCTGATTGGCCGAGGACAGAGCCAGTCACACCTACACATGCAGCAGGGTCTGGAGTTGGTGTGGTCTGGCTGCTGTTAGGAGAACTAAGCCAAAGGTGAAGTCCCCAAAACAACACTGAATCCTTTTTCCTCATAAGCAGCCATATTTGTTTTGATATGAACTGACCATGCCTGTCCCTGATTGGCTAATCCACCTGTCAATCAAACCCATCTGAACTCAGGGAGATTCACCGGTGACCAGTCCACATCTTCACAGAGTATCGAAGGAGTGTGTATTGTACATCAGGCAGACTCGTAGTACGATAAGAAGTCAAAATTAATAATCTCACTCCAGAACAAGTAGAAGTTTGATGAGATTAAAGTGTCTAAAGCCAGAGTCACTGGTGAAGTGTCGGGTTCATCTGGTTCATTTGGCTCCAGAGACTGACACGATTCACCCATATGAGTCACAAGAGGCTCTAGTACAGAGGGGAGGATGAGAGGGAGAGACAGACAGAGGGAGGAGGGAGGGAGAGAGAAGAGACGAGGGGGAGGGACAGAGAGAGAGGAGGAGAGGGACGGACAGAGAGAGGAGGAGGGGGAGAGAGGAGAGACGAGGGGGAGAGACAGAGAGAGGGAGGAGAGGGAGAGACAGAGAGGGAAGAGAGGGAGAGACAGAGAGGGAAGAGAGGGAGAGAGAAGATATGGGAGGGAGAGACTGAGAGAGGGAAGAGAGGGAGAGACAGAGAGGACAGAAGAGAGGAGAGACCGACGGAGGGAGAGACTGAGAGAGGGAAGAGAGGGAGAGACAGAGAGGGAAGAGAGGGAGAGAGGAGAGACGGGAGGAAGAGACTGAGAGAGGAAGAGAGGGAAAGACAAAAAGAGGGAGGAGAGGGAGAGACAGAGAGAGGGAGGAGAGGGAGAGAGGAGAGACGAGGGGGAGCGGGAGGAGAGGGAGCGGGAGGAGAGGGAGGGACAGACAGAGAGAAGAGAGGGAGAGGGAAGAGATGGGAGGGAGAGACTGAGAGAAGGAAGAGAGGGAGAGACAGAAAGAGGGAGGAGAGGGAGAAAGGAAAGATGAGGAGGAGAGACTGAGAGAGGGAGAGACAGAGAGAGGGAGAGGGAGAGACGAGCGGAGAGACTGAGAGAGGGAAGAGAGGGAGAGAGGAGGGACAAGGGGGAGCGGGAGGTGAGGGAAGAAAAGGGGAAGGAAGGGAAAGAGAAGAGGGAGACACGAGGGGGGGTGGGAGGAGAGAACAAAGGGAAAAGTAAGGGAGAGAGGAGAGGGAGAGACAAGGGCTGGAAAGAGAGGAAGAGAGAGGGAAAGACGGGAGAGAGGAGAGGGATATGAGGGAGGGATTGGGGGATGAAAGAGACAACGGGGGAGATAGAATGATGAGAGCGTGGGATGACAGAGGCATGGGGGGTGGTGAGGGTGAGGGTGACAGAGGGTGACAGCGAGAGGGAGAAGATAGAGAACTAAAGATGAGAGAGGATAATGAGAGCGTGAGAGAGAAGGACAGAGACAGAGAGTGAATTTGAGAGTAAGAGGAGAGGGCAGAAGAGAGAGTGATGGGAGGGGACAGGGAGAGAACAGGAAGAGAAAGAGACAGGCAGACAGGGGAGGGAGCAGATTAAAAAAAAGCAGAGGAAGCAGATGAGGCAGGACAGTGAGGAAAAAAAGAGGAGAGAGAGAGATACAGAGAAGTGAGATGGGGAGAAAGGGGAGAGAGAGAGCAAGAGACTGTGGAAGAGATAGAGAGAAGAGAGAACTAGGGGAGAGAGAAAAGCAGACAAGACAGAACAGTGAGAAAAAAGAGGAGAGAGAGAGCGAGTAAGAGACAGAGAGGTACAGAAAAGGGGGGATGGGGGAGAAAGAGAGGAGAGAGCGCTGCGGTGGTGCACTCAGTGTGATTAGAGATATTGGCAGACACATTATTAAAGTGCTCTTATGGAGCGGGGACAGGAAGTGCCGTTTGGGCCAAATAGAAAAGTTCAAAGCAGACTTAATGCTTCTGTCTAGTGTTGCTCTGATATCTTTTTATACGATACCGATACTTGGCCAAATTGTCACGACGATACCAATATCAGTTCAATACTGCATAGTGCAGGGGTGTCCAAACTTTTCTCATTAAGGGCCACATATAAAAACACAGATAAAGCTGAGGGCCAATTCAGGGCCATAGACTGGTCACCAATACAATGAATACTGCGGGATTATTACAAGTTAGACTGAACCACTAGACCTTTATTCGTGCTCACATCCTCACACATATTAAATATTTGATATAAATATTAAGGTACTATGGGCTAATTCACCTGGAAGTTTGAGAGCCAAGAAAAATTGGCCTGATGGCCGCATTTGGCCCCTGGGCCACAGATTGGACATGCCTGGCATAGTGTGAAGAAGTGGATTACTGTCACTTTAGTTACAGCACTAGAACAAAAAGTAACTCTAGTAAAAACTATAAAAACAGCAGTGAGGCCTGGAAGAAGACGTCATCCTCAGAGCACATGGATCATCATCAGAATAAACAAAGTCTGTGTTAGCTGCTGTGGTGTTAGTACTGTTGTCATGTTAGGGCTGTCGTCGTGTTAGCATTGTTGTCGCGTTAGTCGTGTGAGCGCTGTTGTGGTGTTGTTAGCACTGTTCTGGTGTTAATGCTGTTGTCGAATTATCGCTGTTGTCGAATTGTGATCTTAATGCTGCTGTCGTGTTTGCACAGTTATCATGTTATTGCTGTTGTGGTGTTAGCACTGTTGTCATGTTATTGCTGTTGTGGTGTTAGCGCTATTGTGGTGTTAGCACTGTTGTCGTGTTATTGCTGTTGTGGTGTTAGCGCTGTTGTGGTTTTAGCACTGTTGTCGTTTTAGCGCTGTTGTCACGTTAGCGCTGTTGTCACGTTAGCGCTGTTGTCACGTTAGCGCTGTTGTCGTGTTAACGGTGTTATCTACCAGCACCCTCCATAGTTATGTTACTAAGTTGAGCTTTCACTCCAAAACCTAAATGAAGGTATCAAAGAGCTAACACAAATGTTTTTTTCTGTCATTATTAGTGTGTTTTAAGTGTCTGCATTTAACCTGCTCTGGACATTAGCTTTAGCATTAGCCACAGACATCAACAGCGGCAGTACTGCATCTACGGGTCCTCATTCTGGAAAATACAGAGTGGTATCGGATCAGTTTGAGTATTAGCCGATACCAATGCCTAAAGAATGTAGTGTCAAAAATAATAGGGTCTGAAAACTACTCTGAGAAGTAAAAGTTATTCAAGTAGATACCCACTACAAATAAAAAAGTACTTTATATTAATCCGGACCCATGGTCTTGCCCAGACTGTGAGGACGGGGAGTGCACCAGTCTACAGACATATGAAACCACGCTCTGCTGAAAACATAAATATACAAATGATAATAATACAAGTACAACTAAAAAGAACCTGGTTTGTCGTAACAAAAATAAAAAAATAAAAAATAAAATAGGAATGTGTGTGTAGAGACTTTTACAATTGGGCTGAACTCTATATTTTCTCTGCTGCTTTTGTGGTCTTTACTCAAAACAGACAAAGGGAGGTTTGACTTGATCCTTCTATATGTAAATGTGTAGAATATTTTTACATTAAATACGATCGCTTGTAAAAGTTAGCAGCAGTAAAACCACACCTACACTGGTAAGAAATACTTGTAGAGAGACTGGAAAAGTCCCTGCTCATAATTAAAAGAGTGGACATAGAGTTGGAATGGAGGTACATTTAAAGAAACTCAGTATTATTAAGATCTGTAGAATATCTAAGTAGTTTTGAACCAGTATTTTCATTAAAAACCTAAAAACTGATTTGTTTAATTTCAGATTAAAGTTGTACTATGTAACCTTTCTCGTGGGGGAGTTTGCCCTGCTTGTTTCTATGGAGATGTTATTGCTTTGTCAGGAATGTTCCACAGTATGGCATTAAACTTATGGAAGTGATTTTTTATGTGCATTGTCACTAATAAAAAGACAATTAAACTAAACAAAGCTTGATATTAGAAATAATGATTTGAAATGAGTCCAAAATGTCCCGTAATGACCAAACTAATGTGACTTATTGAATCTTGCACTGTTCAAAATCAAGATAATTGCTTTGGATTACTGAATTACTTTTGTACACACAGTATATATTTTGGTTTATAGGTACATGTACAGATTTGTAATTTGAAACCACATGAGGGAGAGAGGAGGATGGTGGTGGTCCTTAGATAATGAACCAGTATTTCAGCTTCAGTAAAACATCTGCTACACCTGCCCTCCGCCCCCTCCTTCCTCCGTCTCCGTCCTTCCTCTCCCCCTCCTTCTCTCCCTCCTCCTCCCTCTCCTCTATATTTACTCCAGGTATATCCTTAAACACATGTACTGTGGGTGACCTGTCAATCAATACACATTTTGTTGCTATAGTAACATGCAGTGTACAATGTTCTTTCAATAGTATAGTCAGTGTATGGGCTATAATTCATGTATTGGTAAAACAGAAAGAAGAACGGAAATCAACCAGTTCTGTTTTTCACGCTTTTAAGACAATAAAAGTCTGGCCAGTGTTTTTCACCATTGTTCAGTTTAAAGTCACCACAGCTGAAGGAGGTCAGCCACAAACAGTAAAACACACACACTGAACAATCACTTAAACGACCTCAGAGCAGGGAGGCCTCAGAGCTGGGGGGCTTTAGAGCAGGGGAACCCCAGAGCAGGGGGCCCTCAGAGCAAGGGTCCAAAATCAGGGATAACACATTACCTTTAACAGCTCTGTACCAAATGTGGACCTTCAAAAACAGAATGGATTTGACACTTTGTTTTTTATATAGCATAGTAAGAATGCAATCAGTGATTATTTATTTATTTATTTACTCGTAATTTGAGTAATAAAATGCCCTCTGTACCAACTAAATGTCCCTGTGTGCTAGAAGCCCTCCCTGTGTCTCCATGGGGTCTTATTCTGCGTAAAAGCCGCTAACCCTGTAGTTTAGATCTGTCTTGAACATTATTAAAACATAAATCACAACCAGAAAAAAAAATCACAATTTGGTATTCTTCCCAAATCATTCAGCCCAAATTTCAATGTTGCTTATACTTCATGTCACTTCAGTACAGGATGAGCGTGTATAGTGTCGGAGGGGCAGACTGTTAGCTGTTAGCTGTTAGCATCGCCTCTGATGACAGCCTTTCACTAAAGACACTCTGCTCCACTGTAATTATGGGTTTATCACTAACACAGAACTCCCATCAATCCCGAGAGAGGAGGGCTGTGGCAGAGTGGTTATGCCTGCCTCAGTGAGGAGGTTGCGTGTTAGACTCCTTTGTAAGCTCACGTCTAAATAAAGTTGCAGCAACACGCTCAAAGCTGAAGAAACTATCATCTAAACCAGTGTAGGTGTGGGCGATATGCTAAAAAATGTATAGCACCATTTTTGTTAGAGCCAGATCATGATTTTGATTTGTGTTTTCTTAGTTTCTTGAGCACAGCCTTTAAGAGGTAATTGAAGGTATCTGCTGCCTCAATCATCCAGGAGTGGTTCAATGTAGAGACGGTGGTCGCCTGTTTTTTGCAATCAAGACATTTCAACTCCATCCAGAAGCCATTTTACATTTGATGGAACTGGCTTGAGACACTAGAGGATTTATACTACATCCCATCCACCCCCATAGATTGTTTAAAAAAGGGTAATAAGTGAGTGTCACGTCACCCGTAATGTTCAGCTCCAGTCAAATGAAAGCTCATCGAGGCTAGCCGTTATAGGGGACAATTTGGAGCCAAATTCCATATTAGGAATTCCAACTGCGAGTATCATAGACACCAATAGACTATAGATAGCCAATCTGGAGCAAAGCTGTTGCAACAATTAGCTTAGCTTAGCAACGCTGCCAATCAAACCTGTTGCTAAAGCTAGAGGGAAAGAAGGCACCTGATTTGTCTTTTATTAGTGTTCATATCTTGATTTAGTATCATGTAGAGCAGGTTAAAACGAACATTTGAAGACCAAAATGATGAATTTGAGCCAATGAGTCGATGGAGCCGGAAGTGCACCCATGATCACTTCCTATTTGGAATGTGGCGGCTAACAGGTTAGCTATGTCCATTTATGTTTACAGTCTAGCTAACATCATTATGGATCGCTATGCCCTTATTGTATATCGGATGTCTCACCTTCAGCATAGTTCAAATACCTGATAAGCGTTTAAATGCTAATATTAGTGTTTCAAGCCTGTTTCATCAAATGTAAAATGGCGTCTGGATGGAGCTGAAACCTTCTCTACACTCACTGTGATTGGTTATATCCACCTGTCACTCACCCTGAGCATGGCAGAGGTTGACCAGCGGGAGGAACGGGTGTGGAAAGTCCCTGTTTTTGAGGAGCATTAAACAGAAAAGCAAGGAATCTCGATATGAAAACACTTCCAAGTACCACCAGATATATAGGGCTAAAATATGTCTACACCAGTAATGACTTATTCTAAATTAAGTTAACAGAACTGCAGAGGAGTCCATTGTACAGTCCTGACCAGGCAAAAGGATAAAAAATCACATACTAAATTGACTAGTACCAAAACTAGATACTCATTAGAGCTGGTATCGATACTAAAAAAGTCACATTCACAGGACAGAAATGAACCTTCCCTGAATATCTTTAAAATATATAACACCACTTAGACTAGTATACGCCCATGGGAAGTACAATTTTTTTTCATTAGCATTGGCGTATCGGGATGTCATTGACTTCTTGGTATCAAAATCAAGTTTGAAATTTTAGTATCAAGACAACACTACACCAGCCTGCATCTAATTTATTATGACGTTTCCCAGACGGACAGAGACAGAGAGAGGCCCAAACTGCAGACTCAGCTTCATTCATAAAACAGGCCATAGCTCTAGTCTCCTCACGACAGGCACCAGCACTACCACTAACAGTTTACAGTAACACCACCACCACAAACAAGATGCTAACTCGGAGCTGCTCACTACGGCTTACGCGGATTTCACTCTGCAAAGATGTGCAATGGAAGTTTGTGTGGGAAAAAATAAAGATAGGGTTTTTGCGAATAATATAGAGATTGGATAGAGGTTATACAAAATCAGTGTTGTCATGATATTAAAATTTCAAACTCTAAAACTAAAACTATTCAGGAAAGGTTCATTTCTGTCCTGTGAATGTGACTTTTTAAGTATCGATACCTGCTGAAATGAGTATCTAGTTTTGATATTAGCTTTAGAATTGATTAGTATTAGACTTTCGATTCTTTTGACAACCCTCGGTCAAACAGATAACTTTTTTCCCCGCACAGTTTTCTCCCACATAAAATCAATAAGCTATTTCCTTTGAATAGTTAAACCAAACTGAAGTTGGTGCACTGTGACTCAGTGAATAGAGTTTGTCTGCACCAACCCAGCTCCCAGCTCGTGTCCTTGGGCAAGACACGTCACCCACCTGATGTATTATATTGCAGTATTGCAGCGTGTGAGTGATTGGTGGCAGTTACAGGAGGTGGCCTCACTTATGTCTGTCCGTCTAGGGCAGATGTGGCTACAGAAGTAACTAAGCACTACTCCAGTAAGACAGTAACACCAGTAAAGACTCAATACTTTTTAGTAGAGTAAGTAGAAGTAGGGATTAGTATAGTTAACGATCAGTTGGTTATTGTTTTGATTAATCTGTGAGTTAAAGGATTATTTCTACTGTAAATTTATTTTTAAACACATTTAATGAAATAAAATCTGAAATAGGGCAGCAGTAGTTCAGTTGGTAGGCAGGCAGTGTGATTCCACTCCCATCTGAAGGTACTGTCGGTTCGAATCCTTGGGCTCGACAGAAACCCACTTCGCCCCAGTGTCAGATCCACTGACCTGGTGTGTGATTCCAGCTCCCCTAGAGAAATACTGTCGTTGCGTCCTTGGGCAAGACACTTAACCCACTTCGCCCCAGTGTCTGTGCACACTGGTGTTTGAACACGAATGGGTGAGTGGTTTCTTGATGTAAAGCACTTTACGTGCCTTGAAACTGGACAAGCACTATATGAAAATATGACCATTTACCACCAAATAAATTATTATTGATTAAAAAAAAAAATTAAAACGTATAAGTTTTTATAAAATTTGTATTTAATACTGAAGCATCTTTGTAATGAAAGGTCTTTTGGCACAAGTCTATAGTCCAAATAATTCCATTATGTTGATTCGATTAGCACGATTACTCACATTAATCACAGTAGCCCTAAGGCTTTTTCCTTTTTGTTTTCTGAATTGTTTTTAGGTTGTTCTTAAACCCTTATTACATGTTTAACTAGTTCTCTATTACCGCTCTACAAACGTCAAACTCACGATGTTTGTTTGACATACAAATATATTGAAATGAACCAGAAATGTTCCAAAATAAGTGAGAAACTCAACAAACAGATGAGTCTCTATCTAAACTTAAAGATATTCAGAATTTAAGTGCGTCTGACTTAATGTTTGAGATTTTAAAGCACAAAGTTCTACTGTTTCTTCTACTGAGAGCGCTGACAATAAACTCACGGCACAAACTCAGCATACATGTTATACATTTTTGCAATGTTGCATTGCAGAGATGCAGTAACAATACCAGCGCCCTGTGCCAAATGTACTGCTGACACACACACTCCTGTAGACCACAGACCTGAGATCAGACCAGAGACCAGACCAGAGACCAGACCTGAGACCAAAATGAGACCAGACCTGAGACCAAACCTGAGACCAGACCTGAAACCAGACCTAAGACCAGACCTAAGACCAGACCTGAGACCAGACCTGAGACCAGACCTGAGACCAGAGACCAGAGACCTGAGACCAGACCAGAGACCAGACCAGAGACCTGAGACCAGACCTAAGACCAGACCTGAGACTAGACCTGAGACCAGAGACCAGAGACCTGAGACCAGACCAGAGACCAGACCAGAGACCTGAGACCAGACCAGAGACCAGAGACCTGAGACCTGAGACCAGAGACCTGAGACCAGACCTGAGACCAGACCTGAGACCAGACCTGAGACCAGACCTGAGACCAGACCTGAGACCAGACCAGAGACCTGAGACCAGACCAGAGACCTGAGACCAGAGACCAGACTTGAGACCAGACTAAGGACCTGACACCAGACCAGAGGCCAGACCAGAACTTTAGATTTAGAGAGAGCAGATTTATCATCTACAAATCCAGGACTCCATTGAGAAGCAGGGAGCTGTGGCGGTGCAGTCAGCCAAACCAGGGCTCTCAGGTCCTGGGCTGAACTGGGATTAGACCAGGGCTAAACCCAGGACAAACCAGGGCTGAACCAGGACTAAAAGAGGACAGAACCAGGACTAAACCATAACTAAAAGGGGACTGAACCAGGACTGAACTAGAACCAATTCAGGAGTGAGTCAGGGCTAAAGCAGGACTGAACCAGGACAGAAACAGGACTGAGTCAGGGGGAGCTATGACTGAACTAAACCAGGACTAAACCATGACTGAACCAGGACTAGACCAAGACTGAACCGAGACTGAGGACTGAACCAGGACTAGACCAAGACTCAACCAAGACTGAGGACTGAACCAGGGTGGAATCCAAGGGATTCCAGGACTGAAGCAGGACAACAAGCAGGGTTGTGGCAGCACATAAAAACTAGGACTAAATCAAAACTGAACTGGAGCTAAGTCAGGGTGGAACAAGTGCCAACACAGTACTGATCTAAACCAAGGCTAAACCAGAACCAACCCATGAACCAGGACTAACCACAGCTGTGCACAGCTCTGGGCACATAACCAGGAGAAATAAATAACTAGCTATAAATCAGGACTGAGCCACAGCTAAACTCTATGGAACCACTCAGGTCTAAAACAGGAGGGAGCTCTGTGTTTCAGCCGGGACAGCTCCTCCGTGAGCCCACAGAGAGTGTGAGTCCCCCACGGTCCCGCTCTGTCCTGGGACCTCTCCCGGGCCTCTCCTCTGTCGCACGGTCCAACCTGAGGTACATTTGGACCCGCACGAGCCCTGCACCTGCACGAGCACTGCACCAGCCGTACCACCGCTGCAGTGCGTGTGTACGTGCGTGCGTGTGCGTGACAGATGGACCGAGCATCAGCACCGCGCGCTCTGCCTGACAACAGCGTAAAAGGCGCACGGATCCACGAGCGGCATCACGGTTCACAGCGATGACGAGGCGAGAGCGATGATGCAACCGTGTCCGAGCCGCGTCAGCCCGAGCGCCGCAGTTCTCCCATTTTCCCGCAGTCAGAGGAGCACCGGTGATGTCAGAGCAGCGGCCCCCTCCTCCTCCTCCTCCACCTCCTCTCTCCCGTCACCCCTGCACCTCTCCCGGCCGCACTCTCCGCGGTACTAACCTGTCTGTCCCTTGCCCAGGGTCTTCTCCAGGCGATACGGGCCCACGTAGTTGGTGTAGTGGCCGCTGTTGGCCTCCTTCCCCGCGGATGTCATGTTCCGTTACGACCGGGGGATGCTGCCTCCTGCTCCGGGCTTCAGGGTGAGGGCCCCGTGGCGGTAAATCCCAGTGCGCGCGGCGGAAAGCTCACGGTGCACGTGCATGTAGCGGTGCGGAGGGGTCTCGCTCACGAGGCGGAAGGGACCCCGGGGATCATGGCGCTGTGGCCCCGCTGGGTGTGATCTGAGGACGGGACAGTACAGAGTGATGCTGCCGCTGCTGCCGCTCCACTGGCTGCGTCAGCGCGCGCAGACACACACCCACGCTTCCGGTTTGTGCCTAAAAATAAAAGCGCCTTCACAAGCGTTGGACTGTATCCACTGCACTTAGGCTCACATACTGTTCTCATTGGACTTAAATCCCCAGTACGTAGCCTTTTAGCTCTGAACAAGTATAGAAAAAACATGTGTCTTGACTCTTGACCCGGAGGAGGGCCTGCTCGTGCTCGTCTCTATTGTAATATTCTCCCTTCGGCTGTAATCTTCAGTATGGTATAGATCTGTCTCCATGGAGAATAATCAGTAGTATGCTTTTAATCTTCTATTTCTATGGAAACATGCAGATTACATGCTTCCTCTGTTACATAGTGTTGTTTAAATTGTGTTTAGTAACATCTGTGTAATCCCTCAGTCGTCCAGATCTGAAGCCAAAGTTAAATCTGTCAACTGGACAAAAGTTGTAGGAGTGAAGACTTTTTGCTGCTCATCCAAACCGTTTCTTTAGTTCTGGTCAGATTACTGGTGAACACTGCCTTATATCTAATTGAAGGGAGGAGTTACCTACACTGAAACTGTAAAGATTTGTATTTAGTAAGACACATTTATATGAAAGTATTTGCTCTATAAATCTCTTTTCTCTACAGAATGTATATTACTACCAAATATACCTTATGGTTAAAGGTGCAATCGCAGCTCTGTGTGCCATTGTGTCATTGGGCAAGACACTTAATCCCTTTGGCTTTAAAATGAATGTGATGTTTGTGAATGGAAAGGCCGTTGCCACAGAATTGCTGTCAGTTCACCTTTGGGGTGGGCACCTTTACAGTTACATATAAAATTAGATATTCATTTTAATGTCCATGAATGTCTATAAAGCACTATGCTCCAATGCATGCATAGTAAACGCTTTTATTTTGAATGACTTTGAACTGTAATTTAATATGCCAAATATTTCACAACCAAGTAAATCATCTAGGCCTATCGAGTTACAAATTACCACATCTGACTGTTGATATAGTGCAGGATTCATGATTTACTTGTGTATAACAGCAAACATTTGAAAGTATTTTATATTGAAACGTCCCCGGGCCCACTTCCGCTCTGCCATCCTCTGAACTACGTCGGCTTCACGTAACTCCGCGCATGCGCAGGAGTGACGGACGCAGACTCCGCTTTTGAAAGGACCTCAGTGAGTTTGACGGGACCGTGCAAAGGTTCTGGAAAAGACACGATTCAAAACGATCTAACGCGTAACTTGACGAAACGCTTTGTTTACTCAATAACAAAATCTGCAGGAAATATACTTTGTTAGCAACAGTTTACAATAGAGCCGATCAGAGCGTCAAGTTATAAAACACAGTAGAATCCAGTTTAAAATGGAGCAGATGTGTTGACTTATCTCTCTGTGATTACTGGGTCTATCCACATGAAATAAAAACTGTCACAAAGTTCAACGTCTTCTCTGTCAGCACAACTAAACAAAAGTGAAAGATTTTATCACAATAGCTTCAGAAAGTGGTGCCATTATTTCATTTTTTTCATTTATCTATCTATCCTTTATCTATGCAGGCAGAGTCCAACAGGGGCGTCGGACTAGGGGGGGTAAAGTGTACTGTTTTCCTAGGGCCCAGTGCAAAGAGGGGCCCCCCACAAAGTCTTCTAATATACATTTTTAATTAGACAACATGCAGAGTGGGCCCACCAAGATGATTTGTACTTAAGGCTCAAAAATTTGGTGCTAGACGCCTGGAGCCCAGTGAGAGTACAGAACAATACAACACAAAAGCAAACGGCGAGTAATAGCGAGCAATGGCCAAACAACTTTTTCATATAAAAGCCCCTTCCCTCCATCTAAAATCATGACATCCTCAGCTGTCTTTAAGTCTTTGGTTTAAGCCGGATGCCCTGGACGCTGCAGTGACACGTGTACAGAGGATGTTGTTTGTTTCTTGCATAGACGCGTCTCTGTTCTGTGGAGTGTGACCTCATCCTCAGAGCTAACGGGACGTCCCGCACAGACGGGTCAACATGGAGGACAAGTACAGGAGAAGGGCTTGTAGGGGAGGAAAAACAGATGCATCAGGGTGAAACGAGTGGCCTAATCTCTCCTCCTCTATGTCTCTCTTTCTCTCCTCCTCTCTGTCTCAGTTTCTATCTCTCCTGGATGATCTCCCTTTCTCTCTCTCACCCTCTCATCCTCTATCTCTGCTTCTCTCCTCCATCCTGATAGTAAGTGATCCTCCTCTCTTTTCTCCCTCTTTTCTCTCCTCCTCTCTGTTACTGAGTGATCCCCCTCTCTCTCTCTCTCTCCCCTTCTCCTGCTCCTGTCTTCCTCCCTCTCCTTCTTTTTCTCTCCTCCTCCTCTCTCATCTCACCTCCTCTCTTCCACCCTGGCACTGTTTAGTCACCCTCTCCATCTCTCCCTCTCTTCCCTATTCTCCTACTCTCTCACCCCCTTCCTCTGGTACCAGGGGTATCCTCCTCCTCTCTCCTCCTTTCCTGTCTTCGTCTCTCCTCTTCTCCATCCTGACACTGAATGATCCTCTTCCTCTCCCCTTTTCCTCTCCTCCTCTCTCTCTGTCTTCCACCCTGGTACTGTGTCATCCCCCTCTCCTCTCTCTCTCTCTTTTCCGCCTTCCTCGTCCCCTCTCTCCCTCTCTTCCTCTCTCACTGTCTAGCACTGAGCGATCTCCCTCTCTCCCCCCTACTCCTCTTCTTCCCTCTCTATGGCACTGTGAGATCCTCCTCTCTTCCTCTCTACTCCCTCCCTCTCTCCTCCCTCACTAACTTTCTAGCACTGGGTGATCCTCCTCTCCCTTTTGTCATCTCTCTACCTCTCATCTGCTTTTCCTCTCTCTCCACTCTCCTCCTCTCTTCCCCCTCTCCTCTCCTTCCCCTTTTTTCTCCCTCTCTCCCCCTCTTGTCTCGTTCCCCCTCCTCTCTCCTTCTTTCTTCCTCCCTTTCCTTCTGTTTTTTTCTTTGTCCCTCTCTCCCCCTCTTTCTTTCCTTCCCCTCCTCTTTTCTCTTCCTTCTCTCTCCCTCTCTTCCCCTCTCCTCCTCTTTTCTCTCCTCCCCCTCTCATTCTATCGCCTCTCCTCCTCCTCTTTTCTCTCCCCCTTCTCTCTCCCTCTCTTCCCCCCTTCCTCTTTTCTCTCCTCACTCTCATTCTCTCCTCTCCTCCTCTCCTTTTTCTCTCCTCTTGTCTCTCCCTCTTTCCCTCTCCTCTTTTCTTTCCTCCTTCTCTCTCCCTCCCTCTCTTCCCCCTTCCTCTTTTCTCTCCTCTCTCTCATTCTATCTTTCTCCTCCTCTTTCCTCTCCTCCTTCTCTCTCCCTCTCTTCCCCTCTCCTCTTTCCTCTCCTCCTTCTCTCTCCCTCTCTTCCCCCCTTCCTCTTTTCTCTCCTCTCTCTCATTCTATCTCCTCTCCTCCTCTTTCCTCTCCTCCTTCTCTCTCCCTCTCTTCCCCTGTGCTCTTCTTTTCTCTCCCCCTTCTCTCTCTCCCTTGTCCTGTTTTCTCTCCCCTTCTCTCCCCCTCTCCTCCTCCTCTTTCGTCCCTCCCTCTCCTCTCCTCCCCTCTTCCTCTTTTCTCCCCCCCTCCCTCTCTGGCTGTGGGTGGGTGACAGTTGATTTAATTGAATGTTGGTTGGGTGACATCCATTTATCGTCCTCATCACTCCTTCAGCACAAAGCAGCTCTGCACTGACAGATGGTCCCACACCCCCCCCCCTCTCCTCTCCTCCCTCCTCCCTCCCCTCTCTCTCCCCCCCTCCCCTCCCCCTGCACTAAGCCCCCATCCCAAACAAAGACGCACAGGGTCCATGATAAAAGCGATACTTGAGTTCAGACAGTTATGGTTGGTCTGGAGCACAGTTTGGAGCAGAGTGTTTCAGTGGAGCACAGAGGAGCTCTTTTCTTTTGAGTATGTCTTTATTTATTAGTTACGTTAAACAGGAACAATAATCAAACACATTTCTGTCACTGTCCATATTAGCACCTCGTTTCCTGCAACTGTAAAAAAAAAAAAAAAAAAAATGTCAGGGAGATACTTGAGCTTGGAAGGAAAAAAAAATGAAATTGTAAATGTTGATATATTGGTTTAGTTTGTCACCAGTAGCAAAACATAAGCCGTGCCCCTGTAAACCTGTCAGAATGACTCAAATAAAGAGAAATATATGCAGTAATATGGATTTTGTGTTTGTTTTTGCAGTGTAGACCTGGTGCCTGTTGATTAATGCTCACACCTCAGTCTGTTTGTCCCCGGGCGGCCCCCAAAACACCCCCCGCACACCCCCCCACACCCCCCACACCACACCCCCTCACACCCCCTCACACAAGCACGTACATAGATCCATAGACCCCTCCTCTCTTTCCCCCTGTCTCACTCTCTCTCCTTCTCACACATACCCTTCTCCTCTTCATCTCTCTCTATGTTTCTGTCATTTTTCTCCCCTCTGTCCCCCCTCTCTCTTTCGCTTTCTCTCTCTCTCTTCTTCTTTTTTCTCTTCTTTGTCTCTCTTTCTCCTCTTTCTCTCCCTCCTTTCTCTCTCTTTTTCTTTCTCTATCTCGTCTCACATACCCCTCTTTTCCCTGTCTCTCTCTATATTTCTGTCCTTTTTCTCCTCTCTGTCCCCTCTCTCTCTCTCTCTCACTCTATCTCTCACATCTTGTCCTCTTCTCTGTCTCTCTCTCCTCTCTCTCTCTCTTTTTTCTCTATCTCTCCTCACATAACCCTCTCCTCCCCCCCCTCTCTCTCTCTCTTCCTCTCTAATTCTCCTCCCATATCCTTCTCTCTCCTCTTTCTTCACCTCTTTCTGTCTCTCCCTCTCTAATTCTCCTCACATATCCTTCTCTCTCTCCTCTTTCACCACCTCTTTCTCTCTCTTCCTTCTCTAATTCTCCTCACATATCCTTCTCTCTCTCCTCTTTCTCACCTCTTTCTCGCTCTTCCTTCTCTAATTCTCCTCACATATCCTTCTCTCTCTCCTCTTTCTCACCTCTTTCTCTCTCTTTCCTTCGTTAATCTCCTCACATACCCTTTTCTTCTCTTTCTCACCTCTTTCTGTCTCTCTCCCTCTTTAATTCTCCTGACATATCCTTCTCTCTCTCTCCTCTTTCTCACCTCTTTCTCTCTTTCCTTCTCTAATTCTCCTCACATACCCTTTTCCCTCTCTCCTGTCTTCCCTTCCCACACATACATGCACACACACAAACACACATACAAATACTTACATACATAGACGCCCCCTCCCTTCCTCACGTACTCCTGCCCCGCACCCGGTCCTCCTGCCCCACTCCCCGTCGTCCTGCCCCGCACCCCGTCCTCCTGCCCCGCACAGACTCTGCTTCCCTTTGCAACAAATCAATGTGATCTGTGAAAGGCCCAGCTGACACACACAGATATGAAGAGATACAGAGACACAGCTACAAACCAACTGAATGTGCTACTACTACATCGTTAACATTCTTATCTCCACATAAAAACTCATCTATATATATATATATTTCTTTTTACTTTAAAGGTACACTGTGTCACTTTTCTGGTGGAAGAACCGCAACACGCTCGTCTCCATGGAGATGTCAGTGCTACGCAGCGTGACCTTAAACCAATCTATGCACAAACACACATGTTCTCGCCCGCTGTCCTCTCTCTCCTCCCTTTCTTAAACCACTCTTAAATCTTCAGTGTGTCTTCTTCTTGTATCTCTGCTCAAAACACTCTCTCTCTCTCGCTCTCTCTCTCTCCCTTTCTTTCTCTCACTCTCTCTTTCACTCTTCTTCCTCTCGTCATTTTGATCTTAAATCTTCAGTATTTCTTCTTTGCTTACTCTGCATTCCCTCTCCCTCTGTCTGTCCCTCTTTCTCTCCCTCTTCTCCCTCTCTTCGTTTTGGTTGGCTTAAATCTTCAGTGTTTCTTCTTTGTTTACTCTGTGTTCTCTCTCTTTCTCTCTCTCTGCCTCTCTCTTTCTCTCACTCTCTCCCTCTCTCTCCCTCTCTCACTCCCTGTCTCTCTGTCTCCAAGTCTGCTATCTTTTCTTTTTCTCTCTTTCTCTTTCCATTTTCCTCTCGTTCTCTCTCCCTCTTTCTCTTTTTCTCTCTCTCTCTCCCTTTCTCTCTCTCTCCCTCTCTCTCTTTCTTTCTCTCCCACTCTCTTTCACTTCCTCTCTCTCTCCCTCTCTCTCTTTCTCTCCCTCTCTTTCTCCCTCCCTCTCTTTCTTTCTTTCTCTCTTTCCCTTTCTCTCTCTTTCTCTCCCTCTCTTTCTTTCTCCCTCTCTCTTTCTCTCCCTCTCTTTCTCCCTCCCTCTCTCTCTTTCTCTCTCCCTCTCTCTTTCCCTTTTTACTTTAAAGGTACACTGTGTCACTTTTCTGGTAGAAGAACCGCAACACGCTCGTCTCCATGGAGATGTCAGTGCTACGCAGCATGACCTTAAACCAATCTCCATGGAGACAAGCAGCTGACACCAATGAAACAGATTAATTATGAGACACATTTGACGCCATACCAGGTAAATCAGTTAACATCTCCATGGGAACAAGCAGGTGTGTGCCGTCCACCAGAAAAGCGACATAATACACCTTTATTACTTTGATTTATTTTATGATGTCAGTATCCACCCGTGTGCTGATATGTTCACATTTCTGTATAGTGCTTTTCCACCTTTAAGGCACTCAAAGCTTTTTACATCAAAGTAGCCATTCATCCACACTGGGGTGAGGTGTGTTAAGTGTCTTGCCCAAGGACACAACAACAGCAACCTGTGGGGCAGTGGATCAGTGGACAAATACTCTATCAACTGAGCTACTGTCGTCCTATTACTTGTATTTTAGTTTGTGTTCAGCAGTACAGTATTTTGGTCATATTTGTTGCTTTTAAAGTATGAAAAGAAAAATAAAGATGGATTGGATTTCTGTTGGCTCCTGCAGTTTCATTATACGTCCGATGTCCTTCGTGTATTCAGGCCTGGAACAATAAAACATTAACATATCGACCTGTGACTCTAGTGCAGGAGTCAGGGATGTTATTACAGTCTCAAAGCAAACCTGACGTTCTTCATCTTCTGTCTGGTCTTTGTTAATTCTGTGTTTTCTGTTTTAAATACTGGTTTAAACTCTCCAGCACATCGCCAGGAGACACAAGTACACACACAAAATGCACACACATACACACAGACACACACACACAGAGACACACACACGTACACACACAAAATGCACACACATACACTTATACACACACACACACATACACACACACACACACACACACACACACACAGAGACACACACACACATACACACAAAAATACACACACACACATGCACACACACACATGCACATACATGCACAAACACACACATTCTCTCTCTCTCTCCCTTTCTTTCTTTCTTTCTTTCTTTCTCTCACTCTTCTTCCTTTCTTCATTTTGATTGTCTTAAATCTTCAGTATTTCTTCTTTGCTTACTCTGCGTTCTCTCTCCCTCTGTCTGTCTCTCTTTCTCTACCTCTTCTTCCTCTCTTCATTTTAGTTGGCTCAAATCTTCAATGTTTCTTCTTTGTTTACTTTGCATTCTCTCTCTTTGTCTTTCTCTGCCTCTCTCCCTCTCTCTCTATCTCTCACTCCCTGTCTCTCTCTTTCCCAGTCTCCCTTCTTTTCTTTCTCTCTCTCTGTCTTTCCCTCTCTTTCTCTCACCCTCTTTCTCTTTCTCTCTCTCTCCCTCTCACTCTCTCTCTTTCTCTCCCTCTCTTTCTCTCTTCCTCTCTCTTTCTCTTCCCCTCTCCCTCTCTTTTTCTCCCCTTCTCTCTCTCTCTTTCTCTCCCTCTCTCTCTCTTTCGCTTCCTCTCTTTTCCTCTCTCTCCCTCTCCCTCTCCCTCTTTCGTTCTCCCTCTCTCTTTCTCTCCCTCTCTTTCTCTCTCTCTCCCTCTCCCTCTTTCTCTCCCTCTCTTTCTGTCTCCCTCTCTCTCTTTCTCTCTCCCTCTGTCTCTTCCTCTCCCTCTCTTTCTCTGTCCCTCTCTCTTTCTCTCTCCCTCTGTCTCTTCCTCTGTCTCTTTCTCCCTCTTTTCCCTTTCTTCATTTTGATTGTCTTAAATCTTCAGCATCTCTTCTTTGCTTACTCTGCATTCTGTCTCCCCTTGTCTCTCTTTCTCTCCCTCTTCTCCCTCTCTTCGTTTTGATTGTCTTAAACCTTCACTTTTCTTCTTTGTTTGCTGAGCGTTGTGTGCGTTGTGTGCGTCGTGTGCGTTGTGTGCGTTGTGTGCGTTGTGTGGTTGTGTGCGTTGTGTGGTTGTGTGCGTTGTGTGCGTTGTGTGTGTTGTGTGCATCCCGGTGATTTGTGCAGGTTTTATATTGGACTTGGACAGTTGTGTTGAAATGTGCCTGATGTGCAGGTTCATATGTGCTCGCTCAGCTCCTCCTCTGTCTCTGCACTTCAGGGAAATAACACAGAAACTCAGCCGTCCCTTCCACTTCACATCACAGAGCAGCTAGAAGAGACGACGGGAGCGTAAAGGAGGAAGGCATATGTGTGAACTCTTCAGTCTAGAATATAACCAGTCTGAAAAAATAATAATAATTGTGAGAATTTTACAAGAATGCCATTCAAACCGAACTGTTTTGGATTTAAACATGGTCAGAGCAGGGAAGACTTGCTGTTTATCTGGTCCTTTATGTCACATTAAAGCCACACTGTGCAACTTTTACGCCAGAAAAAAGGCTAAAACGAAAGCATGTATTGCATTTTATTGTATTTATTGCACTGAAAAACGTGCGTCCACTGTGAGCAGGCTTGCATCTCCACAAACCTGGCTCTGACTTGGCCTGGAGGAGAGCTTCTTCCTGTTTGTTGAGAGTGATGGAGAAGGAGGGGCGGGGCCTGGAGGACTAAAGGTGAGGGGCGGGGCCTGGAGGACTAAAGGTGAGGGGCGGGGGCCTGGAGGACTAAAGGTGAGGGGCGGGGTCTGGAGGACTAAAGGTGAGGGGCGGGGTCTGGAGGACTAAAGGTGAGGGGCGGGGTCTGGAGGACTAAAGGTGAGAGGCGGGGGCCTGGGACTAAAGGTGAGGGGGGGGTCCTGGAGACTAAAGGTGAGGGCGGGGGCGGAGGACTAAAGGTGAGGGGCGAGGTCTGGAGGACTAAAGGTGAGGGGCGGGGGCCTGGAGGACTAAAGGTGAGGGGCGAGGTCTGGAGGACTAAAGGTGAGGGGCGGGGGCCTGGAGGACTAAAGGTGAGGGGCGGGGGCCTGGAGGACTAAAGGTGAGGGGCGGGGTCTGGAGGACTAAAGGTGAGGGCGAGGTCGGAGGGGTGAGGGGCCTGGAGGACTAAAGGTGAGGGGCGGTGAGGGTCGGGGTCTGGAGGACTAAAGGTGAGGGGCGGGGTCTGGAGGTGTAAGGAACAGTGTGATTCGTCTAACAGGTATCCACACTTCAAACTCCGCCCCTCCAGTCAGCTGTTTGTACTGTTTGCCAGGAATCAGTGTAGTCATGAGTGATGTCACCAAGTACTGGAAACTGATACTTTGCAGCTGATGTCATCAACATTCCTTGGGGGTGTGATGCTAACTGTAGGCATGTTCTGTCTGAGGCTCTGGTAGACTTTGAGCTTTGTTTTAATAAAATCTGACAATAAAGAACTGACTTAGCTAAACTAGAACAGGTGAGATGATTTGAGCTGTTGAACAATTCCCTCTCAAAGAACATCACAGTCAGTCATCACAGCTAGCTAGCATTAGCCAACAGTTTTTTTCAGTTAGCCGCCTTTTTATTGAAAATCAAACACCTAAACAGGACCATCAACCTTTGTATTGATCACAGACTCGTGAAAATGTGTTGTTTAAATTCATTTTGCATTTTTCTTCCGGTTTTCACATTATCTTAAAACTTTTTTGGCTGTGTTTGCTAATGTGTGAATTGTGTCACCATAGTAACTGTTGAACATTCTGCCATACACATAGATGCACAACACCCCCAGCATGATGTCACTGCAAGTTATCAATTTCAGAGGTCACTGAAGGCTTAGATTTAGGCGTTTTTTGAACAGAAAGCTGCAAATTGACCCAGTTTGCACTAAAGTTCCAAGACCAGGAGACTCTGCCATTAAAACACTCTGTGCACAGTTTAGTAGTGAAAACAAGGATTTATGGTTTAATGCCACTTTCAACCTGTATATGACACAATTCACATTCCAACATATGACAGAACATATCAGAGAAACATGGAGGTTTAAACCTGAGTCCTTCTGACTCAGGCCCTAAATTTAAAGTAAACGTGTTTGTTTTGCCTGTGTGCCTCTCCCTGAGCGCAGTGCCATTTAGTGAAATAAAGACTTAATGAAGTAGAGCTCTGCTGTCCTCCCTCTGCTTTAAACACTGCTATTAAACTCCACGGCACATCGCCAGGAGAAACACACACACACACACACTCTCTTCCTCTCTGTCTGTGACTCTCTTTGTGTGTGTCTCTGTCTCTCTCTCTGTCTGTGTTTGTCTCTCTCGCGCGCTCTGTCTCTCTCTCTCTCTGTGTGTTTGTCTTTCTCTCTGTCTCTCTGTGTCTTTCTCTCTGTCTGTGTGTTTCTCTCTCTCTCTCTCTGTGTGTCTGTCTTTCTCTCTGTCTCTTTCTCTCTGTCTGTGTGTTTGTCTTTCTCTCTGTCTCTCTGTGTCTTTCTCTCTGTCTGTGTTTGTTTCTCTCTCTCTCTCTCTCTCTCTCTGTCTGTGTGTTTGTCTCTCTCTCTCTCTGTGTCTGTGTGTTTGTCTTTCTCTTTGTCTCTTTCTCTCTGTCTGTGCGTTTCTCTCTCTCTCTCTCTCTCTCTCTCTGTCTCTCTCGCTCTGTCTCTCTATGTGTTTGTCTTTCTCTCTCTGTGTGTGTGTGTGTGTGTGTGTGTGTGTGTGTGTGTGTGTGTGTGTGTGTGTGTGTGTGTGTGTGTGTGTGTGTGTGTGTGTGTGTCTGTGTCTGTCTGTCTGTCTGTCTGTCTCTCTGATGCCTTCACCTTCCAGGCCTCCTCCAACACTTCTTTGAGCTCCTGGTAAGTCATCTGATTTTCACCTGGAGGACCCGAGTTCGAATCCCGCTCCAGGGCGCAATGAGCAATTACCAACTGGCAGCCTTGGGGAAGACCGTTTACGCTGCTGCCTGCCTCCTACAATGATGAGTGCGAATCAGACTTAGGAGGTGCCGGTTCAGACGTCGCCTGGCCAAATGAGGTCTGTGTCAGGTGTTGGGGAACCAGAGCACCTTGATGAAAAATGGGCTACTGGAACAAGACGGAAATGGGCAAGATGCGAGAACAAGGATCTATAGCAGGGGTCTCAGACTCGCGGCCCCCGGGCCAGTAGTTTGTGGCCCCCGCCTTAATTTGAAAGTTGGATTAACATCCAACTTTCAAATTAAGGCCCTCGAGTTTGATATGTGTGGCACTTGACAGTGTTGTGTGCGGAGCTGAGCGAACCTACCAATCACGGTGGGGTATATGGCTCTCGCGGCAGGACATCGGCTGGGCTTGATGCTGCTACATAACTTTAATCAATTAATCCTTGTTAAAACGTTCTAACACAGACAGAGGTAATCAGTGTCATTTTTACATTCACAGTGTATAAACCAGAGAACGCTGATTAGTTGTACATAAAGTGGGATATTGCAGTTTAACGATTCTGTATTTGGGCAGGTTGAATTTGATCCGTGGATAAACCACTTTAATACCGGTAGAGGTCGCTGTTTACCTTCTATGCCGTTCATTTTATTATTATTGCAATAACAATTTCTAATAATGTATTCTTCTTCTTCATCTTATTGTCTTTGAATAACTGCACATTCCTTTATTCAATGTAACTTTTTTTCCCTCCAGACCAGCCCAGAAGAATGTTCTGCAAAACCGAAGTTGCAAGAGCTGCACGGGTTTTTTAATCCTCAAACACACTGTACAGATCTTCATTCAGATTTTACAGTTTCGTGTCACAGTGCTGTAGGTGACGTAAACCAGTACGAACATTTTAATGTGTTTTGCGTAGCAGACTCCATTTTCGTCTCTTTTTTGCGTAAGCGCGATGCATGACGGGATATAGCAGCGCGCGAAGTCTGCTCGGATGCATAATTTGCTTACGGTCGATCTTCATGGAAATGCAGGACACATTTTCGGCCGCATTCGTCGGGGGCATTTAATGGGACAGTGCTTGTCACTCCGGAAATGACCATAAGCCCTAAAATGCACCGTTCGAACGGCGCATTTAAGGGCACTCAGGCGACTTGGGACACGTTTGTTATGCTGCTAGGTGTCTAGCAGCAAGGAGTAGGAGAAGCCGGAGGATTAAGCAGCGCCTGTGGGAGAAGCTGGAGCGGCCCCTCGTCAGCGAGATGGAGACCACGGGAGGACTCCTGCACTATGTGGAGTCCCGCAGCACCAGGCCATATCCACCTCTCATCGATGTAGATGTGTCTAAGGAGCCAGCCCCCCCCCCAAACCATCTCTGCCTTTTTTGTTTCAGGCCCAGCCCACAATCTCTGCTGGAGCTCCCACTCAGCCACAACGCCACCTTCTGAGAGAGCAGATAAAGACAAGCAAATGCAGAAGTGTATTATGAAGATTATGGTTATCAGTCAAAAGAAAATAGTTTTCTCAAATACTAATGTTCCTTCTTTGGTGCAGGCTGCGGTCTGGGCGGAGCCTGCCCCTTGGAGGTCACACCGACTTGGGCTAAAGAGGAGGAAGACCAGTGGGTCCCAGTCCGTCGCTGTGGAGCTCCCAGACCAGGTGCGACTATATAAGATGAAATATTTCTAGCAGTATTATAGTTTAGATCTTTGCAGTCATAAAAAATAACTTACCTTATCTCCTTTTCTCCATTGTCCTGTGAAATCCAGACCAGTAGCTCCAGCCCTGTCCCAGAGAGGGAGGAGCCCCACAGTAAGAGGCTGTGTCGCCCTGAGCCAGAGCACCCCGGGGAGCCTCTGTCCTCTAGACGCTATGTGCTGAGGTTCAAACCTGTTATTATTTTATGCACGTCCAATAGTATACTTATTCATGTCTATGGATACAATAATGCAACTATTAATCTAAGTTACACATTGCAGGTGTAATTACTATATAGATACATTTTAATGTTTCTATTGTCCTGCAGGTGTCGCCCTCCAGCTCCCAGACCTCAGCCACTGCTCCGGACTTCCTCATGGCCCTGGGTTTGGCTCCCACCCCTCCCCACTGAACATGGCCACTCACAGTCTCACTATGAGGCTGATGAGATTTGCACTTTTTTATATTTTAGAGTGTGCTTTTAACATTTGTTATGTGCGATTTCAAGATTTTAGTATTTACTGTGTGGTTTTAACATTTTTTGTGTGCAATTTCAAGATTTTAGTATTTACCGTGTGGTTTTAACATTTATTTGTAGATTTTAGTGTTGTTGTGTGCCATTTTACCATTTTGCCATTTTGTGTCTTATATTGTGTGTGATTTGCAGCTCTCAACACCAAGCTGCCCCCTCTGCCATCCTGCCTCCATCCAAAAACTCTCCTCTGTGGTTACAACTGTCAGTATACAGGTAAGTGTTTGTCTTACTGGTCCTGGACAAGTGTAAGTCCTGGTTTAGTCCTGGTTCAGATTCATTTACTCCTTGTTTTATTCAGCTTTAGCCTTGTTAAGTTTGCTTTTAGTCCTGGCTCAGTCCTGCTGTACTCAGTTTGATTTCTGGTTTAGTCTTCTTGCTTAACTGAACTCTCCTTTAAAATATGTGTTATACTGTCTGTTTTGCAGCTATCAGCACCTGGCTGCCTCTCCATAACCTCCATCCACATCTCTTCTGCCTTGCACCTTGTGGCTGCTGCCCCAGCTTCGCACCAACATCTTCAGGGGCGAGTCAACCCCACCTTCTCCACCTTCTTCAAAGACACATTTAACAGCATATGTGTCCAAATTCAACAGATTTTACTGCCCCAGCCTGCCATCACCATCTTCAGGGGCAAAAGAAAACCACCACTCTTAAAAAAAACAACATCTTGTTATTTTGCCTCTGCCACCATCTTACAACTGCCCAGGGTAACATCAACATCTACAGGGCAGTAGCTCCATCCTCCAGTTTAAATATGGCTCCAACATCAGCCAAGATCTCCATCAAAATCCCCAGTCCCAGCCTCCCATCAAGATCTACAGGGGCAAGCAGCCATTTTGAGCCCCCTCGTCTCTCCACCAAAAGCCTGAAAAACATCACTCTGTCCCCAGCCTACCACCACCAACTTCAGGGGCAAATAACATCAGCTAAACAACTGTCCTTCATCCAAGCCTCCATCAGAAATATGGCTCCAAAATCAGCCATCAAACTTCTACAAAGTCACCTTCACCTCAGCTTTTTGTCCCAGCATATCTGGGTCTGCCCTGCCACCTTCTGCAATCTTTTAGCTCTCCAACGTCATTCAGCGTCCAAACAAATAAAAGATAATAATATAGTTGCTGAATCACACTACAGGTATTAAATCATCTTTTTTACCAATTTAATTTTTGCTTGCAGCCCTGGTTCAGAACAGCATTCTTTAAGCACTTGAAACAGAAGCGTCATTAGAAACCATAAAAACCCCACTGGAAGTATTGTATATTTGTCCACATTATGTCTTTGTTAATTGACATTTAATTTTGTCTTTATAACTTTCAAATGCAATAACGTTTTGTACATTATCCAAACATTCATTTCTATTTGCTCCTTAGCGAGACACTCAGAGTGAATGTGATGCTTGATATAAAGTGTTTTAGTGCTGTATGGTAGAAAAGCTATATATATATATATATATGTGTGTGTATATATATATAATATATATATATATATATATATATATGCAGCACCTTCACCATCATTGGTTTCTTGGCAGATCAAGGCTACAGGGCCATAGTAAGTGTCAAAATAAGTTAAAGTGTTTTTTGATACAATGGAATTTTGACATGGTTTTATTAATTGTATTCTTTTTTTCCCCCTCCCTGAACCGCCACCTTAACGTGGTGGAGGGGTTTGAGTACCCGAATGATCCTGGGACCTATGTTGTCGGGGGCTTCATGCCCCTGGTAGGGTCACCCATGGCAAACAGGTCCAGGGGGACGGGTCAGACTAAGAGCGGTTCAGAAGCCTTCCATGTGGAATAGAAGACCAAGGCCCATTACATCACCCGGACTGGCGTTACCGGGGCCCCACACTGGAGCAAAGCCTTGGGTGGGTGCTCGCTACTGAGCGCCAGGTGGCCGGACCTTTCCCCCCAAAAAACTTCCTTTTTAGTACAAAAAAAAAAAGTACACATGGAAAATATTGACCCACAAAACTGATTGTTGATGTAGTCGATGTAGTATTTATCTACCTATAGCACTTCTCTTAATGATTTGTTTTGATGTCAGAAGAGGAGAATTGCTCAGCAGAAGGAACTCCTGTAGAAAGAAAAGGAAATAGCGCAGAAGATTGAGGCTCGGGCGTACACAAAGCAGCACCTCACCAACCTGGTCCCATCCATCTTCATGTCTCTGCGATGCCACGGCTTCTTTGTCGACACAGTGCAAACAGGTCTGTGGATCACTACACAAACAGACACAATAATGGCTGGAAACTTACTAATATAAGGATGAATAATGGATGACATTTTCAATACAATATCAACAATTAGCACCTTTCTATTGATTGGAAAGCAAAAATTAATTTGCCAAGTTAGTCACTCTCACCTTTTTGTTGAAAATCACCGGACCAGAAATGTTCATATTGATCACTGGGTTTATACAATTCATTTTGCATTTTTTCAGACCATCTAAAAGGGTATGCATGGGTTTTATTAATTGCTACCAGAGAAAATGATTTGAATAGTATGAGATCAAAATAGCATTCACATATAAGATGCATGTACTTTTGTTGTTTTACAGATGTTGAAACCAATTTCATGCCATGGCTGATGAATGAGATTCACTCCATGTTGGATAAGAAATATGCTGCCAGATCTGTGCTGGATGGTAAGGAAATCAAAAAGGTATTATAGGTCAGGGCTCTGCAAAATTATTAACCTCAAAAGCAGAGAATTAAGCTTTAAGTATACCAAACCAAACAGTCCCATTGAGATATAAAGTTGTTACACATCTAACACAATGGAATATATCTTGTGACTCAAAATGGACCACTGATTTGAAGACCATGCATGTTTGAGTATTTTAGTGAACCCAGAAAGATCCTTACGATTAGCTGTAAGATTCTATGTAACGCTCAGCTCACAAGACTGTCACCCATGCTCCCACATGACAATTTTCTATAAATATAAAAAAAACAAAAACATGACACAAAACTGTAGCAGCTTGACAAACCTGATGCAGTGTGTAGTAGTTTCATTAGTGGGATACACACTGATTGTGTTGCGATAACTCTCTGAAGGAGAAGTGACTTATCACAGGGAGCAAAGAGAGGGAATACTCAGTGTCAGAAAACATGTCAATATGTTGTTTTCAGCAAATATAGCCTTTTCAAAACAATGAAAGGTAAGCTGGTGATCTAAACATGTTATGTGTTATGTGTTGCAATTAATACCTGATAGAACTAAAAAAAACAAAAAACTTCTTTATATTGCTAGGCCATTTATCTAGTTTTCCTGGCATGCATGTAGTGACTGTGATCATTTACCAACACCAGGCCAGAACAACATACTTTCAAAGAGCAGGAGGGAAAATCACAAATACGCTTATTATTACATCAACCAACACAAAAAAACCCTGATAATCTCATTCTGTCTATTTATTTTTCAGACATAATAAAAAAGGTGGCACTGAAGCGACTTCCTGAAGGGACAGATCTTTAGAGGCACCTAGGCAAAGAATGAGCATATGTAAATAAAATTTTAAAAAAAACAAAACTTTTTTTCATAATTAACCATCAAGATGTTGTAACAGGGCTACTGGGGCAGGGGTCTCAGACTCGTGGTTAAAGGTTGAGACCCCTGATCTATAGGAATGCTACAGCTCCAGTGAAATATAAAATATTCACCAGTGATTTACCTGTGCGAGTGGCTCCCTCTTGTGGTTATTATAGCTAACTCGCAACAACCTTGAGAGAGATATTATTTTTTCCACACACACTGAATTTAATTAACAATGAAATCAGTAAAACATTCACTGTGTAAAATGAATGAATAGATAAATGCACACATTTAACTGCATTAAAACTTAAAGGTTTGCTAGTCTCTATGGAGATGTTATTGCTTTATGTGAAAATCTCAGACAATTCTCCACAGTATGGAATTAAACTGAACTACCTTGCATTGATTTAACTATGAGAAAGGAAAAAAAAAAAAGGAAACCTCTGAAACATGCAACTATAAAAGGGCTCACCTCTCCACAGATTTGAGCTGTATGTTTAATGCCATATTGTGGAACATTCCAGTCAAACAATAACATTGAGACAAGCAGGTGATGGACCCTCCACCAGAGACTTATTCTGTGACCCAGTTTAGCAATACTTGTTTTTTTTTAAATAACACAAGGCTGAAGCACAAAGAAGAAGAAGAAAATCTCAAACTCTATGAAAAGAAATAAAACAAAGAGTGAATTCTTAAAGATTTACAGGAAGTGTTTTGGTTCTGATTCAACACAAAGGTCAAAGTGAGCTCATGTTTTTGTGCAGTGAATGAGGTCACGCAGTCGCTGATAACGCTCGCTACAGCTCCAGTGTTTATCTGCAGTTTCAGTCTGATTTTCTCTGAAAGTATGTGAGAAATGCTCCTCCTCTGCAGGTTTATCAGAGACGCTGCAGCAGAGTGAGGAGGCTGTGACCACCTCCAACCGTCACATGGCACTTTGACATAAACACGAGCGTATAAAGCCTTTAAAATCCTCATCAGAATACTCCAGACTCCAGAATGCTGGGGAACATAGTACTTTTTCAGTGTATTTAGCCTTTAATTAACCAGGAAAATCCCATTGAAATGACTAACCGGCTCTGTCCACTGCCACATCTTTAAATATTTATTCATTTTAGCGTGACTCTGCAAAAACCTCATAGAGATAAAAGTAGACGGGAACTAGTGACGCTAACAGTAAAGCTGCCAGGTGATGATATGCACAAAGCCTATTTCATTTTCAAGGGAGTTCTGGTCAAGACAGCAGCACGGATCAAACAGTACATCAGCAAACATTTAGACATTTACAAGAATGAGTTAAAACAGTTCCACACATATAGGCCACATATAGATCTCATCTCCAAACCTTTTAGAAGTACTTTAAACTGACCTATTTGGACCAGTTCTTTTAGTTTCCAATCACTTTGTAAATGATTCCAGGACGTTGGTGCAGAATACTGTAAAACACCAGCTTCTCCTCAACTTTGACCCCTCCCTTCCCAGCACTGTAACCTCTCAGCATTTCAACATCAGCTGTGTTGTATGAATGTTCTGATCAAGATACAATATTGAATTTCCTAGGTAAAAATGACTGTTAGTTTGCTTTTCTATTACAAATGATGGGAAAAAAACAACCAAAAAAACATTTATTTCCCTTGAAATTGAATTTAAACCTCATAAATATGTAATATAGCTGCAGGCCTAGATAAAATGAAATTGTATTGTGCCGTCAACATTTTTGTATTTGTCGAGTAAAACCATAATAATCAAGTTTTTTTTTTTTTTTTCTAAGTGTGTGGAGTAACCTGTTTGAAACCAGGCTCAGTTCATTGGGTCGGTGTGATTTTTGTTTGCCAAACCACCTTAATTTACCATGTTTTGTGTCATTTATCCCAGTTTTCCCATTCAAATCCCATTATATCCCACTTCACTTAACCACTTTAGCTTCCAGTCTTCTCGTTTCCAGAGTTTGAATGTTTTTAAGGGTCTACATAACTGCACGCTGACATTAGGAGAATGGATTATGGAGAGTTTAAGAGAGAGAACAGAGCAGACACAAACGAGCTGAAAAACTGGCTTTAGCTTCATTCCACAGATCTGTCCACAGCCAGGAAGTGTGTTTGTGATCGCCGGTATAATAAATTAAAACTCAAATTTTTATATGTAGGTGTATAAGTAGCGCCACCTGCTTTTCTCTGCGACGATTCTATTGCTCTGCCTGGAAAACTCCACAGTATGACTTTAAATCTGTCTTTCTTCATATAGAGACAGACCGAAGAAGCCACCAGGCCAAGTTACGAGTCAAGTCCGTGGAGAGGTGTTCCTAGTCACAGGTATATTTGAGCTATACAAACACACATAAATAATAAGAAAGCTTTAATACCATTCTGTGGACACCAACTTGTAATAAAGGTACATAGTGTATCTTTAAGTCCCTGCCTCAAGCGGAGGAGGGAGGAGGGAGGAGGGAGGGTCTTGCTCGCGACTGAGGGAAGGATGGAGCATGAGATTTGAAGTGTCTGGGGTGAGTGAAGTCTGAGCGTCCCTGCTTAGACTGCTGCCCCCGCAACCCGGCCCTGGACAAGGGGAAGAAAATGAATGGATGGAGTGTATCTTTACGGGGGTCTAAGCACTTTCTGCAGTTCTGAGGTGGTGTGGGGCCTTTCTCTGTGGAGTTGCTCTCAATTCAATTTCAATTCAATTTGTTTTGTAAAGCCCAAAATCACAAGAGCGGGTGCCTCTTGGGGCTGAACATGAGAATGAATTTAACCAACAGAAAGTTAGACAATCAATAATGAAACAGAAACAGACAAGCAAATTACTGTCCCAGAACATCCCTTGTCCTTAGACCCTCCTTCTCAGCAAGGGAAAACTAAAAAAAACACAGTGGGAAAAAAAAGAAACCTCAAGGAGAACCACAGTGAAGGAGAGTTCCACTCCCATGGACGGACAGGCTGCAGATGTGTCCAGGACTAATGCACATCTATTTGCAGATACAGTTAAGTCTGTTGGACCGGAACCCATTCAATTAAGGGACAGAGAGGGGCCCACCCACGGCAGGACAGGAGCCACCCCAGTCAGGCACCGGGTCATCCAGCTGAGTGAGGCAAGGGAGGGTCCAGGTCCGTAGAACAGGATCAGGACACAGAAGGGCATCTAAGGTCCAGTCATCCTGTCATCTCCCTGTGCAGGTCTTCTCCAAGTGCTCCGGTTTCTTCTACCATTAAATTCATGCACAATAAGCTCCTCCCATCTGGACTAGGACTCCCCTAAAAGACATTCGCAATCTGAGCGGGGCTGCTGATAAAATAAAATAAAGCTCAAGTCTCGTGAGTGAGCCACACCGATGTTCATCTTGAGCTGTTCCTCCTTCTCAAACCATGATGCCTGCTCTATGGATAACTCGCTTTCTGTTCTATGCTATGTTCTGAGAGTGAGTTTATAAATAGCAGTGAAGAATATGGGTCAGTCACCTCAGAGTCGCTGTAGTTGTGCAGAATGAACTGGGTGTGACGGCTCCTTCATTATCTTCACACCTTTGGTTTAGTTTAGCTCGAGGCCTGTTCATTTCCTGTGGCAAATGTAATGACACTTTTGAAATGAACATAGAGGACAACAACAAAAAAGACTGACACGAGCAGTTTCTTTCAATGTCTACGTGGATTTCCTTGTTAATCATTTTGAACATGCAATGACATCTCCCTGGAGACAAGGTGGAAAAGTTACACAGTGCATCTTTAGTGAACAGCGCAGATCCGAACTGAAGTCGTAGTGTTAGTCGGTAATTCTGGTGTCATTTTGTTGAGCCCACAGAGAGAGAAAGAGAGAGAGAAGGAGAGGGGTGGAGAGAGAGAACTACACGGAGACACAGTGACAAAAAGAGGAAGTGAGGGAGGTAAAGAGAGAGAGGAAGAGAAAGAAACAGAGAGAGCAAGAGAGAGAGGAGGCGGAGGAACAGGTTGGTAGGAATGCAGCTGCTCCAGTCCTTTACACTCTTTCTCTCTCTCTCTTTCTCTTTCCCTCTCTCCCCTCTCCTCTCTTCTCAGTCTCTAACTCTATGAACAGAAGACAGCGGCAGACCCATCACTCTCTCGACCCTGTGCCGTGTCTTATGGGCACTCACGTGGACATGATCTGGAGCTGGTTCAACTGAGCAGCACTACATATACTGTACGGAGTAAGTAGAGTTTATAACTGTCTGTGTGACTGTTACCTTATCTGAATGATTTTAAATGAGTTTTGACCATGTCTTAATCTAAATTTTGTTACAGTTTTGGCATCAGAGTTTAGGCGAAGATTTGAAATGTGTTATTGTCTGTTACAGTTAGTACAGTTTAAACACTACATAATGCCATTGGTGTCCTATCTTTATTTAATTAACTTCTTCTTTAAAAGTGTTTCATCCTATAGAAATGTTTCAGAACTTTTTTTTTAATTTATTGTCAAGTTTTGGGGAATTTCTGAGAATACTTTTGGTTTTACAGGTCCTATATTATGCTAAATTGAGTCCTGTGAGCGTTAAGCCATGTTCTAATGCTGTTACCCCCTGGAGTTATGTTTTGTTTCAGTCACACATGTTTGAGTAATCCTTTTTTAATAGTCTGTCTACATCTCCAAAGCTCAAAATGCTCTGCTCCACCTTGTGATGTCATGAAGCGGGAGTTAATAGCTACAAATTACCTTTAGCTCATGGCTGAAATTATCGAAATGATTCTAGTGAAGGTGTATGAAGTTTAAAAGCAAAGTGGAGCTGTATTTTTTCTGTTTTCTGTGAGAGGGACTCAGCCTAAATATGCTGGGTTTGTGTGTTAAATATGTGTGAGTGACTCCAGGTATGTTTGTGATGAGGAAACAACATTATAACATACAGTAGATCAGACAATGGAGTAATATGGGCTCTTTAAAGAATCATTTGTGATGGAAACTTTGGGACAGTGTAAGTTTCATTCATATATATTTCATTTTCTATGTTCTATTCTCTATTCACATGTGATTTATTATCGTGTGGATGATTGACAGATCTCAGACTCAAACAGTCACTTGTTGTTTCTCACATGTATCAGTTTGAGTGAGTCCTCGTCTGTGATTGGCTGTTCTCTCTGTGATGTCATGGCTCTGTGTAAACTCCCGTCTGTCCACATTCCTGTCTCTCTCGTTTAGATGAATGGACTCCGCCTCTCACACATCTGGCACACTCTACACATACTGTGCTTGTTTACTCATCAGATCATGTATGTAGTCAGTATGAGGGCAGCTGTCTGAGCAGGCACTCCTGACTTCCCCTGTCCCCAGACGTCCCCTTTCTGTGTCCTTAAGGCCAGCGCACACCAGAGCGCATCAAACTCATTCATCAACACACACAGAAAGCAGTGCGTCATGGCTCTTAAACAGACTTTAAAACTACTTTTGGTGTGTTTTATTGATACAATCAGAGTCCAAATGCTGCAGTAACCACAGCCAGACAGACTATACTGAAGTTACTTTACCTGCTGTTTATTCATTTATACAGTCCATGTGCTGTGCTGTTCAGAACTGTGGTCAGGCACTCAGCTTCCCTCCGATGACTCAGTGTTGTTTTATTTCTACTGTAAATCTTTAGCACCACTTATCTTGCTCTTGGTTTTGATTACATGCTCCTGCTGATCTTGACCTTTACCTTGCAACACAGTAATTTACCCAATGTGGGACAAATAAAATGTTATCTTATCTTAGATAAAGGTGTATTGTTGAAACACGGCTGAGGCTGTGTGAGAAGAGGAAAGGTGGTGTTTGGAGCAGGTGGAAACAAGCAGGAAACGAGGAAGCAGTTCTTTTCCAGCAGCCGTGTGTTCGGTGTATGCTGATTGAAAATAATGGAAGCAGCTGTTTTGCAGCATGTCAAAAACTGCAGGTTGTGTTTGTGTAAATTATCTACTGATCTTCTCTCAGGTGGAGCAGAGTGATGGAGCTTCAGGTGTGGGTGGAGGTGTGAATGACCTTGTTCTTGTCTTCTCTCAGGTGGAGCAGAGCGATGGAGCTTCAGGTGTGGGTGGAGGTGTGAATGACTTTGTTCTTGTCTTCTCTCAGGTGGAGCAGAGTGATGGAGCTTCAGGTGTGGGTGGAGGTGTGAATGACTTTGTTCTTGTCTTCTCTCAGGTGGAGCAGAGTGATGGAGCTTCAGGTGTGGGTGGAGGGCTCTCTCAGGGTGGTGTGTGGTGGGTCCCTGAGCACCACCTGTCAGGAGGTGGTCATCGCTCTGGCTCAGGATCTTGGTGAGTTCAAACCTTCATTTTATTGAATCATTTTATTACAGTAAAGATCATTTTAGTTCCACACTCTGTAGAAGGTGTAGTTTATCAAAGGTCACATGTAACTGGGTCAGTCCAGTCAAATGGTTTACAAGAGCATGGACATGGTTTATTCATCCAGAGGACAATATGTCCTTAACCTTCAACATTCATCAAATAATTGATATTTTATAGTGACATCACAGGAGGATATTCTGCATGTATGTCTATGGCCAAATGGTCAGTAGTTGCCATGGCGACACAATGCACCAATAAGCAAACGCAGGCAAAAAAGTTTTAAGATCTGAAAACTCAAGAAAAAATATAAAATGTGAATGTGAATAGCACATTTTCAGGAGCCTGTGACCAGTACGATTGTTCATGGTCCTGTTTAGGTGTTTGATTTTCAACAAAAAAGTGACAGTGACTAACTGAAAAACTGCTGGCTAATGCTAGCTAGCTTGTGACTGTAATATTAATGGGTGAGAGACGTGTTTAACAGCACAAATCGTCAGCTCTCCTGTTGTAGTTCCAGCTCAGTCGGTTCTTCTTGTTCAGACTGAAGTGTAACTTGAGTAACAGAGCTTCAGACAGAGCAGTGCCTCCAGATAGCCCCCATGGAATGTTGATGACAACGGCTGCAAAGTTTTAATATGTTATTTGGCATCAGTGTGCATTAGGTTTTTTGTTTTTTTTTCATGGTCCATGTCTTGATTATGGACACCACGTTGAACGGCTGTTTACCATGTGTGATTTGATTAGATTATAGATTAGATGAGCATTGATTGTGTCCTTGGAGAAATTCTCGTGCACAAAAACACAACAACAAAAGAGAAAATACAATAGACAGCAGACAGAGCAGTCCCTCTACACTCACGCACCCAGAGCCACAAGAGCAATACAATGGTGGAAGTTACCTACACACTGTGCCCAGTCCTGCTGCTAAAATGATACATGTGTCACATATATTTAGCTGTAGAAACATTGGTATTGTCTGCATCTTAAAAACAGTATGCATGAGTGAATAACTTAAGTCTACTGAATCTACTTGGATTTTCTTGTATTTATTACCAAACATGAGGATGCAGCTCTGATCTGTAAAGGTGACCTAAATAGCTCCAACAACTGTAAATGCTGGAAATGCCACACCTAGCTTTCTTAGAACTCTAATTAACTTTATTAAATCTCATTGTTTCTAATTGTGTCTCTGTACAGGTCAGACTGGTCGTTACGTCTTAATCTTGAACCTCCATGGCTCCGAGAGGCAGCTGCTCAAAGACGAGTGCCCGCTCCAGGAGCTCTCAAACCTGGGTAGAGAATCTGCAGACGCCCTCCTCATCCTCCGCAGAACCGGACCCTCCACGAGCTCCCTGCCCACCCAAAAAACCAAGCACCGACCTCGGACACGCACACCCGACCCGTTCCCCTCCAAATACTCAAACGATACAGAACCAAGCTCTTTGTATGGAACCTATCCAAGAAAAGGCAGAACCAAGAAGTCCAAGCCTCCTGCATTATCTCCACAGAAAGATGTGGTTTATTTACAACTACTGCAACAATCCAGGACTTTACAAGAGCTGGAGGAAAGCTTAGAAAAACACGAGAGAGAGATCCAAAACTCAGAACTCAACCAGGACTTTGGACCGGGTCTGGACCGGGACCTAAAGGAGCAGCTGGATGCTCTGGTGGAGAGGCAGAGGCAGTATGAAGAGGAGCTGGGGCAGGAGCAGTACTGGAGAGGGCAGTTAGAGGAGGAGAACCGCAAAGCTAAAGGTAAATACAAATATATTTCAATTTTAATAATACGTAGAGATCATGCTCATGTGAGTTTACCTGTTATATACAACTTTTTGAGGACTTTTCAAAAAATATAGACTAATATTTAATTGTATTTCATCGTTCGGAAAGCTGTGGATAGTAGATTAACAGGTCAATTGCAAACTTTGCCAAACATAAGCGCAAGATAATCAACCAGTCATCTAAAAATGATCAATAAAATATCACTCTCAAATATACTTCACATTTTGTTAAACTGGAGACTATGCAAATTCTTCCATTTTTTTTTTTTTTGTGGATGGTCTACAACCTGCTATTGTAAAAAAAAAAATAACTTCATTTTGTTTATACTGACAGAGAAGACGTTGAACTTTGACCCAGTTTTGTTTCATGTGGATAGGCCCAGGAATTACAGCGATATTAACCATAAACCAGGCCAACACATCTGCAGATTGCATCATAGAGTTGTGTCTCCAGCTCAGTTTAAACTTCAGGATGCTTCAGTGTGCTGGTGTCTGTGTTCAGATCTGAGCTTTCGTCTGGAGCAGTTGCAGTGGTCCGTGCACCAGCAGAACCAGAAATTATCCTCCCTCCTGTCCCGCTCCCACGGCCTGCAGTCGGACACTCAGAGACACACCGAACAGGCTCTACTGCCCCTGGAGGACGAACTGCAACAGCGCCATCAGCAGGGAGAGAGGATCACTGCAGCGCTGGAGGAGACCGAGAGGGAGATGCACAACGTGAACAGAAGGATCAGGGTGAGTCTTCTTCTTCAACCAAACATACACAATCCTATTAGACTAAACAATAATACAATTAAAGATATAAAAAAAACACATCAAGAAACCCCTCTGCAGTTTCATTTCAGTATACATTTTGTTTGGGAGCAGTGGCTCTACTCTGAGTGTGCCCTAATGCTCTTTTAATTCAATTTATTTATATTGTGCCCACATAATACCACAACAGCAGTCCCTTGACAAAATTAACACCTATAGGAGTTGTTTTTCAGTTTGCAGTTTTTTTTTTCTGTATAAATTATTAGTCGGTGCAGCTTTCATGTGAACTACAGTGTGAGCGGGGGGTTGAGGGAGTTCCCAGCCAAACTGCGGAGGTGACTCATTTTCTAGAGTGTTGGTAGAGTGTTTGTCCACTGAGCTGAAGGTGGCCGGTTTGAATCCTGCTGTACACTGGTGTATAAGTGTGTGTGAATGGTTGAGTGGTTCGATGTAAAGTGCTTTGAGTGTCTTGAAGGTGGAAAAGCACTATAAAATTAATGATCTTTTCCTTTCAGTCATTACCCAAAGCTTATAACTCTAGGTGAGAGTAGCAAAAGAGACCTAACCCATGACTAAACTGGGACTAAACCAGGACTAAACCAGGACTAAACCAGAATCTTTTGTCTTCTTCTTCTTGCCTCTATTCCTTCAACACCACAACAATCCTGTGTGTCCTTCCTTCATTTTATCTTCCAACCCCTTCACTAACTGTATGAAGATACCTGAACACCTCCACCTGAAGCAGGGAGTCTCCACTAACTGGAAACTATTATACACAAATCATGGAGCTCTTGTCGTACCTGCACATTTGTCTCTGTCTTTCTCCTGACAGTTCAGATCTTGGCACATTTCTAACCCCTCCCTCTCTCATTCACAGAAGCAGAGGCAGATGATGGAGGAGCTGAATAAAGAGCTCAGACAGTGTAACCTGCAGCAGTTCATCCTCCAGGCCTCAGGCTCCGCCCCCTCCGACATCATCGTCCAATCGGGAACGGGCCCCGTCTCCTCTGACCTGTTCGTCCAGTCAGGACCAGGCTCGGGACCCTATGACATAACCAACCTCCGGCCAGGTTCAGAGATTTACCTCAGCAATGCAGGCATCCTTGACTAGAGCTTGGCGATATGTCCACTCCTCCTATTGGTCAACCTCTGTCATGTGCTCAGTGAGTGACAGATGGATTTAACCAATCACAGTGAAGGATGAACACAGAAACTGAAGATGGCTTTGAACATCTGAATCTTAATGTCTAACTAAAGAGTGTTCTCATCATTATCGTGGTATCAGTATCGGTACTGAATATCAAGTCTGTTCCTTAGAATTAAAATCAACTTGGCTCTAGGAGAATTGTGGTATGTATATTTTATCATGGGTCTCAAAGTTTGACCAAAATGCAGCTCTTGGATGACATCTGGTGGTGACATTGCAGATTGTCATGACCTACATAGGCACTAACAATAACAGTTTAACACTTTATTTTTGCAATTTTGTCTTTCTTTATTTTACTAGCTTTGTTTTTTTTTTTTGTTTTATGAATTTTGATTGTAAATATTATGCTGTTAGATGACATGTCCACACAGGTGAATTGTAGGTGAAATATATACAGTAAGTGTAAAGGTGAACGGGCTCATATTGCACTATTTTTTGATCTATGTTGTAATGTTGTTTCCTTATCACAAACAGACCTGGAGTTGTGTATTTAGGCTGAGCTCTTTTCTCAAACAGAAAACTCTCTGTTCCACCTTGTGATGTCATCATGTGGTCATACAGGAAGTGCTCCACTGTGTTTTTAAACTCCATACACTTTCACTACAATCATTTGCATAGTTTCAGCTCTGGAATTCCCAGTCTCTGCTAAAGTAAAGATAAAAGGTAACTGTTAACTTGAAAACTACCACTACATGACATCACAAGGTGGAACAGAGCATTTTGAGGTATGGAGATGTAGACACAAGAAATAATAAAGGGTTAAGTGAATGAAACAAAAAAAACTGCATGTATGTTTTTGATGATGTAGAGTCTATATTGTATAACAGGACTTTTAAACAGAAGAATTCATTCTTTTTGAATGAGCTGTGGACGGCCTGTTTGGACTAAGCATAAACATGAAGCAGTTTACAGGTTAAATGAAGGTGTAAATATGACTGAAATGTATTTTTATAAATATAATGGAGTTTATATTGTATCTTTTATATTGTGCGTGGTTCATGTGTTTTTTTATATTCTTAAAATGTAATATAATAAGCTATTCCACTGAGATAACTTGGGCTTTCACTACACAGGAGATAAAATACAGCTAACACAATGAAGGTAAATTACAACATAAAACATTTGCCCATTCTTTTGTTTACCAAACTTTATATTTTAGTGCACTTATAAAAGTCATGAAGTTGCTTTCATTGTATGGGAATGTTTGTTATATCTGTGTCACTGTTTTTATTATTAAACGATTTTCTTTAACTTTCTGAGAATTTTGTATTTATAATAATAGTTATGGTGGGATAGAAAGTGAATGGTTAGGACTCAAACGTCAAGCAAGGAGTTTTCAGGTTTGACTCCGGGACCTTTCTGTGTGGAGTTTGCATGTTCTGCCTGTGTCTGTGGAGTTTGCATGTTCTGCCTGTGTCTGGGTGGGTTTCCTCCAGGCATTTCAGTTTCCCCCATCAACCAAAACCATCCAGCTGAGGTAGTCCTGACCAAGACTAGCTCAAGATCTGGAGATGGGTCCCACTGCTCCTGACAGGGTGCCCCAGTGACACTGCAGGATGGGTAAAATGCAGAGGACACTTTTCTCTACCATGGTAATACAGTATTTCTTAACCTTAGCTTGCATGCTACCAGTATATCTGAGTGAAATTTCATATGGGTCTCTCAAATGAACAAAAAAAAAAAAACATGGAATTGACAATTACTGTTTAATCAGTGGTGGAACTTAAGACAGCAGGTATCTGTACTTTTTACTCCACTACATGTTTGAACTGGACTAAAAGGTAAAAGTATTTTGTATAATTGTTTGAGACCTGCTGAAAAATCTGAGGGTTTATTTTTAAAACGTTCATAATTTGAGCAACAAAAATATACAAACAAAAACAGATAGAAAAACGACTGAGTGAGTTGTTTCTGTTGAAATTCAGCACAAATCTTTATCAAAATCACTACATCTGAAGCTTTATTAGATCTCAAAATCTCTAAATACATTTTTAAACTGGTACTTAAATACTTTTACTTTAGTACAGTTTTTCATCTGATACTTTTACTTTTACTTGAGTAGTTTGCTCCGGTATCTGTACTTTTATTTAAAGGTGCATTGTGTAATTTTTCTGGTGGAGAGTCTGCCACCTGCTTGTCTCCATGGGTATGTCACTGCTTTGCTTTTATGGTCAAATCTATGGAGAAAAAAAAACCTAGACATAGTAAGATTTCATGTTTTTTAGGAGGTTTTGTGCTATAAAACACCTGTATTTGAATAAATGTGAGGCAGATATGTTTAATGCCATACTGTGGAAGATTCCCTACAAATAAATATCATCTCCATGGAGACAAGCAAGTAGTGGACCCTCCAGTTACATTATGCACCTTTAAGTAACAAAACTGAGTCATTTTCCACCACTGTTTAATCCACTTTAAAACATACCCCGGGCCCTTTACAGCTCAGCAGGTGCAGTCCTCAGTATTAGACTATAACAAACAGATCATTTCTTTTATAGTAAAAGCCAGACTGCGGGATTACACAGACTTCATTTCTTTTACATTTTGTTCTTTGTAAAACAGTCTATTGACCTAAAACAGCTCAATAATTAAAAAGAGGTCCATAGACTTCCTGTTGAGAACTGATAGGCCTCTTCATAGTGACATTTCACAGGAACAAGCTGCAGATTTTCATTTTTTTTTATTGTTTCAAAATGTTAGACCCCTTCATGTATGAGCTGGAGTATGAATTGTTTGAATAATAAGAAGCCAGTACAGAGCAGTGGGCGGAGACAGGGGGTAGGCGATGACAGACATTTTCAGAGCAATAAAACTTCAAACTCAGGGCAGTACAGGATTACTCAAACATGCACGAATCGATTTAAATACAACTTTGAGTAAGATAAAGATGAGGTAACACTTTGGAACATTTGACAACATCTCCATGGTGACAGGAGTCAGATCCTACACTAGAAAAGTTGCACAGTGCACCTTTAAACGCTGAAAAATGACAGAGGTTCTGAATGTAGATCCAGGTCCAGCATGAGTGTGTGGCTTTAATTTACAGTTGTCCACTAGAGGGCGTTATCAGCCTGTCTCTGCAGCTGATTTCCTGAAGAGTAGATCAATTTGTTACACTGTTACACATTCAAACAGGAATTACTCTCATATGGAGCAGAGAAAAAGCATGAGTTTAAAACAGTCACATTAAATACTATGCAAGACATATTTTTTGAAGTCTGATCTCTCTGTAAACCACAACTAGACCAGGACTAAAGCAGGTCTAACCCAAGACCAAACCAGGACAAAACTAGGTTTAAAGCATCTCTGATAAGGACCACTATACACTATGCACAAAAATAGGACTATATCAGGTCTAAACATGGATACAACCAGGACTAAACCAGGTCTAAACCAGGACCTACCCAGAACTACACCAGGACTACACCAGGACTACACCAGGTTTAATCATGCACAATAGATAAAATGCTCCAGCTAACTTACTCCTGACCAAGACTACCTCAGAATCTGGAGATGAGTCCCCGGGCGCTGCACTGCTCCTGACAAGTTGTCTCAGTGGTTTTAAAGGATGGGTAAAATGCACCTAAATAAAAAAAAAAAAAAAGTCTAAATCAGGACTTAAGCCGGGACTAAAGCCCATCTGACACTGGCCACCGCAGCCCGGGACTAAACCAAGACTAAACCAGGTCTAAAGCCAGGTCTAAAGAATCTCTAATAGCTCTTGACCACAGTTAAATCTAAAGATCCCAATTTGTCACAGTCTTTTCTATCTGTACGATTTCCTGCTTCCAACATGTGCATTTGGAAGATTCATATATGTTTCTAGTTCTGACTTAGGTGAGATAGTATCTGTGGTAAATATTCATCATAGTTTTACGGCAGTTTGTGAAGAAAAGTAGGAAACAAGTTGGAAATACTGTACAGGAAGGAGCAGTGCGTTCTAAAAAAAAGACTCTGTATCTCACCAACATAGACGATTTATGCACAAGGAAGGCATTTTTCTGACAGTTTGAAGACAGATTAAGCTAAATAAAGGTGCTGCCACTTATTTTTGTCAAATGAGAACTACCGTGTTGAGCTTTGGCCCTTGTTTACATCATAGACTGTGTATATAAATGGACTGTGTATATAAATGGACTGTGTATATAAATTTAGTTAGCCACCGTGCTCTAAATAGGAAGTGATTATGGGTGCCCTTCTGGCGCTGTCAACTCTGGCTCCAATTCACTTTACATTAGAAACCTGTGGCTCCTCTCTCTGTAACTGCTGCTGTCAGGCTCGTCATTTTTGTCTTAAAATGTTCATATAAACCTGCTCTACATAAATCAGGTATTTGTATTTCACTGTTGCGTCCGTAAATCAAGATATGAACATTACTAACAGAAAAATCAGGTGCCTTCTTTCCCGAGGTTGCTCCAAATTGGCCCCTATAACTATTTGCCTTGACAAGCTTCTTTTGACTGGAGTCGAATGCTATGGGTGACGTCACACTCACTCAGTCCACTTCTGTATACAGCCTATTTTTTACATTATGGTTGCTAGGTAACAGTTATGGAATTACCTCTACGTATGTCACATCTGCTGCCCGTGTCCAACCAGGAAGTAAAATGATAACCTTCATTAAAATTACAACACTTGAAAAGACTAAGCTAATCTAATGAAGTTTTTGAGAAATGAGAAGCCTAACCTAAGTCCTAACTTTAATCTTTTGTTTTCTTTTGACACATAAATAATGTCCTCAGTTAGCAACAAAGACAGAATACTGTGACGTCATCTGAACTCAGCGATCCCTGTCGAGTCTTTCCAGTGTCCATAATATTTGTCCACATAACAAACAGCACTAGTTCATGTCATATATTGGTTGTGGAGTATGTGGTGGAGAAGTTATCCATCCTGAATCGCTGCACGTTTTTGCCTTTGGGCGGAGGTCCGTACAGGGGGCAGCAGTTGAACACTTCCCGGCACGCTTTTCGGAAGTTTTCGGAGAGGAATGCGTAGAGGATAGGATTCACGCAGGAGTTTCCGTAAGATAGACAGTGAGCCACGATCCGGAAGGCGAAGGAGGCGTCGTTCAGGGGGAAGCGGCCGAACTCCACCCACATGGCGATGATGTGGTGGGGCATCCAGCACAGAGAGAAGGCCGTGACAACCAGGAGCACCGTCTGAGCTGTCTGGGAGAGAGAAGAGACAAAAGATATTAAAAAAAAAAATTCAAGAGGGGGTATTAATGGAGCTTAACAGTGACCTCCCACTCCCTCGTTTGCCATTTCCCATTCATTTTTCCCATGGACCTTCCAAAAAAATATTAAAAGTTTGATTATTTTCCTTTAAATCTGTTTCTAAAACTTAATAAACCGCTAAATTATTCAAATGTTTTGCCAAATCTTGCGTTTTAAATGTGCTTTTTGGGCTTGAAACAATCGTGTTATGGATATTAGTGAGTTAATATTTTAATTTTCAAAGAATCTATGGGAAAAATGAATAGAAAATGTACTTTCAGAACCAGAGTAGACTTTGAAGTTTAATTCCTTTCACTTTCATTTTTGACCCTCTGTCTCTCTGCCGCTCGCTGTCAAAAGAGACGTGTGGTGAGAACATGGGTGGGAACATGGGGAGCGCTGCAGAGAGCTTCCTGGTTAAGCAGGCTTGTGGGCGGAGCCTTAGAAAAGAGGCGTGGTCTCGTACACCTAACCGTAAGTAGGGTTTGAATAGGGCCTGGGACAGATCGATAGATTGGTGAAAAATGCATGAATGATTAACAAAAAAAACACTTCAGGCATGTTTCTGATGAGGGAATAATGTTATAACACAGCAGAAGAAACATTTTTGAAAACATGATATGATAATGCTGTGATAAATGAACCTGTTAAAATGACAAAAAAGACAGTAAGGTGGTACAATGGTTAATAGGAACATCAAAATGATTTGGTACATTAAGAACACTTTCTGTGCGGAGTTTCCATGCTCTGCCTGTTTCAATTAAGTCTATTTTTGTAGATAGCCCAACATCAGAACAGCAGTCACCTCACAGTGCTTTACAGAACCGCTGATTTAAGATACAGAAAGAAAAAAAAAACTATGAAACAATAAAGGTCATTGGACTGGGTTTCCTGCTGTTTATATCAAACATGTCTAATCCTCCAGATATATCCTCCTGACCAAGATCTGGCTCAGACTGTGGTCACTGTCCCTGTTTAACACCAGCACAGGCAAGGACAGGTCAATGCCAAAAGACACATTCAGTTTTGTTTTGATGGCAAGTATTGTGATTATGATCCAATACTAACATCAAATGGATAAAATGGATTGAAACTACTATACAGAGAATTTTACCTTGGCGTTTAGAGGCTCATTATCTTTGCTCCACCCATAGACTGTATACAGAAGTGCACAAAGTCAGTGACATCACCCACAGTGTTCGACTCCAGTCAAATGAAGCTCATCGGGGCAAGAGCGGTTATCGGGCCGAATTCCGGAGCCAACTGCCATATTTTGACTTCCGACCATGAGTATCATAGACACCAAATTAACCAATCCAAAGTCAGACTGTTGAAGGCACCTTATTTGTCTGTTATTAATGTTCATATCTTGACTTACAGAAGAAATTGTGAAATAAAAACACCAAGATCATGTAGAGCGGGTTATATGAACATTTTAAGCTCAAAATGAGAGTTTTTCAGGAGAGTGAATTGGAAGTAGAGCCAGTGGAGCCGGAAGCAGCCAGATGCTCACCTTCTGCTTGAAACGAGGCAGCTAGTGGGTTATGTCCATTTATATATTACTATTGCTCCATCTAAAAATTCAATTCAAGCGCAAATAAACTATAACATACCAGATATTAACAAACTGATTTAAAAATAGATGAATAAATATAAATATATGAAATTTTAAGTAATGTATTTTTTGATACCGCAGTCAGTATCGAAAAATGTGTGTTTTGACTTTGATCCACCCATCACTTCAGACGAAGAAGTGGATCAGGTGGAGCATGCACCAGCGCTCATGTGATGCAGACAGCGCCCAACATAGTTTTCATTTTTTGCCGTTTCATTTCATTTTGTCTTCTTTTCTCTTTGAGAGGCTGGTTAAAAGCCACACACCCACAATAACACCCACTTACGCTTCAATCTCTATTGCAGAGAAGAGAACATCACGCCAGCAGGTGTTAACATCAAAAAACGATCCCAACCCATAATGTGAAACAGACTGCAAAAAAACCAAGAAAGCACGTCTAAAATAAATAATTCCAGTCATGACTAACAGGCAAAAATATATTGATCAAGAGCTGAAGCAGAGAATGGAGGAATATGGACAAGACCTGTTCTCATTTAGCAGTGAACCCACCCACCCTACAGTGTGTACCCAGCTCCATGTGTGCAGTGTACCCAACTCCATGTGTGATGGGTATCCAGCCCCATGTCTGAACTGTACCCAGCTCCATTTATGAAGAGTACCCAGCTCCATGTACAAAGTGTACCCAGCTCCATGTACAAAGTGTACCCAGCTCCATGTGTGCAGTGTACCCAACTCCATTTGTGATGGGTATCCAGCTCCCATGTCTTTAGTGTACCCAGATCCATGTACAAAGTGTATCCAGCTCCATGTATGAGGAGTACCCAACTCCATGTATGCAGAGTACCCAGCTCCAGGTATGAAGAGTACCCAGCTCCATGTGTGAAGTGCAGCCAACTCCATGTATGCAGAGTACCCAACTCCATGTATGCAGACTACCCAACTCCATGTATGCAGAGTATCCAGCTTTATGTGTGCAGAGTACCCAGCTCCATGTATGCAGAGTACCCAGCTCCATGTATGCAGAGTACCCAGCTCCATGTATGCAGAGTACCCAGCTCCATGTATGCAGAGTACCCAGCTTCATGTGTGACGTGCACTTGACCAGGATAGGACTGGGCAGTGAGTAGTGCATAGTGTAAAATAGATCCTTTATGCATAAGCATTTGAGCTTCATTGTTTCTTTAATCCAGTGTGTCCAGCAACCACCACAGTACAGCAGAAATGAACTGCTCCAGCTTAACTTTGGCGAACCCTACATCATGTAACAGATTCTGGAGAACATACTTCGACTTTTAGAGAAAGATTTGGAGAAACTGGGATTAAAGGGATAAAACGTAAGTGGGGAAGGAAAGGTGTGTGTCTGCGTCTTATGAAATGAGGACTTTGCCTCCTATTATTCAAGGAAATCCTCAGTCACTTGGGAACAAAGCAGACAAACTTCAGGGCAATGCCTGCTTTGTAAAGGAGTCCAGATAGACCTGCTAATCGACTTTAGAATGCCACTCTATTTGGACCGAGACAGTGATGGGAAAAGCCAAGGGATGGTGTATGTCTGTATGTAAAAGAACAATACTGTGACCTTAAGTGTGTAACTGTCGGAGATCTGCACACCACATAATGAACTTTTGTCAGTGTCGCTATGACCCTTGTATTTGAATGTCTCTCTCACCTTATGCAGCCATTTTCTCACTTAAGCATTTCTCTTGCTTGACTTTAATCATGTCTCCCTGGAAAACACCATCTTCAACTTCATCAGTATGTAATCTGTCCAACCAGGCGGGAGAAAACTACTGATGTTTGCTATGGGACAGTAAAAGATGCATATAAACTGTGCTAATGTCCCTGCTTGGATCCGGGGATCATAACTGTGTGCATCTGTTGCCTTCTTACAAAACTGTGCTTAAGAGAGAGAAGGTCTGCATAAAAGAAATGAAAGACTGGAATAACGAGGCAGTGCTTTGCCTTCAGAAGTGTTATGAATGCACGGTCGTGTTTGGTGATAACCTTCATGAGCTTGCTGATGTCACTTGTTGTTTTCTGCAGGAATATGATTATACCCTCTAAATTAGTAAAAAATGTATCCTAATAACTAATCTTGGGTCATAAAGTCTGTTAAAACCAGTTTACAGTCTGAAAAACAGGCCCACAATAATGGGAAAGTAGAAAATGGCAAGAAAAATTACAAAATGAAGGAAAAGATGGCTAATAAAAGTCTTGGATCTAAATGGTTGACTATGATAATTATTGCCGGGTTTGAAGAAGCAAAGTCCAACAATAATACTACCCATCTGAAAGATTTGAACTGAAAAATCATTTCATGCTCTTAAACCAAACAAAAGCTAGGGCTCTGATAATATCTGTGGTCGTGTCTTAAAATCTTGTGCTAAGGAGCTGAGCTTTATCTTCCAATACATTTTAAATTTATCTTTGGAAATGCAGATTGTGCCAAAGATGTGGAAGCATGCTGTTATTGTTCCTGCTCCCAAAATCAAATATCCAAAAACTCTCAATTATTTACGACATATTGCCTTGATGTCCGTTGTTATGAAAGTATTTGAAAAATTTGTGAGAACTGAAGTCATTAATAAAGAGGGACCTGATCTGGACCCCATGCAGTTTGCCTATAGGCCAAACTGTCACTTTACTGAATTTGCGTTTCAGACACCTTGAAGGAAAGGGAACACATGTCTGACTTTTATTTGTTAACTTTTCATCTGCTTTTAATACAAAACAGCTTTGAGACTTTTAGAACATTTTAACCAAAGTAGCAATCTTGCGGGCTGGGTCCTAAGCTTCCTAACTAACAGGAAACAAAAAGCGAGGGTGAATGGATCCCTGTCTGACCAGGCTCAGTTCTCCACTGGTTCTCCACAAGGAAGTGCCCTCTTGCCACTTTTTTATATATTGTACACTGACATATGTTGGAGTAAAAAAGGAGAGAACCATCCTAAAGTACAGAGGCGACACTGTCATTGTCAGTCTGCTATAGAACAGTGAGATGAGTCATGGCCTGTTGTCTATGACCTCTTGGATTGGTGTGAAAAGTCTTTACCCTAGATGAGCATTTTAAAGACCAAAGATATACTCACCAACTTTCAGAAAGGTGCACACATGAAAAGGGTTAAGTCATGATGACTTAACCATTTTCAAAGGTCAAACTGTCACCTTACCTCACAGCACTTACAAATATCTTGGAACGGTCATAGATAACAAACTTACCTTTGAGTCCAATTATGAAGCGTCGTGTGAAAAGAGCCACCACAGCGTGTTTAGCTTAAGGAAACTGTCATCCTTTCACACTGACAAAACCATGTTAACCATGTTTTATTGTGGTTTTGTTGAATCTGTTTTATCATTTTCTCTTGTTTTGGTAACTTGTCTCTGAAAAACACAAACAATCTGAATCAGGTGGTAAAATGGGTACGCGAGTTGATCGGTGAGTCTCAGCTTAATCTTGTGTCTCTTTACTGTGGGTAGGTACAGTGGCTGGGAGAGGACATTTTAAAAGACGACTTCCATCTTCTTAATAATGAGTTCCAACTGCTCCCATTATGACGGAGGTTTAAAGAGCCTCTGTGTAAAACCAATCGCTACAAAAGCACCTTTGTCCCAGCAGCCATCAGTGCTCTGAATAAGGGATGTTATTATACTGATCTTATTTATGCCCCTTTGCACATGTGCAGTATTTCTACTCTTGATGTGTGGGGTTTTAGTTCGTTTAGTCCTCACTATTCACTGTTGTCACACTTCCAGATGATGGTATATGTGTGAATGAAAGAATGAGCTGAAGCACTGGCAAACAAGATTTACCTGTCAGTACCAATAAAGTAACCTCGAACCTTGAACCTTAAGGTGTACCCAGCCCCATGTGTGAAGTATACCTAGCTCCATGTGTGAAGTGTACCCAGCCCCATGTGTGAAGTATACCTAGCTCCATGTGTGAAGTGTACCCAGCCCCATGTGTGAAGTATACCTAGCTCCATGTGTGAAGTATACCCAGCCCCATGTGTGAAGTATACCTAGCTCCATGTGGGAAGTGTACCCAGCTCCATGTGTGAAGTATACCCAGCTCCATGTGTGAAGTGTATGTATACCCCAGCCCCATGTGTGAAGTATACCTAGCTCCATGTGGGAAGTGTGCACAGCTCCATGTGTGAAGTATACCCAGCTCCATCTGTGAAGTGTACCCAGCTCCATGTGTGAAGTATACCCAGCTCCATGTGTGAAGTATACCCAGCTCCATGTGTGAAGTGTACCCAGCTCCATATGTGAAGTGTACCCAGGTGGCCCGTCACAATAATTACTATTTCGACTTAACGTTCAATATATGAAAACTGGAACAATATTTTTGGGGGCTTAATATAAGGCATGTACATTTTCTTTGCACTAGTGCTTTTATTTATTTTTTTTTTGTACTACCATAAGATTGTAAAAGTTGAGGGTCGAACAAGTCAACTGTATGACGGATTATAGATCCAAACTAGCCTTTCATTATATATTGCAGCTAATGATTTTTTTTTTTACAATATTGTACATTTTGAATATATTATAGTCCCACTTTAGGATTGTTGTGTCAGTGGCATAAATCAATTGGAATATTATTGTTTATATATTTTCTTCAGCAATATATCACACTACACCCATCTGCATGTGGACCGGGCGGCTCGGAGCCATGAGGGCCTGGTTGTATTACAGAGGCATGGTGATTGCAGGATAACATTATAACATTAAACTGAGCAGCAGAGCACACTCCAGATGCCAAACAAAACTTGGGTCTGGTCCACCGTTTAGTCTGGGTCATTTATCTGCTGCTTCTGCTTTGGGTACAGGGTAATTCCTGGAAAAAAAACAAAGCAGTTGGCAGGGTATTTATACAAACACCTCATAACCACTTAAGACAAGCACTTAAACTGCTAAAATGGAGAATTTGGTACACTCATATTGCTTTTAGTATGAATGGCATTTGAGACACTTAACCTTCTGTTCACTCTTTAAAAAGCCTAACTTTTGTGCTTTTGGGAGGTTTTGCATCCCAAACAGCCACAAAAACACTTCATGTTTTTTGTAAAAGTTAAAATCATACATTCTCCATGGAGATAGATACATTTATGCCACATTGAGAAATATTATAGCCAAAGGAACAACATTTCCATGGAAACAAGCAGGAAGAGCTCAAATAATAGTTTGTGGAGATGTAAGCCTGCTCATAGTATGAAAGCATTTGAGATACTTCACCTACTCTTTAAAAAGCCTCACTTTTTGCGCCCCAAACAGCCACAAAAACATTTCATATTTGTGTAGAGATTAGATTCGTGGAAATATTTCTGCTTGAAATATACCGTTTGCCATAATAATCACTCAAAGTTAAAACCTTACATTATCCATGGAGACAGCCAAAGGATTGGAACAACATTTCCATAGAAGCAAAGCGAAAGACGCAAAAGGGAGACAGGTTTCTGGAGATGTAAGCCTCATCGTAAGGATGGATGTTTTTCTATGTTTTTTAAACAAAATGCATACTTTTATTTTATTCTATTTTTTGCCCCAGGTGCCCACTGTTTCACCTGGTTTTCCCAGTGGTCTCCCATCCCAGTGCTATCCAGGTCCAGCCCTGCTCAGCTTCTCAGGTCTGACAAAATAAGGCTTTGACAAGGAGATTTGGCCAAATAAAATGAACTCTTAGTTGATTGCAATTAAAGCTACGGTAAAAGATCTGGCCATCATCACAGCTTATCACATCTTAACCCAGGAAATCAGCATATTTGAAATGTCTCCAGTGATGCAGTTATGAAGGACATGCTCCATTGTTTAAACAAAAAAAAAAGACAAGAATAGACCTTGGGCATTATCTTTTCCAACAAAAGAAAACTCAATTGACGCGATTCAACAACAACAGTTTAGTCACCACAGTTTATCCCTGCAGGGCTGCCGTAGGAGTGCACAGGGGACCAAACCAATTACAACCTACGCCGCTGATAAACACTCCACTTTATCTGCTCCATAAAAGCATGCTTATTCTTTAATAAGACCCACTTCAGGAGGTTTTCACAATCTTAATTTTTCAGGCCATGAGCCAAGATGGCCACAATAGACCTGGCTTACACTCCACAAATGTACTGTTTCTAAGTTAGAAAGTTCGCATCAAAATATATAAGCACAAAAGTTTAAAGTTATGAGTAAAGGGTGATATGGAAAAATTATTCATATTATTTTTTAAAGTATTTGGATTTTATTTTAACCAACCCCATGCAACTTAAAGCTGGTGAAAGTTATCACCAGAGAACACAAGGGAGAGAGAAGCGACAGTGGCTCAGTAAGTAGAGCACTCGTCCACCAACACGAAGGTCAGAGGACTGATCACCCACATCGCCTAGTATGAAAGTGAAGGTGGTGCGTGAGTGTTGGCCGTGGTTGGATGGGGTGATGGAGCAGCCTCGCTTCTGTTGGTCTGTCCCAGGGCAGCTGTGGCTACAATAGAAGCTTATACCGGACATGTTTTGTGAAGAAGGCAATTTGAGTGCAGAAAAAGTCTGGTGAAAGTGTTTAGTCTTCAAAGGTGCACTACAAAACCTGTGGTCGTCTTGGAGATGTTAACTGCTTTGCCTGGAATGTTCCACGGTGTGACATTATACATCTGTTGTACGTGTATTCCACTGCAGGTGTTTGTATTGTTCAAAAATACAATGAAAAGCATGTATTCTTACTGTAACTCGGTTCTGTCTCCATGGAGATAGATACGTTTTATGCCAAACTGCGGAACATTCCAAGCCAAAATAACATGGAGACCTTTAATATATCGACTGATCGGAGCACTGACATAAAAACTCGTCTCCTCTGTTTGTTGATGCACTGAAGCAATCAAATACGCCCATTTTAGAGGCAGTGACTCAGAGCGAAAACAAAACCTCCACCCACTGACTACTCCACAAGGTCAATATAGAGAGAACAACCATTAAAACTACAAACAATCTGCTCCTACAGGTCACTACAAAGCATAGAACCACGAAGTACCCACAGAAGAGTGCACTGGTCATCTCATTCAGAGGCTCTATGTTCTCACAGCTCTGTTTTCTCACTTTAAAAGATGTTTTTGAAAGTAAATCCATAATCCCAACATTCACTCTGGTCCAAACCTTAACCGGAGTCACAAAATCACCAGGCCCTAACCTTAAAGGACCTATTTTACACTACTTTGCTTTTCTGTTATAATGTTGTTTCCTCATCACAAACATACCTAGAGTTGTGTTTAGTTTCATTCACACATAATCTTACAACCCAGCAAACATGTGAATATAGAGCCATGGGGAGAACTGACCCCAGGAGCCATGGTGTTTTTTCCCCGGGTCTGTGATGTATTTCCCATTTACTTTTTTTTTCCATAAGCATTTTCAATGACCTTGATAGTTAAGTCACCTTGCAGATAAGGGCGGTGTTCATCTAATAACTTTACAGTTTAATTGGAAGTGGTATATTCATAATCACGGGTCAACAGCCACCCTCTGCCTGTAAGATCCTCTCTCACGTAATTTAAGATGAGACTGAAAACCCACTTCTCCCTGGCATTTAAAATGAACTGGACAGGATATCTGGGTGTTTTATTGTTCTTTTTCTATGAATCATGTTATCTGTATATGTGTTTTTTTTTTTACTTTTATTGGAAGCACTTTGGTGAATAGTGAAAACAACACTTCAATTTCTTTCACTTATACACACTTTTTCTTTTTCCGACCCTTGCAATGCATTATGGTCTATACTTTAGTGACCATCACGACACCAAAAATGGCAGGACCACTATCTGCTGCTATAAGTAGGGAATAGTGTGGACATTCAAGCACAGTTTTGTATTGTAGAATTGTTCTTGTTAAGCTAGTCCTTACGCCCACTGATGAACTTTGACCTATTATGCAAAATAAAGTTTTTTAGAGCTTTTAATCCTGTAACTGTAAATCTTTCCTCTTCTCATTCACAGAGAGGCTCTCTGTTTAAAGTGATTCATGTTTGAGTAATCTTTATTTTTGTATTCCAAATGCCATTACCCTGTAACTTTAAGGGCCTATATTACACAATTTTCTGATTTATGTTATACTATACTATGTTTATACTAATCAAAAATATACCCAAATGCTGTTACCCCTTTAAAAACATACCTGGAGTTGTGTTTTGTTTCATTCACACAAGTTTCACACATGCATTCACACAAACCCTGGATATTTAGGCTCTGTTCTTTTCTTAAACTGAAAACACTCTGCTCCACCTAGTGATGTCATGTGGTAATGCAGGAAATGTCCCACGGTCTTCTTAAATTCCTTAAATTTCCTTCACTAGAATCATTTTGATGATATCAGGCCCATTCTCTGCTCAACTAATGATAAAAGGTAGTTGTTAACTTGAAAACTACCACTTCATGACAGCACAAGGTAGAACAGAGCATTTTGAGATTTACAAATAGAAAACCCAATATTGCACTGTTATGCAAACATGTGTGAATAAAACAAAACACAACTCCAGGTAAGTTTTTGAAGAGGTAACAACATTATAACATGACTTATATTGCGTTTAGACCACAGGGTCAGGGGCGTCGCATTTATATGCAAAGTCTATGGTGGACCTGCGTCTAGGCCATGCTGCATTTCTGTGGCACATCACAGTGGCGCGAATCTGGCGTTGAAACGGCGTGTCTTGTTCTCACAAGTTGAAAAAGCTGAACTTTTGGCATTTGACATGCCACATCAACCAATCAGAGACTACGCTCCAGTGGCGGAGCGAGGTGATTATGCAGAAGAAGGAGAAAGACATCAGCTACAAACTAGCGACAGCTTAATTATGCTGGCCACACCAGCATAAACCTAACGACTAGTCTAAAACTTATTCATAGACACATATCCACCGCCGTCTAAACCACAACTGATGCCCTGCACGTCATCCATGACACGCATCGGAGGCATCTGCCCTCAAATGCAAAGGTGCCCAACTAGACGCATCCGACTAGAGGCATCTGACTAGGGGCGTCTAACTAAAGCTCACAATAATCCATTTTGTGTAATATAGGACTATGATCTCTGTACATGGCGACTGGCTCTGGGGACATGGAATGACACCTTGCTGGGTCAACTTGTACCTCCTGGGAGAGCTCCTTCAAGATCCCAGGGGAGGCTAGGGACATGGAGTCCGAGTGGGACATGTTCTCCACCTTTATTGTCAATGCAGCCGTTCATAGCTGTGGTCCCAAGGTCTGTGGTGCTCCCTTAGAGATAGGGTGAGGAAGTCACTTACACGGGAGGAGCTCGGAGTAAAGCCGCTGCTCCTTCACATCGAGAGGAGCCAGCTGAGGTGGCTCGAGCATCTGTTCTAGATGCCTCCTGGAACAGACGCCCAGGAGCTGGAGGAAGTGTCTGGGGGTAAGGGAAGACTGGGACTCCCTGCTTAGACTGCTGTGCCTGCAACCCAACCCCAGATAAGTGGAAGAAAATGGATGGATGGAGATCAATATTGTGAAATTGTGAAAGATCAATATTGTGAAAATTGTGAAAGGTCTAAACTGTAATATAACGATCCACAGGTGTGATTATAACTACGGAGCAGACAAAAACACAATATGTCTTGTTTAATACTTAGCTCATTCTCCCTCAGCGCACCCGTGTGCTGACAGAATGAGACAGATAATTGCACTTACACTTGTGATATATATAATCCCATGGCTTTGTCTCCTTAATCTGCTCAAGACTCACAGCTCTGAGAAAAGAGATGACACAGCTGCAGACCCACTCATTGATAAGAATTAAAATGAAGCGTCGCTTCACACTGCACATTTTAGATCAGCACCAGTAAGATCTGAACTGTTTAAAAAATACAAGTATCCCATGCATTTCAGAATATGTTTGTAGAGGTCTAAACTGCAGGGCTTGCAGTAGTAGTAGTAGCAGTAATAGTAGCGGTAGCATTAGAAATAGTAAGAATAGCAGTAGAAGTACTAACAGTAGTAGTAGTAACAATAGTAGTGGTGGTGGTAGTAGTAGTAGTAGTAGCAGTAGAAGTAGTGCTTGTAGTAGCAGTAGTAGTAGTAGTAGTAGTAGTAGTAGTAGTAGTAGTAAAAATAGCAGTAGTAGTAGTACTGGTAGCAGTAGTAACAGTAGACGTAGCAGTAGTACTCCTCCCTCCCTGCTCCGGCTCCAGCAGCTGCCTGTTCTGCTGTGTGCTACGTACACAGAGCTTTATAAATCTGACAGTTATAATGAGAGTGAATCAGCATCAGTCACAACAGTGTCACTCCAGCACTCAGACACATCAGAGTAATACAGGACTATTATGGGATGTACGGGTCATCAAAGCCTCATGTTTATTCCATTGTGAGACAAACTGTTACAACATGTTTTCCAACATATAAAGTCATCTTGTCCTGAAGGAAATCTGTTTGTGACACAGGCTGCCACACTGAAAAATACACATAAGACAAATATAGATCAGACCATAGACACGAGGCAACATGCAAAAAACACTATCGCTATGTTCAACTATTTTCAGCATACACTTTTCTGGTGGAGAAACTAAAATGTTCCATGGTGAGGTACTGTATTTTTCGGGCTCACACTTAAAATCCTTTAATTTTTTCAAAAATCGAACTTTGCCAAAAGAAAAGTTTCCAGGCGGCATCATCATCAGGACTCACCCAAAGGGCTGGATGGACGTGGAGAAGATGAGTGAGTGGCTCAAGTGTCGTCTAAACTTTCAGGAAGGCCGGAATCATCACTGAACAGCTAAGTATTAGCAACGAGACAGACTCGGATAATGACAAGAGGGATCCGGGAATGCTGCCATAATCACCCAGCTGTTCAACTCAGACACTGAAGATGAAGAATTTCAGTGTCTGATTTATGGAAGAGGAATGAAATGAAAAAGTGAGTTTATTGTTTTGTATTTTACAACTGTTGAATGTTGAGAGTTATTGTGAATGAGTTGAATAGTTGAATAAAGTTTGACTTGTTTGACTGTTTTGTTTCGCTTAATGCACCCATAGACTGTATAAAGAAGTGGACTAAATGAGTGTGTCGTCACTCATAGTGTTCAGTGTGGTTTATGATCCGGTGCGCCTTATGTATGAAAATACATACATTCACTGATATAGCGCCTTGCAATCCGGTATGTTTTATAGCGCACGGTAAAATAAAATAGGGCATTTTTATCTGTCTCCATGGTGTCACCATCAGGCCAAGTTACAAGTCAAGTAAGACCTGTAGAGAAGCCAGCCTGCTCAGCCAGACCTCCCTGCCAAAGCCCAATCTCGTCTGATATCAGAAACTAAGCAGGGCTGGAGCTGATTAGTATTTGGATGGGAAACCACTGGAAACATCAGGGGCCACAGTGGGACAGTAATAGCTCTAATGGGCGGGACACTGTTGTTGTGTCCTTAGGCAAGACACTTCACCTAACTTGCCTGTGAATGTGGTGCAAGAGTGTTGGTGGTGATCAGAGGGGCCAGTGGTGCAGACTGGCAGGCTCGTTTCCGTCAGTCTGCCCCACAAGCAGGTGTCTAACCCTCCACCAGAAATGATACATAGTGTTCCTTTAATTTGAATGGTTGGCATTCCTACCACACACTCTTAAGGAACACAGCATTGACAGAAGAATCTCAAACTATTTTAAACAATGGTGTCCACCTCCTGGTTTATTTCAGGCCTGCTGTGGAGGCAGATGGCTCCACTATCTCGTCCGCAGCTGTGGGACTCTAAATATTTGTCCCAGGATGGAGCATCGTGTGCTGGGTGCTCTGATGGATGAGGTACCCCGCTCTGGTCCCTGGGTCTGCTGCCTCTGCCTCACTGCCCTCACTGTTACAGGGGAGGAGAGTACTATGTTCTGAAAATAGCTTTGAGTATTTATTTAGTACAAGTTTAACATCTTGTGAGCCCATTGCCAATGTTCTTTTCATCACATAATAAGAATATCTATTCATCCATCCATTTTCTTCTGCTTATCTGGGGCCGGGTCGCGGGGCAGCAGTCTAAGCGGACTTCCATCACCCCAGACACGTCCTCCGGCTTCTCATATAATAAAAGAATAATAAGAGTAATGCATTGGATTTATACAGCACTTTATCGGACACTTCACTATTCATTCTCTCCATACTTGGGGCTGTGAAGTTACTATTGTAGCCACAGCTGGCCTGGGACAGACCGACAGAAGCCCCTCCAACACTAACACCAACACCCACACACACCACTTTTATAATAGGCAATGAAGTGTCTTGCCTTAGGACACCACAACAGTTTTTGCTACTGCTGAGCCTGGTATTCCCAGCGGTGTCTCCCATCAAGTACTAACCAGGCTCAGCCCTGCTTAGCTTCAGAGATCAGACGAGATCAGGCTTTGACAAGAAAGTTGTGCCATTATTACATAACAGGGTTGGTGCTACATAGTCAAGGGGCAGAACTGACGGTGTAGGACTTGCGATAAAAAGTCAATCAGAAAGTCCTGTGACTCAAATGACAGACAGCAGAAATCTTGCTGCTCTTAAAAGTTGGCACAAAAATATCTGCACATGAGCCTAATGAGATGTGTTGTTCTAGTAAATAAATACATTAATTAATAATTAATTAGACCATGATTAGCTCTGCTGAAGATCAAGCTGTTCAGATTTGTTTGATGGCACAATACTTGTTGTAGATATGTTGAAAATAAAAATGGGTTGAAAATTCAAGGAAGTATAGAGTTCTAAAATACTGATGGCATCACATTACGACGAATTCTATGATAAATGGTAAATGGCTACGTTTTTATATAGCGCTGCATTATCCTGGTCATTCCTAAAGCCCGCACAGCTTTTGGCCGCTCCTCATTTCAGTTCTCTGCAGCAAGACACTGGAACCACTTACAGCAGATCGACTTGTAAAAACTCAACCCAGGGTATTTGTCAGGATCAGTGCACATGCCTTTAACACGTTTATATCTTTAATCTGAAATGTTTCACTGTTTCACATTACAATTGATGTGGGACTGTTTGTGGCTGTATTCTGCTGCCTCTTGGCCCAGTCATCACTGCAAATGAGAAGGTAATTTCAATTGACTTATCTGGTAAAATACTGAATAAATAAATAAACTATATTCAAACAGTGTACACAGACACTGGGGGCGAGGTAGGTTAAGCGTCTTCATCTGCGGGAGCTGGAAGCACACGGTCAACCTTTGGGTCAATGGATCTGACCGCTCTACCAATGGTGTTTATGTCAAGAGCGGGATTCGAACCGCCAACCTTTAGATCAGTGGACAAACGTTCAACCATCTGAGCTACTGTCACCCAAAAATTAAGCACAATTTATATAAGTAACGATCTTGTTTTTTGGACACTGAACAAATAGGAAAAAAAAACTTAAATTTCGAGATATTAATTTGAAATTTCTTATGTGATCCAATCTGAGAAAACACAATGCCAGTTTATAAGTAAAAGAAACAAATAAATAAGAATGCATGGAAACGTGGAGACAGTTAGACCTTTGATATGATCGGAAACAGAATGGGTTTCAGCTTTAAAAACTCCACATGGTCAACAGCAGTAGATTAATAATGTCATTATAAATATACAACTTTTACAATGCCTGAATCAGACAGCTGGCATTTGTATTTTTACCGTAGATCAAATGTGTGTTTTGGAGCCTTCTTTTCCCTGTAGCTCTTTCTTTCTCCAGCTTTTGGTGACACACGACAGCCCCAGGTCAAAGTTTCACCTCAAACCGAGACCAAACAAAACCAAAAGATCTTCAAACTGAACAAAAAGTGATGTTTGACTCTCACCTTGTGCCAAACGACGTCCTTAAAATGATGTTGTGACACATGAGAGTGACTGTGCCTCAAAGCTCAGCAGCAGGAGGTGAGCCCTGTTGTGATCTGTGGATTTTGTTTGATGATATTCGCAGGTTTTTTGTTTTTTTGTTTTTAGTTCAGGGAGTTCGCTTTTGTGTGCTTGCTGCTTAAAAGCGTAGGGGCAAAGCTGCAAGCTAAGCCGGATCAGAGCAAAAAAGGGGCTGTTACTAAAGAGTTAGCAGATTTGAGGAAATAATTCTATTGTTGTCCATAAAAAGGCGCTCTACATGGTCAATCAGTCACCAGGATATAAACAGACTCTAGTATCCAATCCAGTCATCAATCACTGAGGCTGTATTTCTATTTCCTATCAGGGACAATCAATCTCAGCCTGCCACCTTTGTCTCATTCAAATATGGAGACGTTCATAAAAATATACTCTTTCCTCCATCATCCTATCCTTTCAGTCACAAGCCTCCTCTGCAGCAGAACCCTCGGCCTCCTCAGCCTCTCCCTATTCACCTTATTCTGGAAGTTGCCATGGGTGCGGACCATTGTCATTCAGGTTGTATTATTTTGCATGCGGCAAATAAGTTCTACAGGGACTACAGAACTGGAAGACTTCACATAAATGTTTTACACAAATCAGCAATAGTTTGTGTCATATTTCAGCTGCAAACTTTTCTCAATTAATGAATGTTTGAAACAAATGATAGTCTGCTTAACTGGAATTGCCAACACAAAAAAGCGTGGTTTAGTAGCGTTTTATAGGCAAAAATGGGCAAGGCTGAATAAGACCGATAACAAAACTACGCTATCACGTCACTGTCATCCCTTTCCGCTGGAGTCAATTTTGGTAAATGGTCTATGGAAGTGAGTGAGTTTGGCTGACGACAGATTACAGATGGTGGGGAAAACTCAAACACATGGGGGTTGTAGGTCACACAGGGGTCATAGGTCACACGGCGACAAAAATAAAATCGTACAACCGAAGCTGCAAATGGTATCAAGCAGTATGTGATATTTTAGGATCTTAGTCGCATTTTCGAATGGATTGCTTTTACGCAGTCAAACAGTTAGTGTTGTTTAGTTGCGTGGGTCGTCTGCAATTGATCAAAAGCACATTTAATATGGATTCATCAGTCCTACGTGGCACATTATTCATTCAGTCTATACCATAGACAGTATAAAGAAGTGACCTAAGTGAGTGCGACGTTATCCATAGCGTTGCAGCCATATGAAGCTCATTGAGGCTAGCAGTTATAGAGGCCAATTTGGAGCCAAGTTCCATATTTGGAATTCCGACCACTAGTATCATAGCAACCAAAGAGCCAATCCGGAGCAAGGCTGTTGAAGATAAAGCTCCTTCCCGCTTACACCACTGGCTTAGCAGGGAGTGGGCGCTTAGCAACACTGTCAATCAAACCTGTTGCTAACGCTAGCGAGAGTGACCTCGGGGAAAGAAGCCGCCTGATTTGCCTGTTATTAATGTTCATATACTGACTTACAGACACAATAGCGAAATAAAAACACCAGGATCATTAGAGCTGGTTAATACGAACACTTACAGATCTTCTAATATGTTGGAAAACCAAAATGTACAAAAAAAGGTTAGATACTACAGCTTTATATATACTCCCCATACTTAAAGGTGGTCCTCCATAGTGGTGGCCATAGCTGCCCTAGGACAGACTGTTACAGGTGTGGCTGCCAATCTGCAAAGGCAAAGTGTGTGACATATTCTGCACCTGTCAAGTCACATGAATGCATTACCCTTCCATAAGGCAGTAGATCCCCATGAATCATTGTAATGTTGAAATCAGGCGTCATTCGTCTCACTTGAACTCTCACATAGCCATAATGAGGTTGAGATATAATGTGATTAGATTTATAGATTTCACCTCCAAAATGAGCCAGGGACACCAGGGCATCAGAGAGACGTGTCACAATAGTTTAGAGAGAAGCTTTGAATAGAGTTGAGTCTGTTCAAATCTGAGGGACTAAATATTTATATAAGGCTTGTTACAATGATCAGCTCTGAATCCTTTGGAGAGACACTTGACTGAAGCTCCTGTGAGAGAAAGAGCTATGTTAAATGTGCAACAGGTGACACACATTCATTATCACATATTATTACAGATGAAGGCTGAATGGGAAATATTTCATCTGTGATTTTTCTGACAAGCACTGAGATTAGATTTGTGATGTATGTTAATAATAATAGTATTCTGTTCAAAGTTCACATTTTAAACACGTCCAGAAGAATTGACAAAAAGAATGAAATCTGAAATGACAAACTAATACAAGAATCACATTTCAGAACATGTTTGGACAGATCTAAACTACAGGGTTTGACTTTTTTTTATGTAGAATAAGACAGGAGAGCTTGTTGTTCGTCGAGGAAGTTATGCTACTTAAAAACGTCAGTCTTTGCGAAGTATGTGTACTCAAATTGATTTCAGTTTGAATGTGATTAATCTTGCAGAATGTGTGAAACCATCGAAGTGTAATTACATCTGGAAGATAAACCACAGATGTGTTATATAATTTTCAATAGCCTGGGCTCATTGGTGCATGGAGCCAAGTATTTTTCACTATGCATTTCCTTAAGAGGGACTCGCACCTCTCACCATGTGACCAATTCTGACCAATCAGTGCTAGCTGCCAGAATGGAGCTAGCGCGGGCTCAGAGTGGGGCTAGACTAAATCTCACAAAGTTAACTTGTACGCACTTTGAGGATTTAACAACTCTAAAAAGTTCGTGTGATAAAAATACAGAAGAATCTCTACAAAATCCAACTTTTGTGAAAGCTGTGGATGCCCTGTCATCTGAACAAAATGCATTGCGCTGTGTGGGAGAATTCTTTCTGGGCCGGGGCCCGTGAGAGCTGCAGTATCTATGGAGCGACCACTAATCGATCTGGCACAGGGACAGATCCAGTATTCATTATAGATCTATGTGTGAAACAGGCCTCTGCTAGGACAAAGTACTAAAACTAAACTCAGAACTATGACAGCACCAAAGAAAATATTGTATGTTTATCTGTCAGTCATAACTGTACATTTTGGACCTTTAAATCGTATATTAATAAAAGGACTTCCTGTTGAAAATCGCTGTGCTGATTTCCGCCTGCCCTTTAACATAATCACCATCACAACAAAGTGCCGGATCTTAACAACATAAGACATTGGTAACACTGAGTTATTTCCAAACATCATTGCTTTTGTCTTATTTAAATGCAAATATTATTTATTAATATCCATCCATTTGCTACACATTTATAGAATTAATAAGTTCATTGTAATTATGACAACTATAAATTACGTATATTGATGTAATCTACAAAGAACATGCTTTAGTGACTGGGATGCATCAAATATATCTCTAATGTGTCTAATGTAATGTATGTACTGAACAGTTCCGGCCCCAAAAAGGTCCCTGGGGGGAACACCACAAGCAAAAGCTAAATTTACATATGTTTATAGCCCCATCTGGGCTTTTTTCTGTAAGATAACTTTACCCTCTGATATCATAATATTTGAGTTACCATTTCAACTTTGTGAATTAGCTAATTTATTGCACTTTCAAATTAGGCTTCTATTTGACAAATAACGTACCATTTCAGCAGGAACCAGAGCTGTCTGTCTTTTGCAAAAACTACTACTGCTAGAGACATAAATGTCTCTCTTATAGTTTGGATACAAACTGCTGAAGGAGTTCATGCACCAAGGGGAGCTTGGAGTATAGCCGCTGCTCCTCCAGCAATACAGGCTCTGGTGTCTGATTCAGCCTCATTCTCTTTTCATACATGCCACTTGGACAGACGACCTTACTTCATTGTTACTTACAGCTTCTCTATCACCTGCTTATCAAATGTCTTTTGTGTTATATGTTCGAGTGTTGTGCTGAAGGAACTGTATGTAAGATTATGATTTTAAACGTCATAAACTTGATGTGAGCAGGAAGGCCCACACTTCCTTTTCCACAAAGACTTCCTCCGGTGGGAACCCAAGACGTTCCCAGGCCAGGTTACCAGGAGAGGTACTATATAGTCCCTCCAGCATGTCCTTCCCCGGGGCCTGCTCCAAGTGGGGACATGACCGGAACAGGGAGGTGTCCAGGAGGCATCCGGAACAGATGCCTGAGCCATCTCAGCTGGCTCCTTTCGACGTGGAGGAGCAGTGGCTCTATGTCAAGCTCCTCCTGTGTGACTGAGCTCCTCACCCTATCTCTAGGGAAGAACCCAGCCACCCTGTAGAGGTAACTCATTTAAGTGCTTGTATCTATGTTCTTGTTCTTTCGGCCATTGCGTCCAGCTCATGACCAAAGGTGAGAGTAGGAACGTAGACTGAGCAGTAAATAGAGAGCTTTGCCTTTGGACTCTCTTCTTTCTTTACCATAACAGTCAAATACAGCGACAGCATCACTGCAGATGCTGCACCAATGCAACTGTCAATCTCATGCTCCATTCTTCACGTTCACACGTGATTTATTCTCAATTACAAAAATATTGTACACAATGTCCCTTTTATTCAAATAAAATTTGGTGTTTTGTTTCTCAAGACCATTATCCAATAGACAGCACAATTAGCCTCATATGAGTCTCTCATTTGGGTTGCCAGTTTCAAAGCTTAAATCCAGTTTGTTTAAACGTAAAAGGAATCTCTGATCTAAACTACCTGAACCCCAGCACCTGCAGCCAATCATGAATCAGTGCTAGTGCAGCCTCTGCAGCTCAGTGAGTGAATTCTGGGGGTTCTGAGCTTTCACACAAGGCCTGTCCAGATATTGAGAATGAGAAAAACTTGTATGTGTCCTCTATCTGCAGGTTAAGGCTCTGGCAACAGAGGGAAAATAAGATGATGCAATTTTATGTAACCCTTTCCTCCTCCGCATCACTTGACTCACTCGCTCCGGCCTGCTCTTGTCAGCTCCTGTCAGGTGCAGGAGGTAGGACTCGGGGGGATCTTTCTTTCTTTCGTTGTTTGTTGACAGGGTTTTGCTGCAGAGACTAAGATCATTTCAACCTCCCAGCAGGAAAAAATATCGATTTGTAACATTTTTATGTTGTTGTCCATAAAAATGTGCTGTTTGGCTGTCCCACTGTCCAACCTCTGCAGACACATAGGGCTGCTTTTCAGTGGAACCTGTCTGCATATTTAGATAACAAATGTAAAGGTGCACGATGTAACTTTTCTAGTGTAGGATCCATCATGTGCTTGTATCCATCAAGATGTTATCACGTTGCCCAGAATGTTCAACAGTATGACATACTTATCGATCTCCATGGAGGTTCCTGCACCAAGCCAAATTAGATTCAGGTTAGATTTGTGGAGAGGCGATCCGCTCAGAGTAGGAATACATGTTTTTCAATGCGGTCCTGTCTGCTCCTGTCTGCTCCTCTGCTCCTCTGACTCTGCTCCTCTAGGTCTGCTTCTCTGACTCTGCTTCTCTGACTCTGCTCCTCTGGCTCTGCTCCTGTCTGCTCCTCGGACTCTGCTCCTCTAGCTCTCTTCTCCTCTGGCTCTGCTCCTGCCTCAGCTTCTCTGACTCTGCTCCTGTAGCTCTGCTCCTGTGGCTCTGGTCCTCTGCCTCAGCTTCTCTGACTCTGCTCCTCTGGCTCTGTTCTTGTGGCTCTAGTCCTCTGGCTCTGCTCCTCTGGCTCTGCTCTCTGACTCTGCTCTGGCTTTGGTCCTCTGCTCAGCTTCTCTGACTCTGCTCTGTAGCTCTGCTCTTGTGGCTCTAGTCCTCTGGCTCTGTTCATGTGGCTCTGCTCCTGTCTGCTCTTGTCTGTTCCTCTGGCTCTGTTCCTGTTTGCTCCTCTGGCTCTGCTCTTCCAGCTCTGCTCTTCCAGCTCCGTTTCTCTTACTCTGGTCCTCCGGCTGTGCTCCTCGAGCTCTGCACCTGTCTGCTCCTATGGCCCAGCTCCTGTGGCTCTGCTCCTGTGGCTCTGCTCCTCCAGCTCTGCTCCTATTTGCTCCTGTCTGCTCCTCCAGCTCTGCTCCTGTCTGCCCCTATGGCTCTGCTCCTGTGGCTCTGCTCCTCTGCTTGGCTCCTTTGACTGTGCTCCTCTGGGTGTGCTCCTCTGGCTCTGCTTCTGTCTGCTCCTTTGTGTCTGACCCTGTCTGCTCCTCTGGCTCTGCTCCTCTAGCTCTGCTCCTGTCTTCTCTTGTCTGCTGTTGTCTGCTCCTCTGGCTCTGCTCCTCCGGCTCTGCTCCTCTGGCTCTGCTCCTGTCTGCTCTTGTCTGCTCCTCTGGCTCTGCTCCTCTGGCTCTGCTCCTTTGGCTCTCCTCTGGCTCTGCTCCTCTGGCTCTGCTCCTGTCTGCTCTTGTCTCCTCCTCTGGCTCTGCGCCTCCGGCTCTGCTCCTCTGGCTCTGCTCCTGTCTGCTCTTGTCTCCTCCTCTGGCTCTGCTCCTCTGGCTCTGCTCCTCTGACTCTGCTCCTCTGGCTCTGCTCCTGTCTGCTCCTCTGGCTCTGCTCCTCCGGCTCTGCTCCTCCGGCTCTGCTCCTCTGGCTCTGCTCCTCCGGCTCTGCTCCTCCGGCTCTGCTCCTGTCTGCCCTTGTCTCCACCTGCTTCTGTCAGGTGCAGCAGGTTGGACACAGGGAGATCAGAGGAGGAGGGGGTACAGACCTTTCTTTTGGTCTTTCTCTCTCTCATCGTTTGTTGACACGGTTTTGCTGCAGACACTCACATTATTTCAACCTCGCGGCAGGAAAGCTATGAACCTGCGGCACTCTGCCATTTTGTTGTTGCTCATAAAAATGTGATATTTGACTGTCCCACTGTCCAGCCTCTACAGACACAAAGAGCTGATTTTCAATGGAACAGATTTAACTTTTACGTTTTTTAGCTTTTACATTTATTTAGATAGAACATTTAAAGGTGCACTATGTACCTTTTCTGGTAGAGTGTCCACTACCTGCTGGAGATAAGGCTGAATTTGGGGTAAAAAAAAAAAAAAAAAAAAAAGATTTTCCTAACAAGCATTGCAATTGTGGTTAGATTTGAGGTTTATGTTCTATAAGATTTTGTTCACATTTAAACACGACCATGAGCTGAGAAAAAGACTGAAATCGGAATCAGGTTTGCAGTGGTCCAAAGTTACTCATCATACCATCCTAATTATTCACTATGATGAGTTTATAAGCACTTTTCACAACTCTCAGAGGCCAGGGCAGTTGTGCCGTTACTGTAAACCTAACAAATACCAGCATGCTAACACGTACCTCCTGATTGTCGGGCAGCAAAATGCTTTATAATTAGATTCAGACAGTACACAGCAGAGTTATTTTGACCTCAAGAGCTGCTTATATAATATATCTGCACTGGCGCAAGACACATTTTGTTCAAATACATGGTGAAAAAATCAGACAGGCCTTTCAAAACAAATCATGTCTACTTTTTTTTTTTTTTTTTACCAGACTTAAAAATATGGGACCTTGTGCTTTTGTGAATAAATTGGGTTTGTCAAGAAAGTTCAGACTTATTTACTGTAAAAGAGTGTGTAAGCTCCACTGTGTAAGAATCACACTGTGTAGCCTGCGCTGTCCTCCGCTCTGATAAGCTGACAGTTTTTTGTTTTGTTTTTTTTTCTTTTTGGAGGCACTGCTTTTGATTTAGTTCTAAAAAATAAAATGTTACAAATGTGACAGCCACAAGTCTGTTTCATCTGACTAAACAACCCCCCACCCCCCAAGGAGAGAGCTATGATGCAAAATCACTTATTACCTTTTAACTATGTTATAATTGTTCCCTTGTCATTTACCCCCTCAAGGTTTTATTTAGAGTTATTTCTACGCATTTGAGTAATGTCTGTGTAATCCCTCAGTCCAGGTGTGATCCAGTTTTTGTTTGTTGTTTCTGTTTGTTGGCTAGGTCTTAGTGTAGGTCAGGTTAGTGTAGTTCAATAGATATAGTCAACAAACAGAAACTGGAAACACATAGTGTGTTAGTGTTAGTTGCAGTATACTTAGCTCCTCCCTTCAAATAGATGTAAAACAGTGTGCACCGGTAATCTGACCAGAACTGAAGCAACGGCTTGGATAAGCAGTGAAACGGACTGTTGTGGTAAAGAAGGAGCTCCTACCCTCACCTATGGTCATGAGTTTTGGGTAATGACCGAAAGAACAAGCTCTCTCCACTGGCCTGGGAACACCTCGGGATCCTCCCGGAAGAGATAGAGGAAGTGTTTGTGGAGATGGAAGTCTGGGGCTCCCTGCTGAAACTGCTGCCTCCGCAACCCTGCCCCAGATAAAGCGGAAGAAAATGAAGGGATGGATATGTTTGAGAAATCTTTATTGTCCTGTATACTAGACTCCATTGCTCCGATCTACCCACCATCGATACACGCCCACTGTGATGTATGCACTTTGTTTTTTTTTGCAGTTTTATTTTCTTAATCTGTGTAGGATTAGGCAGCACCACATAGCCGTTTTGACACAAATGAAAAAAATAAAACAAAACAGCCTGCTGCTCACTAGTGTGATGTGCAGAGCATGGTCCAGCAGAGCAGCACATTTTTGTAATGATGTTTCATGCTTCACAGTTTACAGGTTGGAAATATACACATTTTACAAAGACAAATATCAACATTTACTACTGGATTCACCATAATAGACTCCTGCATTGCTTTACTCACCTACATGATCCTTTAAAATCTCATTGTTTAAAGTGAGTCCAGATACTTGTCCCAGTCACAGATTCGGATGAAGCAGCAGAAGTACTGGAGCATCTCGCCAAGTCTTTGTGAATTCTATCTCTACTGAACAATCTATACTCCTACAAAATTAGGTTCATGGTAGAATGGATCCATGGAGGACAGGGGCTATTACTCTGAGCACCAGCGCAGAGAAAGATGTCAGCTCAAAGTTAAGCCAGAAAAAGTTCTATGGTAAGTTTCTAACAAATAATTATAAGGTTTGTGGATTTGTGGGTTTTTAGTTTGGGCTGACTGGGATCCAGGAAACATTTTTTTAACAGACAGTTTTGTTTACAGACCTGAGTTGCAACAAATAAATAGCAGAATGAAGCCATAAAAGTGATTTATTCAGCCCTTTACTGCTCAAATCGTAGTACAACAAAAATAACAAAAATCCCATCATTACTGCAAAGAAAGTGTGTATAAATATTGAGTCTCAAAATATACTGTTCCATCTTTCAGATACTGAAAGGATACTGAAAGGTGATATATAGTGATTACCGTGACAGGCGTAGTCGCTGGTGAATCTCCCTGTTTTCAAAAGGGATGATTGACAGGTGGATTAGCCAATCAGGGTCAGAAAAAGTAAAGTAAGGGGAAAAAAACATCACAGAGGGCTGAAAAACATCGTGAGGTTCTGCAGAATTAATGAGCAAAGCACTAAACTCATCCGAGGTGAGATCAATGTGATTTTATTTGTAAATGACAGGTGACCAATGAGCTCCTTCATTTCACATGTGTCACTGAAAAAACAAATTTCTGATGTTTAATGAGATGTAACAGAGGGAGTGTGGACCAGACTTATATCACTCTGTATAAAAACAGAGAGATATCAGTCTGAATTTGTCCGGCAATAGTTTGGATATTTCTCACAGTAAATCTCTCGTACAATAAAGATTCCATACGCTGCGTTCATGTTGTCCTCGGGAACTCATGAGAATGTTTTTCCCGAGTCAAAAAATGCAAATGAACGCTCGTACACGTCAGAAAAACAACCAGCTGCCTGCTTAAACCCCTGACATGCTGATTAAAGGTTACAATATTTAAGGGTTTACTTACTTACTTAACTTTTACTACTTACTTTAAATGCCCGCACGAGGCGACTGTTAAATGTATTATGCAATTAACATTTAGCTTTGGGGAAGGCTGACATCAACCAGTCTTAATGGTAAGCGTTATTAAAATCCAGCCTTACAGAGATAAAAGCAAATAAAGTCAGAACCCCAGCTTCATATCTCAGAAACGTGATCACCCGAGGACGAACATGAACGCAGCAAGTCACTGCCCTTATTCTGAAACTATAACAAAAGCCGGTGACTATAACAAATTTCAAAGCACGATCTATTGCCAAAGAGAAATATAAGGATAAATGATAATGTTGAAACTCATTTTTGCCACTGATACAAAGAAGATAATCTCAGTACACGCAACGGTATCATTAAAAGACATGAGCTTGAACAAGTAAACAGCTAAATGAACCAACAATTAGCCGTAGAAGTTACTTCAACCGTCTGCTGCTCAACTCTTACCTTTTTACAACTAAAATAACTAAAAATCTCATCATTATAAAGAAAATTTGCACACACACACAAACACACAAATACACACAGAGAAACACACAAACACACAAACACAAACACACACACAGACACGCACACAAACATACAAACAGAGCAGAAACATACAAACACACAAACACGCAAACATACAAACACACAGAGAACACACACACACACACACACACATACAAACACACACAGAGAAACACACAAACACACAAACATACAAACACAGAGAAACACACAAACATACAAACACACAGAGAGAAACACACAAACACACAAACATACAAACACACAGAGAAACACACAAACATACAAACACACACAGAGAAACACACAAACACACAACACACAAACACACACAAACACACACAAACAAGAAACACACAAACATACAGAGAAAACACACAAACATACAGAGACAAACACACACACAGAGAAATACACAAACATACAAACACACACAGGGAAACACACAAATATACACACACAGAGAAACACACATATACACACAAACATCCACACACGCACACAAACCCACGCAAACACACACACATACACACAAACACAAACATACACACATACACACACACACACACACACACACACACACACAAACACACACACACACACACACACACACACACACAAACACACACACACACACAAACACACACAAAACATACAAACACAAACACACCCCCCCCAGACTCCTCTGTGGTCAGCACTAGTGAGACTGAAGGGGAAACTAATCTTAAACCACTAGAGTCCATTTATAAGCATGCTCTGAAAATACTTGACAAAAAAACACAACAATATCACCATTGTAACATACTTGGAAAATACAGTATGCTAAATTTCGATAATCTTGTTTCATTCTCTCATGTCCAATTGACTTACAAGATCTCCACAACCCAGCTCCTCCACCACTTAAAGAATTCATACAGCAATATATCGGTAGATACTGCTTCGAGAGCACACCCGAGGTACCATGTTTCATTCTCTCAGTGTAAAATCCCTAAATGTAGAACTGCCTTCGCCCCAATCCTCCTTCTCATATAGGGCAGTTAAACATGGAATAAAACTCCCATCCGAGATACTGAGCTTAAACTGCCTCACAACCTTCACCAGAAAGGTGAAAGCGTGGTTTTTAGAAAACCAAACATGTGTGCACACTTAGTTCCTACAAGCACAGGTTTTAAAATTGTATTGTGTGTGTGTGTGTGTATATTTATATGTTTTATGTAAATATTATGTTGACCCCTCCCCCTCCCCCCGAGGACTACAGACGGAAATTAGCTGTAAAGCTAGAATCTGGAACAAGCATCTCTGCTATTGAGCCTAATGTTATTGTACATTGTCCTACCAAATAAATAAATAAATGAAATAAATGAATGAAATGGAAATGGGGACCAGAGCAAGACACCAAAGCACATTTAAAAGGTTAAGCACATCTTCAGACTGTTTTTGGGGACATGGGTATGCAAATTGGCCAAACGCATCTATAACGAGGCATTATGTGCTCACATGTGCACAGACACCCTTCCCCACTGCTGCGTGAAAATTATAGCCAGTAATGCTCTTTGTCCACAGGGCCTCCACAGAAAAGTGAGCTGTCTACAGAATCATGTTTAAGGCACAGAGGGATAGCTGGATGTGACTGTTGATTCTGCTCACACCAGAGTCAACCTCAGTGTTAAAATGCATCAGAAAAGTGTCTGCTAGAAGGAAACAGCCTGACCCGAAATTGAAAACAATGCAATAAAGTCCCTGATGTACATTTTATTAGGCTTTTCATTTGACCAAATCAGTCTTAGTGATGTAGTAACTAATGTCAGGGGAAATAAGTGTTGTTCTAACGAGTCCTGGAGTTGTGCAGAGAGACAGGAGACTCTGGTTGTCTGAGGCAGCAGAAGTTTATTTACCATCAGACAGGGAGTTTAAATAGGAGCTGAGAAGGACAGCCTGGAGACGAGCTGGCCCAGATAAAATGAGCAGTGCAGCAGAGTGCTTCTGCGAGATGAGTGACCGAGGAAACTGATAATGGTAAAGAAGGACAAACTTGTTGATATTTGGATGGCGCCAGAACCACAGAGAAATACCAACTATGAACTATAGGTGTCCTTGCTCAGACGCTGTCCAGTGTGGTGACCCATATAGAGAGCACTGGGGTTGGGACAGACTGAAGCTGTTACTGCAGCCTGTATGGGGTTGTTAGACCAAATAGACCACAAAAAAGACATTTTGAAAATGTATAACTTACAGTCATGGAGGAATTAGACTTTTGTGTGGCATCATCAGAGTAATAATATTCTAAAAGAGCAGAGTGGTTGTTCTTATGAGTGCTCCTGACTGTCTGTAGTGTTTATTCTTCATGAAGGACATTTTCAGTTAAGAAAAAGTTTTGTGAATGTCAAAAAGCATTAAGTACAAACACTTCATGAATAAGACCAACTGATCACCATATTTAACACGGTCCATACCTTATGAGGAGGACTCTTCTCCACACTTTGAGCTCGGCACGGTCTAGAGAACCTGGCTGGAGGATCATGTACATGTTTGTGGTCACTGGGGTAAAATGAATTAACTATTGAGAAACCCCAGAGACATGAGGGCCAGGACTGAAACAGGATTTAAACAGGACTAAAGTAGGATTAAAGCAGGAGTAAACCAGGACTAAAACAGGACCAAAGGACTGAACCAGGACTAGAACAAGACTAAACCAGGACTAAAGCAGGACTAAATCAGTTCTACACCAGGCTTCCTCAAGCCCACCTCGAGACAAGAAGAATATGCAAACTCCACACAGAAACGCACATCCAGAAGAAGCACTGAGCACTCACACACCAACCAGCTAAAAGCTAACATACATGAATTACAGCGGCTTTTAAAGGGGAGGTACTGTGAGGTACTTTTTGTCCTCAAACTCAAATCTTCCAGTTCAGGGATTTTAGGAAGTTAGGCACTTACCTCTTGCAATGGCTTCAAAAGACGGTGAATTTGAATAATATTATAAATAAAATGTAAAATGTAGAACTACCAACTGTGCTCTACCAGTTAAAAAGCTGCGACTGACTTTTTACTGTATTAAAAACGTGAAAAGCAGATCTAGTTCTAGTAACAAACTAGTAACAGTTTGCAGTGGTCCAAAGTTATTCTTCACTTACCTTATGTATTCAGAGCTTCCTAATTATTCACCATGATGAGTTTAAAAGCATTTTCCACAACTCTCAGAGGGCAGAGCGGAGTTATGCCTTCACAGTAACAACCTGACCCCTCCCTTCACCTGGCCCCTCCTCTCACCTCCCCTTCGGTCAGGTTCACCTGTGCTCTCTGGTCTTCTTCTGTTATACCAAAACAATATCAGGCTGCAGTAATGTAGATAGCATCAAGTGGTAATAAGGCCATGATCTGTATGAGATTACACTACAAAATTATGTTAATGCTACTGACCCCAGCTCCGAGTCAAATTTCTCCATGAGGAGACAGAAAGAAATAAAAACCTGAAAACCTCTAATGGTGATTGTTCAGATTCAGAGGAGGCATCTTAGAGACCACAGGTGACCAGGAAACAGCTCATTATTCAACACAGGCTTAATTAGCCTGTGTTGGGAACTCACCTTTTTCTTGGATCGCTCCGACTTCTTGGACATATTCTTCATCTTTTTGTGCAGATGGAACAAAACCTGGAAGAAATAAAGTGAAGTGTTTAGGGACAAATACTGGGAAATCAAGATTTCAAGAAGACAATCACATTGCATAATGGTGTCCAAAATATACAAGTGTGTCTCATTCTCAGTTTATGGACAGGCCTCATGAGAGTTCAGTTACTGGGGTTTAGGTAGTGACCATTCAGATCATTCAGAGAGGCATTTTTAGGTTTAGGTTTAAACCAATTGGATTCAGCATTGAAACTGGCAACCCAAATCTCCTTTGTGGTGAGATAATAGAACTAAAACACAAAATTATAACATAGACAACTTGGCCATCATGTCAAGTGCTTTGTAATTATGGATACATGAGCATTACTGTCATTAGTAAGATGAATTTAATTTGATTTTAAGTTCCTTATAAACATGGACACAGTTAGGCCATGTTTATAAGGAACTTAAAATCACAATTAAACAGACGAGTCCTTTTAGACAAAACACTCTAAAACATGAATGCTATCACTTTAGATTCTCATTAATTTTCTTTTGTCAAAATAATAACTGATCTCACAGCTGTGGAACCAAGACAGAGTTCACAATGTGGAAAATACAACAGCAAACATAACAAAAGCAAGACTTATTGATTATGTTTTTAGCAGCTAAACTCATCACAGCCCTTTGACTTCAGCTGCTGCAGGTGTGTGTCTTGCATGTATTGTGAATGAAAGTGGAAATGCATAAGCGCCATATTAAAAAAAACAAAAACAAAACAGTCGATGTTCATTCATTAAAGAGGGGGTATTATGCAGAATCCTTTTTTTTTTTTTTTACTTTCTACCATGTTATAGTTGTCTTAAATGTCATCTATGCATGTTTGAGTAATTTAGCAATCTCTCCTGGCCCAGTCCCTTATGGTTAGCTGTAAGATGCTGTTCAGTGCTCCGCCCACAAGCCTACGTCACCCATGCTCCTACACGATATAATACAAAACATCATACAAAATACAAAAACATGATACAAAACTGTGCACTACAGCCCACAAATCTGATGTGATGTACAGTAGTTTCATTAGCGGGATGCAGGCTGATTGTGTTGTGATCAAACTCTGACAGTGGAGTTGTCTGGAATGTTCAACAGCATGGCATTAAACATATTCAACTCTATGGAGACTATAGTGAGCTAGTTACTGATCAGATCTGTGGAGAGGCTATCCAGGACTAAGAATGCATGTTTTTCAAGGTATTTTTAGCAATCAAAATTAAAGAAACATACATAAGCTTAATGCCATGCTGTGCAACATTCCAGGCAAAACTACTTTATAACTTCTCTATTGCGATGTCAGACTCCCGAATAGGAATGTTACCCAGTGCAGCTTTAACTCTTCTGAAATTCCTCCAATTGTCACCATGATGCACCTTCATAGATGTGTTAATGAATAATTTCTGTCCGTGATTTGTTTTTTAATCAGTGTTCTCCCCTCTTCACTGCGAAGGAGCCGTTCGTCTGAGCTGTGGTGTTTTAGCGGCAGTTTATGGTCAAGTTTCATTTGATTCTATTTTTACTTTATTATCACTTATCACGACGGCCCCCCACCTCCCCACAGCTCTACTCACACACGCGTGATTAGCACACACACTGTATTAAAGCACACACAATGTCAAGAATCAGGAGAACTACAGCTGTTTGCATAATGCATCATAACAGTGAACGCTGGTAAACGCCTTACAACACGATGGTCTAGAGTTCCATCCCTAAACTTGACTTCTCCATGTCCCCAGATGCAAGGTAAACATGTTTAAATCAAATATAGCTTTTACTGAAAATAAATGTAATGCTGATTTATTCTTGATAACAAAAACATTGGACATGATGGACAAAATGTGTATGTTGTAATTTGGTGTTATCCAATCTGAAAGCAGAATGTGGGGCCAGTTTCATTGCTGAAATTCAGCTGGTTTCAGCCTAAAAAGACTCCTTCTGATCTGATTCCTCACTAAACTCCAATCCCAAACCGCGCATACTGCAATCACAACTGAACCTGTGTGTCCAGAGGCGTAACCTGCAGACAGAGACAAATACAAGTGTGTCTCATTCTCAGGATATGGACAGGCCTCATGTGAAAACTCAGAACCTCCAAAATTCACTCACTGAGCTGCAGAGGCTGCACTAGCACTGATTCATGAATGGCTGCAGGTGCTGGAGTTTAGGTAGTGACCATTCAGATCAGAGAGAGGTCTTTAGGTTTAAACCAACTGGATTTCAACTTTGAAACTGGCAACCCAAATGAGAGACTCGTGTGAGGCTCATTCTACTTTCTGAGTGGATAATCATCTTGAGAAAAAAAAAAAAAACACGAAACAAACACACCAACACCAACAGAAAGGTCATGTTTATGGAATTTAAAATCTAAAGTCTTCAAAGCTCCATGTTTGCTAGTATCTGATCATTTTATAGTTTACTTTGAGTTGAAGTTATAAGGAGAACTGGGCCTGTCACGATAATTACAATAACGACTTATCACTCAATACGTAACAGATGGACCAATACTTTTGTAAATAATTTAATTGTCTGCACCTTTTCTTTTTCCTAATGGGAACTTTTGTTTTGCTGAATAAATAACTGCTATGACTCATTATAGACTCATTAATTAACTACTAAAGATTCATTCTGCTGTTAATGCACTGCAGCTCATACGTTTGAATAATAGCAAACCTATAAGAATAGTTTTTGGAGAATATTTGCGCTCTATGGTTTGGTTTCAATATATCACACTTCAAAATGTGTTCTTGTGACAGGCCTAAGGAGAACATACAAACTCAACACACAACGAATTCATCTGCTCAGGTGAGTTAATGAACTCAGGACCATTTTGTTACAAGGCAAGCACTTACACTACTGCACCACAGAGCTGCTCATATAACCAATATTCTCTGATTACAATGCAGTATGTAATCAGCTTTAGTTACTGTCAGTAATCAGTTTACATCAGACTTGTGTGAGCTAATCCTGAGTGTGAGTAGAGCTGTGAGGAGGTGGGGGCCGTTGTGACCAGTTAGTGATAATAAAGTTATATAAAAAAAAAATAGAATAGAAATAGAATGAAATGAAACATGACCATAAGCTGATGCTAAAATACCATAGCTCAAACAAACATCTCCTTCTCTGTGTCAAGATTACAGCTCCCAAACAGAAGAGAGGAAAATGCTGATTAAAAGACAAATCACAGACAGACACTATTCATTAAAATATCTATAATACGGAAGTGCGTCAAGGCAACGCATTGAAGAATTTCACAACCGTTAGGGAGTATTTCACTTCTATAGGGTATTATTAAAGCATGAATTTATTTATTTTACTATTGTGTCTTGCATACAAATGCGCCCAGCCGTTTCATGGGCTTATGAGACACCATTAACAAAATATAATATGCCTGTTGCCAGGCGTGTGTTACAAACACAAATTGACTAATTTAAAGAAACTAGTGCTGCTTCTGCCAGGCTTTATACAGAAATACAACTTATAAACATTAGACTTAACCATTTTATCTTGTTGTCATCATTACACCAGAACATATCATCATTACAGTCACAGTTTGTCCATAACAAACACCATGTTCGAGTACAAGGGTGTCCATCACTGCAAGTGGCACCAGGACACCCTAGGTCGGAGGTCAAGGACTTTGTGGTTGTGTGATTTTACCTCCAGCCATGTGTCTTGGGCACTCGGGTGAAGAAAGGGGCAGAACTGTTAACCGATGACCACCTGGTGGTGAGATGGATCCGTTGACGGACGAGAAAGCTGGACAGACCTGGCAGACCCAAACGTATCGTGAGGGTCTATTGCCGACATGTCAGACTCAGGCCTGTGAGCCAAATTTGGCCCCTGATCGCACCAGTATCGCACTTGCACCTCTAATACTATGATTCCCAGAATGCTTTGCAAATGTGTTGGGGCCGGCCCCCACCACATCTGTGGAAACTCATTAGCATCTGCTACCTGTCGCCTCAGTCAAATTTAATCTACCCTTTCTGAAAAACATGCAGATGTTGTTGAAAATTTTCAATAACTAACGGCTAAGGGTCAAACTGTCAGCAGGGTCTTCAGCTCATGCCTCCGGGGGAGTTTGGGGACATGGAATCAGAGTGGGCCACGTTCTCTGCCTCTATTGTTAATGCGGCGGCTCATAGCTGTGGTCATAAGGTCTGTGGTGCTGGTCGCGACAGCAACCCCCGAACCCGGTAGTGGACACCGGAGGTAAGGGATACCATCAGGCTGAAGAAGGAGTCCTACCAGGCCTTGTTGGCTTGTGGCAGTGTTTCTCAAATCGTGCGATGCCAGGGGGGGGGGCGCGAATGACCATGCTTTTACATGCTTTTCTTTTGCCATACTAGAATAAAGTGTAATTGCACATCCACTACAGTAGGTGGCAGTTGCGCTCTCATTGTTAGAGTGTGAGTGTTAGCTTTAGACCAGTAGTCCCCAACCACCGGGCCGGTACCGGTCCGTAACGCATTTTCTACCGGGCCGCACAAAAACAGTAAATAATTTATCAGCGACCACATTTTCTCCGAAGTGACTTTTGCCCGCTCCTCATGACACACTAATAACTTTGTCCGTAGATATATAATGAAAATCCTGACAGCAAAATCTGCCCCCCACCCCCCCCCCCCACCCCCCCCCCTTCCAGCTGGCGGAGAGTAGGGGGGGTGCGAAATTTTTTCTTCTTCATAGGGAAGCATAACAGAAAATAATTGAGAAACACTGGCTTGTGGGGTTCTGAGACAGCTGACAGGTACCGACGGGTCAAGCGTGCGTGGTCTGTGCAGTCTCAATGGCAAGAACTCAGGGTTGTGAGGAGTTCAGGAAGGCCATGGAAGAGGACTATCAGTTGTCATATAAATTCTGCCAAACCATCTGATGCCTCAGGAGGGGGACACAGTGCTTTACCAACACTGTTTACAGTGCGGGCAGAGAGCTGCTAACCTCAACTGGGGATGTTGTTGGATAGTGGAGAAGAATACTTTGAGGATCTCCTCAATCCGACCGTCACGTCTTCTGAGAACGAACCAGAGACTGAGGACTTGGAGGTGGAGTCATTCATCACCCTGGCTGAAGTCACTGAGGTGGTTGGCAAGCTCCTCGGTGGCAAGGCTCCAGGCGCGGATGAGATACATTGTGAGTATCTTAAATCTGTGGATGTTGTGGGGCTGTCTTTCTGACACACCTCTGCAACATTGTGTGGCGGTCGGGAACAGTGCCGCTGGACTGGCAGCCCGGGATGGTGGTCCCTCTGTTTAAGAAGCGGGACCGGAGGGTGTGTTCCAACTACAGGGGAATCACACTCCTCAGCCTTCCCGATAAGGTCTATTCCAGGATACTGAAGGAGAATCTGAACGATAGTCAGACCTCGGATTCAGGAGGAGAAGTATGATTTTCATCCCGGTTGCTGAACACTGGACCAGCTCTATACGCTTCATCGGGTGCTCAAGGGTTCATGGGAGTTTGCCCAGCCAGTCCACATGTGCTTTGTGGCTCTGGAGAAGGGGTCTGAGGCCCTTTGCTAAGGGCTATTCTATCCCTGTATGACCGGACCAGGAGCTGTGTTCACATTCAACTCCACAAGTTCTTCATCGTTTTTATGAGGCCATGGTTCTCGCCCGGAAAAACGTGCCTTACCCTCTCCAGATGGGTGGAGGGTTCCTGCATTAAGTGGAGGAGTTCAAGTATCTCGGGGTCTTGTTCACGAGTGAGGGAAGGATGAAGATAGTGGATCAGTGCAGCGGCTGCAGTGATGCGGTCACTGTATTGGCCCTGTTGTGGTAAAGAAGGAGCTGAGTCGAAAGGCAAAGCTCTCGATTTACTGATCAATCTACATTCCTACCCTCATCTATGTCTTGTCCTATGGGTTATGACCAAAAGGACAAGGCCTAAAGTTCAGTCTTAAACGTATCTTTAAATTGAATAGATGTGCGCAACTTTGGTTTAGCCAAGATCCTATTCAGCCACTACTCTTCAGAACTGACACCATTCAGCCACTGCACTGGACCCAGTTTTGCTCTTATTCTGCTGACGCTGCTTGGCAAATTGTTTTGAAAAAACAGCCTGAAGCTCCATTGCACAGGACAACTTGGCTTTACTTCAGTCAAAGACTTTTTACATATTCTGTTACCCGGCAGATTAATAATCTGATTCCAGTCTAACCATGTAACACTTTCTCTGGATTGAGCAAGGGACCGAGCCCATATCACCATGTGCTGCCAAAACTGGGTCAAACTTGGAAACAGCGGATGGCTCTGTTTTCCGCAGGATCCAAGGCTGAGATCTGTGAGGGCCCCACACACCGGCAGCATAGTTTAGAACAGAAAATACACATGCTTCATACAATTTAGAATATGTTTCATACCCGAGATCTTTACACATTTTCAACTTGTTAATCACAGAGCCTACAGCTCGGCTGAAGCAGGAAGGATTTTTACCCCACTGTCAAAAATCACAAATTCATCAAATGTGAACCCCAAATATTTGAAGTGGAGACATATTCAAGATTTAGATTTCCAAATGTAAGGACCTTTCAGCTTTGTGGAGTTGACTTTTTTCTGAAGTGCATTATTTAGGATTTAGCTTGATTTATGGCAAATCTCCACTTATGGCTGTAATAACTGTAACACATAACATTTTTTGATCACTATGTTCCCTTTTATTGTTTTCAAAATGCTATAGTCGCCAAAAACAACGTGTTAACATTTGATGACCTGATGGTATCCCTTATCTCCGTGTTTTACAAGTTCGACTTTGTTTTTGATGCTCTGAGTCTCCCCTCCTTTTGCTCTCTGTGCTAAGTCACTTCCCCTTTAGACTGTTATCACAACACAATCACTGTGCATCCCACTAATGAAACTACTGTACGTCGCATCAGGTTTGAGTTTTGTATCATGTTTTTGTATATTTATGAAGAATTGTTATGAGGGAACATAGACTTGTGGGTGGAGCATTGGACAGAATCGTACAGCAAACCATAAAGAGGGTTTGAATAGGGCCTGGGAGAGATTGCTAAATTACTCAAACATGCATGTATGACATCTAAAACCTCTTCAGGCATGTTTTTGATGAAGGCACAACATTATCACATGGTAGCAGGCTAAAAATTGTGCATAATACCCCTCTTTAAAGCTGTGCTAGGAAACCTTTCGAGTCCGCCACTTGCTTGTCTCCATGGAGATATTATGATAGTTAACATATGTATCTGGCATGTAATTCATTATAGGAGTTTTCCTGCTCAAAACCCACCTTAAAAAAGATGTATTCATACATTCAGTGGTATCACCTCTCCACAGATCTGACCTGTAACTCCTTGTCTCCATGGAGTTTAAATTGAATGCCACATTGATGTTGAACATTACAAGAAAGCAATATTATCTTCATGGAAACAAGCAACTGACAGACTCAACAGCAGAGAAGTTATATAGCGTTTGGATCATAAAACTACCTCGACAGCTCAAGCTGGCCGTTGTATTTCAGATCTAATTGAAAAGACAAGAGTAATGGGAAGGGCAGAGAAGAAGTGAAGAGATGTGTGCATCAGACAAGAATAAGTGGAGAGAGAGATAGACAACATGGTCAGAGGATGCAGAGGAGGATATATATGATCACCAATAACAGCCTAAGGTGTTGATCCTAATCTATTTTTTTTATTAATTCATAACCAATATAACTTCGATCTTTGAGCTTTGTTCCATGATCATAAAAAAGCAACTTGTTCAAAATCTGGTGCATTGCTTCCCCAATTAAGTAGAGAATACGCATCTTGTCCCTTAAATTTAGAAAACAATGAAGAGTCCATTTATGAGGAAGAAAATTTGACTGAAAACACGTGCTTGTGTACCAGACATCACAACGACATAAAACGTTGAACCGGAGTCACTTCAAATAATGCGACCGCGGGGAAATATAGCTCCGGTTTAATGAAAACAAAAGTTACTCAGCGCGTGGAGTCGTGATGGTTTCCTACAGTGTGGGTCGGAAAATCACGGAACTGCACTGTTTATCTCTGCTTTTATTGCCACTCCTTTTGGACTTTCACCGCGCGGTGACGGCGTCTGATAAACGCACTGTTTCTCGGCTCGCTGCTTGGCATCATCCAAACAACCAGCACGAAGTGATTATTAACGTTATTAACCGAGTAGATGAGGGAGTGAATATGTCTTGGCTCAGCTCTTTGCAGTCCAAAGACCGTAACGCATCAAAGCGCACTTCACCGCTTTGGACAGGGCGCTCTGAGCTATGGCACTGTGGGCGCATTATTCATCCAAGTCTGCAGCAGACTCTGGACACCCGTATTAACAATACTGACGGTGGCAACACTCCCCTCCGGCAACATCTTGTTCCTCTCCTGATAAAAGGCTTTACCACAGATAAAGCCAAAGTGTTCCCTGTGGAAAATGTCCCTAGTTGCTTGTGGAAGCATGGTGTTCTTCACTGCGTTTTGCGCATTTTACGCACAGCCACTTTACGCTCACTTTGCCCGTGTGTGCGCACGAGTTTGTGAGTACCGTGAGTGTTTAAGTGCGTGAATGCGCTTGAGTGTGTGAGTAAGCATGAGTGCGTGAGTGCGTGAGTGGAGCACTGACCTTTGCGTAGCAGCAGCTGATGAGCAGCAGCGGGAGCAGGTATCCCAGTATCAGTATAGACACTCGGTAGACGGAGCGGGACGGCCCGGGCCATCGTTCCCAGCAGAAGGTGCTGTTGGGGGCCGTGGGGTGCCCCGTGAGGACCTGGTGCTGTGCCACGGGCACCGACAGCACGAGCGCGAGGGTCCAGATAAGCGCAACTCCGAGCAGCGCGTTCCGGCGGCTGCGAATAAGTGCGGACTTTTTGGAGAGGACCACGGCCACGTAGCGGTCCACGGACATGGCCGTAAGGGTAAAGATGCTCACGAGCATGCACACGGTGAAGACGTAGTGTCCGAACGTGCAAAGGAACGCCCCGAACACCCACTCGGGCAGAGAGTAGATGGTGGCGTGCACGGGCACGCACACGAGCAGAAAACAGAGGTCCGCCACGCTCAGGTTCAGGATGAACAGGTTGGTGGGGCTCGCGGCGCGCAGAGCACCCACGGACCCCGCGACGCCCCCGGTGCCATACCGGGCTCGGCCCACCACCGCCAGCACCAAAGAGTTCCCCACGACCCCCAGCACGAAGATGACCCCGAACAGAACCGGCACCACCACGGCCTCCGGGCCGGGACCCTCCTCTGCCTCCGTATAGTTCCCCTCCGCGGCCTCGGCCCAGGACTCGTTCTCGGAAAGTAGCATGGGCCCCTCACTGCGCTCGGGCTCTCAGCGGAGCGCACGATGTGGAGCGGTCTGCAGCCGAACTCCAACTGGACTTAAAACTCGAGCAGAACGCAGCGCTGCTTCCTGTCAAACCCTTTCAGAGTAACAGCTCAACTTTGAAAGGAACCAAAAGCGCAGTGTGCTGTTCAGTGTGCTGCACCTCAGATATGTTCAGATCTCCCCTCAGTGAAAAACAAGCACACGTGCACACGTGCACAGAGCGATCCTTTACACTATGGATTCATCCGCCACATATAACAGCTCAATATTTCCCAGAATCAGAAAAATAACGTGGCTCTGTTTCACCTGTTTCAGCAGCTGTGTGGCTCGTGTTTGCAGCTTCTCCTTTCCGGTCTGGTCCTGTAGAACTTGACTCAGACTGAGGCGCGCTCACGACTGTGGAGCGCGTTATATCGGGAGCGCGCATTAATGAAGTGTTATCAGCGCGTGTGAGGACAAGCTCCAACGCACACAACAACAGCCATAAACCCGCTGGACTCACACAGACTCATTTCCTCTCATTATGTTTATGTTTCACACGTGTCCCGTCTGCTCCTGTCACATAAACCAAAGGGAAAGTTTGGTTTTATTAAGTCTTAATTTGAAGGGACAATAAACAGAGATATTAAGCTTGTAAAAGAGATGAGATGTTGTGCACCAGATTAGGTTTCTCTGGTATGCTATCAGTCAGACTTTTGTAGACACTTCAATGCACTATTGTTTCATAGTAAAATAAAGTAAAGAAATACTTGGTTGGTTATAGTGACCTTTACCGTTGGTTATAATAACTTGTAACTGGTCCAGAAAGTCTCAGAATGTTTGAACTTTTATGTATACAAAATTTTTCTGTAGTTGCTTGAAGGTTAAACAACAGCTGCGTAACACATTTGGATCAGTTTTGTCTTATTTTATTTGTGTCTAAAGAAAACAGTCTCTGCTCTGGTATTGGAAGGTATCGGGAATTGGCAGATATTTAAACCAATAGTATCGAAATCAGTATCAGAAGTGAAAAAGCTACACCAGTGCCATTTATATTAGTGGTCTTATTGGTTGGTTGACTGGACATCGTTGACACTCTATAGACGAAAAAAATCTGTACTGTGTCTATTGTACTGGCTGCTGCCTTGGCCAAATATATTCTAAATCTGGGACTTCGTGGTTAAATAAAGGTCAAATAGAAATAAAAAATGTTGTGGGCTTTTGTTTAGCTGCTTCCACCAAAGACAAGACACTTTTACAGCATCTGACACAGGTGGATTATGGAGATTTGTAGATGTGTTCAGAATGATACAGGACATGTGCCATTTGGGAGAGACAGCTATAAATACACAGCTGAGACTGGATCACAGTTGTCTGGAATTATGGTCTAATTCCAGACGGAACAAAATATTGGAGAAACTGGCTCTACAGGACTAAATCAGGACTAAACAAGAACTAAACCAGGACTAAGACATGATTGAAATAAAACATCAATACCACTGGAAACTAAACCAGGATGTAAGTCCTATACCAGAACCAAACAGGGACTAAACCAGGACTAAACCAGGACTAAATTGGGATAAAAACAGGCCCAAATCAGAATTAAACAAGGACTACACACTGAAAACATGTCCTGAGGACGGTTGCTCAAATTACCAAGACAAATTTGACAACACTGCCACGACTGATTACGATTGTCTGTCCGGCGTTTTAAAGTCTCACAAAGGCAGTGTGATTGTGGCCGATGTTAGACCTGCATGTTTTAGGTCGTTTTCACACCAGTTAGGTCGATGTAAAAGAGCATTCGCTCTGAGAGCGGCGCTTGGGCCGGTGTGAACATGACAGTTGCATTCTGAACCTCAAGTAAACAGCCAATCTGAGAGAGCTTCAAACAGCAGCTCTCAGGGCGGCTCCACCTCCACTCTGGAGCGAGGTGAGTGCGGCCTGAACACGGCCGACCTCGGGCCGACCTATGCAGTCCACTCTGACAGTAATTGTGCTTGGAATTGAGCAAAAAAAAAAAAAAAAAAAAAAAAAAAAACCCAAAACGCTCGGATCACTTATATTTGTGTGATTGGACTGCCGCAGAGCTGCTGTTTGGCCCGTTCGTTTAAATGTGCACAACACTAGGTAGATAATCATGTAATCATGTGTTATTACTGTGTCCACAAGCAGAGAGATTCATTTGAGGTGGTTTTCACACATGTTAGTGGCTCTGTGGAGCGACTCCCGCGCGCACTAGATTTCGGTCTGGTTTCACACACACTGCGCATCATTCACCCCAAACAGCATGAGCCACCAGTTCATCAGCTGATCAAAGAACTTATTTCTATAACAAGACGATTCAAGCAGACAGAGCCCCGTGAATAAGCGCGCACACGTTCACTTCCACTATACACGGTGGTGTATACGCGCGCGCTGTACGCGCTGGTAGTGGAGGAAAAAAAAGCTTTTTGAACGACACACAGACAGACCCGAGTGTACCTGCGCAGAAAGACCCAAGACTCAGCTGGACTAAACCAGGACTAAACCAGGACCAAATGACTAATCCAGAGCAGATGGCAGTGACTCACACTTGGCACACGGTTGGTTGTTGGTTTTTTTTTTAATAGAAGTTTAAAGTCCTTATATGAGAGCAGCCTCTGTTATAGAGGAACAGCACAGTGAATGAATGCAGCGTTTGATTTGAGGTGAGGATTTAGATCTTTATTGAACAAGTTGGACACCAGCTCTAAACGTGAGAAATCTGCACTTATATCAGGCACTTTTGTCACTGTGTCTCAGAGGTAGAAAGATGAGACTATGAATAATAATGAGCGATTTTCATTTGGGTATAATTATAAAGGAAAGTGTACTGTAGTGTAATCAGCTGTCTCTGCTTGAACATTAGGGAGTCTGTACCTGATGTTAATATATTCTAGAGACCAGAACTGAACAGGACTGAACCAGGACTAAACCAGGGCTAAACCCAGGACCAGTGTTGGGAATAACGGGCGTTAAACAATAAACGGCGTCACTAACGTGTTGTTTTTTCACTAACGGAGTCATTTAACTAATTACTTTTCCCATCGTCCCAACACCGTTACCGTTACTAACAGTAAAATGTGTCGCGTTATTACTTCAGTTCACTCTGCTCTTCATCAGAGTCTCTCAGACAAGGAGCTGCAGCTGTTGAGTTTCTTTGGTGAAAGAGGCTCGGGGTGAGAGGCTTGTTTGAGATGAGCGAAACGGGCGCAGATAATCTCGTGAGAGCGAGTCCGCCGCAGGCCGTGTCTCAATTAACCAAAGTGCCTTAAATGAGCCGCTCGAACGGGGCATTTAAGTCGGCGGTCCTACGACCCGCACTTCAACAGAACATGGAACAGTGCATTTGGCGAATTGAGACACGGCCGCAATTTTTGAGCGAGGCGAGCGCAGCAGCTCCACGGACTGCGGCGCCTGCATGGACTACAAACGCTTAATGCCTGATGGGAAATGGTGTCCTGTCACACGTGCATTGACAACGGGTCCGAGTTGTGTTTTGATCAGAAACGTGACGCCCTGACGCACAGCGCCTCCTCCTGCAACTTTACACAAACTACTGCCACATATTTGATATCGACATATGTTTTAAATGTGACTGAAAGTGTCCAGGCTGGTGTCACATGTGAATCACTTTAAACAAATACAATATAATTGCAATCTGTTAAAGTGAAATAAATGTTAAAGGTTCACATCAGTTGTGTTTTTATAGTTTTAACAAAGTAAGTAACGGCATAGTTACTTTGCCTAGTAACTAATTACTTCTCCCAAAAAGTAACTGAGATGGTAACTCAGTTACTTTTTGGGAGAAGTAACTTGTAACTATTACTAATTACATTTTTGAAGTAAGATTCCCAACACTGCCCAGGACTGAACCACAAAGCTACTAAATGAAAAAGAAATTGAGACTTTGATACATAATGTATGCATTTTACATGGAATTATGTATCAACTATACAATTGTAGGACGCCCCCTTGTGGATATTGGAGCTCTATGCATTTGCACAGTTTGCCTATGACAAGATGAAAAGAGTCCAGTATGAGTCAGTAAGTGCACTCTTTAAAGTGTAGCAGAGTGCACCTCCTGCTTTCTGCCACCAGGTGTCGCCTATAAAAGGGCACTCCCTGTTGCCTATTGCCTATGTGGCAGGTGCAGTCTGTTGTGCCACCTGCTCTAGCTCCAGACCAACAATGTGTGCTAACCCCAGTTCATTTTATAGGTGATCAGAGCTGTGCTGGAGCCAGGGGCATGGAGCACCCAGCTGCTGCTTTTGTCTTTATTTCTGTCCCAACTCATTGGTTCTGTTTAATGGCAAATCTATTGACTGTTAATGTGCCAAAAAGGTACAAAAGCCTGAACCTAACTGCAATTTGGAAATGCGTCATGTGACTGTTCAGCATATTCTTTTAAACTAAACTCTGCCAAAGAAATCAAAATAATACATTATAGATACCTTTATGTAAATGTCACAGGTCACTTAACAGACCTGTGTGAGCCTCTGCTCACAAGATCTGTTTATTTTCTGGGCTCTGTCCTTTGGTGTTGGTTTTATTTATTTCATTTTGTTTTTATTTAGTTAATCAACCACTCCATGTGCCACATTTGGCGTTGCTGCAGCATCATTGTACAGAGACATGTGCGTTTCTTCTGGTTTCACAGTGGAGCCTGATGCTGAAGCTGTGAAGTGGAGCCTAGTCGCTCAGTTAAATGCTTCATGTTCCAGGTTAAACCGAAAGCCAACATTGTGTTTGTGTGTTAACTGGTTTGGAATTTTTACAATTTGTGTATTTTCATTTTAAACTTTTGTGCACACATTTGCTTTATAAGATGGCCAAAAGCACTACATTGGCTGGTTTACTGTAGAAACATATAATACTGTGCTCATTTCTACTAAAATGTTCAAGCTGTAACTCGGAGTCAATTGTTCAGTTACATTGTACCAAGTTATCAACCTGTCTGTTGTTTCTGTTGACACAAAGCAGCAGTGGGGGATGTATCTGTAAACGAGAGGGTGAGCGTCAGGTCACAGCATCAGTCCCAGAGAAAATGTTACGCCAAGAGGCTTCAGTGGGTGGCTCGTACGCCCGAATCTCTGTAGATGGCTGTGAGATGTTAGGGGCTACTTGAATAAGAGTTTCTGCTTAGTTCCTCACTTGTCGTCGGTGTAAAGGTGCTGCAGGTTCCTCTCAAGGCAAGTAGGTCAGGTCCTGGTATAGCAGTCTCTATGGGTGGTTGTAAATGTTAACGGTAGCTTCACCACACTAGCCATAACCTTCAGGCCCTCATCTGTAGAGCCTGGGGTGAGTTGAGACCTGTTGAGTGAGCTGGTTTTATTGTTCTAATTCAGCGAGGGGACCGGCCTGTGTAACTGTGGCAGAGGCCAGGTCCTGTCAGTGTTCTGGACCTTCTTAGAAAATTCAGTGAAATAAATTATCTACTAAATAACTAATTTATTCAATCTGTGAGCGCCATAGACCTCAGGAGCCCTGTATCTCGCTCCTGTCAGACCTGTGTCTGTTGTGCTGTTGTAAAAGGTCGGCAGCGTAACATAGTTTACTTTAGTGTCCAGGTTGCTAAGCTAATCAGTTTTTCATCTGTAGCTCCGGTGGTGTGGTCAGTCTATCTGTCTTTGAGCTCAGCCCCATGGCGCCGGTCAGCCTGTCCACTTTATGTCCTGGCCCGCTGGGTGGCCGTGCCTTTGCCGTAGGTGTGGTGTAGTGTAGCCCGCTCCAGCTCCAGACCAACAATGTAGAATGTGTTAACCCAAACAAAGAAAACAAAATAACACATAATAGAAACCTTTATTTAAATTAACTGTCTCAAGTCACTTAATAAAGCTGTGTGAGTGTCTCCTGCTCTGTCAGTTTTGTTTATTTTCGGGGCTTTTTCCTGTGGTGCTGTTGGTTTTATTTAATTTAGCATTTTATTTATTGAGTTAGTCATCCACTCTGTTTGCCTCACAGGTCAGAAGTGTGCGCTGACTTCTGATCACTTGTGGTTGCCTATATACATATTTATTTCTGAAAATGTTTGTACTACTAATACATTTCTAGTATTAAATGTAATTTGAAGAGGTCATTTGCAAAAACAGATGAGTTACTGTGGTCATGACTCCATCCCTCCTTGATTAAATTCCCCAGAAATTATATTCATTGATAACACTTAGAAGATGGTTATAAAAAGAGACATTTTGGTCATATTTTCAAAATGAAGATATCTGTTTGCAGTTGAACTTTTCACTTATTGAAGGTCCTATATTACACAAAAGTGACTCTTGTGAGTTTTAAGCCATGTTATAATGTTGTTACCTCATCAAAAACATACCTTAAGTTGTGTTTTGTTTCATTCACACATGTTTGAGTAATCCTGGTTTATTAGTCTGTCTACGTCCACAAAGCTCAAAATGCTCTGTTCCACCTTGTGATGTCATGAAGTTGTAGTTTTCAAATTAACAGCTACTTTTACCTACAGTTCAGTGGAGATTGGCAATTCCAGGGGTGAAATCATCCGAATGATTCTAGTAAAGGCGTATGGAGTTTAAAAACACAGTGGAGCACTTCCTGTATGACCACATGACATCACAAGGTGGAACAGAGTGTTTTATATTTGAGAGAAGAACTCAGCTTAAATAGGCAGGGTCTGTGTGTTAAAAATGTGTGAATGAAACAAAACACAACTCCAGGTGTGTTTGTGATGAGGAAACAACAGTATAACAGAAAATAATATAATACAGGCTCTTTAAAGATGAGGTATTTTACTTTTCTGGAGTATTCACTGCCAACACATAACATATTTAGATCACTATGTTACCTTTTATTATTTTGAGAGTTATGATGGTAGAATGCAGTAGTGCTGACTTCCTGCTGTTACTGATATCATGAGTTCCCAGTGCTGATTTGTTCACAGTATATTCCTACTTAATAAACATTGATTTTTTTTAACCACTTGCTGAATCTTGTATCATTTACTTTTTTTTGTTCACTCGTGTGGTGATGTGTCCTCTGCTCTCTGGGGGGCCACAGTTTCCACAGTAACACTCTCTCTGTCTCTGCATTCCAACAACTGTCCCTTTCTACTGCCCCTGTGCGGCACTCCCTTATCTCTCTCTCTCTCCCCTCTCCCCGTGTGTCTCTCTCTCCCTCTCTCTCTCTCTCTCTCTCTCTCTCTCTCGCCCTCTTCTCTACCCCCCTTCTCTCCATCTCTGTCTCTTCCCTCTCTCTTTCGTTCTCTCTCTATCCATCCCAACAACTGTTTGTCTCCACCCCTGTGCATCTTATCCCCTCTCTCTCTCTTTCCTCATCCCCCTTCTCTTCTTCTCTTCCTCTCTCTCCCACCCTCTCCCTGTGCATCTCTCTCTCTTTGTCTCTATTGCTCTCTCTCTCTCTCTCTCTCTCTCTCTCTCTCTCCATCTCTCTCGACCTCTCCTCTTCTCTAACCCCCTTCTCTCCACGTCTGTCTCTCTTCCCCTCCAACCTTTATATCTCTCTCTTTCAATCTTTCTTTCTCTCTCTCTCTCGCTGTGTGTCCTTTCTCCACAGTAACGTTCTGTCTCTCCATTCCAACAACTGTCCCTTCTACTGTCCCTGTGCGGCACTCCCTCATCTCATTCTCTCTCTCCCTTCCTATGCAACTCTCTCTCTGTCTGTCTCTCTCTCTCTCTCTATCTCTCTAACCCCCTTCTCTAACCCCCTTCTTTCCATCTCTGTCTCTCCCCATCTCTCTTTCATTCTCTGTCTCTCTCTGCCCCTGGCTTCTTATCCCCCCCTCTCTCTCCTCCTTCTCCCCTCTCTTTCTCTTCTCTCCTCTCTCTCTCACCCCCTTCTCTCCTCTCTTCTCTCTCTTTCTGCCTCCCTCTCTATGTCTCTCTCCTCCCTCCTCCTCTCTCCACCTCTGCCTCTCTTCCCCTCCTACCTTTTATATCTCTCTCTCTTTTAATCTGTCTTTCTCTCACTCATTGTCCTTTCTCCATCTCTCTTTCTCCGTCCCCCTTCTCTATGTCTATCTTCCTCACACATTCTCTCCATCTCTGTCTCTCTCCCCCTCCTAGCTTGTATGTCTCTCTTTCTAACTTTCTCTTTCACACAGACCGTTTCTCTTTTTCATCTCTTGTTCTCGGCCCCCCTTCTTTATGTCTCCCTCCCTCTACCCTTCTCTACTCCCTCTACCTCCCTCTTCATCTGTCTCTCTCCCCCTCTCTTTTCCCCTCTTACCTTATATATATCCAAAGCTCTGTCTCTCTCCCTCGCTTTTGTCATTCACTCACTCACTCACTCTCTCTCTCCATTCCTCTCTCTCTTTCACTCCCTTCCTCTCTCTCTCCCTCTCTCTCTTTTACACCTTCCTCTCTCGCTCCCTCTCTCCATTCCTCTCTCTGTCCCTTATCTCTCTGTGTCTTATTGAGTCCATTCATCAGCCTAAACCAGTTTAGAGCCGTGTTTGTAAAGGACTTTTGAGACTTTTGAGGACACACGCTCATGTTTGATAGAGTTAGATTCAAATGTAAGAAGATTTCATTAAGCCACACACCATCGAACAGAGAACTTGCACTCATCCGTGAGCTGTCAGGAGCAGTGGACCACACCAGAACAGCGCTCTGGGGCCCATCTCCATGATGATCAGGTAGAACACCTTTAATGGTCCTATACTCATTTCTCTTCCATGTATTTCTGAAAAATGTGTCAATACAGATACATTTTATAAGCAGCTCACATATCATATTCATACTAGACAATGAGGGTGAAGTGTCTTGCCTAAAGACACAATGCCCCCACTGTGGCAGCTGGTTTTCCCAGCAGTCTCCCATCCAAGTACTAAAGCTGAGATGTGACGAAAAGTACGTATAAACTCATCACTGTGAATAATTAGGATGCTCTGAATGCATAAAGTTAGAGGAATAACTTTGGACCACTACAAATTGTTTAAAATGAACTAGTTCTGTTTTTCACTGTTTTAAGACAGTAAAAAATCAGGTACAGCACCTTTAAAGGTCCCATATTATACAAAATTGACCCCTGTGAACTTTCAGCCATGTTATAATGCTGTTACCTCCACAAAAAACATACCTGGAGCTGTGTTTTGTTCCATTCAGACATGTTTGAGTTATACTTCAGTTTTAGTTTGTCTAGATGTGTAAGGCTCAACATGCTCTGTTCTACCTTGTGATGTCATGTAGTGGTAGTTTTCAAGTTAACAGCTCCTTTTACCTTTAGTTCAGTAAAGATTGGCAATTCTAGGGCTGAAATTATCCAAATGATTCTAGTGAAGGTGTATGGAGTCACAAGGTGGAACAGAGTGTTTTCTCTCTGAGAGAAGAGCTCAGCCTAAATATGCAGGGTTTGTGTGTTAAACATGTGTGAATGAAACAAAACACAACTCCAGGTCTGTCTGTGATGATGAAACAACATTATTACACAGATCAGAAAATAGTGTAATATTGGCCCTTTAAGGAGTTAGATACTTTATACTACTTACAATACTCTATATGTAATTATGACAAATCACAATAGTATAGCATTATGTCCTTGCATGAGTTTCCCTCCTCTTCTCTCCTTTCTTCTCTGTCTTCTTTCTCCTTCTATTTGTCCCTTCCTCTTTCTCTACCTCTCCCCCTACCCCCTTTCTCTCTCCCTTCTCTCACTTGCTTTCTCTCTTTCTCTTTCTGTCTCCCTAATATCCCTTCTCTCTCCCACTCTGTAAGTCTTCTCCGTCCTCCTCTCGTCTCTCTTTCCCTCCCTGTGTCTTTACCCCACAACTCTATCCATTCTATTCCTCATTCCCTCTCTCATTTAATTCTCTCTTCCTCTATACCTTCCTCCATCTCTCTCTCTGTCACTGTGTCTGGACTTGAACAGGACCAAACCAATACACATCAGGACTAATCAGTACTAAACCAGGACTAAACCAGGATAGGTATGACTTGGCAGAGGAGCAGAGCAGGTGGAGTCTCTCTGAGGGTTGGGGATGAAGTGGAGCATCGCTGGTCTCCATGGAAACGGCCTGACTCCAGTGACCGGTGCTGAGGCGGGAGGCGGAATGAACAGTGGAATTTCTCTCCCTTTTCCTCCTTTCTGTCTATCCTTTTACCTGTCTCTCTTTTTCTATATCTCTCTCCCCCTCTCTCTCCTGAATCGCCCGTGACCCGTCCCTTCATATTCCTCTTTCCCTCTCTCTCCCTCCTTCTGCTCTCTCTCCCTTTCTCTCTCCCTCCTTCTGCCCAGCATCTTTCTCTCCTTGCATTTGACCTCTCTATCTCTCAATCATCTCTCTCTCTCATTTTCAATCTCTGTTCTCTGCCTCCCCCCCCCCTTTCTCTCTCTCCTTCCTTATGCTCTCTCTCTCTCTCTCTCTTTCTCTCTCCCTCCTTCTACCCAGCATCTTTCTCTCCTTGTATTTGACCTCTCTGTCTCTCGTTCATTCTTTCTCACTCATTTTCCATTAATTGTCTATCTCTCTTCACTGCTTTTCTCTTTCCTTCTCTCTCTCCCTCCCTCTACATCTTCTTCCTTGTATTTGACCCCAAATCTTTCTGCTGTATTTTTTTCTCTCTTTCCCATATCTCTCTCTTCTCTCTCTGTGATGGAGTGTAAATATTGAATAGTTTATGTAAAGTCAGACTATTGCCTCGAGACAAGCCTCACTCTCCGCAGACCTGACAGTACTTCACAACTGCATTTTCTCTTATTTTCATTTCAGTTTTTCTAAATTTACAGTAAGTACATTTTTGGACAAAAAATTTACAAGGACATGTTGTTCATTTGGCTATAAATATTCCGCAGTATGGCATGACATGTATCTATTTCCATGGAGAATGTGCTGAACTATGGCTTTAACCTTCTATTTCCATGGAATTATGCAAATGGCGTTCCATTTCCAGAAAGTTACAAACTGTATCTTTAAATTCTACCCTGAGACAGAGGCCTTTATCACATACATGACCAGTCAAAAGTGTAGACACATTTTTTATGTTTCTTCTATATTTCCATGATTATATTCACTGTAGATTCTCACTGAAGCATCAAAACTATGAATGACACCTATGGAATGTAGAAAACAAAAATAAACTCAAAATAACTCCAAACTTGTTTTGACTGGTTGTGTATTTCTGCAGAGACAGACTAAACCATGGACCATCATTCTGCTCCTGTCTCCTCAGTGTTTAAAAAAAGACCCAAGTGTGCTCCTGTCACATCTGTGTTTAAATAAAAAAAAAAACCAAAACAACTCTGCTCCTGTCTCATCTGTGTTTAAATAAAGATCCGAGTCGGCCCATGTCTCATCTGTGTTTAAATAAACACCCAACTCTGCTCCTGTCACACCTGTATTTAAATAAAAAAAAAAAATAAATAAATAACAACTCCCACTACTGTCTCATCTGTTTTTAAATAAAGACTCAGTTCTGCTCTTGTCACATCTTGTTTAAATAAAGACCCAAGTCTGCTCCTGTCACATCTGTGTTTAAATTAAAAAAAACCCAACAACAACTCTTCTCCTGTCGCATCTGTGTTTAAATAAAGACCCAGCTCTGCTCTTGTCACATCTGTGTTTAAATAAAGACCCAAGTCTGCTCCTGTCACATCTGTGTTTAAATTAAAAAAACAAACAAACAACTCCGCTCCTGCCGCATCTGTGTTTAAATAAAGACCCAGCACTGCTCCTGTCGCATCTGTGTTTAAATAAAGACCCTGCACTGCTCTTGTCACATCTGTGTTTAAATAAAGAACCAACTCTGCTCGTGTCACTTCTGCATTTAAATAAAAAAAAAGCAACTCTACTACTGTCTCATCTGTATTTAAATAAAGACCTAAGACTGCTCCTGTCACATCTGTGTTTAAATAATGACCCGACTCTGCTTCTGTCACATCTGTGTTTAAAAAAACAAAAAAACAAAACAGCTCTGCTCCTGTCACATCTGAGTTTAAATAAAAACCCAACTCTGCCCCTGTCTCATCTGTGTTTTAAATAAAAAAAAAATTCTGCTCTCCTGTCTCATCTGTGTTTAAATAAAGACTTGACTCTGCTGTTGTCTCATCTGTGTTTAAATAAAGACTTGACTCTGCTGTTGTCTCATCTGTGTTTAAATAAAAGCCCAACTCTGCTCCTATGTGTTTGAATAAAAAAAAAAAAAAAAAACAACAACTCTGCTCCTGTCACATCTGTGTTTCAATAAAAAAAACAACAACTCTGCTCCTGTCACATCTGTGTTTAAATAAAAAAAAACCCAACTCTGCTCCTGTCTCATCTGTGTTTAAATTAAAAAAAAAACAACAACTCTGCTCCTGTCATATTTGTGTTTAAATAAAAGGTCATGTCTGCCCTGTCTCTGCTTAATAAAGCCTGGACTGACAAAAATTGTCTGAAACAAAACTACTGATTGAAGTCTTTTCAAACTAGAGAAAGTGCAGTGTGAAACTTTACTCATAATGAATAGCTCCTAATATAGAATTTGTAGGAGTATGTTGGCAGATACCGTCTAGAGTGCTGTAATTATCAGGCATTTCCCCTCAGGAATGGATAAATGTCATTTGGATTCTGATATTTTGTCCTATGTTTTTTTTCTGATTGTGGACCTGCTTTTTATTGCATTAAAGAAGTGAAAACCAAAACGAGTTCCTTTTAAACGATTTGCAGTGGTATAAAGTTATTCCTCACTTACTTCATACATTCAGAGCATCCTAATTATTCACCACAATTTTACACACAGTTTACAAGCACTTTTCACAAGTCTGTACTGGGACAAGACTCAAATATATAGCTCAAATATATGGGATTTATATTTTTTGTTATGCAGTTTATGACCCATATAATGTGTTTTTTACTTACTAACCTGTAAAACACAAGGAAATGACACAGGCAAACGTGAAGTTTCTCTTTGTTTCACTTCTGCCATATTTGAGAGGAGGACCTTTGACCTCGCCATACATTCTCACACAGTCACGTACATGAGGGTGTAATTACAACTTAGATAAAGTTTCATCCATCCATTTTCTCCCACTTATCTAGAGCTGGGTCGCGGGGGGAGCAGTCTAAGCAGGGACTCACAGACTTCCCTAACCCCAGACACTTCCTCCAGCTCCTCTGGTGGGACCCCAAGACCAGGCCAGCCGAGAGACACAGTCCTGGGACTTGCCCGGGGCCTCCTCCTCGTGGGATGTGCCTGGAACACCTCCCTAGGGTGGCGTCCAGGAGGCAGATGCCCAAGCCACCTCAGCCGGCTCCTCTCGACGTGGAGGAGCAGTGGCTCTACTCCGAGCTCCTCTCATGTGACTGAGCTCCTCATCCTATCTCTAAGGGAGCGCCCAGCTACACTATGGAGGAAACTCATTTCGACCACTTTTTCTTTCAGTCATTACCCAAAGCTTATGACCACAGGTGAGAGTAGAACATAGATTCAGCGGTAAATCGAGAGCTTTGCCTTGGAACTCAGCTTCTTCTTTACCACAACAGTCTGATACAGCAGCCACATCACTGCAGATGCTGCACCGATCCAACAGTCAATCCATCCTTCTCTTAAATAAGTTATTTCTAAAAAATGAGACTTCTCCGGTACATACCAAACACATGTTTTCTGATAGAGTTTTCGTGCTCAGTGTACAGTTTATCTCTGTTTGAGCCCAGATTATAATGTCACAAACACTCCAGGAGTGGCCAACTGTAGATCTGAGGCAAAAATATGCAAGAGAGTTGATCTTACAGTTATCTGTTCAAAATAACTCCCAAAACCTTTATGTTGCTGTTGGTTATCATGTATTTTCATGAAATGGTACATTTAGTCTATTTAAACCAGGACTATAATTTGACATAGACTCAGAAGCAGCTGTCAGCGTCTTATCTTTGTCACACATTAACTGACCCCATGAGTTTGAGTCACATGTACCACCACTTTTATTTAGGCTTCTGTTTTATTAAACATAAACCATTATTGTACCTGATACATGTAAAGCAGCATATGACATAAGCAGGTCCATTTCACCCTGATTAAAGCCTTTCCAGATGAGTTCATTTTACTTGTTTATCAGTGGTTTTCAGTTTCTAGAACGTGATGATGACATACATGCAGATGGAGCAAGAGACAGCTTTACCCATCTGCAACAATATTCATTTTAGCTCCCCCCATTTATTTTAAACATGGCCTGTAGACATTCACTCCATTCTGCAGTGGTAAAATCTTATTGTAGCCACAGCTTCCCTGGGGTGACTGACAAAAGTGAGACTGCCAATTTGTTTTGTTGTTTTTTTTTTTTTTGTAATTTCATTAGCTTCGAACCCTAACACTGTGATCATTGTAGAAGTAAGCCAGCAAGTGTGGTCCTGTCATATAGTGCTTAAGACTGCATTAGATAGAGCTATTCTAGGCCTTTTACAGCCTTTGTGTTTGGACATAATTCACTGATGGTCCCTTAATCTCATGTTTAGTGATTTGGGCAAAGCATGCTCAAGTATCTGTTGATCAGGCCATCCCACAGAAAGCAAGTTCACTTCTCCTTATATGTACCCAAAACATCTTATAGGTATTCAAACTCTGCTGTGCCTCTGTGCAGAAGTCAAAGCTACAGAGCTTCAGCTTCATAAAGAGCTGAGCCATCTCTCTGTTACCATAAAGGTTCAGTCAGTTTGTCAGTTTGAACAGGGGTCAATTTTAAGGAAAAAAAATCATCCCGAACAATTTGCATGCAAGAATAATAAGCCCAAATATATCTCTGTACCAGGACGAATGAGAGGGACCAGATGGACTGTTCTAGTGGAAGTGCTCAATGCTTATGTGCTTTTGGCCTCAGCTCATATGAAAAGAAAATGAGTAATTACAATATAACACAAGATTTGAAGTTGTTGTCATCTCAGTGGTGGTAACACACAGAAAGAGCATTAAACCAGCATTAAAGAAGAAAGCGTTTTAATCTTTGTGAATGATTATGTTATATTTTGGACATTTTGAGTTGCAATTTTCATCTAAAATGATCTTAATAAAAGAAACAAGTGTGCTGACCTTTGGGTTGGAAAATTGCAGGGCACAGTGGGAGCGGTCTGTAGATCACACCGGTGAGCCTGGGATTTTTTGTTTCATTCAGGCCAAAATGACTACATAACGCTGTTGAATCCTACGTGTATCATGTAGAAAATAAAATCTGAGAATGAAGTAAATACGCCACAGTGGGCATGTAGTGGTGTCTTGAATACAGGAAAATAAAGATTACTCAAACACGACAAGAGTCTAAATGAGAAGGGCAAGCTATTATAACACGGTCTGAAAAGCTCTGAAAAGTCAAGTTTGCAGAATAAGTCTGTTTTAATATAAAAATGATCTGGTTCTAAATGCATTTTATGTTTGGGGGTTTTGGGGGAGAATAGTACCTGATTTAAAAAGTTGAAAACAGGTGTTAATCTTAAACAGTCTGCAGTGGTCCAAAGTTATTCCTCACTTACCTTATGCATTCAGAGCATTATAATTATCTATATTATCGCGTTTTACAGCTCTCAGACACTAGCATCCAGACCACACTCTTCCTGATTCTTGGACAATAAAACACGCACACACACACTATAATTACAGTACACAGCAGCTTATACAATATATCCGCACTGGGGCAAGACAAATTTTACTCAAATACATGAAAAAAAACAAAAAACTGCAAGTTGTCTGCCTCCATGGAGACATCCAGGCCAAGTTACAGGTCATATCTGTGGAGAGGCGACCCTGTTCCCAGCCTGTTCTGCCTGGAATTGATTTGCTTGGAATTGAATATAGTTTGAAGCCAACATTCCAGATAAAGCTCTACGGAGGCAAGCAACCGATGAACCCAACCAGAAAAATGCCACAGTGCGCCTTTAAATAAAATCCTCACTGAAAACACATGAACACCACACATTTAAGTTGAATGCTGACGCTACAGTTCTTGATCAAATGTACCATCCACAGATCGACCAATGAGAGTGCAGCATTGGTGTGACCCCTGCACCTGTAAGTTAAACCTATGGGAGCTGTACCATGATAAGCAGCTGGATCTATAGGCACAGAAACAGCCTTTTCTGATTGGCTGAGGGGACATATGGCGGAGCTCTCTGATTGGCCGAGAGCTGGAGGTCCGAGACATAAAAAGGGGTCTAGTTTGACAGTTGAGCATCGTCACAATGGCCTTCCTGTGGATCATCTCCTGCCTCGCCTTCGTCAGCGCCGCCTACGGTGAGAGAACGCCACAGCATCCAAAGGGTTAACTGGGGGAAGCAGGAGCCTTAGAAGAGTCAAGCAAAATATTACCACAGATATCTGGAAATGGTTTAGTTCTGGGTCAGACTTGGTTTAGACCTGGTTTAGACCTAGATTAGACCTGGTTTAGACCTGGGTTATACCTGGTTTACATCTGGTTTAATCCTAGTTTACTACAGCTTTGTGGAGTGTTCCCAGGCTGCGGTGCTCAACATCTTTCAGATATATTTTAAGTCTTAGTCTAGATGTATTAGTCTTAGATCAGACCTGGTTTAGACCTGGTTTAGTCCTGGTTTAGTCCTGGTTTAGTCCTGGTTTAGTCCTGGTTTAGTTCTAAATTAGACTTGGGTTAGACCTGGTTTAGTGCAGCATTTGTGGGATATTCCTAGTTGGCAATGGTCATATCTTTCGGAGGTTTTTTAGACCCAGTTTAGTCCTGGTTTAGTTTCGGTTTAGAACTGGATTAGACCTGGTTTACACTTAGTTTAGTCCTGGGTTAGACCTAGTTTAGTACTGGTTTAGACCTGGTTTAGTTGTGTATTTTGCATGCCTTTTCTCCCCTCCGCATATGTAAAGAAGCCAGTCAGATGCATGCTGTTTTGGCTGAAATGCATTCTGTTTGTGGACTTGACACTGGGCCAAACTGCCTCTGAATATTTCAACAGTGGATTCTGTGGAGATTTGCGAGTTAACCAATCCATATTTTAGCTGAAGGCTCTGAATGATAAACAATGTAGCAAATCTCTGTGAGTTTAACATTATGGTACAAACAGATGCTCTATTAGCACTGAGCTGCAGTCAGCTGTAGAGGTCACAGTCTTCATATTGGCAGGGTGTTTAGGCTTATGTTTAGATTTCTATCATAATTCTCCATCTGCAGTTTATTTTTTACACTGTAAAACCAGCAACAACATAGTCAGTGTATTATATTAAAGTAATATGTAGCCTGTGCTCCTGCAAGTTTTAAAAGAGTTACAACCACAACTGAACCTGAGTTTCCAGAGTCTTGATAAATATATGGACAGGCCTCATGTGAAAGCTCAGCCTCCAGAATTCACTCACTGAGCTGCGGATGCTGCATTAGCACTAATTCATAATTGGCTGCAGGTGCTGGGTTTTAGGTAGTGACCATTCAGATCATAAAGCAGCTATATGTTTGCAGGCTGCGGAACCCCTGCCATCCCTCCTGAGGTGACTGGCTATGCCCGCATCGTGAACGGAGAGGAGGCTGTGCCTCACTCCTGGCCCTGGCAGGTGTCCCTCCAGGTTAGACTCTACATTTATAACAAACTTTTACTGTAAATATCACTGTTTATGACAACCAAAAACATACAAATCTAACTCTGTGTCTGTGCTCTCAGCAATCCAATGGCTTCCACTTCTGTGGTGGTTCCCTCATCAACGAGAACTGGGTTGTGACCGCTGCCCACTGCAACGTCAGGTCAGTCTGGCAGGTTTGAAGATAAAAAATATGAACTCTGGCCAATTAATTATGTATATTGTCAGGAGATATTCAATATTTGTCCCAAAGACCTACCTAATGAACCAGTCAATTGAGTCCCAGCGCCTCTGTGGCTGCAGAGCTTATGTACTGCTGTATTTTAATCGCATATGTGTCTTTGTGTTGATCAGAACTTACCACTATGTGATTGCTGGAGAGCACGACAAGGGATATGGCTCCAACGAGGCTGTCCAGAAGATCAAGCCCGCTAGAGTAAGGCTTTCTCTACAACATCTTCATGTACTTAGAGAACACGTATTATGCAAAATAGACATTTTTGAGCTTTTAATCACCCATTGTTTTGAAAACATACCTGGCGCTGTATTTTGTTCTATCCATGCTCCCTCTAGGCCCTATAAACACACACAATTTTGAAATTCCCAGTTTTGAGACATAACAAGTCCAGAAGTCTCCTGTGCTGTTTTCGATAAACCAATATCTAATTATTTCTGCCTCAAATCGTGTCCGTTACATGTTTCTGCTGTGGGTCAGGATAAGCTGCTTAAGTTGTTGAATGTTAATTGAATAATAATTGCCCCTAATGTCAGTATATGGCTTCCTAACTAAAGGTCCCAGTATTGCTGAGTTTCAGATGACATCACAGCATTCTATAGGTGAATAATGTTTAATACAGATGAGGGCAGCTCTAGAAACAAGGAGTCTCTTGGCGTCTAAAGGGTTAGGTATTTGAGTGCACTTAAAGGCCAAAAAAATCCTGCAAATACTGCATTATATCTGTTGTCTAGCATCTACTCATCTGAATCTAACCTGAGTCTTCTGTCTCCCAAAGGTGTTCACTCACCCCAACTGGAACCCCCGCACCATCAACAACGACATCGCCCTGATCAAGCTGTCCACCCCCGTGCGCATGGGCAACACCATTTCCCCTGTGTGCATTGCTGAGTCCAGCGATGTCTTCAGCCCTGGCATGACCTGTGTGACCTCCGGATGGGGACTTACCCGCTACAACGGTGAGACTATATCAGGACTGAACCAGAACCAAACCAGGACTAAACTATAGCTATATGTGGTCTAAAACAGGGCTAAAGCAGGACTAAAGCAGGACTAAACCAGAACTAAACCAGGACTAAACCAGAACTGAACCAATGTCTTTAGCTCTGGCATAGTCTGTGTAACCTCTACCTGGAGACTCACTTGCTGTGAGTGAGATTCTATGTGTGAACCAGGACTAAACCAGGACTAACCAGTACTGAACCATAATTAAACCAGGGCTAAAGCAAGACTGAACCAAAACTAAACCAGGGCAAAAACCAGGACCATAAAAAAGGATGAAAGTAGGACTGAACCAGGACTTAACCACGCAATACGAAATCATGTATGATGTTTTGCAGATAAAGTCCAGCAGATTTTCAGACATTTTGCAGAAATGTGAACGTAAACATATTTGTGTGTTATAGCTCCCAGCACCCCCAACAAGCTGCAGCAGGCCGCTCTGCCCCTTCTGTCCAATGACCAGTGCAAGAGACACTGGGGCAGCAACATCTCCGATGTGATGATCTGCGCTGGAGGAGCTGGAGCCACCTCCTGCATGGTGAGAAGGCTATAATCTGTACTTTCCAGTCTGGAAATCTATATCTATACTATACTATACTATACTCTACTATACTGGAGCTTTACCACAAGGCAACTAACCTCGAGCTAGCATCATCTACACACCTCAGACCACCACAGAGCAGGTACCTAGGGCTGCTTTTACTTTTCCCATACATTTCCAAATATTATTTTTCACTCAAAATATGAGATATTAATGCAAAGATTAAAAAGTCTGCTTTTTGTGTCTCAGGGTGACTCTGGTGGCCCTCTGGTGTGTGAGAAGGACAATGCCTGGACCCTGGTGGGTATCGTGTCCTGGGGCAGCAGCAGATGCTCCACTTCCACCCCCGCTGTCTATGCCCGCGTCACCAAGCTCAGAGGGTGGGTGGACCAGACTCTGGCCGCCAACTAAACCTGGACCAGACACATCCAGTAGAGTGAGCGACAACACCTGAGCCACAACGACAGAAGGAAACAGAATAAATTTTCAATAAGATCAAATATTACTGTTGTATTGGTCCTTATTTGTTTTAAATGCAGACTTTTGGGAGCTTTCTACCGGGTTATAATATTCCCTTATCAAAAAATGCCTGAAGAGAAGTATATGTAATCCGTGCATGTTTGAGTAATCTAGCGATTTCTCCTGGGCAATATTCAAACCCTCCTTACGGTTAGCTGTAAGATTCTCTCCAGTCCTCAGCCCACAAGCCTATTTCCATAAATATACAAAAGAAGGATACAAAACAATACAATACACTAAAACTTCACAAACCTGAAGTGATATACAGTAGTTTCATTAGCGGGATGCACATTGATTGAGAGCACTCTGAAGGGTGAATGACTTAGCCAAGAGAGCAAAGGAAGGGGAGACTCAGAGAAACTTGTTAAGCATGTTAATATGTCGTTTTCAGTGAATACAGCTTTTCCACAACAATAAAAGATAACATGGTGATCTAAATATCCTATGTGTTAGAAGTGTAATATCCCACCTTTAAGCTTTGGGTGTCTTGCAAGCCACTATATAAATCCAATGCTTTATTATTTTACTTCATTGTGGTAAGATAACTCATATTTGTTGCACAACGGAGAAATTTCAGTACATTAACTATAGAATAAACACAAGAATATCCAAGATAAATAAGGATGCAAAGATGGCATGGCAAGTTCTATATTCTGGATTTGAACATATTATAATGTAGTTTCCTCATCAAAAAATAGCTGGAGTTGTGTTTATTTTGAGTAATTTAGTGCTCAGAACACTTGATCCCACTGCAGGACATCATCATCATCATCATCAGGTGGTAACCTTGAAGCTTGGGTGTCTTGCCGCCACTATATAAATCCAATGCTTTATTATTTTACTTCATTGTGGTAAGATACAATCATATTGTTGCACACGTGAGAAAGTCAGAATACGTATAACTCTAGAAATGTTCCTCCATGTTGTCCACACTTCATGTGACTCATTCTGATGATTGGGGTGTTCATATAGTCATAACTATGATGCTAAAGGTAATAATTATAGTGCATTTGATTTATACAGCGCTCTCAGCTGGGGTAGGCTGCACCCCGAACACACACACACACACACACACGCACACACACGCACACACACACACACACACACACACACACACATGGGTACCACAGTCATACTAAGCATTGTGGGAGTTTTGCCAAAGGACCATAGACTGTATATATAAATGGACATAGCTAACCTGCGAGCAGTCGTGTTCTAAAAAGGAAGCGATCATGGGCGTGCTTCTGGCTCAATTGACTCTGGCTCCAATTCACCTTACGTTGGAAAACTGTGGCCCCTCTCTTTGTAACTGCTACTGTCAGGTTTGTCCCTATTACTGCTAGCCTAGATATCACACTTAGTCCACTTCTTTATACAGTCTATGCTAAGAACACAACAACAGTTTTTGTACAAGAGCCACTGCTGATGTTCCCAACGATCTCCCATCCAAGTACTAACCAGACCCAGCTCTGGTTAGCTTCAGAGATCTGACAAGAATGGCACTGACAAGGAGGACTGTTGAAAGGAGCGCCCTTTACAGGGCCTTTAAGTGTTTGGGCTTTTATGCAAACTAAGGCTTTTACTACAAAAGCTTTAAACTAATGATTTATAAAAATAAAAGGGTGAAAATCTATGTTTCTCTCCCTCAGCAGACATTAAATGCTTTCTACTATACTTTTTATACTTTCCTGGAATCCATTTCCCTCACAAATATCAAACAAATATAAAAATGAAACCGTTTGACTCATTGTTTTGAATAGGCTCTTTAAAACTAGACACACTTAATCCATCACTCTTCTCGTTCAGCTCATTCGGAAGTTGCAAAGACATTTTGTGAATGTAATTTACGGTTTTTGATGCAAACTGAAAGATGCATGTGGACTTTGGCTCTGGGTTAATTCAGCATTCAGTAAAATGAGTTCTTTCGCTTGCACCAGTCTAACCTTGAAAAGCAGTGGGCACAGCGGCACTGTGTGGACATAATAAACAACAAAACGATTTTCACTTTTTAAATAAATGTCTCTGAATGAAACACTTAGACTGAACAAAGCTCATTTGAATTTTGGCAGACAGAACCCAGGGATTGGCCATTGTCACTGGTGTCAAAGCTCAGAGAAAACCCATTATTTGTTTCCTATTATATATAAAATAGTTTGAGGTTAGTGGAACGTTTAAATATTTATTCAGACTTTTGCTCCCCGTGCTAAGTCATTCCCCCTTTGTGACTGCATGCATCCCGCTAATGATACTACTGCACATCGCATCAGGTTTATTAAGTTGTAATACTGCTTTTGTATATTTATGGAGAATAGTCATGTGGGAGCACGGGTGATCTAGGATTGTCTAGGGCAGAATCTTGCAGCTAAGCATAAAGAGGGTTCAAACAGGGCCCCCTAAATTTTGCCTTAGATCCCTAAATTGCTCAAACATGTATGGATGACATACAAAATCACCTGAGGCATGCTTTTAATGATGGAACAACATTATAACATGGTAGAAAGCTCCAAAGTTGATTTTGCATAATACCCCTTGTTAATATACATTTGGGCACATGTGAATTGCTACTTCATAACTTAAAGGAGAACTATGTAACTTTTCTGGAGGAGGGTCCCCCACCACTTTGAAGTTGAATGAATGGGGCTTGAACCGATGACCCTCTGTTTGGCTGGTTGGTCAATACTTAAAGCCCCAGTGTGTAACATTTCAGAGAAACAAAGCTTTCACTATACTTATAACCTTTAAAAAACAACATCCTTCCTGTGAGTAGGCTTGCCCTTCTACAGACCTGACTCATAAATTAGTCTGGCAAAGGGTCTGCCATCTGCTCATCTCCATGAAAAATCATCCATTTATTTTCTTCTGGTTATCCAGGGCCGGGTTGCAAATAATAATAATGCCTTACATTTATAAGTGTAAGGCAGTATTATTAAGACAGTAATGCCCTTTTATCAAAGCGCTACACTGAAGTCATTATTCATTCACTCCACACTGATGGTAAACTACTATTGTAGCCACAGCTGCAGACTGACAGTTTGCGCCATCGAGCCCTCTGACCACCACACATTCACACACTTTCATACTAGGCCAGGGGTGAAGTGTCTTGCCTAAGGACACAACAACAGAACTTGGTCCGAGCTTGGTCCGAGCTGGACTCGATCCTCCGACCTTCAGGTTGGGAGACCAACGCTCTAACCACCGAGCCACTGTCGCCCAGTAGGCAGTAGTCTATGCGAGAACTACCAGACTTACCTCACCCCAGACACTTCCTCCAACTTCTCTGGTGGGACCCCAAGGTGTTCCCAGGCCTTTCCTGAAGCCTCCTCTCAATGGGACGTGCTCAGAACACCTCTCCAGGGGGGCATCCAGCAGCGGCTCTACTTCGAGCTCCTTACTTCGACCACTTGTATCCACCATCTTGTCGTTTCAGTCATTACTCAAAGCTCATGACCATAGGTGAGAGTAGGACTGTAGATTGACAGGTAAATTGAGAATTTTGCCTTTGGACACAGCTCCTTCTTTAACAAAACAGTCCAATACAGTCACTGCAGACACTGCACTGATCCAACTGTCAGTTTCATCTCCAGCTCCATCTTTCCCTCATTCAAGAACAAGAGATACTTGAACTCCTCCACCCACCCAGAGAGGGCAAGCTAACATGGCCTCAGATTTGGAGGAGCTCAATTCAGTTTATTTTTGTTAAGCCCAAAATTGTAACAGCAGTTGCCTCTTAGGGGGGCTTAACAGGATCAGTGATTCAAAGAACAGGAAGTTAGAAAATCAACAACAAAACAGACATTGGTCAATAACAAGAAAACAAGCAATTGGATAACTGTGCCAGAACATCCCCTGTCCTTAGACCCTCTTTCTTGGGAACGAACAACTCAAAAAAAAAAAAAATAAAAAAAAAAAAAAAAGGGTGAGAAAAAGCGAAACCTCGTGGTTTCTCAGTGAAGGTGAGATCCACTCCCATGAGGACTGAACCAAGACTGAATCAGGACTGAACCAGGCCTTGCAGGCTGCAGATGTGTCCAGGACTGATGTGCATTCAGAGTGAATGTTGTTGACAGGGAAGTAGGAGAAAACAGAGGATAGTGGTCAGGTTACCATACTTTCCCCAGCAGGATACTCTTAAGGCAGCTTAGCTAAAACTGCAGGTTTTATTTCTGCTCCTAACTGGCCTGGCCATAAGCTCATTCAAAGAGCAACGTTTTAAGCTTGTTCTTAAAAGTAGAGACCGTAGGAGCCTCTTTAACAAGGGCAGGAACTGATTCCATAACACAGGAGCTTGTTAAGTGAAAGCTCTCTCTCCTACTGTGCTTTTAGACACTCTAGGAACCACTAGTAGTTCAGTATTTTGAGAGCAGAGTGCTCTGTTTGGATGATAAGGTACTATAGCATCTTGCAGATAGCATGGGGCCATGCCTTTTATGGCTTTATATGTCAGGAGGAGGACTTTAAATTTTATTCTAAACTTAACAGAAAGCCAGTGAAGGGACTCCAGCACTGGTATGATATGCTCTCTTATTTTAGTTCCTGCTAAGACTTTGGCTGCTGCATTTTGAACCAGTTGAAAGCTATTTATAGAGGTTTTAGGGCACACGGCCAGTAAGGAGTTACAGCAATGTAGTCGTGATGTAACAAATTCTTGGTTACTTTAGACAAGATTTTTTTTTTTTCAGGCTTGGTTTATATGTGGTGTGAATGAGAGTTCTTGGTCAAATAAGTTTCCCCTCAGTAGAGCTGGAGGCTACGCTGACATTGTCCAGTGTGACTCTGGTCAGGTCTTTAGGGCCTAGAACAATGACCTCTGTTTTTTTGAGGTTAAGAAGCAGATCAATTAAGTGCAGTTAAGTGTCATCCAGGTTTTTATATCCTTCACACAGGCAAAGTCTGTCTACTCGAACAGTCTGAACTGGTTTCATTGATAGGTACAGCTGTGTGTCATCAGCAAAGCAGAGGAAGTTAATGCTACGGCAAGGAGTTCTGATTTACATAAACAAACTGGTACCTATCACATAAGTTGGATTTAAACCAGCTGAGGGCTGTGTCAAATGATGCACTGAGACCAGTCCGATTGTCAGCAGCTAATAACAAGTCATTTGAGACTTTAAGTAGTGCGGTTTCTGTGTTGTGGTCAGTTTTGAATCCTGATTGAAAAACTTCAAATAAATTAATTTCCTATGGCTAGAAAGCTGCTTAACTACAACTTTTTCAAGGAATTTTGAGACAAAGGGAAGATTAGAGATGGGTCTATAGTTGACTAAAGATTACGTTCAAGATCAGGTTTTTCAGAATATAATTAGAGGGAGGATTTCTTTGAGGAGACTGCTTGTTATTGGGTCTAACATACAAGTTGATGTTTTTTGATGTGTCTCTGATGTGTCTATGATGTGCCGCTGGTGAGTTTATATGGGACCCTTGTCTTACAGCCTGGGCTTGTGCAGTACTAACTGCAAGAGTAATTTTGTTTAATTTATCTCAAATGGTTGTGATTTTTTTGTTAAAAAAATGTAAGAAAATCATTGCAGCTAAGAGTAGCAGAGGTTGAGGGTTCAACTGTGCTGTGGCAGTTTGTCAGCCTGGCCTTCTGCAGAACCTTCTTATAAGTCAATAGGCATATTTTCCATACCTTTAGGAATTGTTCAATGTGGGAGTGGCCTTTCTAATTTTCGGACCTTTTGTTTGAGTGAGTGCAGTTCTTCATTTTACCATTAGGCGGCATAACAGCCTTCTGCTTTAAGGAAGCTAAAACATTAAGAGTGTTTTTTTTACGGCGTGCATAGATCTGACAACAAATTCGTCACTTATATTTGGACCAAAGCTATTTTCAGCAGGGTCACATGGCATGTCCCTAAATATTAACTATTATTTCTTTGAACTTTAAAATTGTGTTTTCAGATATACAGTTTTTTTTCCTCCATATTTGTTTTCTGTGGAGCAGGATAATCTTTAAGGATAAACTAAAAGGTAATTAGTAAAAATGGTTTGATAATATTTTGTTTTGGGGGAGGACATTTAGGTCACTGATCTCCACACCATATGTTAGAACAAGATCCGGGCTGTGCTTGTGACAGTGGGTTGGTTTATTCACATTCTGGGTAAAATTGATATCATCTAGAAGGGCACCAAAGGCATTACCAAGGAAGTCACTGCCATTGTCAATGTCAACTATTACAATCCTTTCCCAAGCTAACACTAGACTTGATATAAAGTCAGAGAATTCAGTCAAAAACTCTGAATAGGGAGCAAGAGGTCCATGGGTTATTATGACTAAAACAGCTTTTTGGTTTCTCCAATCTGGACAAGTGATTGACAATAAGAGGCTTTCAAATGAACTGAGTGTATTGTTAGTGTTATTGTTATTGTTACTATTGTGATTTTAATGTCTTTCTTATTCTGTAAAACACTTTGAATTACCTTATGGACAAATTGTGATATACAAATAAAATTGCCTTGCCTTATTCTAGGACTAAGTAGTAAAATGGAGAGTGAAATGACTGCCACACCTCCACCACCTCGGCCTGAGCTCCCGGCGCTCTGAAAAGTCAAGTGACTATGTGGCGTAGACTCATTTAGTCTAACATAATCATCTTGGTTGGTCACCAATGAACTCATTTACTGAAAGAGATTTGGAGGAAAGGAATTTAATGTTTAGCAGTCCTCATTTTACATGCTTATCTATTTGTTTGTTAAAAGCAAAAGTCGGTATTTTTATTAAGTTTTGTGGTCTGAAACATGGAATAGCATTCTTATATTGTGGCTTATTGTTATTTTTTGAATGAGGGCCACTCAGTTTCTATCTGCCCTGAGTCTGCACACTTGATTTGAGACAGAGCCACTTCATACTCAGCTGCAAACCTCCCCAGTTCCTGCTGCAGGTTCTGGTTTGATGAAGCCATCAGGACAACATATTCTGCAAACAGCAGATCCTGTGGTCCCCAATCCAGACCCCCTCCGGCCCCTGGCTGCCGCTAGAAATTTTGCCCATGAAAACAATTAACAGAACCAGTGACAAAAGGCAGCCCTGATAGAGTCCAACATACACTGGGAACAGGTCTGACTTACTGCCGGTAATGCAAACACAGCTCCTGCTCTGGTCATACAGGAACCAAACAGCCCTCAACAAAGGACCCAATAGTTCCAGAGCATCCCCAAAAGGACACCAGGAGGGATACGGTCAAATGGGTTGTCCAGATCCACATGTGGACTGTTTGGGCAAACTTCCATGAACCCTCAAGCACCTGATGGAGACTATAGAGCTAGTGCAATGTCCCACAAATGGGACAAAAACCAAATTGCTCCTCCTGAATCCAAGGTTCGACTATCAATCAAATTCTCCTCTCCAGTCCCCAGAACAGACTATATCGGGGAGGCTGAGGATTGTGAATTGTGTGTCAGGAGAAGGTTCAAGGTCAGATGACACAATGACAATTTTGTTCATCAACCTCCTACCTAGGGTGTCCTGGTGCCATGTGCAATGATGGACACCCCTGTTGTTTGTTATGGACAAACTGTGACTAGCATAAAAGTCCAATAACACATCATTCGGGTTCGTTGGGAGGCTGTTCTTCCCGAGTCCCCCCCAGTAGAACAACAGAGTCTGGCAGCCTTCCCAGGGACCCCAAGACCCACCTCGGCACTGCTGTTTGGCTCTTAGACATAACAGTGAGAGACCTGTCCCTGACCAAAGGCGCAGGGACACAACCCTCTTGTTCACCGGGGTAAACTTAAGCACATAGCAGCTGAGCTGTGGGACAATAAGCAAGCCCACACCAGCTCCTCAGTTGGAAATGAGTTCCAGAGCCCAAGCTGTGTAATACTCAACCTCCTGCACAAGCTCAGTTTCCTTCCTCCCTGAGATGTGACACCCCATGTCTCCAGAGCCAGTTTCCATGAGATATGGTTATCAAGGCCCCTGCCTTCAACTGCCACCCACGTTTGCTGACGAGCACTCACCCCAAGCCTGGCTCAAGAGTGGTGTTCCGCTTACGCCAATCCGGGAGATGTACATGGCTTTGATTCCATGGAAATATTATTATTAAATGCATGGATTTAATTTCTACCTCCATTGAATCTTGAGGGAGAATGCTCACTATCAAAAAGTTACACAGTGCTGCTTAAAAATGAAATCCTTGTTTCTGCTGTGATAGAAATAGTTTTTAAGAATACTTAGGAATTCTTGTCCAAAATGATTCCAGCCCAACTGAACTTGTTTTGGCAGTTTTGAGCAATTTTAAATGATATCAGATTTTAGAGTTACCTTCTTTCACTCATAATTCTTGGTGTTTCTTCCTATTAACCTTTCAATATCTTACTGTGAAATGAAATGGTTGGAGGTTGTTTGTTCTGTTTCTGGCACAGAGCGCTGTTTCAAACTCACTGAAGGTCAGTGAATGTGGCATCTGTCATTTTCCACAAACATCTCCAAATTAAGAAAAAAAAAAATAAATCTAAATGCCAAAGAAATACAGCTATTAATACAGCAATTTGTCCTTAACAAGTTTTACCAAATAAGCTGCAGACTGTGACAGGAAAGAATACTGCACCAAGAATCTGTCCACATTTTCACAAGTTAAATTTGATGATTAAAACCCCAGTTTGTAACTTTTTAGCCAAAGAACACACTAACATAACAGGATGTTTTGTTTATTGCACTGAAAAATATGCGTCCTTATTGTGAGTGAATTTTCATCTCCACAAACCTGACTCTTATTTGACCTGGATGAGGGCTTTGTTCTTGTCTCTTGAAATGTCCATGAATGTTTCGAAGTATAGTTTTAACTTACTGTTTCCATGGAATCATGCTGGTGTTGTGCCACCTCCAGAAACTTACATAATGTACTTTTAAAGACCTGGTTGAACCATGAGTGATGAACCACTGTCTTGAATGGGTGATGATGTCATACCAATATATAAAACTGTAAGATTCAGTTGTTTCTACATGGTTCTCATTACACTCTTCTCTCACTCTGATGAAGAACCACAACAGACAAATGAAAGTATGGGATAGCACACAGTTTCCATGTTTTTTGCCCAATATCATTCCTAAATGGTCAAATCAAAAGGTGTCAGTGAGAGTTGCTTCTGTATGGTTCTCATTCGATTTCCTTTTAAAAAGCACTTGACAGTAATATCATTCCAGCTCATATCTTCCTCATATAAATACTTGTACAGTACAGTATACTTTGAAGTTCATTTAAATGAGTTTAACATCTGTACTCGGCTCAGTCCAGTACAGCTCCACAGATCAAATACTGAGGCCAGAGAATCAATAACCCACAGTGGCGCTCTGCAGAGGTACAGGACAGCTCCACATTTTCAACTGAATTTTCTGGAATCATTTTGTATTAAAAGTTCAGTTTTAACAAACACAGATAACAAAACTCAACCTGATTAGCTAACAAATGAATAACATCTAAAAGACTTTTATCATAAATCATACTTTTATGTCACTTTTCAAATCAGCAGTAATCTTGATTTTACATAACTTAAACAGTAAGATGGTTTGCCAAAAATGCACTGATTACACTTAATTATAAAAACGAGTGGGAAGAACGTGTGGGCAGAAGATCTAAGCTCCCAATAAATTCTAATGTTCCTTTTCAATTAAAGAGCCTCATTCATGCAGATCATAAACCAACACCACATCCAAGCAAATCTGGTGGCCTGTGCAGCAGTGTGATTACACATACTGGCATGAAAATAACTATATTAAAGGAGCACTAAGTAATCTGCCTGTCTCCATGGAGATATTATTGCTTTACCTGGAATGTTCTACTTATCTATCATCTTTCTTGCACTTATTTCATTATCAATTTTTGTTGCTCAAAAATACCTTGAAAAACATGCCTACTGTGAGTGGTCTCGCCTTTCAACAGATCTGACCTGTATGTTGGACTGATGGGGTTAATGACTGTTTCCGTGGTGATCCATCCATCCATGGTGTTCATTATGGACAAACTGTGACTAGCACAAAAGTCCAATAACAAAACACCGCTCGGGTTCAGATCAGGGAGGCCGTTCCTCCCAATCACGCCCCTCCAGGTGTCACTGTCGTTACCCACATGGGCGTTGAAGTCCCCCAGGAGAACAACGGAGTCCCCGGTGGGTGCACTGTCTAGTACCCCCCCCCAGGGACTCCAAGAAGGCCGGATACTCTGCACTGCTGTTTGGCCCGTAGGCTGCCACAACAGTGAGAGACCTGTCCCCGAACCGAAGGCACAGGGACGCGACCCTCTCGTTCACCGGGGAGAACTCCAACACTGACGACTGAGCTGTGGGGCAATGAGCAGGCCCACACCAGCTCGCCGCCGCTCCCCGCGGGCAACGCCAGAGAAATGGAGAGTCCAGCCCCTCTCAAGAAGTTGGGTTCCAGAGCCCAAACTGTGCATGGAGGCGAGGCCGACTATGTCTAGTCGGTAACGCTCAACCTCCCGCACAAGCTCAGGCTCCTTCCCCCCCAGCGAGGTGACATTCCATGTCCCCAGAGCTAGTCTCCATGTCCGGAGATCCGGTCGTCGGGGCCCCCGCCGACGACTGCTGCCCGGATCACTCTGCACCGGCCCCTTATGGATCCTCCCGCGGGTGGTGGGTCCACGTGAGGACGGCCCCACGTCGCTCCTTCGGGAGCCCGGCCGGGCCCCGTGGGGAAAGGCCCGGCCACCAGGCGCGCGCTGTCGAGCACCCACCCCAGGCCTGGCTCCAGGGTGGGGCCCCGGTGACGCCGGTCCGGGCGATGTAACTGGCCTTGGTTTTATTCTCTTCATAAAGGGCTTTTGAACCGCTCTTGGTCTGACCCGTCCCCCTGGACCTGTTTGCCATGGGTGACCCTACCAGGGGCATAAAGCCCCCGACAACATAGCTCCCAGGATCATTTGGGCACTCAAACCCCTCCACCACGTTAAGGTGGCGGTTCAGGGAGGGGCCGTGGTGATAGGTAAGTTTAATGCCAAACTTTGAAACATCTCAAGCAAAGCAATATCTCCATGGAGACAAGCAGGTGGCAGGCACACCAAAAGTTACATAGTTCATCTTTAAATATAACAAGAATTAATCAGTTAGGTTTGTGAGCTCTTACACTTGCCTTCATTTGGTCTTAGTTTGAGCCCCATTGAGGCCTTATGTTACAGAACCCCACAAGAGCAAAGGTGCGTCCTGCCATTTTCCTTTTAAAAGAGGATGTAGGTCTCTGGTAGTGATCTGTTTACCCTGGATGCTGTTCTCTTTGTATATTCAGTGCCCCTGTTTCAGAGGCCTAGATACACTTATGTCATGGCAACATGACCCCAGATATTATTTTTTTAAATGGATATTGCTTTCACTTGATTAAAAAACATCACAGTCCATTCAGTGATGACGCAATCGTTCCATTGGTCACCAGTATTCATTCATTGCTTATTTTAGCCTATTTAATCTGTTACTGAATTCATGCGTTCAAGAGCAGAAATTACAAAGGCCAAGGACTCATGTACGCTGCAGACATGGCATCAAAAGCCAAGAGATTTCAGCCAATAGTCTACTAAACCAAAGTAAGTTTCTGAGTTATGACACTGCCTATTATCAACTCCAAGGGGAGGTGGTTTTATTGTTTATAACTAACCACAAGAATGCCCAATTAAAACAGACAACAATGAGAGATGGGCAGACTGCATCTGCCTCACCCTGCTCACTGGCGCACAGATCAACGGCACATAGTACACTTTTAGATGTGGTGTTTTCAGACTGTAGAGCAGGTGAGGTGTGGCATAGAGATTTCTAAAGTGCAGTTATTCATGTCCACACTTAAAAATGATACATAACCTGGCTCCTCCACTTTGCTCTCATCACATCCTCGTGAGCACACATGAGGAGGTCAGGTGGTGAAGCTCCATTGGCACAAGAGGCACGGAGCCGTTCCTCCTCTGGAGCCGACCGACCGGCACTCAGCACTAGAGCCCATACCGGGACAGAAAGACAGTCTGCAGACAGAATCAGAAACAGGCATTGCATCAGTTGAATTGTGTTCAACTGATTCAACCCCTTTGTTCATTCAATGTAAGAAAGTTTCACAGGATCACAAGATACTTTCACAGGATCACAAGATACTTTACAAATCAGTGTGTGGACGCAAGACATGTCATAGTCTTTGGCCTACAGAAACAAAGAGAAAATGTCAGCAGTCACCTCCAGTCTCTCTCTCTAAAACCTTCAAGTCAGGCTAGAAATCTAGGGGTAATAATGGACTCAGACTTGAACTTTAACAACTACATTAGAGTCAGGACTAAAATATGAGGAATCACCATTTCAGTTTCAAGCAGCTAAAACCTGGAACAGTCTTCCGGAAGATGTGAGACAGGCCTCTACTTTGACAATGTTTAAATCCAGGCTCAAAATAGTTTAGCTGTGCATATGACTGAAAGGTTTTAATCCTGCACTCTTCTATTTAATGTTCATTTTATGATGTTTTATGTTCATTTACGTTTTGATTTGCTGTATTGTGATTTTAATGTCTTTCTTATTCTGTAAAGCACTTTTAATTACTTTGTGTACCAAGAGTGCTATTCAAATAAACTTGCCTTGCCTTTCCCAAGATCAGGTTTGGTTTGATTTAGGTTCAGTTCGAGGGTTAGTTCCAGTCCAGTCCCAGTTTTGACGTGGTGTGTGTGCCAACATCTTTAGTTAAATGTAAAGTCTGTAAAGGTGGCACGTCTCATGGATGATTCCCTGGAAATAGAAAGTTAAAACCATACACTGGAACATTCATTATAGAGATAGATAAATATGTTTTATGTCATACTGTGAAAGGTTATAGTCAATGGAGCAACATTCCACTGAAACAAGCAGGAGAAGACCCTGCTCCTGGCAAAGTAAGAGTCAGGTATGTGGAGACGCAAGTTTTTCAATGCGATAAACTCAATCAAAATGAAAACATGCTTTAATTTAGGATATTTATGGTTTATGTACTGTTACGTAGTGTTCCACCAGAATGTGCCCTGATATCCTGTGTTTGTGGATGATTTATATTTGTCCTCAGTCCCAGATGGAGCGGTCCCACCTCACACCTGTCTCTGTCTCATCTTCCTGTATCCTTCTCTCAGCCAATCACAGCGCAGCTCTGGACACATAAAAAACCAGAGGATTTTCGGGGAGTTCATGATTGAACCATGGCCTACTTGTGGATCCTCTCCTGCCTCGCCTTCGTCGGCGCCGCCTACGGTGAGACTCAAACGCTCTGTAACACTGATGATCAATACTTTAAAGGAGCCATATTAGGTTATTTTCTGACCTGTGTTATAATGTTGTTTCCTTATTCATGTGTTTTGTTTCGTTTACACATGTTTAACACAAATCCTATATATTTAGGCTGAGTTCTTCTCTTAAATGGAAAACGCTCTGTTCCACTCTGTGATGTCATGTGGTAATACAGAAAGTGCTCCACTGTGTTTTTAAACTCCACACACCTTCACTAGAATCATGTGGATGATTCCAGCCCTGGAATTGCCAGTCTCTTCTGAGCTAAAGGTAAAAGGAGCTGTTAACTTGAAAACTACCACTACGTGACATCACAAGGTGGAACAGAGCATTTTACGCTTGAGAGATGTAGGCAGACTAATACTACAGGCTTATTAAAACATGTGTGAATAAAACAAAACACAACTCCAGGTATGTTTTTGAGGAGGTAACAACATTATACCAGGGCTTAAAACTCACAAGAGCCTATTTTGTTTCATATAGGATGTTTAAAGGAGACATATTATGCAAAATGATTACTTTATTTCAATTTTGATATAATTATAATATACTTGATTGTTACCGTCTTAAAAACTTGAAAAACAGAACTAGTTCATTTAAAACTGTTTGCAGTGTTATTAGTTATGTTAAGTTATTACTGTCACAAACATTGCATGCTAACAACAATTAGCATGCTAAAAAAATAGAAAATAACTTTATAGTACAAATCATTGGATAAATATAACTATTTCATATATTTTCAGTACTAGATTTTGTGTCAGATAGTATTTGTTTTTTATTTTGTTTTTTAGAACTCTCATTTGAGTAGTCTTCTTTTTTTCCGGCTTAAATGCTCAAAAATGTTCACCTACCCCCTGTCCCCGCCCACTGCTCTGTATTTTTACTATTCTTTGACAAATCCATACTCATACAGAAATGTTTAAACATGTTGTTTTTGCTCGTCAGGGTGCGGTGTCCCTGCCATCCCTCCTGTCATCACTGGGTACTCCCGCATTGTGAACGGAGAGGAGGCCGTGCCCCACTCCTGGCCCTGGCAGGTGTCCCTCCAGGTGAGGTCCATGTGGTTTGGATGAGCTTGTTTCTGTCTTCATGATGGCACTGTTTAAAGCCCACTAACATGTTCTCTCCATCCTCTCCCTCTCTCCACTTTCTTTTTCTGCGCTCCCTCACTATTTTTCCCTCTCTTGTCCTCTCTTCTTCTCTCTGTCCTCGCCTTCTCCCTCTCTCTCTCTCTCTCTGTCCCCTTTTCTCTGTCTTTCTTTTCTCTCTCCCTCTCTCCTTCACTGCCTACTTGCTCTCCCTCTTCCTCACCTTCTCTCTCTTCTCTCCTTCTTTCCTTCGTTCTCTCTCTCTGCAGGATTCCACTGGCTTCCACTTCTGTGGTGGTTCTCTCATCAGCAAGAACTGAGTTGTGACCGCTGCCCACTGCAACGTCCAGTAAGTCCAAATACATGACAATATACTGCACACGATTTCAGTCTGATGTTTGAATGAATGATATTTACTTTGGTTGTTTACATTTTTTTTTTTTTTTTTATAAAACTAAACAAAATAATACATTTTTATCATGAATTGCAACTAAAAATTGGACTGAAGCCACATGATTATGTAAGCCCATCCTGACATTCACATGACCACTCCACAGTCACAGAATAAAATACATTTACTTGAAGCAAAATATTAGACACAGATGTCCATACTCATATAAACCTACAACAGTGTACATGTATGAGTTTATGTTTTTTTGTTTTTTAGACAGTTCACTTAAATTCATCATGGAGATTTTTCCAAAATCCTATTCCTAAAACAGACACCCATCTTTGCCTCACATTAGTTCTTATTTTACTAGATTCAACACAAAGCAAACCTCTTAAGTTATAGCGACTACTTCTTAATTTAAAGAAGGACTGATGCCAACAGGAATATCCTTGTTCACTTAACTATATCCATAAATGTTAATATATTTGATTTTATAAATAGTTCATTAGTAGGATCATAGAATCCTGCTTTATTAATTATAAATACAGGATCTACAGTTTTACAGGCATTGCCCCAAATTTCTGAGCAATAAGATAGATAGGGAACGTTTAAAGGCGCTGGACCTGATTTTGAGCTCCTAAAAACACTACCTTATGCACTCTGAGCATCCTAATTATTCACCACAATGAGATCAAAAGCACTTAACTTCCAGAGACCAGTTTTGCAAATGCCAGTAGAACTAACAAATACTAGCATGCTAACACTGATAATAACAATAAAACTCTTTATAATTAGATGCAGACAGCACACAGTGGACCTATTTTGACCTGAAGAGCTTCTCATACTTGCTGCACTTGCTCAAATACATGGGGGAAAATTGAGTAGAGCACCTTTAAAACCTATTTATTTACAACTAGACATAAACTAATAAGGAATATGTGCTCAGAGAGTAGAGTACTTTTATGTACATTCTCCTACTTGAGTAATATATTGAGTAAAAATTGTGGTTCCTCTTCCTACTGTGAGGAAGTCTACTGTGACTTTATGTCGACAATATGAAATAATTTGAACATTTGTGTTTCTTGCAGCTCCTGCAGATATGATTTAGTTTGGCTCATGTTTGTGTTTATTTTTTTTAAATACCAGATTTTATGCATTATTTCATATCTAGTTCTTCAGATTATATTAACTTAAATTTAAAAATTAGATGTTATGTTCCAACAGTAACTCTTACAGATACTCTTACTTGAGTAGTACCTTCCCCAAATACTTTTTACTCTTACTTTGGTCATTTCTTGGACCTCTACCTAAGTAACATTATTATGAAGTGACATAATTCTTACTTGAGTACATTTTTTTCACCAGTATATCTTGACTTAGTCATCCCTCATGTCTGCCGTGTTCATGTACTGTTGTAGTAATCACTGATGTAATGCATTCTTGTTACTTCCTATAGGACTAGTGACCATGTGGTCCTGGGAGAGCACGACCGCTCCTCCAACTCTGAGGCTATCCAGGTCATCAAAATCGCAAGGGTTTGCAATACTACTACTAATACTAATAACACTACTATGATTATGACTACTATTACAACAACTGCTATCACTACTATGACTACATTACTAATACAACTAATAATGCTACACAACTACTACTACTACTACAGTAGAGCAGCACTACTTCCACTTATACTATTCACAAGTACTATTACCACCATTGCAACTACTATGACCACTACTACACATTCTACTGCAACCTCTACTAACTGAGCTATTCTCTCATTCCTCCTCTCTCTCCCTCTCTCTCCCTCCCTCCCTCGCTCTTTCCCTTCTTCTGTCTCTCTGTCACTCTCCCACTCCCTCTTTCTTCTTCTCTTGCTCCCTCCACGCCTCTCTTTCTCTGTCACTCTCTCTCCCTCTCTCTTACTCCCCCCCTCTCTCTCCTTTCCTCCCTCTGTCACTCTCTCTTCTTCTATCTCGCTCTCTCTCTCTCTCTGTCACTGTCTCTCTGTCCCTCCCTCTCTCTCCCTTTCTCTCCCTACTTTTCTCTCTCCATCACTCTCTCCCGTCCTTCTCTCCCTCTCTCTCCTTCCCTCTTTCTTACAGTAATAAACTCTTCTAAGCCCTCCTCTCTCCTCTCTTGCACACAGGTCTTCAAACACCCCCAGTACAACAGCTACACCGTTAACAACGACATCCTGCTCATCAAGCTGGCCTCTCCCGCCACGCTCAACCGCAGAGTGTCCCCTGTGTGTGTGGCCGGGAGCAGAGATAACTACCCCGGAGGCATGAAGTGTGCGACCAGCGGCTGGGGTCGTACCCGCTACAACGGTCGGATGAAAAATATACGACTTTACAACAGAGTTCAAGTGTAAAAAGTGGGGGATTGAAAGGGGAAATATGCAGTTTTTTTTTACTGGAGATGCTATTGCTGGGTTTTAGACATAGATTCAATAAAGAAGTGAGTGTGACGTGACCCATAGCGTTCCACTCCAGTCAAATGAAGCTCATCGAGGCTAGCAGTTATGGGGACCTACTGCTAATGCTAGAGGTTAATGTTTATATCTTGATTTACAGGAAAAATAGTCAAATAAAAACACCAGGATCATGTAGAACGGAATAATACAAACATTTTAACACCAAAAGGACAATGCTGACAGCAGCAGTTACAGAGTGATAGTTTTTTCAATGGAAAGTAAATTGGAGCCAGCAGCGATGGAGTCAGAAGTGAACCCGTGAGCATTTCTTGTTTGAAAGTTGTTGTTTTTTTTTAGCAATACAACACCTGTAATTGAATAAATGCAAAATAGATCTATTTAATGTCATACTTAGGAACATTCTTGAAAAAGCAGCAACAAACTCTTAATGATATGATCCCAAGAACAGTTCTGACCTTTTGAAAATGTCCTTTTCTTCTGTTTTTGTTTTGTTTTTTAACAGTGATGACAAAAGTACTTGAGCCAAAGTTAACATAGTGTTTGTGTGTTGCAGCCCCTGAAGGCCCCGCCCTCCTGCAGCAGGCTACTCTCCCTCTGCTCACCAACACTCAGTGCAAGAATTACTGGGGCTCTCAGATCACCGACCTGATGATCTGCGCTGGAGCCGATGGGGCCTCCTCCTGCATGGTACTGTGTCACTGTAGTCTCACATCACAACTCAGAGGATAAGCTTATACATTTGGTTTAAAGTGCATAAAACAGGCTAGACTACTCACGAAATCATTCAACATCAGCATCATTATATTTAAGAAGTTACAAAATAATTGTCCAAACAGAAATCAGAATGAACCTCACATTTGTGTTGCCTGTTTCAATGGTGAAATCCAGGTGGTTTAAACATGAAATGCCTCTCTCTGATCTGATCACCACCTAGACCCCAGCACCTGCAGCCAGTCAATTCTGGAGGTTCTTTCACATGAGGCCTGTGCATATACTGAGAATGAGACACACTTGTATGTGTCTCTAGCTGCAGGTTAAGGCTCTGGACACACAGGTTCAGCTGTGCATATAGTACCTTTTAAGAACAGTTAGAGCTACATACAGCTCCTTTAACCTGCTGTGCTGTGTTTCAGGGTGACTCTGGTGGTCCCCTGGTCTGCCAGAAGTCTGGAGCCTGGACCCTGGTCGGTATTGTGTCCTGGGGCAGTGGCACCTGCAGCACCTCCATACCCGCAGTGTACGCTCGTGTCACCGAGCTCCGCGCCTGGATGGACCAGATCATCGCCAGCAACTAAACTCCACCTTAGGACTCCAACCCAATAAACCAATAAGCAAAATATGAAACGAGTACTTCATGATTTCACAATATAAATCTGAAACACATTTGATTGACAGTTATAAACTTAAAGAGGTGGTATTATTGCAAAAACATATTATTCATAACATAACATATTTAGATCACTATGTTCCCTTTTATTCTTTTGAAAATGCTACATTTGCCAAAAACAATGTATTCAAATGTCTACTCCCTCACAATGACTAGACAATCGGTGTGCATCCTGCTATTGAAACTTCTGCACATCACATCAGGTTTGTGAAGTTGTAGTGTTTTGCTTTGTATATTTATGGAGAATTGTCATGTGGGAGCATGGGTGAGTCTTGTAAGGTCTCGTACGGCTAACTGTGAGGAGGGTTTAAATACGGCCCAGGAGAGATTGCCAAATCACTCAAACATGCATAGAGGACAACTGAAACCTCTTCAAGCATATTTTTAATGAGAGAACAGCATTATAACATGGTAGTAAGCTAAAAAAAAAAAAAAAAAAAAAAAAAAATTTGCATTATACCCCCTCTTTAAACACATTTCCATATGAGATATTACAGGTGCACTACACGTTTTTGTTTTTTTGTTTTTTTTATTTGGAGCTATCTGCCACCTGCTTGTCTCCATGCCTCTGTTGTTGCTTTGCCTGGGATGTTCCACTGTATGGCATTAAACTTATCTACCTAGAATTTAGAATCATTATAGATATTTTTATTGCTCAAAAATACCTTGGAAGAATATGTATTCTTACTATGAGCAGGGTCACCTCTCCCCAGATCTGCCCTGTAACTTGGCCTTCACATGCTTGTCTCCATGGAGATTAATGCTATACTGTGGAACCTACCAGACAAAGCAATAACATCTCCATAGTGAAAGCAGGCGACATACCTTCCAACAGAAAAAAAAAAAAAACTTATGCAGTGCATCTTTAAAGTCATATATGAAAAAGCAATGAAAAAAACATGTTAATTTATAATTTAAATATGAGATCAACATTAACATAAACCTGAGGAAACTGATCAGCAAACATTGCAAAAATCAAAGGTACACTGTCAAAGCCAGACTTAGAGAGACTTATCCATGCATTTGTCTCCAGTAGCAGCCTGCTCATTGTAACGGCCTGCTCACTGACCTCTCCAAACGAGCCTGAAGACAGCTGCAGTACATCCAGAACGCTGCTGCTCGGGTCCTGTCTAGAACCAGGAAGTACGAGCACATGTGTCCTGTGCTCAGGTCTCTGCACTGGCTCCTGTGGCTCAGAGAATAGACTTTAAAGTAGCTCTGCTTGTGAACAAGTCTCGCCATGGCCTAGGTCCAAAGTACATCTATGACATCCATCCATATGAATCCATCCATTTTCTTCCGCTTTATCCGGGGCCGGGTGCGCGGAGGCAGCAGTTTCAGTAGGGAGGCCCAGACTTTCAGTTTCCACACACACTTCCTCCAGCTCTTCCGGAAGGATCCCAAGGCGTTACCAGGCCAGCGAGAGATATAGTCCCTCCAGCGTGTCCTGGGTCTTCCCCGGGGCCTCCTCCCGGTAGGACGTGCCTGGAACACCTCCCTAGGGAGGCGTCCAGGGGGCATCCGAATAGATGCCCGAGCCACCTCAACTGACTCCTCTCGACGTGAAGGAGCAGCGCTCGAGTTCTCCCGTCGACTGAGTTCCTTGACTGAGCTCCTCACCTTATCTCTAAGGGAGCGCCCAGCCACTCTGCGGAGGAAGCTCATTTCGACCGCTTGTATCCGCGATCTTGTCCTTTCGGTCATTACCCAAAGCTCATGACCATAGGTGAGGGTAGGAACGTAGATTGACCGGTAAATCGAGAGCTTTGCCTTCGACTCAGCTCAGCCTTCTTTTTACAACAACGGTCCGATACAGCGACCGCATCACTGCAGATGCTGCACCGATCCGCCTGTCAATCTCACGCTCCATCCTTCCCTCACTCGTGAACAAGACCCCGAGATACTTGAACTCCTCCACTTGAGGCAAGGACTCTCCACCCACCTGAAGAGAGCAAACCACCTTTTTCCGGTTGAGGACCATGGCCTCGGATTTGGAGGTGCTGATTTTCATCCCAGCCGCTTCACACTCGGCTGCAAACCGCCCCAGTGCCTGTTGCAGGTCCTGGTTCGATGAAGCCATCAGGACAACATCATCTGCAAACAGCAGAGATGAGATCCTGTGGTTCCCGAACCAGACCCCCTCCGGCCCCTGACTGCGCCTAGAAATTCTGTCCATAAATATAATGAACAGAACCGGTGACAAAGGGCAGCCCTGGCGGAGTCCAATCTGCACTGGGAACAAGTCTGACTTACTGCCGGCAATGCGAACACAGCTCCTGCTCCGGTCATACAGGGACCGGACAGCCCTTAGCAAAGGGCCCCGGACCCCATATTCCCAGAGCACCCCCCAAAGGACACTACGAGGGACACGGTCGAATGCCTTTTCCAGGTCCACAAAACACATGTGGACTGGTTGGGCAAACTCCCATGAACCCTCGAGCACCCGATGGAGAGTATAGAGCTGGTCCAGTGTTCCGCGACCGGGACGAAAACCACACTGCTCCTCCTGGATCCGAGGTTCGACTATCGGTCGGATTCTCCTCTCCAGTACCCTGGAATAGACCTTACCGGGAAGGCTGAGGAGTGTGATTCCCCTATAGTTGGAACACACCCTCCGGTCCCCCTTCTTAAACAGAGGGACCACCACCCCGGTCTGCCATTCCACAGGTACTGTCCCCGACTGCCACGCGATGTTGCAAAGGCGTGTCAACCAAGACAGCCCCACAACATCCATCTATGACATGTTAGTTCCATATGAACCATCTCACACTGTGAGGACTTCAGGGATCAGCCTCCTGCTGGTGCCCGGAGTCAGGACTAAACATGGGGAATCACCATTTCAGTTTTAAGCAGCTAAAACCTGGAACAATCTTCCCGAAGATGTGAGACAGGCCTCTACTTTGACAATGTTTAAATCCAGGCTCAAAACAGTTTAGCTGTGCATATGACTGAAAGGTTTTTATCCTTCACTCTTCTATTTAATGTTCATTTTATGATGTTTTATGTTCATTTACATTTTGATTTGCTGTATTGTGATTTTAATGCCATTCTTATTCTGTAAAGCACTTTTAATTCCGTTGTGTACCAAGAGTGCTATTCAAATAAACTTGCCTTGCCTTTCCCAAGATCAGGTTTGGTTTGGTTCAGGTTCAGTTCGAGGGTTAGTTCCAGTCTTGTCCCAATTTTGACATGGTGTGTGTGCCAACATCTTTAGTTAAAGGCAGAGTTTGTAAAGGTCTCATGGATGATTCCCTGGAAATAGAAAATTAAAATCATACTTTGGAACATTCATCATAGAGATAGATAAATATGTTTTATGTCATACTGTGAAAGGTTATAGTCAATGGAGCAACATTCCACTGAAACAAGCAGGAGAAGACCCTGCTCCTGGCCAAGTAAGAGTCAGGTATGTGGAGACGCAAGTTTTTCAATGCGATAAACTCAATCAAAATGAAAACATGCTTTTAGTTTAGGATATTTATGGCTAAAAAGTTACATACTGTATCATTAACAACACTGAAACAAGATTAAATTGTGTCAGAATGTGCCCTGATATCCTGTGTTTGTGGATGATTTATATTTGTCCTCAGTCCCAGATGGAGCGGTCCCACCTCACACCTGTCTCTGTCTCATCTTCCTGTATCCTCTTCTCAGCCAATCAGAGCCCTTCCCTGCATGTGCCGTCCGATCACAGCACAGCTCTGGACACATAAAAACCAGAGGAGTTTCGGGGAGTTCATGACTGAGCCATGACCTACTTGTGGATCCTCTCCTGCCTCGCCTTCGCCGGCGCCGCCTACGGTGAGACTCGAACGCTCTGTAAAGGAGCCATATTAGGCTATTTTCTGACCTGTGTTATAATGTTGTTTCTTTATTCATAAGTTTTGCTTTGTTTACACATGCTTAACACAAATCCTATATGTTTACGCTGAGTTCTTCTCTTAAATGGAAAACGCTCTGTTCCACTCTGTGATGTCATGTGGTAATACAGAAAGTGCTCCACTGTGTTTTTAAACTCCACACACCTTCACTAGAATCATGTGGATGATTTCAGCCATGGAATTACCAGTCTCCAAGGTAAAAGGAGCTGTTACTGTATTAGGTTTTGTTTTGTTTTTTAGAGCTCTCATTTGAGTAGTCTTCTTTTTTTCCGGCTTAAATGCTCAGAAATGTTCATCTACCCCCTGTCCCCGCCCACTGCTCTGTATTTTTACTATTTTTTGACAAATCCATACTCCAATCCAAATCCATACAGAGATGTTTAAACATGTTGTTTTTGCTCGTCAGGGTGCGGTGTCCCTGCCATCCCTCCTGCCATCACTGGGTACTCCCGCATTGTGAACGGAGAGGAGGCCGTGCCCCACTCCTGGCCCTGGCAGGTGTCCCTCCAGGTGAGGTCCATGTGGTTTGGATGAGCTTGTTTCTGTCTTCATGATGGCACTGTTTAAAGCTCACTAACATGTTCTCTCCATCCTCTCCTTCTCCCTTTGTCCCTCTCTCCACTCCCTTTCTCTTTATGTATCTTTCTCTTTTCTTTCTTTCCCCTATCTTTCTTTTCTTTCTTTTTTTCCTCACTCCCTCACTCTTTCTCCCTCTCTCTTGCTCTCTTCTTCTCTCTGTCCTCGCCTTCTCCCTCTCTCTCTCTCTCTCTCTGTCCCCTTTCCTCTGTGTTTCTTTTCTATCTCCCTCTCTCCTTCACTGCCTACTTGCTCTCCCTCTTCCTCCCCTTCTCCCTCTTCTCTTCTTTCCGTCTTTCTCTCTCTGCAGGACTACACTGGCTTCCACTTCTGTGGTGGTTCCCTCGTCAACGAGAACTGGGTTGTGACCGCTGCCCACTGCAACGTCCAGTAAGTCCAAATACATGACAATATACTGCACACGATTTCAGTCTGATGTTTGAATGAATGATATTTACTTTGGTTGTTTACATTTTTTGAAAAAAAAATTAACAAAATAATACATTTTCGTCCTGAATTACAACCAAAAAAGTATTGGGCTGAAGCCGCATGATTATGTAAGCCCATCCTGACCTTCACATGACCACTCCACAGTCACAGAACAAAATACATTTACTTGAAAAAAATATTAGACACAGATGTCCATACTCATATAAACCTACAACAGTGTACATGTATGAAGTTATTTATGTTTTAAAGTTTTATTTAGTTTTTTTTTTATTTTTTTTATTTAGACAGTCTTAATTCACTTAAATTCATCATGGAGATCATTCCAAAGTCTTATTCCTAAAACAGACACACATCTTTGCCTCACATTAGTTCTTATTTTACTAGATTCAACCCGAAGCAAACCTCTTAAGTTATAGCGACTATTTCTTAATTTAAAGAAGGACTGATGCCTACAGGAATATCCTTGTTCACAACACACATCAGAATTGTCAACATTTTTAACTTAACTTGACTGTCCATAAATTTTAATATATTTGATTTTATAAATAGTTCATTAGTAGGATCATAGAATCCTGCTTTATTAAAAGTAATTATAGGATCTCGGATCCTGGACCTGATTTGACTTCCTAAAAAGAGTACCTTATGCACTCTGAGCATCCTAATTATTCACCACAATGAGTTCAAAACTTAGTCATCCCTCATGTCTGCCGTGTTCATGTACCGTTGTAGTAATCACTGATGTAATGCATTTTTGTTACTTCCTGTAGCACTAGTCACCGTGTGGTCCTGGGAGAGCACGACCGCTCCTCCAACTCTGAGGCTGTCCAGGTCATGAGAGTCGGAAGGGTATGCAATACTACTACTACTACTACTACTACTACTCTACTGACAATTGCTACTACTAATAACACTATGGCTACTATTACAATAACTATGACTACTATTACAACAACTGCTATCACTACTATGACTACATTACTAATACAACTAATAATGCTACACAACTACTACTACTACTAGTGCTACTACTACTGATGCTACTACTACTACTACTACTACTACTACTACTACTACTACTACTACTACTACTACTACAGTAGAGCAGCACTACTACCACTTATACTATTTACTAACAGCTCCTTTAACCATTGCAACTACTATGACCACTACTACACATTCTACTGCAACCTCTACTAACTGAACTATTCTCTCACTCCTCCTCTCTCTCCCTCTCTCCCCCTGCCTCTTTCCCTCCCTCTGTCTCACTGTCACTCTCTCTCCCTCACGCTTCTTCTCTCACGCCCTCCCCCCCCCTCTCTCTCTCTGTCACTATCTCTCCCTCTCTCTTGCTCCCCCCCCCTCTCTCCTTTCCTCCTTCTGTCTCTCTGTCACCCTCTCTCTTCTTCTCTCTTTCGCTCTCTCCCTTTTCTCCCTGTCACTCTCTCTCCTCTCACCCCCCCCCCCCCCTCGATCTCCCTATCTCTCTTTCTCTCTCCTGTCACTCTCTCTCATGCACCCTCTCTCTTCTTCTCTCCTCCCTCCCTCTGTCGCTCTGTAAATCTCTCTCTCCATCTCTCTTTCCCCGCTCTCTCCCTATCTCTCTCTCTCTCTCTCTGTCACGCTCTTTCATTCTCATGCTCCCTCTCTCGTCTCTCTCCCTCCCTCTGTCTCTCTGTAAATCTCTCCGTCCCTCTTCTTCTCTGTCTGTCCCTCCCTCCTTCTCTCTCCTTCCCTCTTTCTTACAGTAATAAACTCTTCTAAGCCCTCCTCTCTCCTCTCTTGCACACAGGTCTTCAAACACCCCCAGTACAACGGCTACACCATCAACAACGACATCCTGCTCATCAAGCTGGCCTCTCCCGCCACGCTCAACCCCAGAGTGTCCCCTGTGTGTGTGGCCGAGAGTGGAGATAACTACCCCGGAGGCATGACGTGTGTGACCAGCGGCTGGGGCCTCACCCGCTACAACGGTCAGGACTGCAGTACAATGATAATGTTAACTATAGTATGATGAAAAACATAGTACTTTACAACACAGTTTAAGTGTAAAAAAAGTAGGGTATTTAAAGAGGAAATATGCAGTTGGTTTTTTTTTTTGGTTTTTTTTGTGGAGATGCTATTGCTGAGTTTTAGACATAGATTTCATGAAGAAGTGGTGAGTGTGTTGTCACCCATAGCGTTCCACTCCAGTCAAATGAAGCTCATCGAGGCTAGCAGTTATAGAGACCTACTGCGAACGCTAGCGGTTAATGTTTATATCTTGATTTACAGGGAAGAAAGTCAAATAAAAACACAGGATCATGTAGAACGGAATAATACAAAAATGTTAACACCAAAATGGCAAGGCTGACAACAGCAGTGACAGAGAGATGAGCGATAGTTTTTTCAATGGAAAGTGAATTGGAGCCAGCAGCGATGGAGTCAGAAGTGCACCCGTGAGCATTTCTTGTTTGGAAGGTTGCTGTTTTTTTTAGCAGTAAAACACCTGTAATTGAATAAATGCAAGCTACTTCTTGAAAAAGCAGCAACAAACTTTTAATGATATGATCCCAAGAACAGTTCATCTATACGAGAAGAAGCACATTTAACCTTTTTGACCTTTTGAAAATGTCCTTTTCTTCTGTTTTTGTTTTGTTTTTTAACAGTTACGACAAAAGTAATTTAACCAAGGTTAACATAGTGTTTGTGTGTTGCAGCCCCTGACACCCCTGCCCTCCTGCAGCAGGCTGCTCTCCCTCTGCTCACCAACACTCAGTGCAAGAATTACTGGGGCTCTAAGATCACCAACCTGATGATCTGCGCTGGAGCCGATGGGGCCTCCTCCTGCATGGTACTGTGCCACTGTAGTCTCACATCACAACTCAGAGGATAAGCTTATACATTTGGTTTACAGTGCATAAAACAGGCTAGACTACTCACAAAATCATTCAACATCAGCATCATTATATTTAAGAAGTTACAAAATAATTGTCCAAACAGAAATCAGAATGAGCCTCACATTTGTGTTGCCTGTTTCAATGGTGAAATCCAAGTGGTTTAAACATGAAATGCCTCTCTCTGATCTGATCACCACCTAAACCCCAACACCTGCAGCCAATCAATTCTGGAGGTTCTTTCACATGAGGCCTGTGCATATACTGAGAATGAGACACACTTGTATGTGTCTCTAGCTGCAGGTTAAGGCTCTGGACACACAGGTTCAGCTGTGCATATAGTACCTTTTAAAAACAGTTAGAGCTACATACAGCTCCTCTAACCTGCTGTGCTGTGTTTCAGGGTGACTCTGGTGGTCCCCTGGTCTGCCAGAAGTCTGGAGCCTGGACTCTGGTCGGTATTGTGTCCTGGGGCAGTGGCACCTGCAGCACCTCCATACCTGCAGTGTACGCTCGTGTCACCGAGCTCCGCGCCTGGATGGACCAGACCATGACCAGCAACTAAACTGCACCTTAGAACTCCAACCCAATAAACCAATAAACAAAATATGAAATGAGTACTTCATGATTTCACAATATAAAGCATCTGAAACACATTTGATTAACAATTATAAACTTAAAGAGGTGGTGTGATGGACATTTAAGTATCTCTATCTTTTAGTATCTTTAAAAGCATTTGATCTGTGTCAGTCTGTGAGACCCAGACTAAACATTAACATGTGCGAAGGCTCTGTCTCCATTCCACAGGAAACTCATTGTTCTACCTGTCCAAGTGTAAAAGTTTATTATCTCATGGGTGAGAAACAAAAGTCACTCTGCTTTGAAATATATGTAGCATTGTTATTCTGGTATAAAATTTGGGAACTTGAGGTTGGGAGTTGGGGTTGAGAGGACAGACTGGGGGAGACGCCGAAAGGCTGTCAGTCTGTGGCCAGGGCCCCATCTGTATCTACTGTAACATAGAATAAACCTTTTTTCTGTATTTCAAATACTCACCGAGCTTCTCAAATGGATTACTTTTCATCTAGAATTGTAATTTTTTCTACAACAGGTGGAATTATTGCAAAAACATATTATTCATAACATAATATATTTAGATCACTATGTTCCCTTTTATTGTTTTGGAAATGCCTCATTTGCCAAAAACAATGTATTCAAATGTCTACTCCCTCACAATGACTAGACAATCAGTGTGCATCCTGCCATTGAAACTTCTGCACATCACATCAGGTTTGTGAAGTTGTAGTGTTTTGCTTTGTATATTTATGGAGAATTGTCATGTGGGAGCATGAGTGAGTCTTGTAAGGTCTCGTACGGCTAACTGTGAGGAGGGTTTAAATACGCCAGGAGAGATTGCCAAATCACTCAGACATTTATGGATGACATCTAAAACCTCTTCAAGCATATTTTTAATGAGGGAGCAGCGTTATAACATGGTAGTAAGCAAAAAAAAAAAAAAAAAAAAAAAAAAGATTTTGCATGATACCCCCTCTTTAAACACATTTCCATATGAGATATTACAGGTGCACTACATGTTTGTTTGTTGCTTTTTTTTGGAACCATCTGCCACCTGGTTGTCTCCATGGATCTTTTGTTGCTTTGCCTGGGATGTTCCACTGTATGGCATTAAACTTATCTACCTAGAATTTAGATCATTATAGATATTTTTTATTGCTCAAAAATACCTTGAAAAATATGTACTCTTACTATGAGCAGGGTCACCTCTCCCCAGATCTGACCTGTAACTTGGCCGTCACATGCTTGTCTCCATGGAGATAGATGAGTTTAATGCCATACTTTGGAACCTACCAGACAAAGCAATAACATCTTCACAGGAAAAGCAGGTGACATACCTTCCAACAGAAAAAGATGCAGCACATCTTCCAATATGAGCAAAAGGAACTTATGTAGTGTTCGCATTCCCTTTATTCATCCACAAAAGAAAAGAAAAATGCAGATTAAGATACAGTTGCCTCGAGTTCAGCCCCGTGATTCATCAGTTTGAGTCACAACCAAATTAGCTTCTGGTCACTACGGCAACACATTTAAAGACACATCCAGCTACATCCAATATGCAAGCAATTTCTTGTACTCTTTAAACATGTTAATTTATAACTTAAATATGATATCAACATTAACATAAACCTGAGGAAACTGATCAGCAAACATTGCAAAAATCAAAGGTATACTGTCAAAGCCAGACTTAGAGAGACTTATCCATGCATTTGTCTCCAGTAGCTGCCTGCTCATTGTAACGGCCTGCTCACTGACCTCTCCAAACGAGCCTGAAGACAGCTGCAGTGCATCCAGAAAGCTGCTGCTCGGGTCCTGTCTAGAACCAGGAAGTACGAGCACATGTGTCCTGTGCTCAGGTCTCTGCACTGGCTCCTGTGGCTCAGAGAATAGACTTTAAAGTAGCTCTGCTTGTGAACAAGTCTCTCAATGGCCTAGGTCTAAAGTACATATGTTATATGTTAGTGCCATATGAACCATCTCACACTCTGAGGACTTCAGGGATCAGCCTCCTGCTGGTGCCCGGAGTCAGGACTAAACATGGGGAATCAGCATTTCAGTTTTATGCAGCTAAAACCTGGAACAGTCTTCCTTAAGATGTGAGAGAGGCCTCTACTTTGACAGTGTTTAAATCCAGGCTCAAAACAGTTTAGCTGTGCATATGACTGAAAGGTTTTTATCCTGCACTCTTCTATTTAATGTTCATTTTATGATGCTTTATGTTCATTTATGTTTGGATTTGCTGTATTGTGATTTTAATGCCTTTCTTATTCTGTAAAGCACTTTTAATTACTTTGTGTACCAAGAGTGCTATTCAAATAAACTTGCCTTGCCTTTCCCAAGATCAGGTTTGGTTTGGTTCAGGTTTAGTCCGAGGGTTAGTTCCAGTCCATTTCCAGTTTTGACGTGGTGTGTGTGCCAACATCTTTAGTTAAATGTAAAGTCTGTAAAGGTGGCACGTCTCATGGATGATTCCCTGGAAATAGAAAGAACATTTTAGGAACATTCGTCATAGAGATAGATAAATATGTTTTATGTCATACTGTGAAAGGTTATAGTCAATGGAGCAACATTCCACTGAAACAAGCAGGAGAAGACCCTGCTCCTGGCCAAGTAAGAGTCAGGTATGTGGAGATGCAAGTTTTTTCAATGTGAAACACAATCAAGCATATTTACAATCAATCACAATCAAGCATATTTATAGCTAAAAAGTTACGTACTATGCCACGAATAATACTGAAACAAGATTAAATTGTGTCAGAATGTGCCCTGATATCCCCTGTGTTTGTGAATGATTTACATTTGTCCTCGGTCCCAGATGGAGCGGTCCCACCTCACACCTGTCTCTGTCTCATCCTCCTGTACCCTCTTCTCAGCTAACCAGAGCCCTCCCCTGCCTGTGCCGTCCAATCACAGCACAGCTCTGGACACATAAAAACCAGAGGAGTTTCGGGGAGTTCATGACTGAACCATGGCCTACTTGTGGATCCTCTCCTGCCTCGCCTTCGCCGGCGCCGCCTACGGTGAGACTCGAACGCTCTGTAACACTCATGATCTATACATTAAATACTTTAAATATTAGGCTACTTTCTGACCTGTGTTATAATGTTGTTTCCTTATTCATGTGTTTTGTTTTGTTTACACATGTTTAACACAAATCCTACATATTTAGGCTGAGTTCTTCTCTCAAACTGAAAACACTCTGTTCCACCTCGTGATGGAACAGACCATTTTATGCTTTAGAGATGTAGACAGACTAATAATAAAGGTTTACTCAAACATATGTGAATAAAACAAAACACAACTCCAGGTATGTTTTTGAGGAGGTAACCACATTTTAACATGACTTAAAGCTCACAAGAGTCTATTTTGTGTACTAGAGGATCTTTAAAGGGATATTATGCAAAATGATTACTTTGTTTCAGTTTGATACAGTTATAATATACACATTTCACTCATGGAATCAAACATGAGAAAAACGGTCACTGGGGAGTTATGTAGAAAGACAGAAAACTTTATAGAGCAGTGTTTTCATAGAGCAGGTGATGCACTACCATTTCAGACGATAGTGAGGAAATGGCTTAAAACACAATATTAATTTTGATACCATTATAATAATAATAATAAAACCAAATGTCGGTAGTTTCTTGTCAAAGTTTATCCTGTTTATGTGATTTCTTTGTATCAGTTGATACTTTGCTGCTTTCCCTGAGGGTGTGAAGCTAACTGTAGGCTTTGCTTTGTCTGAAGCTGTGACGTGCGGTGAGCTTTGTGGCTGGTGAGGCACTGATGTCATCACAATCAGATTTACAAACATGTAAACCAGGTGTCGGCCCTGCGCCATTTTCTCTCCCAGTGAGTGATTTGGGGCCAGAATAAAAAAGAATTTCAAAATAAAAGTTCCGAAGTATGAAATAAAAAGTAAGCTGGTTTTGTATTGCCAGCCCTTTCGTGTGTACTAGTCTGTTTGAGCTTCCTTAATTATAACCTCCTGCTTCGACCAAAAGTCCAGTTCAGAAAACTGCTTGAGCTTTAATATGTAATCTTTCCTCCATTTAAAAAGTAGGGCCAGACAAGAAGAAAAAAGTGAACTGATTGCTAAATTTGATTTGCTAACTCCAAATTGTAGCTTGCTGTCACTATTCTGCCGCCCCTGGAGTTACAAGAATCTCTGGGTTCACGAGTGCCCCCTACCATGAGGCCAGGTAACTACATGCCTCATCCGACGCCTTTTCACAGCCGCTTAAAGCAGCAGCGTCACTGCTGAGCTACAGCACAGTCAGTCCATGTGAGGCACGAACGGCTGGTACCTCTCCGCACGTTTCTTCTCAGTATTTCAACTGTAAATGTAAAAATGCACGTCACTGGTCTGAAGCTCTGTTACTCAAAGTTAAAGTTTTAACACAATCTGACCAGAAAGAGTTGACTTGTTTGGAACTACAACAGGGCAGCTGATTTGTGCTGTTAAAGAAGTCTCTTACGCACTAAATTAGCCAGCAACAGACAAAGTTTTTTCAGTTAGTCACTTTCACTTTTTTGTTGAAAGTCAAATGCATAAATGCTTGTATTGATCACAAGCTCCTGAAAATGTGTTGTTTAAATCTATTTTTATATATATTTTTTTTATTTTTTTAATCTTAAACCTTTTTTGACAGCGTTTGCTAATGTGTGCATTGTGTTGCATTAGTAATTGTTGAACATTCTGCCATAGACATATGACATGTATGTCTATGGCAGAATGTTCACCCTCAGTGAGTATCAGTACACTTTCAAATGAATGTCTAGTATTTTCAATACTATTTTTTGTATCAAATAGTATTTGTTTTTATTTTGTTTTTTAGAACTCTGATTTGAGTAGTCTTCTTTTTTTCCGGCTTAAATGCTCAGAAATGTTCATCTACCCCCTGTCCCCGCCCACTGCTCTGTATTTTTACTATTCTTTGACAAATCCATACTCTTACAGAAATGTTTAAACATGTTGTTTTTTCTCATCAGGGTGCGGTGTCCCTGCCATCCCTCCTGTCATCACTGGGTACTCCCGCATTGTGAACGGAGAGGAGGCCGTGCCCCACTCCTGGCCCTGGCAGGTGTCCCTCCAGGTGAGGTCCATGTGGTTTGGATGAGCTTGTTTCTGTCTTCATGATGGCACTGTTTAAAGCTCACTAACATGTTCTCTCCATCCTCTCCTTCTCCCTTTGTCCCTCTCTCCACTCCCTTTCTCTCTATTGTTCTCTGTCTTTCTTTCTTTCTTTTCTTTCTTTCTTTCTCCCTATCTTTCTTTTCTGTCTTTCTTTATCCTCACTCCCTCACTATTTCTCCCTCTCTCTTGCTCTCTTCTTCTCTTCTCTCTGTCCTCGCCTTCTCCCTCTTTTTCTCGCTACACCTTTTTCTATCTTCTTTCTTTTCTTTCTTTCTTTCTTTCTTCTTCCTCACTCCCTCTGCTGCTCTCTTCTTACTCTCTTTTCTTTTCTCTGTCCTTGCCTTCCTCCTCTTTCTTCCTCTCTGTCCCCTTTTCTCTATCTTTCTGTTGTTTCTTTCTTTTTCTGCGCTCCCTTACTATTTTTTCCTCTCTTGTCCTGTCTTTTTCTCTCTGTCCTCGCCTTCTCCCTCTCTCTCTGTCCTCTTTTCTCGGTCTTTCTTTTCTCTCTCCCTCTCTCCTTCACTGCCTACTTGCTCTCCCTCTTCCTCATCTCTCCTTCTTTCCGTCTTTCTCTCTCTCTGCAGGACTACACTGGCTTCCACTTCTGTGGTGGTTCCCTCGTCAACGAGAACTGGGTTGTGACCGCTGCCCACTGCAACGTCCGGTAAGTCCAAATACAAATAGACATAAACTAATAAGGAATATGTGCTCAGAGAGTAGAGTACTTTTATGTACATACTCCTACTTGAGTAATATATTGAGTAAAAGCTGTGGTTCCTCTTCTTACTATGAATAAGTCTACAGTGACTTTATGTCGACAATATGAAATAATTTGAACATTTGTGTTTCTTGCAGCTCCTTCAGATATGATTTAGTTTGGCTTGTGTCTATTTTTTGAAAATACCAGATTTTATGCATTATTTCATATCTAGTTCTTCAGATTATATTAACTTCAATTTAAAAATTAGAGGTTATGTTCTAACAGTAACTCTTATAGATACTCTTATTTGAGTAGTACTTTCCATAAATACTTTTTACTCTTACTTTGGTCATTTCTTGGACCTCTGCCAACTTCAAGTAACATTATTATGAAGTGACATAATTCTTACGTGAGTACATTTTTTGACCAGTATGTCTTAGTCATCCCTCATGTCTGCAGTGTTCATGTACTGTTGTAGTAATCACTGATGTAATGTAAATGCATTTTTGTTACTTCCTGTAGGACTAGTCACCGTGTGGTCCTGGGAGAGCACGACCGCTCCTCCAACTCTGAGGCTGTCCAGGTCATGAACGTCGGAAGGGTATGCAATACTACTACTACTACTACTACGCTGACAACTGCTACTACTAATAACACTACTATGTCTATGACTACTATTACAACAACTGCTATCACTTCTATAACTACATTACTAATGCAACTAATAATACTACACAACTACTACTAGTACTACTACTGCTACTACTACTACTACTACTACTGCTGCTGCTGCTGCTGCTGCTACTACTACTACTACTACTCCTGCAACTACTACGACCACTACTACTACTACAGTAGAGCAGCACTACTACCACTTACACTATTTACTAACAGCTCCTTTAACCATTGCAACTACTATGACCACTACTACACATTCTACTGCAACCTCTACTACCTGAACTATTCTTTCACTCCTCCTCTCTCTCCCTTTCTCTCCCTCTCTCTCCCTCAATCTGTCTCTCTGTCACTCTCCCCTCCCTCTCTCTTGCTCCCCCTCTCTCTCCTTTCCTCCTTCTCTCTCTGTCACTCTCTCTTTTCTTCTCTCTCGCTCTCTCCCTTTATCTTTCTGGCACTGTCTCTCTCCCTCTCTCACCCCCCCTCTCCCTTGAGCTCTCCCTCTCTCTCTCTCTCTCTCTGTCAGTCTCTCTCATATACCCTCTCTCTTCTTCTCTCTCCCTCCATCTTCTCTCTGTAAATCTCTCTCTCCCTCTGTCTTTCCCCCCTCTCTCCCTATCTCTCTCTCTCTCTGTCACTCTTTTTTCTTCTCTCTCCTTTCCTCTGTCTCTCTGTAAATCTCTCTCTCCCTCTCTCGTTCCCCCCCCCCACTCTCCCCCTATATCTCTCTCTCTGTCACTCTCTTTCTCTCTCATGCTCCCTCTCTCTTCTTCTCTCTCCCTCCCTCTGTCTCTCTGTAAATCTCTCCCTGCCTGTTCTTCTCTCTCCGTCACTCCCTCCCTCTCTCCCTCCCTCCTTCTCTCTCCTTCCCTCTCTCTTACAGTAATAAACTCTTCTAAGCCCTCCTCTCTCCTCTCTTGCACACAGGTCTTCAAACACCCCCAGTACAACGGCTACACCATCAACAACGACATCCTGCTCATCAAGCTGGCCTCTCCCGCCACGCTCAACCCCAGAGTGTCCCCTGTGTGTGTGGCCGAGAGCGGAGATAACTACCCCGGAGGCATGACGTGTGTGACCAGCGGCTGGGGCCTCACCCGCTACAACGGTCAGGACTGCAGTACAATGATAATGTTAACTATGTATGATGAAAAACATAGTACTTTACAACACAGTTTAAGTGTAAAACGTAAGAGATTTAAAGGGGAAATATGCAGGGTTTTTTTTTTTGTGGAGATGCTATTGCTGAGTTTTAGACATAGATTTAATAAAGAAGTGGTGAGTGTGTTGTCACCCATAGCGTTCCACTCCAGTCAAATGAAGCTCATCGAGGCTAGCAGTTATAGGGACCTACTGCGAACGCTAGCGGTTAATGTTTATATCTTGATTTACAGGAGAAAAAGTCAAATAAAAACACCAGGATCATGTAGAACGGAATAATCCAAAAATGTTAACACCAAAATGACAAGGCTGATAACAGCGGTTACAGCGATTCAGCGTTTTTTTCAATGGAAAGTGAATTGGAGCCAGGAGAGCACTTCTTATTTGGAATGCGGCAGGTAGCAGGCTACCTAGTAGTGGCGAAGCTCGCTGGCAATAACATGTTTTTCAAGGTTGTTTTCAGCAATAAAACACCTGTAATTGAATAAATGCAAGATAGATCTGTTTAATGTCAGACTTAGGAACATTCTTGAAAAGCAACAAACAGGTGATGTAACCCCACCAGAAAAGTTACTTCATCTTTAGACTTGTGTTCCCAAACATAAAAATTAAATATGAAAAAAAACCCTGTATTGTTGATTTATTCACAATGACAAAATTATTTTGGAATGATTACTATGACCAGACTAAAACTAGTTTAGAGTAAAACTAAAAGAGCTCTTAATGATATGATCCCAAGAACAGTTCAACTAAACCAGAAGAAGCACATTTAACCTTTTTGACCTTTTTGACCTTTTTTTTTTTTTTTTTTTTAACAGTTACGACAAAAGTAATTTAACCAAAGTTAACATAGTGTTTGTGTGTTGCAGCCCCTGACACCCCCGCCCTCCTGCAGCAGGCTGCTCTCCCTCTGCTCACCAACACTCAGTGCAAGAATTACTGGGGCTCTAAGATCACCAACCTGATGATCTGCGCTGGAGCCGATGGGGCCTCCTCCTGCATGGTACTGTGTCACTGTAGTCTCACATCACAACTCAGAGGATAAGCTTATACATTTGGTTTAAAGTGCATAAAACGGGCTAGACTACTCACAAAATTATTCAACATCAGCATCATTATATTTAAGAAGTTACAAAATAATTGTCCAAACACACAGACACAGGTTCAGCTGTGCATGTAGTACCTTTTCAAAACAGTTAGAGCTACATACAGCTCCTTTAACCTGCTGTGCTGTGTTTCAGGGTGACTCTGGTGGTCCCCTGGTCTGCCAGAAGTCTGGAGCCTGGACTCTGGTCGGTATTGTGTCTTGGGGCAGTGGCACCTGCACCCCCACCATGCCCGGAGTGTACGCTCGCGTCACCGAGCTCCGTGCCTGGATGGACCAGACCATCGCCAGCAACTAAACTGCACCTTAGGACTCTAAACCAATAAACCAATAAACAAAATATGAAACGAGTACTTCATGATTTTAAAATATAAAGCATCTGAAACACATTTGATTAACAGTTATAAACTTAAAGAGGTGGTATTATTGCAAAAACATATTATTCATAACATAATATATTTAGATCACTATGTTCACTTTAATTGTTTTGGAAATGCCCCATTTGCCAAAAACAATGTATTCAAATGTCTACTCCCTCACAATGACTAGACAATCGGTGTGCATCCTGCTATTGAAACTTCTGCACATCGCATCAGGTTTGTGAAGTTGTAGTGTTTTGCTTTGTATATTTATGGAGAATTGTCATGTGGGAGCATGAGTGAGTCTTGTAAGGTCTCGTACGGCTAACTGTGAGGAGGGTTTTAAATACGCACCAGGAGAGATTGCCAAATCACTCGAACATGCATGGAGGACATCTAAAACCTCTTCAAGCATATTTTTAATGAGGGAACAGCATTATAACATGGTAGCAAGCTAAAAATCCATTAAATTTTTTTTTTTTTAAAAGCCATCTGCCACCTGGTTGTCTCCATGGATCTATTGTTGCTTTGCCTGGGATGTTCCACTGTATGGCACTAAACTACTCTACCTAGAATTTAGATCATTATAGATATTTTTATTGCTCAAAAATACCTTGAAAAATATGTACTCTTACTATGAGCAGGGTCACCTCTCCCCAGATCTGACCTGTAACTTGGCCGTCACATGCTTGTCTCCATGGAGATAGATGAGTTTAATGCCATACTTTGGAACCTACCAGACGAAGCAATAACATCTCCATAGGAAAAGCAGGTGACATACCTTTCAACAGAAAAAGTTATGCAGCACATCTTTAAAGTCACATATGAAAAAGCAATGAAGGAACAGAGACTTGTAGTGTTCGCATTCCCTTTATTCATCCACAAAATGAAAAAGAAAATAATGCAAATTAAGATACAGTTGCCTCAAGTTCAGCCCCGTGATTCATCAGTTTGAGTCACAACCAAATTAGCTTCTGGTCACTACGGCAACACATTTAAAGACACATCCAGCTACATCCAATATGCAAGCAAAACCTGAGGAAACTGATCAGTGCAGTGGATCATCTGGATTAACTGGAGATCACGGCAGATACGAGAGTTCAGGTGTCTAACTTTCTTTCAAACATGCTTCTGGTCTTCTTGGGATAAGTTTTTCACCTTTTCTAACTTAGAATAATATCATATATCATATCATCATCATCATAATATCATTTGGAAAATACACTTTATAAACTATGCCTCAGTTTCCAATCAAGTGTGTAGGCATTAGAGCTCCCTCTGCTGTCAGCAACGAGAACAAACAATAAGAATGTAAAAAAAAATGAAGTCCTTATGCCCCGTGAATGCTATGCTGATGCTATAGCCATGTGTTCGCTGTGAACACAGTTTTAGCGCGGAATAAGTCCAGTGATGGTTTATGGGTTTAAAACGTGCACAGGAGATGTCCGGAGTTTTACCTGTGATGCAACAATCTGGGCAAAATCTGATGACAGCATTTTTGAATGTCAGAGAAGACAGTTTTGGATAAAACAAAATACAACTCCATGTCTGTTTCTGACGAGGGGAAAACATGGTTAAAAGCTCAGAAAAGTTTAATTTGCATAATATATTTGAAGGAATGGCAAACTAAGGCTATGTATGAATTGTTTGTTTCTGGTGCAAGCGTCAAAGAGGACTAAGAGACTCAAGTATAAAGTCAGAAGAGTT
>JAIEZT010001214.1:10654719-11222219 GCA_019594935.1 Periophthalmus modestus | reverse complement strand
TGCAAAGAGGGAAGTGATTTGTGCATTTGTGGACAGGTAAGATGCCAATGCTGTGATGCCTGTGATTTAATTCAAGTTTGAGTTCTCAGCTTGTTCTACTGTTGTGACACTTCGACCAATCAGCGTGAAGTATGTGTTTGTACAATCCAATCACTGGTACTGATCGCTTTCAGCAAGACCTGTTCAGACTCATAATGTGTAGAACTGAGAAAAGAGGGCTCCACATACAGTCCATAGAGACACATGCTAATCACAACCTCTAAGAATGCTCTCAGTACACTTGTATCACGAATGTCCTTGGAATTCAAATTGACACTTATATTCTGTAAGCTGCAAATCCATTCACTTAAAAGATATTCCAGGAAAATCGTTAATATCGCCATGGTGACAAGAAGGTGCCAACCCCCACCAGAAAAGTTAGATATTGCGCCTCATTTCATTATGACAAAATACAATTTCCTAACACAAATAAATGTGTACAGCAAATATTACATTTTGTCTAATATAATATGACAAAATGTCTTCACTCAAAGCTTTTGTCCAGTTCACAGACTTGAATTTTATTTTGCTGATACAAGGACTAAACAGACTTTGGCTGATGTGCAATGAATAATACTGTTCATACATAATCACAATTAGATGTTAAAGTAAGTTAGATACTATGAACAGAAGGGTTGTTGGTTCAAACTCCCTCTGCAGTTGTACCATTTTGCAAAACATTATCCTGCAGGGACCATCTTGTGATAGTTATTATTACAACAATATAGAAACAAGCTTGTGCCTTACTGGTAATATATAAAAGCACAAATGAAAGGAAAGATGTTTATGAATGACTCTGTTTTTACAATCTATTTGCTCAATTAAGGTTTTGTTTAGAGTCAATATAAACTATTCTTTTGTAATAAATAAATGACCCTAGTTATGAGAATGCACTCATGACGGAGGCTTTCATCTGAAGCTCAAATGCATTTTACTGGCTGTTCTTTGGGTTTGATTGGAAAACATCAGGGACATGTATCATTTATTAAAACTGTACAAACACGGCTTCTCTGAAGCACATCAGCAGCGTCACTGAGGGTATGCCATTAGCTACCACGAGGAGCTTACTCTGCCTGGTCATTTTTGAAACACAAAATGTATCACAACCACCTTTTTTGTGAATAAATAAACTTCACTATATTAAGGAACATTTTATAGAAAAATTCATTCTCTGCATTTCATCCATCCTTGGTCAGGACTACCTTATAGCTTTGACCTATTCTGCATCCATCCATCCATCTTCAGCAGGGACTCCCAGACTTACCTCACCCCAGACACGTCCTCCAGCTCTTCCGGTGGGACCCCAAGGCGTTCCCAGGCCAGCCGAGAGACATAGTCCCTCCAGCGTGTACTGGGTCTCCCCCGGGGCCTCCTTCCGGTGGGACATGCTCGGAATACCTCCCCAGGGAGGCGTCCAGGGGGCATCCGGAACAGATGCCCGGTCCTGATCCACCTCAGCTGGCTCCTCTTGACATGGAGTAGCAGCGGCTCTACTCCGAGCTCTTCCCGTGTGACCAAGCTCCTGACCCTATCTCTAAGGGAGCACCCTGCAAAGGAAACCTATTTCGGCCGCTTGTATCCACGATCTTGTCTTTTCAGTCATTACCGAAAGCTCATGACCATGGGTGAGGGTAGGAATGTAGATTGATCAGTAAATCGAGAGCTTTGTCTTTCAGCTCAGCTTCTTTTTTACCACAACAGACCGACACAGCGGCCGCATCACTGCAGACGCTGCACCGATCTGCCTGTCAGTCTCATGCTCCATTCTTCCCTCACTCGTGAACAAGACCCCGAGATACCTACTATTCTGCATGTTTTGGGTTAATCACCTTGTGCCGCAGGATGAATTCTCACAACATTTGTGAATTCACAATCCATCTTGGCTTGGTGTGATTGGGCCCGGCCACTGGAGACTGGACCAATCATGGAGCAGCGTTATGGTTTGGGCATAAACCAAAAGTGAAGGAAACAAACCAAATGAACCAAAAAAAAACAACAAAACATGGGGATGCCAGCAGACTTATTTCAGCCTATTTTACTGAAAATACAGACTATTTGGTCTTGTGATCAGATCCGTTCACTTCAAAGACTGGCTCTTTTACTATGTACTTATATGACAAGGCCAACCTGAGAACTCATTTTAGCTGCAAAATAGTGGCTAAAATGGTTCAAACTGAGAGAGGAACAGAGTGTTTTCCTCTCGAAATGATGAAAATCTAAATAAAATGTGACACTACAATAACTGTTATTATGCTGTTTTTTGCGCAAAGCTCTCACTCATGTTGCCTGATCTGTTTCTGAGCTGATTCTTGTGTTGGTTCACAGTTAATCAGTGTAAAAATGCATAAGAATTGAAAAGAAAAAGATGTAGATCTTTTAAAAAAAATTAGATCCAGTTCCATCAATTCACTTTAAGGAACTGTTCAAAAGAGCCGACTCGTTCATGAATGTCACTTCACTGCAGAGGGAAAAAGAGCTTTGTGCATTTGTGGAGGAAACGTGTCTGTGCCTTTCTCTGAATTGGATGTAACATGTCGGCTTGCTCCTCAGTTGAGACCATCCAGCTCAGAGTATTTGTTTGAAAGTCCTGGGGGATTTGATCCCTTTCAGTGAGAATCATCTCAGATTGATGTGCAGAACTCAGACAAAACACCTTCTCACAGTGAAATGGTGACTAATCAACCGGTGCCACTTAAGGAAATAAATATTTGATTGTAGCTTCATATCCGAGATGGGTTATGATATGAATGATTTCACAAAACAATTCAAATCAGTTAGTCCTGCATTATCCTGATGACACTAAGTTCAATATTCTTGGTTTAGTGCTTGTTTAAACTCTGTATAATCATCATATACACCTGCCTTTTTTAGACATAGTTTAGTCCTAATACTATGGTTTTGTTCTGGTTTAGTACTGGTTTAGTCCTAGTTTAGAGCTGGGTTAGACCTTGTTTAATCCGGGTTTAGTCCTGGGTTAGTCCTGGTTTAGTTCTGTTTAGTCCTGGTTTACACCTGGTTTAGTCCTGGTTTGGTCCTGGTTTAGACCTGGTTTAGTCCTGGTTTAGTCCTGATTTAGACCTGGTTTAGTCCTGGTTTAGTCCTAGTTTAGTTCTGTTTTGTCCTCGTTTAGACCTGGTTTCGTTCTAGTTTAGTCCTTAAATAGCATATAAAATGGTGCATATACTGGCATGGACACAATCTGTTGTTGTTTTGCAGTTAAAGGTACATTGAGGTAATTGCAGAGATGAGAGTTTCTTTAATATGAACAGAGTATTTTTAGGAAACATTCTGTACGTCAACAGTGGCTGAGTAAAACGTATTTGATGTAGTAATGGATTTTAGAGCCAGCAGGTCATTGACGGCAGATTAAGCTGATTTCCTCTTCTTTACCAAGCGCTTATAAATATTAGTGGTTAAATTGACAAAGGCACAAGTTGGTCAGGTTTATATTGTGTCCTTTTGAATGAATAAACTAGACCAGTGTTTCTCAAGCGGAGGTGCAGGGTCAATGCTGGTAGCCTGCCAAGTCAACCGCTCTTACTTTCTCTTTGAATGCATTAGTGCTGTCCTGATACTAAAATGAAATATCAACCCACTTCTAAATTATCTATGCTTTCTAAAGTACTGGAAAAAGATATCCATAAAAACCTATTTTATTTGGCTATTTAAATAAACTCAATATACTCAGCCCATCACAATATGGCTTCAGGAAGAAGAGCACCACTTGCATGGCAATCCTGGATCTCACTGAAAAAATCATGATGATACTGAGAAAGGTGAGTGTGGAACTGGTGTCTTCCGTGACAAAATTAAAAACATTTGATATCGCTGATTTTAATATTCACCAAGGAAAATTGGAATATTATGGTGTTGGAGGCTCAGCACTCAGTTGGTTCAGAAGCAATTTAAATGAAGGGGAACGATTTGTGCACATCAATTATAATCAATCTAACAATAAAACTATTAATGCGGGGTACCACAGGGCTCAATTCTCGGCCCACTTCTCTTTATTATTAATGTAAATTTCGAATTCTTTCACGATTCTCCATGAAGTCATCTTTGCTGACGATACAAATGTAATTGTAATATCTTCAAAACAGAATAAATGGTAAATTGGTGAATTGTATGGGTTGATAATTGGTTCAAATGTAATAAATTATTGTTAAATATTAACAAAAGCAAAAGTATTATATTTCACTCAAGCAGAAGTTTTGATCATCTACAAATCACAATAGACATCAAAAGAGTTGACAGTATAAAAATTTCTTGGAATCCAAATTAAACAAAAAAATAAAAAATAAAATATGTAGATCTGTTTTTCTGATTGAGACAAGCGTTTCTCACTTTGTATGACTCCCTATTTGAACCTCATCTAAATTATTGTAACGTCATTTGGTGTAACATCTATCCAAGTTATCTTGTAAAACTACATATTTTACTAAAGAAAGAAGCTGTACGGGCCATATCTTGGGCCAAGTTTAACAGTCCCTCTGATCCTCTTTTCTGCAAACAAAAGTTTCTGAAACTCACTGAGTGCAACTTATTCCACATGGCCTGTAAAAAGTATGACGTATCTTTTAGACTCAATAAATGGCTCATCTCTCTCTCTACACTCTTTCATGACCACAGCTACAGGGGGAAATCACTCCTGAAGGGAAAGAAAAGAACATTTAAGTGTACTAGTTTTAGCGCGGCATGTTTTAGTGTGTGTCAGGATCCACACGTTTGGAATGAGCTGATCAGTAACATTACAGTGTCCGCATCTTTGTTCATTTTTAAAAGGAAATTAAAGCTAGAGCTTTTAAAAAATAAAATGAACTAAAACCCCATTCAGCTGATGGCTTCTAAACTATTTAAACTCTTCAATTTGACAAACCCACGTGTCTGTGTAGCTAATATCTTTATGTGGTTATTTCTAAAATCCTAAAATCAAAGACAGTTGAATGTAAACATTTTGTTTTCTTGGTCTCTTGTAGTAATAAGAAAGGTGTAAAAATGAATTAGATAGGTAGGTAACAGTAGTAACAGCAGTAACAATAGTACCAGTATTTAGGTAACTGTAACTGTATTTTAATTGCTATGGGCCCCAGTTATAAGCTACAAACTGCTTCATGGATGTCCCATTTACAAAATGTTTTTTACTAAATTAAGCTTAATATTTACTGTATATTTTGCCATTTTGTAATAAACTAAACTAAAATTTCATCTTGATTTTGATGCTAAGTAATAAACTTGATACTCAGTACCAATTCTGACACTTTACCGATACTTTATTTAAACAATAGAATGTTATTTTCAACATTAAATGGTAGTATTGTCTTTTATTTTCCCATGCGACCTTAAATCTGTGTAATCCCTCGGTGTCCAGGTAGGTTCCATAGTGGTCCATGGCTGTATACTAGTCTATGTGTCTTATACTTGTTCTGATACAGCTCAAGATCATTCTAAAGCTATTCAAAAAAGCTTACATTTCTGTCCTGTGAATGTGACTTTTTTTTACTATCGATATCTGCTCAAATTAGCATCTAGTTTTATTACTCGTTTTAGTATCGATTAGGGTCTGATTGTCAATACTTTTGACAACCCTAGAATCCATGCAGTAGTTGAGTTTAATCTTTATTTGTCAGGGTCCATGTACACATTTGGGATCATATTCTGTCCAGTTTTTGAACAGCCCATTCACAATCACATGTCTCTCAAGCAAGACATCTCCTCTCAAATGACCTTGTATCATACAGAACAAAATATTACTTCTTACTTTTTGGGTTGTGTTCACATGATCAGACAGAGCAGGTTACAAGATTATGCCCCTAACAGTCTAAATGATTGACGTTCTTCATATTCTGGTAGCATCCTGTTTAATTACTTTTTGCGGCAGTTTGAGCATTTCAGCCTTAAGCATTCTCCATTTTTACACTGACAAATGATTCCAGTGAAGATAACTTGTTTTCTCAAAAACAGCAGACAAAATACACTGAGAATCTGTTACTATGAAAAGTGACTGGGCCCTGCATGTCTCCCTGTGTCTGGTTGGGTGTCCTGTTGTTTCTCATCCTCACCTTCAGGTACCTCTGGCCAAAATACAAACTATTTTTTACCAGAAGAGGCATCAGTTGTTTAAGCCTAATACACTATAATCTATCATTGAAGTTGACCATTCAGTCTCATAACACTCTTTCTTCAGTAATTACTGCCTTTGTTGCTACTGTGAATCCCCTTTTAGAACACTGTTGTTATTATTATTTCGTTAGGTGAAGTAAATATGGGTTTTATGCAAGTAAAAAATGAAATAAAATCATGATTTCAGTTGTTACTAATTGCGAAAGTGCTGTAACTGAAAATACCTAGACTGCATTAATTACCCTCTGTTCAGAAGGATATGTGTACTGGTTCATTCTACCCTGTAATAACTGGAGCTTACCCATTGTTTAATCTACTAAAGCTTAAAATAAATACATACATCCATACATCCATACATCCATACATCCATACTTGCATACATACATACAGTACATGCATACATACGTACATGCATACATACATACATACATACATACATACATACATACATACATACATACATACATACATACATACTTACATACTTACATACATACATACATAGGGTACATACATCCATACTTACATACATACATACATACATACATACATACATACATACATACAGTACATGCATACATACATACATAGATACATACATACATACATAGGGTACATCCATCCATACTTGCATACATACATATATACATACATACATGCATGCATACATACATACTTACATACATACATACATACATACATACATACATACATACATACATACATACATACATACATACATACATACATACATACATACATACAGTACATACATACATACATACATACATACATACAGTACATACATACATAGATACATACAGTACATACATACATACATAGATACATACATACAGTACATACTTACATACATAGATACATACATTCAGTACACACATATATACATACATACATACATACATATATAAATAAAAATGGCACAGTCTAATAGGTTGTCAAAAGTATCAAAGTATCAAATATCAGATACTAATGATATAATCAATATTAAAAGTTGTATCAAAACTAGATCAAGTATCAGAACTGAAAAAAACCAAACACATAACTGTACAAAATATGACTTTATTGAACAGTATCATCTTGAGTTATATCAAAATTTGTGTAAGATCGCAAGGTATAATAAACAGATGTATTAGTAATAACAATATTGTCTAAAAAAGAGCTTATAAAATGATCATTTGGCCATCAAAATCAGTATCAAGAATCGAGTACATTCTTCAGTACTGAAATGAGCTTGACATTTGTGTATTGTGACAACACTGCAAACTAATAATGTAACAAATTATTATTACTAATTAACATTAACTAATGTTAAGTCTATTTTCTCTAAAGATAATGATTTCAATTATGAAGCAAATTTTCGTGGTTTAACTTTTTGCCATGATTAAGCAGCCCTAATTGAAATATGAGTTGAAAAATACAAAAAATAAAAAAAAAAATCCAGCTAGTTCAGTCTGTTTTCAGTTGCATTTTACTTTTAGGCTACATCCCCCAGTCCAGTGACTTCCCCACTGAAACCATTCACTTTTATTGTGTAAATGAAGTTGCTTTTGGTTTTCCCTGGCATGTTTTCTTTCTGAGTCAGCCTCACCTGACCTGCGCCTGGGGCCAGATCGATGCGCTCCTCGGGCCCCCGTGTCTGTGAACGGCCAGACATCACCAATCGACCACCACAACAACCGCACGAGCCGAGCGCCGAGTCATCGATCCACCGAGAGAGCTGTCATCGTCCAGCCGACACAGGTGAAGGAAGACGGGGCTCCGAGCACCGTGGACACCCGGGGAAAGGAGAAACCGCTGCTCCGGACAGCCGCAAAACCTCCACCATGTTCGAGGCTCTGGTCAGCGACCTCCTGAACCGGTTTATCGGGGATTACGTGGAGAATTTGGACAAATCGCAGTTGAAGATAGGCATCTGGGGAGGTGAGCGCTGCTAGCATATGGGCTACATTGGACACAACGCGGAACCCCTTAAAGAAACGCGACTATTGAAACATTCACGGGGCAATCTAAATAGACAGCCCTTGATAAATATCGGATTGTAGCTAATATTAAACCGCTAAGGCCGCGCTAAACTTCGGCTTAGTTCACATGACAGCTCGGTTAGCAGTGGCCTGAAAAGTCAAAGCTTAATCTGGCGTAATGACGCTTGTATCTTCAAAACAAGGGAGTAGCTTCAGTGCTGTGATGCGAATTAAAAATGCTAACTTCACGCCTGACATTAGCTATTTTCTTTTTTTAAATGAGCCGAAATATCAAACGTATTACACATAATAACTTACACTGTTTTTAACGTTTGTACATGATTTGTTTATTGGCTAGAAATGTAGTCAATTTTAAATTCAACGCTTATCCAATATGGGTTTGTAAGACGACAGATCAGCTTTAGAATATACAACGTCGCGTCTATTTTCTCTATTAATAACGTTTTAGTAAATTTGCAATGAATGTAATTATGTCTCCAAAATATTTTTAACAAGTTCAACCCTGTGTGAATCCCCATATGGGTCCAAAAGATCTTATAGAGGCGGAAAGAGTTAAAAAGGGAGGACAGTAAACAAGCTAATGTAATTAAGCTAAATTACGAAGTTATTATCTTTCAGCCCTGGCCACATCCTTTTATTTAGCCATGTTTGAACAATGGGACGTGGCATTAAAGTGTATATTACAGAGGTGCAGCAGATCACATGGTTTGTTTACATAGCCAAACTCTGCTCATTCATTATTTCCCATCCTACTATAGCCTATCTAATCCACCTTCAAGTAATCAGCTGTTGTAGTTGCAGTATTGCTGTTGTAGTAGTGGCTTAAAAAAGTAGCATATTAACACACTACTAACATGATCAAGTTGTGCAATGGTAGTGAATCTCGGGTCATTGTCTTGGCTTCCTCATTCTAGCTGACATGTCATACCTGTTCAAAGCATGTTAGACAAGTCCGCAACGGCTATTTACATGTTTAGTGTTTTGTAAAAGATGTAATTAACTTGATTCTGTAACCATATTACCATGTCACTAAAGGCACACTTTGAAACTTTTATAGCATTAATCATATCTGTCTTCTGGGGGACATGGTCAGATCTGTGGAGAGTGCATGTTTTTCAAGTAATTAAAGGTGCTGTACCTGATTTTTACAGTCTTAAAAAATGTGAAAAATAGAGCTAGTTGATTTTAAATGGTTTGCAGTGCAGTTTGCAGTTATTAGTCACTGATCTTATGCATTCAGAGTATCCTAATTATTCACTGCAATGAGTTTATAAGCGCCTTTCACAACTTTCTGAGATCAAAGAGAACAGTACAGTTCGTGATTATCGTACAATAAAATACTTGCTTAATTGCAGACAGTACACAGCAGACTTATTTTGACCTCAATAGATACTTATGCAATATATCTGTACTGGGGCAAGACAAATATGTGTTTAAATACATGAAACATTTGGGTACAAGGCCTTTAAAACACCTAATTATACAAATTCCATGTTTTTTTCTAGCTACTTTGAAATTCCCAATGTTCTCTGCATTAATAAAACTACTCAAAAGGATACATATAGGAATGCTGTTAAACTTATCACAACAGCAGTTTGAGCTACAGTGCTTTTCAGTTTCGTTTCTAAGTAAGATCCACAGGAGTCCAGGGACAGTTTATGTTACTTATTGTAGGAGAAATGAGGAAGTGTAAGTCTGTGAAAGTATTATTATCACATGCATTCAGCTGCTTTACCTCAGAGGCTGTAGTTCTAGTCAAGTTAGAGTTTGGACTGACAATAAACATAACTAAATGATTATACAATTTGAAAAGTCACAATTTTGAAACCAAGCTGCAAGTTTGTTAAGTTTTAAAATGATATCTGCAAATAAGTAATATCTTTGAATCTCCATGTGGTCTTGTTCTGTGTGAAAGCTGCTACCCAACAGCTTACTAACTTCCTCCAAATGAACTACTTCTTTGATGTTTTCCTGTCAGGTTTTAGACCCCCACCACAGACTGAGACTGCTCTTATCAAGGTGACAAATGACATCCGCCTGAACACTGATACAGCCAAACGAGCATTAAGACAGCTGCAGTACATCCAGAACACGGCTGGTCGGGTCCTGACTAGAACCAGGAAGTACGGGCACATAAGTCCTGTGCTCAGGTCTCTGCACTGGCTCCTGTGGCTCAGAGAATAGACTTTAAAGCGGCTCTGCTTGTGAACAAGTCTCTCCATGGCCTAGCACCAAAGTACATCTCTGACATGTTAGTGCCTTATGAACCATTTCACACTCTGAGGAATTCTGGGACCGGCCTCCTGCTGGTGCCCAGAGTCAGGACTAAACATGGGAATCAGCGTTGGACTGTCAGAATACAAAGTTTTGAAGGGCACTACATTGCTGAAGTAAATATAGATGATAAACGATAATATTGAAATGAAAAAATAAAGCAGAATTATCCCCTATTCTAAATGTACAGTTAATAAAATATGAGCTGCAATAAATAAATAACAGAATGCAACTCTTAGGAATTTAGTTTGTATCTATAATGGGTCATAGAAGGTATGATAATTCAACCTTTTACAGCTCAAATCTCATCACCGAACAGAAAAATGACCAAAAGAGGTTAAGTTGAATCCATTATATTAAAAATGTGCTTTCAAACTGTATTAAACGTGTGTGTCATTTGTCCCCATTTGTTTTTGTGTCTTTGTAGGAAATGTGGTGTTGGAAAACCTGAAAGTCAAAGAAAATGCCCTGGTGAGTCCTGCCCTGGTTCAGATTTCATCTGACATAAGAACAAAGAGTGGAAGATTTTTAAAAGCCAGTGAAATGTTTGTGAAGTTATGTCTACTAATAGTTTTTTATTTTTTGTTTTGGGTTTTTTTTTAGCAAATTGGCCTAAAATGTCATTAGCTGCTTACTTATTGTATGACATGGTTTGATAAAGTAGTTAGCCAAATTCAGTTGGGAATTAGCCTTTTCTTTGTACCTTCCCATGCTCCACTTTCTATTGAAAAACATATACTCTCCTATTACATTACTGCAGTGTCAACTATTGTATTGCTCTCATGGGTGAGTAATAGTGTTGTCATGGAAACAAGTCATCAAAATGTCACAAGAGGAAGCTGAAACCCTTGAAAAGTAAAATGCCATCTGTTTTAACTTCTGCATATTATTGTCACAGCTGTACATTATTGGCCTAATGCAATTTTTTATACAAAGCAAGAATAGTAAGTAAATTACTACTCATTTTCTTAAGTATCTGCTCAAATGTCAAAAGTCTACTTTGGATTCTAGTTTGTATTGATTTTTGCTGTGGGTTTAGTAGCCAAAAATGCATTCAGTTCAAAGTGTTTTTGCTTTAAAATGGTATATTTGAAAAAGTAAGAACAAATATTCCAAATAAGTACTCAAGTATTTGCTGAAAATACTACATAGAAACCACTTGGAATTTGATAAATGTTAGATTTGGGATAGTGTGGTAGACAAACCATTAAGCACAAATTGTTACATTTGAAAGAATATGCCTCATAAGTTCACTAACGTCATGGTTGACTTGTGAGGACTTTGGTCACACTTTGTTTCGTGCCTTTAGACTGGGATATGTATATTGTTGACTTTCTATTGTAGTAACAGTACACCACCAGCCATAATCAATTTGCCAGTATTGACTTTACAGCTGCAGTGACATGTGATGTCATGTGAGTTTGTCAGTCATGTTCAGTCATGTGTGTCTGATCACTGGTTTATCGGGTTCTAGTGGTCGGAGCCTAGTCTAATGATTTCTATGTAAACCACAACTGACACATGGTCACAGTGCTAAACCATAGCATCAAATGTGTCTACTAGTGTCGGGCAAATACAGTGTTATAACCAGTGTTGGGAACCCATTACTAGTTAAAACTTAAACTTAAAACTTAACTTAAAAAATAAGAAATATATTACACTACTTAATTTTGTTTGTTACAGTGCTTAGGGATTACTTTATTTGTAACTGATATTTAAATGTTTTAAGATATTTTAAATAGAGGTAAAGAACAAATGAGCTGTTTTAACTGGATAGAAATGGGTAAAAAAGTTATGTCTGTGGGTTTTTCAATTTTAGCTCCTCCAGCGTTGCTAATTTAAGCGCTCCTCCCACATATGTTGTTTCTTTGTGTTGTAAGTAACTCATATTTTGTTAGTATTCTATCATTTAATTATCCTGTTTTCATAGTATTGTGCTACACTACTACGTTGATTTAAATTTAATTTAATAGATCTCTGCTAAAAACAGTCCACTCAAGGGCAATTTGATTTTGAGACATTTGTACAATTATCTTTAAAATGATTGTACTGTTTTCTATTGTGATCTCTATAATCACATTTAATTGCTGATTCTGTGTAAATCTTATGTGCTGCTTCTGTTTTGTTTTAGAGTGAGTTTGACGTCCCCTTCAGAATTAAAGCTGGACAGATCAGTGAGTGTTTTTTTTACTGTATTTAAATGGTAAATAATCACATTTTAGGTTTCTACCTCAACTCTTGTTAATCTAAAGCTGTGTCTGAATGTCCCCCTAGCCCCTAAGCCCTCATTCACTACACAGCCCCGCACTCTTTAATGAACTATAAAGTGCACTCATTCACAGAGCGATTCACACTCCGGTCACTACATTCGGGTCACTCTGGCATCTGGATAAAAAAAAAAAAGTCAACTAAACTGATACAATTTGCTTTTTGTCATAAATAATGATCAGATTAGACTGGCACAAATCTTGTATGGACTAATAATAATCATACAAGTTTTTATCAAGCTGGATCTCACTTAAATGGACTAGATTATTTGCTTTTATGTCTGAGATGTGGAAATTATTGATCTTTAAGCAGCTCGGGTAAAGGTAAGTGGCTAACGCTAGCAACATTACACCATAACAGTATGTTTAAGAGTGATCTATTCATAATCAGGATCTACAGTGCGATAAACCAGCGCTTCTATCTGCTTCATTCAGTCATGTTGTATCCAGTAAAAGGCCTGTTGCTGTCCGCTGTTGATTTTCCAACTCTCGCAACATGTTGTGGCCTTAGTAGGGAAGAGTATGGACATTTGGAGACAGCGAAAGTGTCATTCATACATACACGTTGTGAACTTTGGCCGTTGATTTTCAGGTAAATTAACCTTGAAGATCCCATGGAAGAACCTGTACAGTGAGGCTGTGGTGGCAACACTGGAGGGGCTCTATCTGCTGGTGGTCCCTGGGTCAAGTAAGACACAAGTCTCCTCAATATTCATTCATTGTACTAATATTTTCATTTAACTAAACAATCAAAAGAGGCCAGGCAGAGGAAAAGGCATGACCTACTTTAGACCACTTGTTTTGATGACTGAAAATAAAGTGACCAGCTTATGAACAGGGGGCCTGATCTCGCTGTTCCTTACACACAAAATGCATGTAGTAAGCGTAGGCCTGACAGTTACTATATCGACTTATCATTCAGTTTATGACTCCTTATAGATTCAAACAGACTACTAAAGTGTCTCATTCTGATATTTATTTAGTGCAGTTTGTGTTTTTTAAACCATATTAGAACAGTGTTATAACAGTAGAACTTTTTTTTTTTTTGGGATAATCCTGCTTGAGGCTTGAGCCACAGCAGCCCCAGGACTTCAGACATCGCCCTCTCAGTGTGAGGAGTATATGAATAATGCTGTTGTGACACAACTGTCTGATCTGGTCTGATCTCTGAACCGAAGCAAAGCCCAGTGTGGTGTGGAGTGAGTGAATAATGCACACAGTTGTAACATGACTTTGAATGTCTGCAAAGCACTATGTAAGACTAATGCTTTATTATTATTATTGTTATTATCATTAATCATTTTGGAGCTGAAGTCATCAACATTCCCTGGGGATGTGAAGCTAACTGTAGGCACTGCTCCGTCTGAGGCTTTGTTAGATTTTAATCTGAGCTTTATTTTAACTCAATCTGACCATAAAGAGCTGACTTAGCTGCAACTACAACAGGTGAGCTGATTTGTGCTGTTAAAGAAGTCCCTCTCAAATAACAAGCTAGAAAACATTAGCCAACTGTTTTTCAGTCACTTTCACCTTTTTTGTTGAAAATTAAACATGTAACAGGACCATCAATTCTCATACTGATGACAAGCTCTTGATAATGTGCTGTGTAAATCCATTAGGTAATTTTTTGACTGTGTTTGCTAATATGCACATTCCGTCACCATGGTACCTGTTGAAAATTCTGCAATCTCAATAAGACTCACTGATATGATAATACTGTGTGAATGAGTGTTCTGAGTTGTGCTGTTTGTTGCAGTTGAGAGGGGTTCCAGCAGCTGCCCCTATGGTAAAGTCTGAGAGCAGGTCTCTGGTGAAGGTGTCTGGGTGGAGGTCTGAGGTGGAGCAGAGGGTTTGATCAGGGGGTAGATCTAGTGTCTTTGACCACTTTGTTCTTTCATTTCAACCTTAAAGTGCATATGACAGGTTTTCATGTTTTTCATTCTGACTTGGTTTGGTGGGATAGCACCTGTGGGAAATATTTATCATAGTTTTACATCAGTTAAGAGACAGTTTGCTGAGAAAAGTAGGAAACAAAAAGTTGGAAAATACAGAAAGTAGCGGTGAATCTCTGTATCCATGTCACCAATTGTCATCAATTCTTTTCAAAATACAGAAACAATTTACGCACAAGGAAGGCATTTTTCTGCCTGTTTAAACAATCATTTAACAAAATAAAGGAGTTGTCATCTATTTTCATTAGTCTAATCATAACTGTTATGTAATTTAGACACGTTTTGGCCCTTATAAACATTATGGTTGCAATTACAAAACATGAAAAGACTTGGACAGATTTGTATTAAAATCTTAAATGTATGGTAGCTGCAATTTAGAGTAATATGGGCCCTTTGCATTATTAATTTCATTATTTTCTGATCTGTTATAGTTTTGTTTCCTCATCACAAACAGACCTGGAGTTGTGTTTTGTTTCATTCAGGCACAGACCCTGCATATTTAAGCTGATCATTTGGATGATTTCAGCTCTGGAATTGCCAATATCTAAAGTTAATAACTAAAGGTAAAAGGTAACTGTTAACTTGAAAACTATGACATCACAAGGTGGAACAGAGCATTTTGAGTTTTGGAGATGTAGAGAGGATTATATTCAGGGATCAATGAAACATGTGAATGAAACAAAACACAGCAGGTATGTTTTTAATTAGATAGCAACATTCTAACGTGGCTTAAAACGCTCAAGAATCCATTTTGTGTAATATAGGACCTTTAACCTTTCATATGCACTTTAAAGTATATATATAAAAAAAAATAAAAAAAAACACCGAGGAGCATGTCGTGAATCTTACCATCTGATTACATCGGCCGTCCCAAATATGTTTAGCTCTGCAGAGGGAGATTGCCTGAATCAATTGCTCGAATTTGCATGAATCAAATCAAACACAAGTCAGTTTGGGAGAATGTATAGGGAATGTATAACTCCTAACTTCCTATTTCTTCAAGTAGTTTTGAGTAGTTTCTTACACGGGGATACACAAGGTCTGGGTTTTGATTTGGCAGGTGGAAACAAACATAATATCTACTAATGATAAACAACACCCTTCTCGCCATCGTGTTTGAATAGAATAAAGTTTTATTTTGACTTTTGACTTTTTGTAGCGATAAAGTACGATGCAGCGAAGGAGGAGAAGTACCAACAGGAACTCAAGCAGAGGGAGCTGCAGAGGATCGAAGATGCTTTGCAAATGGCCACCCGCCGAGGTGAGGCTTTGACCTTTGAACTCCAACCTCTCGCACTAATACTGTTTAAAAGGTTATGGTGTTTACAGCTGGATCATGTCGCTTTCTGCTTAATGCCTGTCTAATGATGCTAATTAATACACTCCCTGAAGTGATTTTGCCTTTTCATGCCATCTGTGTGTAATTAACTGAAGCTTGGTCGCAATTAGAAGTATTCAAAATCGTTTAAAATTTTTTGAGGATGTTTTGGAAAAACTGAGTGCTCAATAATTTCAAGAAACATTTGCAATTTTAATATCTAATACTGTGTTATTAGATTACTTGATATGTATTATTAAATGATATGGTATTGAGATACTGGAGCTTTTAGAGCGTAATATTCTGGTAAAAGCTTGTAACCCTGTAATTTAGTTTAGACAAACATATTCTGAAATGTCCCTGTGTGTCAGATGCCCTCCCTGTGTCTCCATGGGGTCTTTTCTGTGGAAAAGCTGTTAGCCCTGTAGTTTAGACCTCTACAAACATATTCTGAAATGCATGAGAGTTATTTCATTTATTATTAGTTTAATATATCTTCTCCCATATGTTAAAGATTGAGGACATCAACACATATCATAACATAAAAAATAAAGTTGTGAAATGCTCTGGTACTGTAAGATACTTGGTTTGTTAAATGTGCTGTGTTGACCTCCTGTGTGTTGTCCACGCTGCGTTTGCTGTCAGCGTCTCAAACCGGAGACATGCTTTTCAATCTGGAGACAGTGGTTTACAAGGACCCTCACCACGGTAACTCTAGAAAGGACTTAGACAGTAAACATACATGCACGTACTTCATATATGATAGTTTAAATACCTGATCATTTTCTGTTTGAATACCTGATCATTTGAGTTGACGCCTGGTTGTAGTAGAAGTATTATTAGTTTGTTTGTGTATGCATGCTGTGTCTTCTCCCTGTCTGGAAAGCCCATTCTTGTGTATTCTGTACTACACTGTTTGTTTATGAAAAGGCCGTTACAGTGTGCACTCTTTTCATTTTTCGTTTATCTGTTTGTTTTATAATGACTGCCAACGGTGTTTGGATTGAAATATGTTTATATTTAAAACTTAGCAGTGGGGTTAATTCAGTTAATTATAGTGATCACTTATGCAACATTTAGACGTCTATTTGTTAGAAGAAATTGTTTGTTTGAAAAACGTCACTTTCAGCCCGTACTAGATTTAAGATTTGCTTCTATTATGAATAAAAAAAAAATCTGCTTAAAGGGCCCATATTACACTATTTTCTGGTCTATGCTATAATGTTTCCTCATCACAAACAGACTTATGTTTTTGTATGTTTTTGAAGAAGTAACAACATTCTAACCTGGTTTAAAGCTCGCAAGTCAATTTTGTGTAATATAGGGCCTTTAATCATGTCTTCTTACCCAAATCCCAGATATGTTCTTCCAAAAGAAAAGTTACATGCCAAACATTGTCGGAAGTCACTGATTTAGTAAAGGTGCTACCTGATTTTTCTTCCTAAAAATGTGAAAACAGAACTTCATTTTAACGCCCCGGACATCCTAATTATTCACGATGATGAGTTTATAAGCACTTTTCAGAGACCAGGTCAGACTTTGCTCAAATACATGGAAGAAATTGGGTACTGGACCTTTAATAATTTCTAGGATTCCTTATTCCTTCCCTGTTCATTTGCATGCTTCACTGTGTGTATGTTCTCTGCTTTCATGTTCTCTTTTCTAACTCACTCACTCTCTTTAACGCTGCCAAAGTCTCTAAAGGACACAAAAAACAAAAAAAGCATAAAAAAGGTTTGAAGAAACTCACGAAACGGCACGACCACAACAAGGGTAAGTCTCGTAAGTGTAAATGAAGTGTGACAAATTTGAAACGTGCTTAGAAATATGAACAAATCCCTCTAGTTGAAACTGAGCAGGAGAGGTCTAAATTCAGGTGGAATTTGCTGTTTAACTGTCAGATTGCAGATGTTTTGACCTGGATTATGGCTAATATCTCTCTAATTCCTGGGCTTATCCACATGAAACAAAAGCTGACGCAAAGTTCAGTGTCTTCTCTGCCAGGATAAATACAAAAGTGAAATTATTTTTTTCACAATAGCTTCAGAAACTGGTGCCATTATTCAACCCCAAAGACGTGATGTTGTCACTTGAAATAACTTTAAGCCATGAGATTATTATGGAAAGTTTCTGGAACCAATGCCAAACAAATAATAACAAAGTTCAGCATCTGTGGATTAATTTGGCGATTTCTTTCAAAAACAAATCTCCCATAGAGTTAGATAGGCCCCTACACAACTAAAATAATTACATCATTAAATTTTAGAAGGTGAATGCAACCTATTGTCAGAGTCAAATCTTGATGTATTTACCATCATATAAAATAACAGTGTATGTTATTACAGAGAAAGCTGCGGAGGAGAAGAAGGACACATTTGTGGAGAAACTGGCCACTCAGGTGATCAAGAACCTGCAGGTGAAGATCAGCAGCATCCACCTGCGCTACGAGGACGACGTAAGCAACAATACTGTTTTGAATTCTCATTAGTCACATCACACAGCCCTGCTTCAGGCCACAATGGGTGGTGCTGTCCACAGACTGATATCTGTCAGTCTGTCCCAGGCATGTTGCGGTATGATGACCACAGCCAAAATACCACAATGTGAAAGTATACAGTGGAATCACGATTTTTATAAAGAAAAAAACAAGGGCCTTCTTTACTAAAATAGTAAAATATGGTATAATGTTCCTTTCTTATGATTTACTTTGCTGTGCACATGTCACAATAATCTGGGCTAAACAAGTATCCTACAGTGATTAGGTTTAGGCACTAGGATGGGCAAATGGATTCAGATAGACTGTTCCTTCCTTTTTTACATTATTATAGACCTAAATCTGGTCATTTCTAGGTGATGAGGGGTGCTGCTTTTTTGCTGTCAGTAGCGTCAAGAAGTGCAATCTCCTGGTATTGATCTCATGGTATTTTAATAGCGCAGTATACTTTAATAATGGTGATCTCATCCTCGTCCCTGGAAAGCTGTGGCTACAGAAGTGAAGGACAAATGAATAATAGCTTTCTGTAGCACTTTGAGAAGTCTGTGAAGCATAATTTAAATCCAAAGCATTATTCGTCGACAGTTCACTTATTTTACATTTTGATTTCAGGTCTCTGACCCAGAGCGCCCCGTGTCTATGGGAGTCACCCTGTCAGAGCTCAGCCTGCAGGTGAGATGAACGCCACACTTTGCATAATAGGGTGTCTCTGAGTTTCTGAGTGATAAACACTGTTGCAATTAAAAACAAAATATTACATTTTTTGAAAAGTCAAAAGTCCTCAAAATGACGCCTACAATAGTAATTTGAAACCCATGAAAAAATGGTCCTAAAAGCTAATTTTTCACAAAACAAACCGCAGTTGTTTACCTATTAGCCACATGTATAACTGTTGAAAATGTGTAACTTTTCAAGATATTTTCTAAAAAAGATTGTTGCCAGGATCACCCCCTGCATGCATATATTTCTGCTCTGAAATAACCCATGTTAAGAGATAGGCCTCATGATAGATATTTTGATTAATTCTGTAATAGTAATCATTTCTGTTCATGTTTTCAGACGACAGATGAGAACTGGAAAGCATGCATCCTGAACGAAGCGGCCAAAATCATCTACAAGGTAATTCTTCTATAAGTTCAAAAATGTTTTATTTTCTACTTTTCTCACAGACTGCCACGTACATACTTACACACTATATTACTGATATAAAACTATGGTGAGTATTTCCTTAATGTACTATCCCACCAAACCAGTTAAAGATTTGAAGAATACATACTACCAGTCAAAAGTTTGGTCACACCCTCTCAAAGAAAAAAGCAAAGAGATGGCTACTTTGAGGATTTGTATATACAAACGTATTTTGTAGTTTTTTGAGTTATTTAACTTTTTTTCTTTGGTACATAATTCCATACATGATACCTCATATATTTGATGTCTTCTGTGTGTATATAAAATATAGAAAGTAATAAAAATAAAGAAAAAAAATGACTTTTGACTGGTAGTGTATATCTGTCCAAAGCATTTACATATCTCTTATTTTTCCACAGCTGGGAAGTCTCGAGTGTCTCTGCGCCTACTGGAACGTTCACAGCGCCATGTTTTACAAAGCCTCTTGGGAGGACATCATTGTGAGTTTATTTCAGTATTTTATTTGTTTATCCAAATATTCGGCTCTAATGGATCTACATTACATTTCTTAGGAGATGTTGAAATCTGGAATCAGCACTAAAACAAAGGAGCAGCCTCACTACCAGTACAGTAAGTCAGAATATTTGTTATTATTATTATTTTTAATATTTTCATTAGGGCAGCAAAATTAATCACAATCAAATCAAATTAAAATTGCACAATGAGCAAATCACAAAGTCTGCGATTTTTAAAGTACCATAATTTCCTCCACAAACAACAAAATCTCCTGTTTAACTGCATAAAAGCTGCTAGACCTGTATTTTACATCAGTACAAACATGTTCTGAAATGTGATTCTTGTATTAGTTTTTGTCAATTCTTCTGGACGTGTTTAAAATTTGAAATTTGAACAGAATCCCATTATCTCAATGCTTGTCAAATCACAATTAGATCATTTGCCCAAATCATTCTTCATTGCCTTTGGAATCTTCATTTCATTTTTCCTAACTGATTTCTGTTTTTGGTAGTTTTTAAGCCGATCTTTGCCTCGGCCAAAATGTGCATAAACCCGATCGCAGAGGTGGAGCTGAAGATGCCCAAAGCTCAGCTGCAGCTCGAGGTTCAGAACATCGCCATAGAGATAACCAAGCCTCAGGTAAAACTGTACTCTGCAATCTAACAGTCTCCAGAGCCAAAGCCAAAAGCATGTTGATTCACTAGAGTATTTTGACTTAAAAAGGCTTGTGGACTTTCTGCTCCCAGTCGTACTGTCATTGTAACTTTTGGGCTAGTCAGTTAGTCCTGTTTAAGACCTGGTTTAGATCTGGTGATACTACAACATACATTTTTAATAGGTGGTAAGATTGAGAACTACCGCAATAACTTTTGACAATTTTTTAATGAAACCTTTCTCTTCCATTCGTCTTTCAGTACTTGGCTATGGTGGATGTGCTGGAGTCCATAGATTCTATGGTGAAGAATGCGCCCTACAGGAAGTTCAGGCCTGAGGTCCCAGTCCACACAAACGCTGCTGTTTGGTCAGTATTTTTCCACCTTTATTTTTATAGTTCATCATCTTCACCAGAGAGCGGTGTTGAAAACTTTGAATTATACATTTATAAAAGCGCCATATAGACCCTGGCCAACTGAGGGACAGTATAAAAGAACCATATTACACTATTTTCTGATCTATGCTATAATGTTGTTTCCTCATTACAAACATACCTGGAGTTGTGTTTTGTTTAACATACAAACCCTGCATATTTAGGCTGAGTTCTTCCCTCAAATAGAAAACACTCTGTTCCACTTTGAGATTCTAACATGGCTTAAAGCTCACAAGAGTCAATTTTGCTTAATATAGGACCTTTAATACTCACACATGCCCAAAGGGAATTGTCAGTCCTTTCAGCACTGCCCTCATGTGGTGAGTAAGGATGTAAGTTACATCTTTGACTTTGCTCTTTCAGGTGGAGATATGCCTTTAATAGCATCATGGAGGTCCACGTCAAACGCTGCAGTAAAATGTGGTCATGGTACAGTATCAAACAGCACCGCGAGACTCTGAAAGCCTACAGAAATGCATACAAGACCAAGCTCCTGAACACCAGCAAGACCAGCCAAGAAATTGAGCAAAATATACAGGTCTGACCCTATCTGACCCTCTCCTCTGCATTGTCCGCTCCATCTGACCCTCTCCTCTGCTCCATCTGACCCTCTCCTCTGCTCCATCTGACCATCTCCTCTGCTCCATCCGACCCTCTCCTCTGCATCCTCTGACTCTCTCCTCTAAATCCTCTGTTCCGTCTGAACCTTTTTTTTTTCATCAGGATTTGGAAAACGTATTGGATGTCTTCAACATAACTTTAATTCGTCAACAAGCTAAAACCGAGGTAAGTTTTAACACTGAGATAATACAAAATTCTTACTGGAGTGTTGTTTAACTCATCTTTTTGTTGTGCAGGTGATCCGCTCAGGACAAAAGTTGGTGGCGAAAAAGTCTGCGGGGCAAAAACAGGGCTGGTTTGGAGGATGGTTCGGGAAAAAGGCTAAAAAAGATGAACATGAGCAGGAGGAAAGCAAAGAGACTGAGGGTAAGTGGCAGAGTGGTTAGCACGTGCCTCACAACAAGAAGGTCCCTGGTTTGATTCTAGAGTTTGCATGTCTTTGTCTATGCGTGATTCATTACTAGGTTTTCAAATCAACTTAAGACATGCACAACTTTAACTTTGCATTATGTCCCATAAGAAATGTGCACTGTGTAACTGATGGAGGGTCTGTCTCCTGCTTGTTTCCATGGAGATGTTATTGCTTTGCCTGGAATGTTCCACAGTATAGAACTGATATATATTTTTTTTTATTTAGGTGCCTTATTGCTCTATAACATGGCCTGGTAGCATTACCTGCTAGTTTAATGCCATATTGTGAAACATTCCTGGCAAAGCAATAACATCTCCATGGAGACAAGTAGGTGGCAGGCCTGTTACCAGGAAAGTTACATAGTGTACCTATAACAACTTGATGTGACATAAACACACTTTTTTTTTTTTTCTCCATTATAGTCTGCATTTTGTTCTATCATGACGACAATTTAAGTCATCAATTCATTAAATCATTTCAGTGTCTGGTTTGGATGATATCATGACCGCTGAAGAGAAACAGAAACTCTACACAGCCATCGGATACAGCGGCAGCTCCCACAACCTGACTCTGCCCAAGGAGGTACGTCCCCTGCTTCACAACAGAACTAGTTCATTTTAAACAGTTTGCATCATAATTATTCACCGCGGTGAATCTAAACAACAGCTTTCAGAGGGAAAAGCGGATTTGGAGTCACGGTAATGCTAACAACAACTAGCATGCAAAGTAGATACTTCCTGGTTTGTGGATGATAAAAACGCTTCCTGTAGCTCAAAGAATAGACCTTAAAGCAGCTCTGCTTGTGAACAAGTCTCTTCATGGCCTAGGTCCAAAGTACATCTCTGACATATTGGTGCCAATGAACCATCTCACACTCTGAGGACTTAAGGGACCGGCCTCCTGCTGGTGCCCAGAGTCAGGACTAAACATGGGGAATCAGCATTTCAGTTTTATGCAGCTAAAACCTGGAACAGTCTTCCTGAAGATGTAAGACAGGCCTCTACTATGATGACAATGTTTAAATCCAGGCGCAAAACAGTTCTGTTTAGCTGTGCATATGCCTGAAAGGCTTTTATTCTGCACTCTTTTGAGTTAATGTTTTAATATTGTTTTGATTTGTGTGATTTCAACAACTTTCTTATTCTGTAAAGCACTTTGAATTACCTTGTGTACAAATTGTGCTATACAAATAAACTTGCCTTACCTTGCCTAAAATTAGATGCACATAGCACACAGTGGTCTCATTTTGACCTAATTTTGACCCTGCTTTTTCAATATAAAAATTTCTCAATTACACGAAAAAAATGGATACAGTCCTTTTAATGAACCATATCTTTGTTTATCTGCAGTATGTGGCTGTCGTGGTGCGTTTCCAGCTGCTGCGTACCTCAGTGACCATCAGAGAAAAGCCTGAAATTCCTGAAATCCTCAAAGTCCAGATCATCGACTTGAGCACCAAGATCTCCCAAAGACCAGGCGCCCAGGCCATCAGGTAAGACTGACCAAAACCCATACTTACAAATATTAGCCATAGCAGAATTTCTTAAATCCTATTTCATGTATTTTGAGAAAATACAAAATGCCTATGTCAATAAGATAACTGGGGCAGTTTGTGTTTTTTTGGCTGTAAAACTCCAATGACAGAGCCAATGACACCTACACATGCAGCAGGGTCTGTGGAGTGGAATGAGACTGAAAACTCAATTTGGCCAAAAAATGACTTGGGCTTTATGCTCTAAGACCGGCAAAATCATGTCTCTTTGTTTTTTGGATATTCAGTACTGAACTTTATTCATGGAGATTTCTTTTGCTTCTACTTTTTTTGCTAATTGGAAATGGTAATTTACATAATTTGTCATTATTGTCATGCATACTGTAAATAAATAATCTGTAAAAACTAAATTGTCCTGTTTGTTGTCAGGTTGGAGGCGGCTCTTCAGCACTGGTATGTGACAGGTTTACAACAACAGGGGGCAACACCATCCCTCATCACCTCTATGGGCGACTCCAGCTCCTCTCTGCTTAACGTGGCGTTTGAGATTAACCCAGAGCAGACCACAGCCGACCAGCTGCTCAGGGTCCACTCCCAACCTGTGGAAATCATCTACGACGCGGTGAGATTTTGGCAACTACCACTTTCATTTACCTCTATGCATAATTTATCAGCTTTGCTTATTTAAGATAAGACAAAATTTTATTGTCCATAAAGCGAAAATTTGGTTTAGATATCTGCAGCCAGTCCCATTTATTTGAAAGTTTAGTCAACATTGTGGGATTAAACGGCTGACATTACCCGATTCAGAACCTTACCCAATTTGACAGTTTTTCTAAATGTACACGCCCACATACTTTGGAGCCAGTGCTGAAGTTTCTATAGTAACCATATTTTGGACGAATCACAGTTTTGAGATTTGTTTGTATTTAATCTTGGAATCTAATCTGTTTTACTGATAAGTACTTCCTCAGTGTCTCTGAAAATGATGTATTTAAACTGTAAAAAAAACAGAGCAGAGCTGAGTGAAGTCTGACTTTCGTAAAAAACACTTTGATATTAAAGGTCAAATATACATATTACAGTTTTTGCTTCTTTTTCTTAGTATGAAGGTTGCAGTGAATTGATCAAATGTTGATATGAATATATTTAAGTTGAGTTATACTTGTGGCTACAGCAGACTGAACACAATAAACACATTTAAAAGGTTTAATAGGCTAAAATAAAAAGATGCCAAATGGGGGCATGACGGCCACTAAACACCAGAAGACCTAATATGTCCTCTTTAAGCTATTCTGTTTATTTCTTCTCCTACAGCTGACAGTAAACAGTTTGGTAGACTTCTTTAAGACTGGAAAAGGAGTGGATCTGGAGGTGCTGACTTCTGCCACTTTGTCCAAACTGGAGGAAATCAAAGAAAAAACTGCATCAGGTCTGTGCAGCCTTTGGAAATAATTTATTAAAACAACTTTATGGTCATTATTGTATTCCTCTCATGCAGGTTTATCGCACATCATTGAAACCAGGAAAGTTTTTGACCTGAAGATTGACCTAAAGCCGTCCTATTTACTGCTGCCAAAATCAGGTTTCTACAGCAACACGTCGGACCTCATCATTGTGGACTTTGGAAGCTTAAAGGTTTGTTTCAAGGAATTAATTATTTTAGGTAACCATTGTATTTATATAGCATCTTTGAAGATACCCAAATAGCTTTACAGTACATTATTCATTCACTCAACACTTGTTCGTGGTAAGTTACTATTGTAGCTGCAGTTGCCCTGGGGCAGACTGATGGAAGCGAGGCTGGCAGTCTGTGCCATCTGCCCCTTATATGTGGATGAACTGTCTTGCCAAATGTCACAATGCCAGTTTTTGCCACTGTCGCCCCACTGTGGCACCTGGTTTTCGCAGTAGTCTCCCGTCTAAGTCCCAGCCCTGCTTCTGAGATATGACAAGATCAGGCAATACAATACAGTTTGGTCAGTCTATCCCATTTTTGTGTCCTTTGGCAATACACTTGTCCCTCCTTCTCAGTATATGAATGTGGTGTAGGTTGCATAATTCTCTTTGTCCATCTCAGGAAATCTTATAAAACTATTCACTATTGTTGTTATTTTAAAGTTGCACTATGTAACTTTCTGGAGCGGGGTCTGCCACCTGCTTGTCTCCATGGAGATGTTATTGTTTTGCCTGGAATGATACACAATATGGCATTAAATGTGTATATCTTGCACTGATTCAATTAAAAGTGTTTTTATGCTCAAAAATACCTTGAAAAACATACATTCTTGTGAGGGGGGGTCACTTCTCCACAGATCTGACCTGTGGCATAGCCTGGTGGCACTGGTAGTGTAGTGATAGGTGCATACTGTGGAACTTCCCAATTTTTGTGATTTAGTGTATAATGCCCCGAAGCGTCTTTGAGTGTCTGTAAAAGCATGAGTTCAGTGCTTTATTATTATTGGACAACATAATCCAGTTCATATTATAGTTGTCACAATTCACACGTCTTTTTTCTCTTTTTGCCTGTGTGCAGTTGAACAGTGTGGACCAGAGTGCGCTCAGCCCCTCCCCCTCCTCTTCTCTGGAGGAGATCATGGACAGAGCCTACGAGAGGTTCACTGTCCAGCTGCGCAAAGTGCAAGTGCTCTACAGCAAGTCCGGTCAGTCTGTACTTTACTAATGGGCACTTTTATTATTCTGTTAAGTTGATGTTTATTTATTTTTTTCAAGTTCAGTCAAATAATTGTTTTAGGTGCCATCCTCTTTCAGTTATAACATGCAAAATCTTCCTACAAGATGTATGCATAATTTCTACATATATTTTTTCAACCCAATGTCTTGTTTTTATATTAAAATTATGTGAATCTTTTTAAACAGACTTGGGGCCTCAATTATAAATCCTCTGTACTCACAAAACAAGGTCCCCAGCTCCCTGTGTCAAAGCTGATATTTATAAAAACAAACTTGATGTAGAACATTGAGCATCTCCACACAAACTCTAGAGCAGCACACTTTGAGAGGAAAGTCCATGAGGGAGTGCTACGGAAGGTTTTATAAATCCCAATATTTTTTCCACGTACATGAAATTTGCACTTTGTCCGTACAAACTCAAGAAGATTTTGAGGCTTTCTTTTCTAAATGAAGTCCCAGATTTGTCCCTCAAACACGTGAGGGTGTGTTATGGTCTGGTCTGGGGCTCTTTTATTGAACTTTACTATCACTTTTGCTTTATTGGCAGTAGGATTCTTCCTTCATGTGTAAGTATAATGTGTTTTAATAGCATCTAGTGTTCCTAGTCATTTTAGCAACTTTAGTGCAAACTGGGTAAATTTGCAGCTTTCTGGTAAAAAACGCTTACGTGTGTGCGGCCTTCAGTGGTCTCTGCAATTTCCAGTTGTTGGTGACATCACACAAGACTGCCCTGATTACAGCCAGGTGTTTCTGATTAAACTCTTGGCTACAGGGGCGGAGTTTGAAGTGTGGACACCTGTTAAACCAATCACACTGTTGCTTATACCTCCAGACCAAGGGTGCTGTTTTGTGGCCGGACTTTTTAATCTGTTTATTTTTTTCTTATCAAAAATATTAGGCGTATGAAAGCTTGGAACATTGTAATAAATATCATATACGTATATACACGTTCTTGTGTGTCAGGTGAGGCGTGGAGGGCGGCGCGTCAGCAGAGCTCATCAGTGCAGCACATTCTGCGGCCCATGGACTTCAGTCTTCAGTTGGCCAAGAGCATGGTGGACAACGACGCCCGCATGCCCAAGTACTCACAACACATTTGTTTTACAGTTTTTATGTGTATTCTTTAAACTCAAGTTTTCATTCATTTCCATAATAAACATTAAACAGAAAACATAACAAAAGTTCTGAGGTGAAATTAAATTACCGTAATTTCACGACCATAAGGCGTGGGTGTAAAAGTTGCGAACATCGGGGGAGCGATGGATGACAGATGGCGAACACAGCTTTATAAAGACCGGGAGGCAGCGCCGGGCGAGTTACGCCATGATTTGTGAATGGATTGTGGATGCTTGGGCTAACGTATCTGCTTGCACTGTTCTTTGAGCTTTCGCAAAAGTTGGCATCGTTCACGCGGAGCGGTACGGCAACAAAACGGACTCTGATAGTGACGAGAGGGAACCTGGTGTATTTCATAGAGATCTAGCCCAGCTGTTCATTTCAGATACAGAGGATGAAGACTTTAATGGATTTGTGAATTAATTGAAAAAATGATGTGAGCATATGCTAAATACTTGAATAAAGCACAACCGAACACAGTATGTGCTCTAAAAAAGGCAAAGGAAGCAAAACTAACATGCATGTTTTACCGTGCCTGCACCCTAAGGCCCGGTGCGCCTTTTTTATGTGTTAAATGCAGAAAAAGCACCGTAACTGAACTTTAACACAGAAACACTTAGACCGTTGTAGACATGTACAAACCATAGACTGTACAATGAAGTGGACTAAGTGAGTGTGACGTCATCCATAGTGTTTGGCTCCACTCAAATGAAGCTCATCGAGGTTATAGGTTATAGGGGTGAATTTGAAGTTGAGTTCCATTATTTGGATGTGAAAATATCATAGCAACCAAAGAGCCAATCCAGTGCAAGGCTGTTGAAGATAACGCCCATTCTTTGTGCTTTTTTAACAACAATATACATTTACAATAGTTTTTTTTTAATAACTCTAATTTAGGTTTATTGTGTCAGTGGCATAAATTAGTCTCAGTATTATCATTTAGCGACTATATTTTCTTCAGTAATATATCATACTTCAAAATGTGTTATTGTGTCTGGCCTATTTTCTCCTTCCTTATTAACACTGCAGGACTATTCAGTTCCTTCTATATTTTCAAAATGAAGTTCTTGGAGCCTTGACGGGGTATGAATTATGACCGATATTTCAATAATTTCAGGTTTAAGGTTTCAGGAGAACTGCCTCTGCTCCATGTGAAGATTTCAGACCAAAAGATCCAGAGTCTGTTTGACCTCGTGGACAGCATCCCTCTGCCAAACATGGGCTCTGCTCCCTCCACACCCACTGACAAGGTAAACAATTATCACTGTTATACTTAAATGAATACACACATAATAATAGCAGGCTTGCATTAACTATATCGAGTTTTTTCAATATTATTTGATGATTATCCAGGTCCTGTCTTTGGCTGAGTCTAGACCTAGAGCACTGAATCTTCAGAGTGCCCTTCTCCCAGCCATAGAAACAGGTTGGGCTTCTTCTAGTTTCCTACTGTTTATATTTGTACATCATTTAAAAGTGCTGAATTTATGATAATTTAAAGGTTGTGTTTTGTTTCACTCACACATGTTTGAGTAATAGCTACTTTTTACCCTTTGTTCAGTAGAGATTGGGTAATTCCAGAGCTGAAATTATCCAAATGATTGTAGTGAAGGTGTATGTGTGTATGTTTAAAAACACAGTGGAGCACTTCCTGTATTGCCACATGACATCACAAGGTGGAACGGAGGGTTTTCAGTTTGAGATAAGAATTTAGCCTAAATATGCAGTGTTTGTGTGTTAAACATGTGTGAATGAAACAACGCACAACTCTGAGTATGTTTTTGATGAGGAACAATCATAATAACATAGATCAGAAAATAGCATAATATTGGCCTTTTAAGTGAAAGTGAAAACAGCACAACGCAATGTATTTGGTGTATATAACAAAATATTTAGGACTGAATGGTAAAGAGCCAATTTTGAGCCAAAAAGGCCAAATGTATTATTTTGTGAAAGTGTTTGTTTTGTGATTTGACAGGATTAAAAATTTCTGCCCTGCACTGCTTCTAATGTTGTGACCTTTTCAAAAATATATGTTCCATTCTTCTTCAGACTTATTCTGGTTATTTCAGCATTTAGATTACCTTTGTTATGATAGGTTGCAGCTATTGTTTTTTATCCTGCTTCACTCCTATGTGTCTTTCTGACAGACTCAGAGGAGGACATCAGTGAAAAGTCTCCGGACGAGGAGCATCAGCACGTCTCAGAGGAGCTCACAGAAGTACAGTTCAAGTTCGAAGTCAAAGAGGTTTGTATTTTTCATTCCTCAAGTATTATTTTTTTATGTTTATCAATAAAACCGAACATAATATTATGTTTGATGTATCCAGGTATTATTAGAGCTCACGCAGCAGGCCGATCAGGAGAAGACCATCTTGTTATTGAGCATCTGTCAACTTGGAGCAGAGGGACAAAAACGTAGCTACGACCTCAGCACCACGGCGTATTTAAACAAAGTCATGCTGGACTACTGCGATGTGCCAGGTAACTGTGGATACTATGAATAATGCAACAATATACTGGGAACAAAGGTCTGGAGGGTTAAGAGGTTAAAGTGCATCATGTAACTTTTCTGGAGGAGGATCTGCCGCCTGCTTGTCTCCATGGAGATGTTCTAATTTGCTTACATTGCCCTACAGGATGGCCTTAAATTTATTAGTACCCATGGAAACAAGCAGGTCACACCACCATTTACTGGTCAGATCTATATAGAGGCAATGATTTTAAATGTGTTTTGGAGCAAATTATAAGGCCAATATCAGACCTAAGGCTACATAGTGCACCTTTAAATTAAGAATACATGGGTAATGATTTCTGAGCCTGGTGATTTGACCGTTTCCATTTCTTCCATTCCTCCTTTTATTAAACTAGCTGGCACAAAGCCTCTTCACCTCATGAGGTCATCCGAACAACATGGCTGCAACCTGCTCAAAGTGGAGTACTCCAGGGTAAGCAGGTGCCATTTTGGGACACTTATCTTGCAAATGTGCCAATAAACTTTTATTCTAGGTCAGTAAAATGTCTTTTTGCACCGTGCAGTGTTTTGTAAATGAGAATGAATAATGTTGACTATCCATTTTAAGAGGTATTTTATGGAATGTAAAAGGCCTTTAAAGATTTGTTGTCTTTATGTTCTAGGCCGACCCCTGCGGCCCCAGCTTCCAGACGCAGTTTGCAAACACCGAACAGACTCTAAAGGTGAGATATGTTCTATGAGTATTGTACTACATAGATAAGTTACTAAAAGATAAGTTACTGTGGATGAACATTATACAGTATCTGTTCCATTATCTGTATCGGTGTTATTAGAGGGATCAAGATATCAGCATCAGTCTGATATTGAAAAATTAACTGATATTTGGCACCAACATTTTTTCTGTTTGTCATTTGTCATTCAGACTCATGAGGAAACGTGTAAATAGAAGAACAATTAGGCTCAAATATGGCTGTATGTTATCACAATTATGAAAGAAATGATTTTGTGTCCTAGATAAATACATTTTTAAAATTATTTTACAAAAGCAAAAAGTTAATCTATGAACGTCATGACAACTTTTTTTTTTAAATAATTGTAATATTGATATTGGCAAATATTAGTCACATCAGCCACAGCACCAAGACAAAATATCAGATTTTGGTATCATCTCAATAATTCCCTATCAGCCCATCCCTAACTGACATGTTATTCACTGACACTGTTCCTCCACAGATGATGCATGTTGTGGTGTTTTGCTGATATCTTTCCCTCCTTATTCCAGGTGGAGTTCTCTGCTCTGGACTTCCTGCTCCACACCAAAGCTCTTCTGTCCACAGTGAACTTCATGCACAGCGCCATTCCCTCAAAACTCCGAGAGTCATCAGAACAAGATGCCAAAAAGCAGGTGGAGAAGACGACGCAGGGCAAGACTGGTGAGCACAAATGAGGCCTCAAATAGAGCTGGGTGACATTATTGATTCAATCTTAAGTTCATGAACATAAACAAGTCGATGTTTTTACCTATCTATCAATCAGTGACATGCGGTGAGGTTCATGGCCTGTGAGGCACTGATGTCTGACAATGTCATCAAAATTAGGCATGACATCTGGTCCCGGGCAAGTTTCTCTCCCAGTGACTTGGGGCCAGAATAAAAATAATTTCAAAATAAAAATTCCGAAGTCTGTATGAAATAGCTCTAATAGTATGAAATAAAAAGCAAGCTGGTTTTAAATTGCTTTTTGTCCTTATTCTGGTTCCCCAATTTTCAGTGGATTGAAGTCATTAAATTTCTTACCATTTTGTACCACTCTGTTTGAAAAGAGCAAGTCTTTCGTCCCGTCATCTGGAGCAAACCATTTAGCTCTATTTAGCTATAACCTCCTGCTTCGACCGAAAGTCCAGTTTAGAAAACTGCTTGAGCTTTAATATGTAATCTTCCTCCATTTAAAAAGTAGGGCCAGACAAGAAGAAAAAAGTGAACGGATTGCTAATCTTGGTTTGCTAACTCTAAATTGTAGCTTGCTGTCACTATTCTGCGACACCTATTCTGCGGGAGATGCAAAAATCCCTGGGCTCACGAGTGCCCCCTAGCATGAGGCAGGGTAACTGCGTGCCTCACCTGCCACTTAAAGCAGCAGCGTCACCGCACGTCTCTTCTCAGTATTTCAACGGTAAATGTAAAAATTCAGTCATTTTGAGTTAAAAAAAAAAAAGAATAAAATTGCAAAGTTAAATAAAAAATAACTTTATAGTACAAATCATTGGATAAATATGACCATTTCATTTATTTTTTCTCTGTGATGACAGGTGAGGCATGGCCTCACCTGCCTCACCTGACCGCACGTCACTGCTATCAATCTATCTGTCCATCACTTCACACAAAAAGTCTAATGTATTTCTCCAAACTGAACTGCACTGTAAGATACATTGTTGACATAAATATAAGCATAGTCTTTGGTTTTACACAGTGTCCAAAGGTGCCAAAGATGCAGATATCTTCAGTTTTAAGTTGTTTGCAATGTTGGGCTGTTTCCATGTGGAGGTGTGTGACGACCGCAGGAGCATCGCCGACATCAGAGTACAAGGTGAAACACTACAGGGTTTTGTTTCTGAATATATTACATTTGGCTAAATAATTTCTAATTAGATTGAGTTATTGTAACTATGAATGCCTGTGCGTGGCCTCTAGCGGGCCATAGGGATAAAATACAGCAATACTGCCTTTCAGAGTGCTTTAATTTGATTTGGGGTTTATTCTGTAAGCTCTACATCCAGTATGTTATTTAGGCTAAAGAACTGGATTAGAACTAGATTAAAGTAAATTAAATTGTTTTGCCTGGAATGCTCCACAGTATCACATTACACTTATCTCCACAGTACAAGACACACATACTTGAGGAGGCTGTAAAGTAAAATATTGCTGGGTTTCAGATGGCATCACAGCATTCTATGGACCAATAATATTTAATACAGATGGGGACAGTTAAATTATTATTGTTAAAATTATTATTTTTTTATGTCGTGACACAGTGGGTTCTGGGGTCTAATAGTCATGCTCAATGTTTGTGAATTTAACTTTTAGATATTTCACAGCAAAGGCACAATGTAATCAATGGGGACATCTGTCTCTTGGGAGTATGACATCATCATATTCTACAATCTGAGAAAGACCAACAATGAAATACTTTTTGTGTCTTCCAGGTATCGATGCTTCAGTGCTGGTGCAGGCGAAACAGACTGAAGTTTTTGCTCGTCTCAGAGACATTGTGGTCACAGATGTCAGCCCAGACACCATCCACAGAAAAGTGAGAACTTTACTCAAATATCTGTCTTTAGTTCAGAGTGAACCTCCTTCATTTATAGTCATCTTGTTTTTGTACACACATGCTGAATCAAGTCCTAAATTTTAAAGCTACCATGTGTAATTAGATTGATTGAACTGCCCCTGTTGTAATCCCAGATGTAGATGCTATATATTCTACATTATTTATGTCTGATAGTGTGTCATCTACTGGTTGAAAATAAATCAAATACATTTACGGCTGGTAGCTTTAAAGTCAATTTTATTCACTAGTTTGTCCTACTGTCTCTTTTTGGAACTTCTTTGGTAATGGTGTAGTCCTGTCTTACAAATCTGGACTGACCTGGCTTACATCTCTGAAAACCAAAACTTTTTAATGTATGTATGTATATATGTGTGTGTGTGTGTGTGTGTGTGTGTATATATATGTGTGTGTGTGTGTGTGTGTGTATGTATGTACGTACGTACGTACGTACGTACATACATACATACATATAAATAGCACTGTCTAAGAAGAATCACTATAGTATTGAACCAGCAGTTTTTATGAAATGCAATTTTTGGCAGGTATTTATCAGCACATTTCTGATGGATTTCCAGAATATATGAGTATATGATTTTGAACAGAAAAAAAGACAAATCATATATTCTTTCATTTCTGTTTTAGGCGGTGTCTATAATGGGAGAAGAGGTGTTTAGTTTTAAGCTGTCCCTGTTTCCTGAAGCAACGAAGGGTGAAGGCTACAGCGACATCAACAAAGTGGATGGCAAAGTGACTCTACGTTTGGGCTGCATCCAGATCATCTACCTGCACAAGTTCCTCATGTCCATGCTGGTCAGACTCACACACACATAAACTATACACTCTGTAATGATCTAACATTTAAATATTGCTGTTTCTCTTCAATAATATTTGCTTTTTTTTTCCAAATCTGTGTTGTTTGTCATAACCAAATGTTTTATGTGTGTTTTACATTTCTATATACTTAAATTAACAATAACAATATGTTTTTTAGTTAGGTGCAGTGCCTTGCCCTTATAGAATATGAAATGTTGTTGTAAGCTTACTTACCATGTTATCATAAAGGACTTATATAATAATATTATACTTATATAATTTAGGCTTGAACAGCATTTCCGGGAAGAATCAGAATCAGAATCAGAATCAGAAGAAGTTTTTCTTCTGAGCTCACAGACTAGGAACTTACTTCGGTGATAAAGTGCGACATACAACAACACACATGCAAAAAAACACACTAAATAAATACAATTAAGGGCATGCAGGAGGTAGAAATATATACAATAGTAGAAATATATACAATAGTGGCATCAAAACAACAACAACAGTGCAACATGTGTTATTAAGGTGTCCAGTGTTATGAAGTGTCCAGTTTAGTGCAGGTTTAAGAAGTGTTCATGAGGGAAACAGCAGAGGGGAAGAAACTGTTCTTGTGACGAGAGGTTCTGGTCCTGATGGACCGTAGCCTCCTGCCAGAGGGAAGTGGCTGAAATAGTCCATGTCCAGGGTCACTCCACATAAACAGTTGAAAACAAAACTATTTCATTTTAAACGGTTTGCTGTGGTTACCTTATCCACTCTGACCATTCGTATTATTCACTGCGATGAGGTTTTCAGCACGATTCTCAACTTTCAGCTATAACAATAACTAGCAACAACAAATTGGGCGACAGTGGCTCAGTGGGTAGAGTAGTGGTCCCCCAACTCGATGGTCAGAGGATCGATTCCCGCTTGGGCCAAGTTCAGACATTGTGTCCTGAGGCAAGACACTTCACCTGCATTGCCTAGTATGAAAGTGGTGTGTGCATGAATGATTGGTGGTGTAAAGTGAATTACAAGTGTAGGGCATTATTATTATAGCATGATAACAGTGCGCCAGCTTTGATTTTGGTTCATGGACAAGGAAAAGACGTTATAACTAGATACAGACAGTACACAGCGGTCTCATTTTGAGGCCAAGAGCTGCTTTTACAATATATCAATAGTGGGGCAAAACAAATTTAACTTTATTACATGAAAAAAATCAAGTAATTTTTCTAGTTGAAATTAATATTTGAACCTTCCACAGCTCGGGACAAACCTATCAGCATCATTTGCTATGCAGAGGTGAACTTGGTCGTAGTAAATTGTTCTTATAATAATATTTGTGTATCATTTATTTTATAGTATACTGCTGTAACACAAACGTTGTATTGCTTTAAGTTTATGTGTTGTTTTCCTGCATGCTCTTATCCTCTGTCCGCTCGCTCTCTTCTGTTCTTTCAGGCTTCTTTTAGCGTTGAGTGTGGGTCTGCTGACGAGGTACAGCATGCAGCTCCCATCTGCACAGAACTCTGCCCCCTTACAGCACTGTTCAGCATTTTACAGCATTTTACTGCATTGTACAAGGCTTTACTGCACATAATGCCTGTTTCAAATTACCAAACTAGTCCATTAATGGGCTCTTTGTACAACACTGCGTCACTAGTCCGGTCAAATCAAATGTATGAGAATCTCTTTCTCCCTAATTATATCTCTATGCGTTTTTCTTTGAGTTGCACTAAAGTAATCAGAGCCTCGCTCAGACTGCACTCAGAGCCACTGACACTGCTGTATTTGCATGTGAGTCACTCACATCAAGAGGCACTTTTGTACTGTTGTGGTCACAGGCTTTGAAAGCTTTTATTTCACATTTGACCTTCCCTGAAAAAGCTTTGGAGTTCGTTTTCAGGGGAGTCATTGTACCCAGAGGGGAGACCCCAGAACAAAGAAGAAGAACAAGAAGAACATGCAAACTCCACACAGAAAGGCCCTGTGCCACCCTAAGGTTGAACTCAGGACCTTCATGTGAGGCAAGAGTGCTAACTGCTGCTCTACTGTGCCATCATAAATATCCATTTAATAAGGGAAAAGGCCTGCAGCACCTCCCCAGTGCTCCAACGGCGGTCTGAGTTTCACTCATACGTTTAATGCTTTGGAATCCTTGCGGCCTCTGCACCGCAGTTGCACCACCTGTACTTTGAGCTATGAGTGAGAAAAGGAGAGTTAAGAATGTAACTATGGTTCTATGAGTCCTCGCTGACGGTAGGGATGAAGATAACATTAGGGCAGAAGGAGATTCCCGAACATTCAACTGTAAAAAAAACAAAAAAAAACCAAACAGTTGCTAGTTTTACAGAGCCAGTCTTGCTTAAACAACCTGAATGTGAAGGTGCATTTTGGCAACGGCTTCTCAAGCACTGACCCATGACATCCGCCTCTTGCCTGTGCAGAAACAAAACAAACATAATGATATAATGGAGATAATGTTTATAATATATAATATAATAGAGATATATAAAACCATTACTGTCCATCAGTGCTGTGCTCTTCATCTGTTTACCTCCATCACCACAGTGCCCCCTGCCTGTGTACACCTGTTACTACAACTGAGATGTGAACATCTGTGTTTCATGAGCCTCATTTTCCCATTTCTGTTTCATACTTAGTGATATTTAATAACATGTTACTTAACTTGTTTATCCATATTAGTATCTTGAAATGTGTCAGTGGAAACATGAGCATTTTGTATCCCGTGTCTTGACATTTTGATTTAAAAACTAGAAAAGTTGTGAAAATGTTTTTTTGTTTTTTTTTCTAAAATGTAGAATGACCTGCATTTAATTAAAAGTTGCACTATGTAACTTTGTTGGTGATGGGGACTGCCACCTGCTTGCATCCATGGACTGATTATTGATTTGCCTGGAATGTTACACAGCACGGCATTAAACTTTTCAATATTGCAGTTATTCCAATGCCGGTTTATTAACTGCTCAGAAATACCTTGGATATCGAGCCGGCTACATACAGAAGTGGACTCAGGGACCACTCATAGTTTTCAGCTCCAGCCAAACGAAGCCAATCGAGCCCGGCAGTTATAGCGGCTAATTTGGAGTCAAGTTCCATATTTGTAATGCTTATCTGAGTGGAGATGAATGTTTAATGCTATACTGTAAAATTCCAGGCAAAGCAATATCACCTCCATGGAGTCAAGCAGGTGGCATACACTCCACCTGAAAAGTTACACTGTGCGCCTTTAAAACTTTCTTCTACTTGAACAACTTAAGCAGGCTTTATGAAACACAGATGAAGCTGAAAATACTAAAGGAGTCCACCATTGGGTTTGTAACTGGTGGATTGTTTAGTTTTGGTTCTTACTGATAAATCTTTGTTGTTTACAGATGTTTATAGACAACTTCCAGACGGCTAAAGAGGCTCTGAGCCAGGCCACAGTGCAGGCTGCAGAGAAGGCCGCCTCCAGTGTGAGGGACTTTGCTCAGAGGAGTTTCCGTCTCTCCATGGACATCAGGCTGAAGGCTCCGCTCATCATCATCCCCCAGGACTCCAACTCCCATGATGCACTGGTGATGGACCTGGGTCTCATCACTGTTGGCAATAGCTTCTCCCTGCAGCAGGTGGAGGGGGTGGAGCTGCCCGCGGTGGTGGAGAAGATGGAGGTCAAGCTCAGCCAACTCAAACTCTCCAGGTATCACAGAAAGTGGAACTAAACACTAAACTCTTACCACAGTTACAATCCTACAGGACAATAGTGGTGAGAAAGTGGGAGGATGGGGTCTTGCCCAGTGAGGAACAGCTTGCACTTCAAACCCTGCCCCTGTAGGCATGTCATCTGGACTGTTTCTGCGATCAAGACATCCAGAAGCCATTTTCAATTTGACCAATTTGAAAATTGATCAAATTGGTCACACAGTGGAGAGAGAATATAATGCATTTTAGAACATTTTTGCTGGGCAGACTACAGACTCTTTTATTTGATTGTATCGTCCTTTAAAAGCATTTATATTTTGTGATAATAAATAGTATATATGAGCAGAACATATTTTGACAAATGCCAGAGTCAGAATGCCAACCTTTCCGAATGTTCTCTGTGACCATAACTAACAGTATAACACGTGTTTACAGATTAACTCAAAAACAGACAGTTCCTGATCTGCAGATGCTTCAGCCCATCAGCTTCGAGCTGTTGGTCACCAGAAACCTCTGCTCTTCCTGGTTCAGCAAGATCCCAGGCATCCAGGTTCAAGGAGTCCTGCACTCACTCAATGTAAGACTCAATGAGAATATGTAATTGTGTAATGTATGAGAGAGCGAGTGAGAGAGAGAGATCTAATTATGTTATTGTGATTTCTCATGCATATTTCAATTTTATATAAGAAATAATGAGGTGTTTAGAACGGAATAGATGAAAGAGTTGACTGAGCTTATGATTGTTTTTTGGTGTTTTCCATTGTGTCTGCTGATAGCCGCATGTTTGGTATCATAATTTGTTAATAGAGTCAGGCATTCATATGTGGGTAAACTTCAGACTAAACCCGTTCAGTCATTCTTTTATGGAAATGTTTGTATTAAAGGTCCTATATTACTCAAACTTGACTCTTATGAGCTTTAAGGCATGTTATAATGCTGTTACTTCATCAAAAACACCTGGAGTTATGTTTTGTTTCATTCAGATATGTTTGAGTAATCCTGTATTATTAGTGTGTATATATTTCCAAAGCCCAAGATGCTCTGTTCCACCTTGTGATGTCATTAAGTGGTAGTTTTCATGTTAACAGCTACCCTTTACCTTCTGTTCAGTAGAGATTGTCAAGGGCTGAAATCGTCCAAATGATTCTAGTGAAGGTGATATGGAGTTTAAAAACACGTTGAAGCACTTCCTGTTTTACCACATGACATTACAAAATGGAACAGAGTGTTTTCTGTCAGAGAGACAAACTCTTAATATGAAGGAATTGTGTATTAAGCATGTATGAATGAAACAAAACACAACTCCAGGTATGTTTGTGATGATGAAACATTATATCATAGATCAGAAAATAGAGTAATTGGGGCCCTTTTAGTCTTAAATTCATGATTAAAGAAAGTAAACTACCAGCACAAATTGTATAACTGAGGCCAACAACTTATTTAAAGTGATGCTCATGTTTTTGCTTCTCAGATGAGTTTGGGGGAGGAGGACCTGAGCCTGCTCATGAAGATCCTAGTGCACAACATTGGTGAAGGCAGCAAAGTGCAGAGGCAGCTCACTCAGGGTACGGCTGCCGCACTCCCTCATAGGAGAAGCCACAGCTCATTTTCTATTTCTGACTTTTTTGTAGATTAATCAAAAATATACATATAGTCATAGTTAATTGAGTTGTATCTGTTATTCAGACAAAGAATCAGATGTCCCAGAGCAGCAGCAGGAGGTGTCTGTCCCCTGGTCTCCTGAACTCACTGCAGTGCAACAGGCTGAACTGGAGAAAGCCATCAATGTCCTACTCAAGTTTGAGATTAAAGAGGTAAACCATTTATTATTCACAATAAAAATGCACTATGGAACTTTTCTGATGATGAAAAACATTGCCTTCCCACAGATTTGACTTAAATAATGTAACAGATAAATTTAATGCCATATTGTGGAACATCTCCACGGTGACCTTCCACCAGAAAAGTTACCTGGTGTACCTTTAATAATTTTCTGAATATACAGTTGAAACCAGAAGTTTACATGCACTGTATAAAAATACACACATGCTACTCTCTGTCTGACATAAAATCAGATTAAACTTTTTTTAGACAATTTTTCATGACTTTTCAGATGTTTCATGACAAGTCAGATGTTTACATACATTTCATTAGTATTTGGTACCGTGGCCTTTAAACTGTGTAACTTGGGTCAAACGTTTTGGATATCCTTCCACAAGCTTTTCAGGAATTTTGGCCCATTCCTCCTGACAGAACTGGTGTAACTGAGCCAAGTTTGTTGGCTGCCTTGTTCGCACATGCCTTTACACATAATGTTCTCTCCTCATGATGCCATCTATTTTATGAAGTGCACCAGTCCCTCCTGCAGCTAAACAACCCCATAACATGATGCTACCACCCCCATATTTCACATTCGAGATGGTGTACTGAGACTAGCAAGTCTCCCCCTTTTTCCTCCAAACACAACGATGCTGTTTGTCAGACCACAGGACACGCATCCAAAAATTAAGGGCTTTGTTCCTGTGTGTATTTGCAAACTGTAATCTGTCTTTTTAATGTTTCTTCTGGAGTAATGGCTTCTTCTTGCATAGTGTCCTTTCAGCCTATGTAGGTACAGTACTCGTTTCACTGTAGATAATGACACACTCTTACCAGCTTCAGCCAGCATCTTCACAAGGTCATTTGCTTTTGTTCTTGGGTTGATATGCACATTTCAGACCAAAGCACGTTCATCTCTGGGACACAGAACCCTTCTTCTTCCTGAGTGGGATGATGGCTGGACATTCCCACGGTGTTTATACTTGCATATAATTGTTTGAACAGATGAACGTGGCACTTTCAGGCATCTGAAAAGTGCACCCAAGGATGAACCAAACTTGTGCAACTCCAAAATTCTCTTCCTGATATCTTGGCTGATTTCTTCTGACTTTCCCATGAGGTTACACAAAGAAGCAGTGTGTTTCAGGTGTGCCTTCAAATGCATCCACAAGTGTGTCTCTAATTAAGTCAGATGTTGTCAATAGGCTTCCAAAGACATGACATCATAATCTGGGTTTTCCCAAATTATTTAAATGGCAGTCTTACTGTATATAAACCTCTGACTTTGAAGAAAGTAATGAAACATTTTCTTAAAAATCCTTCTCTCATTATTCTGGCATTTAGCAAATAGAAATAATTTGGATAATCCTAATTGACCTAAAGCAGGAAAAGTTTAGTCTGATTTTCAGAGAAAATCTGTCTTTTTATATAGTGTATGTAAAATTCTGGTTTCAACTGTATATCTGGGATTGAAATAAAACTTAAATTATTTAATTTATTTGAATTGAAATGCATCTTTTTAATTTCATAATATATATCTTAAACACATCCAGTTTTACAACTTGTGTAAAAAGCGGAATAAGAACTAATACAACTAATACTGCATCTGACACACAGATTGGTCCTGTGGTAGTCCGGACTTTGTTCCGGTTTAGTTCAGGTTTAGTCACGGTATAGTTTCACTTATTATGTAGTGGTTGTGTAAACGGAAGGTAAGACCTCATAGCGACAGAAATTTTGCTAAATGTGGGACTTTAAACTGCGATTAATCTTACAACCTTAAGGTTTATATTGTAGTGGTCAAATTCCCAAACTGAATTGAAATAATAATGTGCAGAGTATTTCACTGTTTTACTTTATATCTTATATTCATGTATTTTACTGCTGTTGACCAGATGAAGTTGACCCTGAAAAAGCCCAAAGATCTCGTGGAGACCCCGTTCTTGGTGCTTCACGCGGCTCAGCTTGGCATCGACACCAAAGTCCGAAAATACGACACCTGTGCCACAGTTTATATCAGAGAAATCACCATGAACTGCCTCGAATTCAAAGGTACAAGACACTGGGTTTGTGCATTTGTCATTACAATTATTTTCCAAGTCATTTTGTGAGTTTTATTAAAGGTGCGCTATGTAACTTTTCTGGTGAAGTTATATTTTGCCTGAAAGATAGATCAAATTAGTGCCACAATATGGCACTAATTTGATCTATCTTGCATATTAGCAATTATGAATGTTCTTTTGCTGCAAAAAACACATACATCATCCATTCTTACTATGAGCAGGCTTGCCCCTCCACAGATTTGACCTGTCACTTGGCCTTTAAGGGTGTTTTCAAACTTATACAGTCACCACACGAAACTTGGGACTGAACTGGAACTAAGCCCGGAACTAAACCAGGATTCAATCAGGCCTAGAACAAGATTAGACCAAATCTACATTAGGGCCCAAACCAGGACCAAACCAAGTCTGAACAAATCCTTAGTCTACCTTAAAGTATAGCCTCATCTTCATGCTGTCACCATACTGTGAAATACTCTATACATAGCAACTACTTTAAATCTCCACGGAGAAAAGCAGGTGGTGTTACATATTGCACCTTTAATGTATGTTTGTGTTAGATGCAAATGGAGAGGACCTGTGTCTCATCAGATCATCAGCGGAGACTGGGGCAGAACTACTCAAAGTTCAATATTTTAAGGTAGTGTCGTTGGTCTAATACAAAATCCAGTGAATTAGTAATAATCTATTTAACAATAACAAAAACATTGCTTTATAAACTTTTTTTCAGGCTGATCGCAATGGGCCAAACTTTTCCACAGTCTTCAAGAACACAGAGCAAATGATCAATGTGAGTAAAACAGTGTTGTATCTTTAATTGTAAGACTTCTTAACTGGCTTACACCAAACTGATAATATCTATGGTAGAACTCCATTCAGTGCTGCACATATCAGTCACAGAAAGTGAAAGGGCAGAACGTCATGACAAATATTCAAATCTAATTGGTCGACGCGTCACAACAACAGAACAAGCCAAACAAGTTGAGAGAAAAGCACAGATATCTTCCCTGTCCACAAATGCACAAAGCGCTGACCTTCTGCACATTTTTCAAAAATAAAATTATATTTTTGCCAAAATAGGCATAATGTCACCGTCTCCATATTTGATTTGGCTCGTTTGGGCACTTCACCTTTTATCCTGCCTAATCACAATGCTGCTCTGTGATGGTAGTCTCCAAACCACTGGTCACCCAAACTCAATCATAACTAGAATGCTAACAGCACACCACACCTTATCATCCTGGTTACAGCCTGAAAAAGCTGCTTTTATAATATATACATGTACATGTACTGGGGTAACGAAATGTACTTGAAAGAAATGGGAAACAGTGTCACACAAGTTTAATATTTAATTGTAAAAACATTATTTTTTCTCCTGTTGTAGGTGATGTTCACATCCCTGGACCTGGTTCTTCACACTGAGGCTCTGCTCTCCTCCATTAACTTCCTGTCTGCAGTGATGGCACCAAGGACTTCACCTTCTGCAGAGAGAGAGACAAGGACCAAAGCTGAAGATAAGACTGTGTCCACCAAGTCCAGTCAGTACAACACCGGTCCTTATATGTTCTTTTTTTGTTTGTTTGTTTTGTTTTATACAAGTCTCAAAATACTGTAGGGAATTTGTGCTATATGAAATAAGCTCCAAGGCCTAATCAGTTTCAGAGGTAAAAAGGAGAGTGCTGCATAGACACTCTATATAGTGACTAGACCCAAGAACTCACTGTATTACAACAGAAATCTGCATTTTAACAATATTCATTTTAGCTGCCCCCATCTGTATTAAATCTTACTGGCTTATAGAATGTGGTGATCCCATCAGAAACCCAGCAATGACTTTAAAAGTGGCATGTTAGAAAATAGTGTTTTCTAAATTTTTTCTTAAAATATGAAAATATAGCCTTGGATTGAATGTGATGGTTCTACAGTGCTTACCATGAGTTTTGTTGTGGTTTTATAACACATGTATTAAAAGTGTGTATTTCTCTGTAGCCGCCCTGGTGTCTCCTGTGGATAATGTGATCGACCTGAAGTTGATGGCGACACTCGGAGCTTTTAATGTTTTAGTTTGTGACCAGAAAAGCAACATGGCTGACATCAAGATCCAAGGTTTGGACTAAGTCATGCTTTACTCATTCGACAAGCTTAATAACATGGTCGTCAACAGCTTTGATCAAATATATTTATATTATGGATCGGGTAAAATCTCATGCCACAAACTTGTGCTCATATTTGGACCATATTCTTGTGAAATGTATTTTCCATGTGTTTACAAGTTGTAGTTCTAAAAAAGCAGTTCTACATTGATAGTAAAACTCTTGTCAAAAGAAGCCAAGAGATTACATTATTTTATAACCAGAATATTAAGGGTTAAATCCTTTATCAAACACCTCTGTGATCGTACATTTGTGATTGATGGTGCTCTGTAAATATGTATGGAAGCAGAATGTCCAAAGGCAGATGTGGCCTTGGGCAGAGTAATGACCTTCACTCCTCACGATGTGAATGAGCAATGCCAATTAATGAAACTTTGTCCAGGATCGTTCTGTGTAATACTGATGGGTCTTCTAAATATTTACTATTTTCTTCACAGGTATAAACGGCTCCATGCTGGTGCAGGGGCCTCAGACGCACATCTCAGCTCGACTCAGAGACTTCATTGTGTTAAACGTAGACCCAAAGTGCATCCACAAGAAGGTCACATTCAATAAACTGAATGCCCAACAGTTAGAACACCTTATAGTAGGTTCATCATAGGTTACAGGTTTTGTATTGTTTTTGTCTTATTCCTTTTCCACAGGCGATCTCTATAGTGGGGGACGAAGTGTTCAGTTTCTCCATGTCCCTGACTCCAAACGCCACAGAAGGAGCGAATTACGCAGACACCTCCAAAAGCGACGGCAAAGTGAAACTCAATGTGGGCTGTGTCCAAGTTGTCTATCTGCACAAGTTCATCATGTCTCTGCTGGTGAGTGTATAACATTACTGATTCAAATGTACAACTGCAGCGCATGTAACCTCATCAGGTCAGGTCATGTTTGCAAATGAGAAGTGGCCCTTAAACATTTTATCTGGTTAAATTAATAAAATACAAATTTGCATGCATTGTAAAGGTTACTTAGTTCAGTTTTGGGCACAAAAGGATGGAATGTGCCAAAATATCAAAATCAATATATCATGATACTAAATTTGGTGATGTAGTATCAGTATTGCGAGCTGTTGTATCAATATATCAGCAAGGGTATTTTTTGTAAAGTTTTTTTAACAGAGCTATAATTTTGTTGCTTGTTTAGAGAAAGGAAACTTGTTTGTGCAATGCACTCAACATATTCACTGTTCTGATCCTTAAAATGTATGTCATATTAACTTTGCATAGTGGTTTAACAAAGAAATAAATTTGTTAAAATATATTTTGTACTTAACAATAGTGATATATCGCAGAGTATCATGTACAGTATATCCATTATTGCATGTAACTAGATATTCGGGTATTGTGGGCTATGTATCGTATCAAATCGTGAGGGGCCCTGTGATTCCCAGCCCTATTTAAACCTTTCAGTCCTGAAGTGAAGTGACCACTTTCGCTTCCCTGTGCAGCCATTGAACTGAATTCATGCGATGCATCTACAGTTTTAACTCTAAACTGTTTTCACTGTTTTTCAGAACTTCACCAATAACTTCCAGATGGCTAAAGAGGCTCTGAGCCAGGCCACAGTGCAGGCTGCAGAGAAGGCCGCCTCCAGTGTGAGGGACTTGGCTCAGAAGAGTTTTCGTCTCTCCATGGACATCAGGCTGAAGGCTCCGCTCATCATCATTCCTCAGGACTCCAACTCCCATGATGCACTAGTGATGGACCTGGGCCTCATCACTGTCGGCAACAGCTTTTCCCTGCAGCAGGTGGAGGGCTGCCCACTACCTGCTGTTATAGACAACATGGATGTGCAGCTTTCACAACTCAAACTCTCCAGGTTAGGGCTGAGAACAACAGAAAATTTGTTACAGATGTAACTACAGTTCTATGAATCGCTGATGACCATCAGAGAGAAATTGAATGAGAGAATGATTCCCTTCACATGTTCAGTGAATCATTCACTGGGATGAAATATAGCTCTAAAATATCATCTGAAATTCCTGCTGTGTTTTAGGGCCAGTGTGGGTCTGCAGTCTGAGGGGCTCAGTGTGGAGCTGTTGGAGGCGGTGAATCTTCAGCTGAAGATCAGGAGAAACCTGGCTCCAGCCTGGAACACAAAGATGGCTGCCGTGGAGATTGAGGGAGACATGAAGCCCATGATGGTGAGTTATCTTAAGTACTTGAGATATAATGAGAGAGAGCTAAAATCTTACTTTAGACAAAAAATAGCTTTGCTTCACACTTCAAACTTAAGTGAATGCAATGATCATATGTTGATATTTAAATTGTATTACATCCCTAATGAGAATCATACAGGGGTTATATTTAAATAATACATGTCACGTTTCATTTTACTTTCATTCAGCCTGCCTGTCCACCTCCAAAGGTACAGTTGGTTCGGCTGACGTGATGTTGTTATGTGGACTTAAGTCCTGTTGTTAGTTATGTTAGGTCACATATTAGCTTGTGTACTCCAGCTCCCTCCAGGAATAGTGTTAAATACAAATTGTATTTCCTTTATACAAGGCTTTCTAAATGAGCTGTCTGTTTTAGGTGGAGTTGAGCCAGTCTGACCTCAAAGTGCTGCTGAGGATTCTGACAGAAAACTTGGGAGAGGCCAGCCACATGGAGAGTGGTGTCCCCAAACAAGAGAGTGCCATCCAGCTCAGAGCCCCATCTACAGGTCTGATGCTGCAATCACACACATTCAATCAGCTTTTAATGTAGGAGGGAACCAACACTGAACCAGCACTCAAAGAGTAGTACTCAAAAGGACTTGTATCTAATGAATGTATTTGAGCAAAATTCATCTCACCCCAGTAAAGATCTATTTTATAAGCACTTGAAGTCAAAATAGATCGTCTGTGTGCTGTCTGCATCTAATTATAAACCATTTTGTTATCTGAGAATCAGGAAGTGCACACTTAGCATGCTAGTTGTTGTTAGCATTAATGTGACAACAAACTCCACTCTGTTCTCTGAAAGTTGTGAAAAATGCTTATAAACTCATCACTGTGAATAATGCTCGGAATCAATAAAGTAAGTGAGGAATAACTTTGGACCACTGCAAACTGCAAAATGAATTAGTTCTATTTTTTCATGTTTTAAACCAGGGCTAAACCGGTTCCAGTAAAATATATTTATTACCTGTTGTTTCACTATAATAAGATACTTAAAGGGCACATATTACACTATTTTCTGATCTATGTTATAATGTTTCCTCATCAAAAGTATAACCAGAGTTGTGGTTTGTATATTTTCCACCTTGTAATGTCATGTGGTGATACATGAAGTGCTCCACTGTGTTTTTACACTCCATACACCTTCACTAGAATCATTTGAATAATTTCAGCTCTTGAATAGTTGATCTCTACAGAACAAAAGGTAGCTGCTAATTTGAATACTACCTCATCACAAGGTGGAACAGAGCATTTTGAGCTTTGGAGATTCAGGCAGTGTAATAATGCAGGATTTCCAAACATGGGAATGAAACAAAACACAATTCCAGGGTTGTTTTTTGTGGAGGTAACAACATTATAAATGGGAAAAGGCTAACAAGAGTCAATAGCACATATTATAGGACCTTTAAAAGCCAATACTTCATTGTCATGTATTGCCAACTCTAACTTAAATGTTTTTCAGCTTTCAACACTATAAAGTAACTTCTTTTTCTTTCATGTGTAATATAATTTGTGTTCAGAAAATGGTGAAAAACCCAGTGTCTCCAGTCCTGAAGAGGAAGAGGGATCTGTAGAGACACTCAAATTCAACTTCAACATCGATTCACTTGGTCTGGTTCTGTACAATAATGACTCCACAAAGGTTTGTACACTGTAGGTTACATCATACAAAAGTGTCTTTCCTAGCATTCATCTGATCTCTGGACCATTAAGATTATTTAAATGACAATACCACACAATATCTGATGTGAGTAATCAGATTTTTATCTATTAGTATTTGAATGGGCACATGCACATTAATAAACATGTACTAACATAAACATGTATGTAAATGTGTAAGTATTAGCTATACAGCTACTTCCCAACTTATAACTCCACAAATGAGATAATAATCAGATTTTGAACACACATGTAACCACAGCCACTGTTTACGTAATCCAGTCACTCCAGATAATGATCAGATTTTTGGTATGCATATTGTAACGTAACCACAGGCATGTTTTGTTTTCTAATAAGAATAAATGCAATGAGTAGGAGGAAAATCCATAGGAGGAAAACATTGACATTCATTTGTTTGCAATATTACCCAGTCTGAGGTTACAATGAGCCAAATCTATCTACTTGAACCTTGTGTGAGTCGCTCTGACTTGTATATGTTGAACTCCTTAGCCCTCAGTCCTGGAGCACCAGAAAAGCCTGTGTCTGGGTCAGTTTGCCCTCCTTCAGCTTAGAGCCTCCGGGACAATCCTGAAGAATGGGAACATGGAGCTGAAGACTGTGCTCACCTCCTGCTCTCTGGACGACATGAGAGACAACATGGACAGGGTCACGTCACGGTAAAAACAACGTATTTTCTTTTCTTTATTTTTATTCATCAATTTATGAAGTAAAGTTCTCTCCTGGTGCTGTTAACTTAAAGCGAGGATATGTAGCCTGCACACTTACTGAGTTTAAAATGGAACTACAGTCACAACTAAACCTGGGTTGCCATAACATATTGAGGAAAAGTGTGTCTCATTCTCAGGACAGGCCTCATGTGAAAGCTCAGAAACTCCAGAATTCACTCACTGAGCTGCAGAGGCTGCACTAGCACTGATTCACGATCGGCTGCAGGTGTTGGGGTTTAGATAGTGACCATTCAGATCAGAGCGTCATTTTAGGTTTAAACCAACTGGCAACGCAAATGAGAAACTCATGTGGGGCTCATTCTGCAATCTTTTTGAGAACCAAAATGCCAAATTATAGCACGAACATGGTTTTCAAGTACTTTTTAGTTAGTAGTTGAAAATTAGACCCTACAAAACCTGCTATTGCACTACAAGGTACAATACTTATAAAAGGTATACAGTTTAAATCAGTATGTCCATTATATTATGAAAAAATGTAGAGGTCAGTAGCTGGATATATACTAATCTTGTACTGGTGCTCTCTTCCTTCAGGATGTTGGGCAGGCGTGACGAGGGCAGTATGGAGCCCATGATCGACCTGACTCTTCGGAGGAACGGTCAGGAGCAGGAGCTGGTGGCTGAGCTCCATAAGATGAGCCTCTGTGCCAGTGTGGAGTTCCTCATGGCTGTGGCCGAGTTCTTTGTCAAGGCATTTCCTGAAACACAGAGCCGACCCCAGAGCTCAGGACAGGGAGAGAGGCTACCACTGAGACAGACCACAGGAGTGCCCAGCGGAGACAAGAACGGTGAGGGAGAATATGGCTTTTTTTGGTAGTTTTTAGGGATGTAACAATATCATAATCTCACAATATGCATCTCACAGTACGATATTTATTGTGACATTATTTGAGAATATGCTACTTTTTCCTTTTAAATTTGCATGACAAGACTTAAGAAGAAGAATTAAGATTTAAAAGTGCTTAGTAAGTAGTTGCTTCTTTATGTAGTCCATTATGATAATATTTCAATTATTGTTACATCCCTGGTAGTTTGGCATTAGTTAGCTTAATTATGCTTATACAACACAATTTCTATACATTTTTCAAGACATTTCTGAATGATTTCAGTATGAAGTTTATGCTTATTCTCTCACCACTAGAAGCAACATATTTTGGCAAGCCTGAACCATGTAACTTATCTGCACACATTTAGGTTAATATTTTGATTATTCTGTGTAGGGATACACCGATACAATACTGGTATTGAATTTTTTTGGTGGATCAGATATCTGCTTACAAGATATAAGTTCAGCTGATATCCCAATTTGGTCTATAAATGAGTGTAATAAGACAATTTACTGGCAAATGTACTGGCAAAGTTGAATTAAAATGTCTCATAATATTAAACTTGTATTTTTACAAAGCTGTTCTATCTACTTTAAATGATAAATATCATTAGTTACAAACCACATTTGGATTTTTTTTTTCTTAAGCTGTTTGTGTTTAAAGGAAACAAATTATATTTTCAGTCTTTGCCCTGGTATTGGTTGATATCAGGTATTGGCAGATACTTAAAGCCAAAAAAAGCTGAATTGGTGCATCCCTAATTCTGTGTGAAAGCACTATGTGCAGTCACAATAATTACTATATCAACTTACCGGCAATTATAATTATAAAGGAATGCCTTATAACATGATTAATAGCTCATAAAAGCCTATTTCAAATTATATATTTTTTAAGGTCTACTCACTCTTCATAATAAGGGTTTGTAAAAATACTTTGGCATTAAGACCAAAAGGACCAGATTTTAACGTTATTTCTGCTTGTTTGTCTAATTGTAGTGAATTCGATATTGAGTACTTCTTCACTACTGACTCTCCCCAGGCTCTCAGCTGCGTCTGCGTGCGGTGGTGGTGGACCCAGAAGTGGTGTTTGTAGCCAGTTTGATGAAGGCCGATGCTCCGGCTCTGGTGGTCTCCTTTCAGTGCGACTGTTCTGTTCAAACCACAGCAGAGGGAGGGCAGAGCATGAGCGCACAGCTGAGAGAGCTCCGGGTCCTGGCCTGTCCATTCATCAGGGGCAAAGACGACGCTGCCGTCACTACGGTAACAGTATGACTTTTTTCTAAGGAAAGTTTAGGGATGTCATGATGACAAAAATTTTACACTAGCTAAATAAAATCCTCACTCATCTTGTATATGACCAGCTTTAGTCAACCTTTCTAATTGGTAAACAAATGTTAGCCCTCTCGATTTTAAAGTCCACAAATCATTGTTAGACTTGTTGGATGCTTTTCTGCCGTCTAATCACGTTCATTACAACTGCATACTTATTTTGGCATGTCAAGGCATGTTAGCTAGTAACATTTTTTCTCCTTGGTAATTATCTCTGCTGCCAGTAGATGGAGAGATCGATCGATATGTTTTTTTCATTGCGATGCTGATACTGATTGTTTAGAAAGCAGAACAATCAATGGCCAATAAGGTCTGGCGATGTTTCTGGGCCAATTTCTACCAAATTTTCTACCCAAACTCTAATTTTAGACGGTAACAAACGTATTCAGCTTATTTCACGCCAAACCCATCAGTGGTGTAGTCTCATTTTGAGCAGTGCCCTTTTTGCATTTAACTGTTAAATTAAGTAATAAATTAATAATAATAATAAATGTTATTTGTATTGCACTTTACATTTCAGAGAAATCTCAGAGTGCTACAGACACAGAAGAAACATATAAAAACATTATAAATCAGAAAAAGTAATAAACATATAAAATAACATTACAATTTAATTTACATTTGCTGATATAAAAAAAAATTAATAGCAGTAAAAAACAAGTTAAACGAATGTGAAAGTGAAGGGTCTCACCTTTAGCCCTTTAGTCAACCGATATATCGGTCCGATACATCTACCCACCAATATATATGGGTCTATATACACCCAGTTCAGGGAGCGGTAAAGCTAAACAATAATGTGTGGTTGTAAAAATAGTCATTATTCTAAGTTCTAGGCAAATATACTTCGCATCAGGAGGTTAATTTAATTTTAATTCCATTTTAATCAGGAGGTTACTGGCAGTCTCTTCAGCCTCTCCTGCTTACTTTCTTGTCTTATTAATCCAAAATGCCTTTGGGTGCTTTGTTATGTTTTTATTGGCTTATGTGGTTTGTTCAAACAGGTGCTACGGCCCTGCTCTGTGGTGCTGGAGACTGACACTCATCCAAATAAACCTCTGAGTGGCTCAGTGACAGTGGAGGAGGTCATCATCAAGGTAATAAATTTACAAAAAATGATTTTACTTATAATCTCTGTATCTTTGTTGTGGAAATTGTGTCTCGTCCCATCCCTAAGACGGCACACACCATGAGATTGGATCCACGAGGACGAGACTATGAGATTTTGACATCATTTATAATACATAGTGTTATCAATTCTGGCCTCACTATTTTATTTATTTTATGTAATACTTGAGCTGTCATTGTCGCACTGCTTTTTGGAAATACAGTTTCTCAAATAACATATCTCATTAGTGTTTAACCCTTTTTGTTCAAACCAAATGTAAATGTGAAAATCCCATGAGATAATTTTTGTCATGTGTGCACAATCTTTTGGAAATTTTATCTTGCAAGTTCTTTTGGCATGGAATCCTGTCCTTTCCCTAATATATTTAGTATGTATTGCAAAAAAAAAAAACCAAAAAAAAAACATTGTCATATTCCCCTCAGATCTCCCCGGTGATCCTGAACACAGTGATGACCATAACGTCTGCCATGACTTCAGTTAAACCCCAGGCTCAGTTGAACCAGGAGAATAAGCCTGACGTGACAGATCTTTGGTCGGTGATGGATATCTACAGCAGTAACTTGTGGTTTCTGGGCGTGGACCAGGCCACTGAGGTCACCGAGAGCTTCAGGGAGAGCGACGGGGGCAACGAAGGAGAGAGGTTTAGAGCAGAGGTCAAGGTAAGGCCAAAGGGCATCCAGAAGGACAACACAATATAGCAAAGTCAGATAGTCCAAAACTGGAATAATTTAATCAACTTTTACTGTTTTCAGGTATAAAATATATGAAATACAGTGTCACAAAATGATATCTTCCATGTTTTGTCTGACCCAGAGGTAACAGAAGCTGCCATTAACTTTTCATGTAAATAGCATTTAATCGTATATTTTCTGTGTTTCAGGTGGTGCAGGTGACTCTTGAGTCGGGTTTGGGACACAGGACTGTCCCTCTGCTGTTGGCTGAGTCCTCCTTCAGTGGTCATGCCCAAAACTGGTCATCTCTGCTCCATCTGACTGGCGGTATGACTCTGGAAGTAAGTACTATTTTATCATAAAAGATTACTCTGCAATTTAGACTAATCACAGTCGAATCAAAAGTGCAATTTGATTAGATAATATTGTCAGAGCCTGCAATTTTGAAGTATTATAATTTCCTCCATAAACAAAATAAAACAAAAACGTTTAACCCTGTAGTTTAGATCTATTCAAACATGCTCTGAAATGTGATTATTGTATTAGTTTGTCAGTTCAGATTTCAGTCTTTTTGTCAATTCTTCTAGACGTGTTTAAAATCTGAACTTTGAACATAATCTTATTGTTAAAACATTTTAAAAAAATCTAATCTTAATCACAATGCTTCACAATCACAATCAGAAATTTTTCCCAAATCGTTAAGTCAGTTCTTTTTACAGCCTTTTAAAAAATTTGTTGCAATAGTTGAGTTTAAAATCAAAAACATTATTAATTTTTTCAATTTATCCTCCACCTGTTCATCTGGAATAAGCAAAATGTTTGAAACAGATCTTAAATTCAGCAATGAATACTAAACATATCTGTGCTGCCTGCAGGTGAATTACTTCAACGAGGTTCACGCTGTGTGGGAGCCTCTGATAGAGAGAGTGGACAGCGGCACTCGGAGATGGAACCTGGCTCTGGAGGTAACACAGCTGTGGTCACGTTATAATTTAAATATATGTATTAAATATTGTTTTATTTACTTAAAGGTATTCTATGTAGCATTGAAAATTTCACAAACATGAACTATCTCTTCCCTCAAATACAAGGTAAACATGTTCCAGTCAAATCAAATATCCATGGGTTTCAGAATGATTAAAAGTTGCATTGCAATTAACAGTTCAAGGCATAATATTTTATCTTTTGAATGGTCTATCCTTCTCAAAATGGTACCATATAAGAGGAAGCTGAAAGCCTTTATGGATAACAATTCTAATACTGATTTATTCTCAACTACGAAATCATTGGACATGATGGCCAAGTTATGGTTATGTTATAATATCCAAGCAGAAAGCAGAATGAGCCTCACAAGTCTCTCATTTGGGTTGCCAGTTTCAAAGCTGAAATCCAATTGGTTTAAACCTAAAAGAACTCTCTCTGATCTGAATGGTCACCCCCTAAACCCCAGACATACAGCCAATCATGAATCAGTGCTAGTGCAGCCTCTGCAGCTCAGAGAGTGAATTCTGGAGTTTCTGACTTTTCACATGAGGCCTGTCCATATACTGAGAGTGAGAAAAACCTGTATGTGTCCTTTGTCTGCAGGTTAAGACACTGGCAACCCAGGTTCAGTGTGCAGGTTTCCATGGAGATGCCTGGAATATGCAGTTTCATCATTTCTCATTGTCCACAGCCTGTAACACAATAATAAACTTTAGCCTTGACCTGTTGTGCTGTTGTTTCAGATGAAGAATAACCCGGTGCAGGACAGGAGCCCGGTTCATGGGGATGACTTTGTGATTCTGCCAGAGGCTCGGACAGCAGTGACCATCTGCTCCAAGGACACTATGAACATCACACTGTCCCAGAGCTGCCTCCAGGTCCTCAACAACCTAGCTAAGGTAGAGTGGGGAGCATTCCTGCCTCACAGTCAGAAGGTCCCTGGTTAATTTCCTGAGCTATGTGGAGCCTTTTTCTGTTGAGTTTGCACGTTGCGGGTACTTTGGTGTCCCCCATCAACCTAAAACATACAAAATATGACCATGACAGCGAACCCAGCTAGTGAGGGGTCGCGGGGCGCTTCACTGTGACATGAAAGGCCCTGTACTCTGATTTGAGCTGTGAAGAGGTAAGGTTAAGGTACACTTCATTCTTTGTATGTGACTCATCCTTGCTGCTGGGTTAGACCCATCTCTAGATCTTGAGCTAGTCTTGGTCAGGACTACCTTAGACACAGAGAGAACATGCAAACTCCACACACAAGCAACCCAGGAATTGAACCTATGACCTTCTGGCTGTGAGATGTGCTAGGCTAATATGTAAAAATCAAACAAATCAAATTGATAAGGATTTCAGCCTTGAATTTGAATTGTGATACCAGGAATACTGTATTTTTCCAGGAATTTTCAGAGGGCACAGCGTCCACGTTCGACTATACTCTCAAAGAAAAGCCCCCGTTCACCATCAGGAACCATCTGGGCATCCCTCTGATAGTGCAGCACAGCGCCAACCTGAGGCCAGTGGGAGCAGTGCAGCAGGGGAAACTCCATGAGCTATCGGTGGATCAGAGCATGGACCTGGACTATTCCACGTTTGAGCCACTGTCCAGAGGAAAACTGTCAGCTCTGCAGAGACAAGAAAGCTGCCTATTCAACCTCAGCATCGGTCTGTATACAGTCCAGTCAATGAGGTTTAGTAATATTGTGTTCACAGGGAAAGGCAAACATGAATTAGTTTGAATACATGATCTCATTTCTTTCTAACTATATTTCAAACTAACAAAGCAGATTAGCCTATTACAATATTGTTCATTCATACGTTTTTTTTATTCATGCTTTTTTTTTTTTTTATATAATCCTGCTTAATGATTACGAAAAAATATGGTTACAGCTTGTGGAGGTGATTTTTTTAGGTTTCCAATGCTCAAATTTCCTAAAGATAGATTAATACTTTGTTCGTCCCAAGGGAAATTCAAGTTAATCATCTACACGCTGGGCTTCTCTGTCTTCTTTATGTCTCAGTCAAAGGACTAAACTTGGACACAGCTCAACTTTGAAGCTAGCAGCTATTGTTTTTAGCCTCATTTTAATTGCATTATTGTCTAGGGATTAATATCTATACATCGGGAACAATAACAAGCCAGGAAACAGGAGACCTAGAGGAAGACCGATGTGGAGATTTATGCATGTAGGGAAAGTGTGAAATTACAGTAATTTGAGAACAGAGGTTAGATGGAGGAGAGGATGCAGAGAAGAGGTTCAGATGGAGCAGAGGATGTACATGAAGGGTCAGATGGAGCAGAGGATGGTTAGATAGGGCAGAGAATGCAGAGGAAAGGGTTAGATGGAGAAGAGGATGCAGAGGAGACTGTCAGAGCAGAGGAAAAGTCAGATGGAGTAGAGGAGACTTAACAGTGTTGTTTGTTTCTCCTGCAGTGCCGTCTGGTTACAGTGAAATCTCAAACCTCTCCATGGACAGGCCTGGGAGGCGTCTCTATAACGTTCGTGGTCCGGCGCTACAGGAAGCAGTGTCTGTGCTTCTGCAGATCGACGCCGCAGAGGGAAACAAAGTCATCACTGTGAGAGCGCCCCTGCAGGTGAGGAGGCAGCAGTAGCATTTATACTATGGGGTTTAAAGCTGAGCCTCTACCAGTAAGTTCTCTCATCATTAGTGCTGATAGTATATTTCATATTATTGGGAATACATATTTATACAAAAATGTTTATCATTTTTACAGCAATTTAAAAAATAACTTGTAACTAGTACTCTGAGTCTTATTTTTTGTGTACTTTTTACTTTTACTTAGTACAATTTTTGCAGCAGACTTAGACTTGTAATTGAGTACATTTACAGCCTTGTAACTGTACTTTTACTTAAAAGTACTCAGTAGTCGTTCCAGCATTTCAATTTCAGTTATCCTAGTGATATCATACAGCAGAATTTTCTTTTATTTGTTTCAGTTTTCTGTTATAGATTCTGATGTTTATTTATTTTAGACAAGAGAAGAAGTGAAAAAAACATAATAAATATAATTTGAAGTCAAGATAAACTCCAAATGATTTTGTACTGTGACATCCCTCGCCATTTTGAAGGCCTCATTTTCTTCACTCCATGGATATCATGACATGTCACTACATGTATAAAGTTTATTAACCTCTTTCTGTTTTGTGTTGTTTGTTCTGTCCAGATCAGAAACCATTTCTCAGTCCCGTTCACCATCCTGAAGTATTGTCCCTCATCTAGAGACTTGCAGCCCCTGGGACAGGCTGAATCAGAGAAGGAGTTCCACATCCCCCTAGAGGCATACAGGTCACCATTTTTGGTCATTTTCTGAACTGGCGAAATGTGTAAATGTTTTAATTAAAGAAGACATAGTATTCTTTCAGATATTTGATCTTAAATAAGAACATACATAGATCAAAATTATACATTTTTCTTCTGTAGGAAGAGCAATATTTATATAAAACAGCTTAATAATAAAAATACAACCTTTAGATGACTTTAGACTTTGCTTTAAAATTTAATTAATTCACAAAATACATTTGTACCTAATCAAACTAAGGCAGAATAAAAGTTGAATTCATGACTTCTCGTCTTGTGACTGAAATGAATGAGTACCAGGACTAAACCAGGGTCATATGGACACTGAAACAAGACAAAAAAAACTAAAAATTCCTAAAGAAATTACCCAGTCCCTCTGCATGTTCAGATCTCAGTTGTTTCTTCGCCCGGCTGGATCCATGGAGCAGCATTACGGTCCTTCCCTCAGCTGTATGTCCTGGAAAGAACAGGTCCACCGCAGTTCAGAGGTAAGGCCAGATTTTGATTATTTCTATTTTGTATTGACTTTTTTGTTTGTATTGTGATGTCGTTGTGCTTGTTATTTGATTTGTCAATTAGTTTATGCTCAAATTCTTCTCTAGAAATAAACTTACCTTGTCTTGAATTATATATTTAAGAGAGCTCAAACAGACGGAATCAAAGTACAGGGTTACAACTAACATTTGTTTTGTTATTTGCAATAAATTTTCAATTGTTAATTTCTTTATAGGTCCGTTGTTGATTAGTAATTTGGTTTTAACGATTAATCTAATTGGTTGTTGTTAGAGGTAAGATCTTAAGCCCGAGCCCAACCCGACCCGAGCCTAAAATGTCAATCATTGCTTCAGGTCGGGTCGGGCCGGGCTTCTCTCTCACTGACTTTTAAAAAAAATAAATATATGTTTATAAAAATGTATACTAAAACGATGTGTGGATACTAAACTAAGGAATACTTGTTTTAAAATAAATAATTTGGATAAAACGGAGAAGGCGCTGTAATGTAATTGCTATTTAACTACTAAACAGGAGCCGCAGAGCTAGTGCATGCTCTGCGCACGTGAACGCCACCCTCTTAATAATCTTCCTCTCCGCAAGTCCGCATCTATTTTGACCTGGTATCCCCAATATGGAGGAGCAAGAAGTTAAGGATAAACCAACAGGACTGACCAATAGGAAGAGTGGGTGAGAATGTGTTGGAGGATAGAGCTACTTTAAACAGAGTAGCAAGATTAATCACAATTTGAATGAATTTTGAATGGATTTTTATTCTGCATAAAAGCTGTTAACCCTGTAGTTAAGATCTGTACAAACATGTTCTGAAATGTGTTTTTTATTACTTTATTACTGTATTACTTTGTCAGTTCAGATTTCAGTCTGAACTTTGAACAGAATCCTTTTATTAAAAACAGAAATCACAAATCTAACCACAGTGCTTGTGAGAAAAATCTAAATTAGATATTTTTCCCTAATCGTTCTAGATTATTTTTATGATATAATATTGACCTGTTCTCCATGCAGGTGTCCTCTCAGCTGCAGTGCCCGTCCTTAGACAGTGGGATGCTTCCTTTGATGGTGAACACTTTGGCAATTCCAGACGAGCTTCGACACATCGCGAATCACGGAGAGATGGAGTGGGACCCGGCCTACGTCATCCACCTGCACCCTGTAGCCACACTCAGGAACCTGCTGCCCTACACTGTGCGCTATCTACTGGAGGTACTGAGAACTGCAGCTAACTATTACGATCATCTATGTGGATTTCTATTTTGGATATCTCTTTCAAAAGCAGTGAATCTCTGGTAGAGCTATATTGATACTTTGCAGCTAATGTCATCAGCATTCCTTGGTGGGGTGAAGCTGACTGAGATTGCACTTGTGACTGTGAAATTATTTGAGAGGGACTTGTTTAACAGCACAAAATCAATTCACCTGTTGTAGTTCCAGCTAAGACAGTTTTTTTATGGTCAGATTATTAAAATAAAGCTCAGAAGAAATGTAACTTGAGTAAGTGAGCTTCAGACAGAGCAGTGCCTTCAGTTATCACCACACCCCCAGGAAATGTAGATGACATCAGCTGCAAAGTATTCATAGACTTTTGCCACCATTAAAGATTCTGAAATCATCAAACTCTAGAATGTGAATGCAACCCATTTCTTCCCTTCTCTTCTCCCCAGAGCTCTGCAGACTCCTTCGAGCTTCCAGAGGGCAGTACGTCTGACCTGTTGAACGCTCGTATCGCAGGGGAGATGATGTCGCTGGTGATGAAGAGGTACCAGGGCCGGGACTGGCATGGGCACCTGAGGATCCAACCCGACCTGCCTGAGTTTGTGTCTGTGACCCTCATATGCGACTCCGACCCCAACATTAGCATCGACGTCAGCGTTCACGTGTCCCGCTCTCCAGCCGTCTGCTCCTCTCTCTCTTCAGCCCTTACTGGATCATAAACAAAACCTCCAGAGTGCTGCAGTACAGAGCAGAGGATGTCAGCGTCAAACACCCGGCAGACTACAGAGACATCATACTGTTCTCATTTAAGAAGAAGAATCTGTTTAGTAAGAGCAAGGTGAGATGTAACAACTAACTATGCTAATCCTTATCTGGAGATAGGCTAAAATACATCTGCGTTGTATTTAAAGCTACATTATGTACATTTTCTGCCTTTGTCTCCATGGCGATATTATTGCAAGTCCTCCACAGAATAGCATTCAACTTTTTTTGCTTTTTTTCTGCAATAAAAACAATGAAATGTATGCAAGATTGATATGTTTATTGCCAAACTGAGGAATATAGCAGGTAAAGCAATAACATCAATAGCATCATGGAGACACACAGATGACAACCCCAGAAAAGTTAATTAAAAAAAGCTAAAAAAAAAACTATTTGTCTGTAAATATTAAGGCAGTATAGAAATTATCTTTTAACTTGGCAAAATAATCTTACCACCAACTCAGTTCTAAACCATGAATGTCATGCTTTTTAACTTATTTCTACACAATTTAACTGCTCTTTTGGACAAATGCATCATTTATATAAAGAGGTGGGAAATTAATCAGAAAAATGCTAATGTCACGGTCCAGATGGTAATCAGCTGCAGCCCTACCTTCATCTTATTATATATGTATGGTTAAAACTCTAAGCTCTGAGTCTGTTTTTTTTCTGTTGTAGCTGCAGCTCCGTATTTCCACGAGCTCCTGGTCTGAGCCCTTCTCTCTGGACACAGTGGGAAGCTACGGCTGCGTGCGCTGTCCTGCCAACAACATGGACTTTCTGGTAAGTCTCCAGCTATTCGCTGAATACATCTGTCCATTGTTTACTGGTCAAAAATGTTTGTCTGGCCAGTATAAAAAAGACTTTTGATGGATTAACAAACCCACCAGAAGAGTACATAGTGCATAGTTAACTTATTGCGTGTTTACGTGTATTGGTTGTACACGACCAGTCAAAAGTTTGGACACACTTTTTCACTGACTTTTCATCTTTCATCCAAACTATCCACCCTTTGCTTTGATCAGTACTGATGCACGCTTGGCATTTCTGGACCCTGACAAGGCAAGTGAGAGGCTTCATCATGAAGCTCATTGAGAGAAGTCCAAGGGTTTGCAGCCCTGTCCACAAAGCAAAGGGTGGATGCTCTTAGGATTTGAATATAAAATATACAAATATATTTAGTTGAATTATTTAGCTTTTTTCTTTGCTACATTATTCCACATATTTTACATCATAACTTTGATGTCTTCTGTATGTATATAAAATGTAGGAACTAGTAAACATCAAGAACAACAACACTGAATGAGAGGGTGTGTCCAATATGTTTATGTAGGATAATACTACTGTTATATGTTTACATCTGTTCAAAGGTTGGTGTTGGGATCCAGATGAGTAGTTTTAACCTGACCAGGATCGTGAGCATGAGTCCCTTTTTCACTGTGGTCAATAAGACCTCCTACGAGCTGGAGGTGGGAGAGATCATCAGTCCCCAGTCTGTGCGCTGGCACTATATGTCCTCTGCTGAGGTAAACATCAATCACTTTATACAAATACTTGTGTATTTTTTATAGTTTTTATCACTGACACAATATTAAAATGTTGCACATCAACAAAACCACAAGGCTGATGGCTCAGTCCCATAACCAATGCATTTTTCTTATCATCATTGTCCAGTGTGTGCCTCTGTGGCCGGAGAAGCCTTCGGGGCAGCTCTGTGTGAGAGTGGTGGGCTCAGACTCGGCCTCCAGACCGTTTTTCTTCAACAAACAGGACAGGGGCACTCTGCTTAAACTGGACATGGTGAGTACAGTCTAAATAAGAGCCTCATAAAACAAGATCTACGTATGTACATTATCGTTATTATATACATGACCAGTCAAAAGTTTGGACACACCTCTCATTCGTTTTATTTTCTTTATTTTTACTACTGTCTACATTTTAGATACATACAGCAGACATCAAATATGTGAAGCAAGATATATGGAATTATGTAGTAAAGGAAAAAAAGCTAAATTACTCAATCTTTAAAAAAAAAATTTTGTTGAGTTATTTCACTTTTTTCTTTACTACATAATTCCATATATCTTGCTTCATATATTTGATGTATTCTGTATGTATATAAAATGTAGAAAGAAGTAAAAATAAAATAAAAAAATAATAACTAAATAAATAATGAGCTGTCCAAACTTTTGACTGCTAGTGTATCTGTTTAATCTCTGTCATGTTTTAATACATTTTTCAACTCTGTGGGAAAAAATGATGGTACATTTTCATTTCTGTGTTCTTGTCCCTGTGTCAGTGTGGAGGGACCATAGTAGAGATCAACATCGCAGACCACTCAACAGTGATCAGCTTTAGTGATTATTATGAAGGATCTGCTCCTGCTCTGATCATCAACCACACACCCAGAGCTCACATCAGCTACAGACAGAGGTGGGCCAAAAGAGGCAACAAAAACTATGTTCAGTTTTACTCAAGATTTTTAACTTAAATGGTTCAAGTACAGAGATGTGTTTATGTGGGACTTTAAAGTTTACCTTAAGTACTAGCCATTTCTCAATAAGTCCGATTTAGTGCTGCAACGATTAATATAATCAGAATAATCATTACTAATCGACTCTTAAAGTAATCGTAGCCTTATTTTGATCATTTTTTGAAACGTAATTGTTTTCTGGACTATGCAGACTCTAAAATACATGTACATATTTCAGTTCCTATTGCAACTTTATTATTTCTTTATTAAATCAAAGTATTAAAATAATAATAATATTTTGTTTAAATAGAAATCTTAAATAGAAGCATCTTTTACCACATTTCAGCCATTTTCAAAGATGGGGTTAAGCAAAGTAAATGAAAAACTTCTGTCTAAACCCTTTTGTTCTGTTGAATAACCAAAATGTATTTATTTTTAGTTTTTCTTCTTGACTATGACTGTGTCAAATGGCTGAAGAAATGTACAAACTAACTAAAACAGAAAACAAAAAACTTTACTTGGTTAAAAATATATACAAAAAGTCTCACTGTACAATAGAAATAATAGATTGACTAGTCAGCTTCTAAAGTGTATTTAGTTTTTATGTAATATATAATTGGAATGCATTTCTCTCTTCCACTCTCTTCCTCTTGCTCCAGTGGTTCTGCAGAGGAGCACCAGCTGAACCCTGGAGAGGCCCAGAGGTTTGTGTGGGACGACCCGGCCAACACTCGCACTCTGAGCTGGAGACACGGGGAGACCAGGGGAGAACTGGACCTGCTCAAGGTCAGGGCTTAAATATAAGCTTTCATAATTTTAAACCTTTTTGTTTGTTAACATGTCTGTGGGACTCTACAAACTATTGCTGATTCAAGAGTAATATTGTGATGGCTAATCTCTCACATTATACACCACCAGTCAAAACACATATTTTTCATTTATGTTTCTTCTTTATTTCCATAATTATTTACACTGTAAATTCTCACTGAAGCATCAAAACTGTGAATGACACGTATGGAATGTACCAGCAGAAAAATAAAGCAGAAAATTAAACTCATAATCACTCAAAACTTGTGTTAGATTTTAAAAAAGTAAATATAAACCCTTTCAACTCTGGTTTGCCCTTTTGGCACTTTTTCCACTCACAGCTGTGAAGTGAAAACCATTTCAGGAGACTTCCTCACAAAGCTCATTGAGAGAAAACCAATGGTTTTAAACACACACACAGACACACTCATCAAGTATTTGAAATTTGATTAGTTGCACATGTCTTGGTTATAGGCTCTATAGTAGTACAGGAGAAAATGTATTATAATTAGCATAGTATAAAAATATTTAAATATGTTTATACTTTTAATACATGTTATCAAGTTTTACTTTATTTCTTTCCATTTTGTTCCTGTAGGATGAGGTGGGCCAGTTCTCATTCGACGGCTTGATTCAGATTCACTGGGTGAGTTTTCTGGATGGACGTCAGAGAGTTCTGCTCTTCACCGAGGACCTGGCTGTAGTTACCAAAGCTCGCCAGGCGGAGGAGCTAGAGCAGTTTGAACAGGAAGTGAAGATTTCTCTCCAAAACCTGGGTCTTTCATTGGTCAGCAACGCCACTCGACAGGAGATTGCCTACATTGGGATTCCCAGGTCAGTCAAAATTAAACAAATCAGTCTTGCATTTTATTGTTTTATGCTAAAAATACCTTAAAAACATTTATTGTTATTGTGAGTGGGCTTACATTTCCATGGAGATAGCTAAGTTTATGCCATACTATGAAACATTTTAGCAAAAAAATATCTCCATGGAAACAAGCTGATGGCAGAATACGTTAATATGTTTTATTCAATCTCTGTAAAATTTACAAAATGTAACTATGGTTCTATGATTCCCAGACTCTGAATCAAACCCATACTTCATCTAGGCTTATTGTGTTGCATTTTAATGGACTATTATGTTTTATGTCATCTGTCTCTGTCTTTAGTTCTGGAGTGGTTTGGGAGATGAAGCCGAAGAACCGGTGGAAGCCGTGCAGTCAGAAGAACATAAACCTGCTGGAGAAGACGTACCAGAGTCAGCTCAGCGGGAAGAGTGACACAGGCTGGATCAAACTGGAGGGAAACATGGAGGTATGGCACCACGACGCAGTTTAAATAATACTCACTGTAAGCACTGCACAGAGGGATTCAGAGCAACTGTTTGATGGATGGTTTCATGTCATAACACTTACAAGAGCCTATAACTCTGAGATGAAGGACGGGTCATTCTACTTTAATTCATTTTACTTTTCAGAAACATAAAGGATCAGGAAATCATTCAGAATTTAAATAAGCACAACACGTACAGCTTGAGCACTAGACAAATGTTTGACTGATTTGTGGTTAAAATCTCTGTAATTACTGGGCCTGTCCACATGAAACAAAAACTGGTACACAAATTATTTAATTAGTAAAAAACTGTGACTTGCCTATAGGGTTTGTCCTATTATATTCTCTAATTCTAGGTGAACTTGAGTGGCACAAACATGATGATGCGTCAGCCTTTCAAATGTCCAATTCGGAGGAACTTCCTGTCTGGGATCCAGGTGGAGTTTAAGAAGTCTGAGCACCAGCGCAGCCTCCGCGCTCAGCTGCACTGGCTACAGGTCAGTTTGATCTATGTGTTTCCTATTACACACTGAGAGGGGACTGTATGTTACTGATGCTGTCTTGAAAAGCAGGAGGGAGATCGTCCATCACAGACGTTCCATAGAGCACCTTTAAAATGTGTATACAATGCTGATTGTTTTCTACACTAATTTTAGGTGGATAACCAGCTGCCTGGAGCCATCTTCCCCATTGTCTTCCATCCTGTGCCACCACCAAAGTCTATCGCTCTAGATTCAGGTACAATACACACAATAATAAGAGTTAAAATGTTGCCATACAGGATGTGTGTACAGTACACATTATGGGTTGTGCAGGAAAACACTTTTGCATCAGATTTGTTGTTTAAAGTGTTTTTACATGTCACTGCCCTCTGTGGGACTGGGGCTAGTGGTACAGGTGCTACAGGTGGTCCAGGTGCTGTACACAGTGGTTTTTTCTTTCACCTGTGGCTTTTAAATACACTGTGAGGACTACTACACACTGGTGGTGGAGGAGAAATAACTTTTACGGCAACACACACTAAGATTCATCTTTGCAGACAGAAGCAGCATACAAACATCCCGCTCTACAGTGCATTCATAAATATATGTTATCCAGTTTCAAGCACTTTAATTTGCATCATAGACTGCGTAGTCCAGAATGCAGCTGTTCACACTGGCTCAAGAGCACTACTCTCGAATCAAAGGCTCTTTTGCTCTGACCAAGCTAGTTGCAGTGTAGATATCAATTTAACACATGAACACATTACATCAGCCCAATTTAAATATATTTAAATATAATTTACTAAATCTGTAATCCTGACATTTCCTCTCCTCAGAACCAAAGCCTTTTATCGATGTGTCAATAATCACCAGATTCAACCAGCACAGCAACGTCATGCAGTTCAAGTGAGTGAGACACTTAACACAACACAGTGAGCCTGTGCCTTATGTTCTATGTTTATATCATGTCTTTATGTTCTTATCAGGTTCTATGTTTATTTCATGTCTTTATATTCTTGTCAGGTTCTATGTTTATTTCATGTCTTTATATTCTTATTGTATCTGTTTCTCAGGTATTTCATGGCCTTAGTTCAGGAGATGGCGGTGAAAGTGGACCAGGGTTTCCTCTCTGCCATTTTGGCTCTGTTCACTCCTGCTGCAGACTCTCAGGCCGACAAACAGAAAGTGAGATCTATCTTTATATTTATTTATTTTATTTGCCCGGCGTCAGTACCTCCTACTTTCTATTTAGGAGCATCTTGAACAAAATGATACAATGCATCAGACATATCTCCCAAGTTATGCAGTTGACATTTCTACTAGAATATTCTCATATTCTTTCAAAACAAATAACATCCCTCATATTTAGAAAGTTTAGCACTTCAATTGGTGATTCTTCAGAAATCTGTGTTATGTTTTTCATTCATCTCGTAAGCCGCCATGTTTGTTTAGACACAAACAGACCATGTGTTTCTCTGGCTAATCACGCTCATCAGAAAATGAGGAGAGGAGGACCAGACCATAACATCTAAGTATTGTAAAAGTTTATGGTCTGGTCAGGCAAATGTTTGTAACATTTTAAAATTTCCTTTTTTGTAGTTTCTCCATCTTCTAAACACACACTTTCTATCTGTTATGTTCCAGTCTAAGTTGATAGAGAAGGACCTTCAGATGCTGCAGCCTGAGCTCATGGAGGCTTCTCTTACCGACATCACTGGACTCAGCTTCTTTGAACACTTCCACATCTCACCCATCAAGGTACCTGTGTCCTACCAACTCAATCTTGAATGTAAAGGACACATTAATACATTGTTGACTTTTTAAAAAGCTGTTTAACCATGTTATAACATTGCTTTCTTATCAAACACATACCTAGATTTGCATTTAGTTTCATTCACACTTGTTTGATAAATCCTATTTATGAGTTCATTTGTCTCTGAGCCTCAGAAAAAAAAAATTTCATTTTCCCAGGATTGTTACTTCACAGGTAGAGATCTAGAGGTCTCAATGCTGTTTTTAAGTCCAGACTCATTCAAATCACGTTCAATTACAACCGCGTGCTTATATTAACATGTCAGAGTATGTATCTTATTAGATTTTGTTTTGTTTTGTTTTGTTTTCCATGGTAACTCGCTCTGCTGCCACTAAATTGAGCGTTAACATTAGATCCCAGTATAGGGAGCGCTGAAGCTGGGAATAATGTGTGATTTTTTACAAAGCCATTATAAGCGCCAAAACTTGAGGTGCCAAAGCAAAGGTTCTCAGCAGCAGGCTTGAAGATCATTAACAACACAAAATATGCATAATATGTGTCCTTTAAAACAAAAACTGTCAAAAAATAAATAGTAGTTGTAGTTGGAAATGATTATTGTTTTTTATAAATCCCCTTTCTCCTCTGCTCCTCAGTTGCACCTGAGCCTTTCCCTTGGGTCCAGTGGAGATGACCCCTCTCAGGAGGCAGCTGCAGTTCAGTCTTTAAACCTGTTACTCAAAAGTATTGGAGCCACTCTCACCGACGTGGATGACATCATATTCAAGTAAGGCAAACCCAGCTTTAAAAACCAGAGTGGTCAAATATGAAAAAGATGATATAAAACTGACCTCTAGTATGACTGAATGAAAGTCCAAGCACTGACTGAGCATTTGGCAGCAGTCTCAATCTGGTTCTTATATTTAAGGATTTTTCTTTAACACTCATTTGACCAATCGCTACATTTTTAGCAATTGGAAATCATAAAAATACAAAAAAAATTGTTAAAATAGTTTCCCTGTCTTATCCTCATCTTTATATTGTGCTGTGTCATGTATTTATGCTGCTGACCATAATCTTAAACTGTTTTTTCAGATTGGCATATTTTGAGGTGAAGTATCAGTTTTACAGCAGAGACAAACTCATGTGGGAGGTCATCAGCCACTACACTGAGCAGGTGGGTTTCTTTCAAAGCTAACATTAGTAACATTAACCACACACTGATATTTTCACCACATTTCCATGATAAATTAAATAAATAAGCGCAAGTGAAAGAAAAGCATGTACACGGTGCTCTCCAGTGGCACCCAAGTCAGCTACACCCGAGAAGTATCACCTTCGTCGAAAGTCCAGATTTTTTAACTCTGGCCTCAATGCTGAAACAATCCACATGAACCCAGCTTAGACATACATCTCCTGTAGACTTTGCATTTGAAACCGACGCCCCTGATACAGCAGCACACACCATTATAGTGTCGCATTAGCATTAAAACTGTCTCCCCTGTGCTGTAGTTCCTGAAGCAGATGTACGTTCTGGTTCTGGGTCTGGACGTTTTGGGAAATCCTTTTGGACTGATCCGGGGTCTGTCTGAGGGGGTGGAGGCATTCTTCTATGAGCCATTTCAGGTAAAACTAAGTACATGCCTGTTCATCAACATCTGGCTGCAGGGGATTGGAACAGGACCAGGAATTTGGAGCCTGGTCCCGTTCCAATCCTCTGAGGCCCAGGACAACAGACTCCCCTGCCTCCTTCCCGTTTTTTTCCCTGACCACCGTACAAACTGCCTCTAATTGCATTTCAGAAGTTAATTTTTAAATAAAAATAAGTTGATGTCACGTTACAGGGAGCAGTTCAGGGTCCAGAGGAGTTTGCTGAAGGTTTTGTGATTGGAGTGCGCAGTCTGCTGGGACACAGTGTTTTCATAAGTAGTAGTATCAGAAATTCTAACCATAGCAGGCTGTACAAGCGAGCATAGTGTATAATAAGATGGGAATCATGTTAACACTGAAATGATCTTAAACATTAATCAGCTTGTCCATGTCTCGTGTCTGCCCACAGGTGGCGCTGCAGGGATGGTGTCTAAGATCACAGGCTCTGTGGGGAAGGGTCTGGCTGCGATCACGATGGACAAAGAATATCAACAGAAACGCAGAGAGGAGATGAACCGACCGCCCAAAGACTTCGGAGAGAGTTTAGCCAAAGGAGGGAAAGGACTGCTCAAGGTTAGACATAAACTGGGGACATTGTTTTTGACTGGAACGTAACTGATGAGCTATACAATTTGTGCTTATTCTCAGGGTGTCGTGGGAGGAGTTACTGGCATCGTCACGAAACCCATGGAAGGTAAGTGACATTGTTATGCATGGGAAACCACTAAACACACTTGAGAAAGGGTGTAAACAAGGCTACAAACTGTTAAGTTATCGAAGTTACACATTATTACATCATGCAGTGGGACAACATATTATAAGCCGTGAAGAAAGAGGCATCCTTGATTAGTGTAATTCAGCAAAATGTTCGACAATATGGCATTAAACTTGGGAGACCAGCAAGTGATACTACCAGGCCCATTACAGATCCGTGGGGAGGTGAACCCACTCAAAGAATCCAGCTTTATCACGATATTTTTGAGCAATATGAACACTTGTAATTGAAGAAATGCAAAATAGAGAAGTGCGCTGCCATAGTGTGGAACATTAATTCATCTCCAGATAAGCAGGTCACCAAAAAAAAGCTACATACTAATTTAATTACACCCGCATACATTCTACACATGACAGAAAGTACTTTTGGACTCATTAAAGTGAATCTGCTTTGCGTCAATGGAGATAATATGTACTTGTTGATCCTCAGGGGCGAAGAAGGAGGGCGCTGCAGGGTTCTTTAAGGGCATTGGTAAAGGTCTGGTGGGAGTGGTGGCCCGACCCACTGGAGGCATCGTGGACATGGCCAGCAGCACGTTCCAGGGCATCCAAAGGTAACGCTACTCCTCCCTGTGTGTGAATATATATCTGTGTGCTATACTGTGTGTTAATATGTTGCGTTCACGTAGGGTCATTGTAAATCTTATATATATATATGTTTTTGTTTTGAAAGAGGGAAGGATTCTATAGTAAAATTGCCCTTGAGATGTTGTTTTTATTGTTTATCTCCATGGGTTTCAAAATGACACGAAATTAAGGCTGTCAAAACGATTAACAATTTAAGAAATAAACTAAATTGATTTACTGGGGTCAGAAAGTAACAATATTCCTCATGTGTGTTATATGTTAATATGTTGTTGCGTTCGCGTGATGTCGTAATATTTGAAATCCTGCATACACTTTTTGTTTTGAAGGAGGGAAGAATTCTATAGTAAAAGTTCATTTGTTACAGTCAGATGTTTTTACCAGGTTTTTTATTGTTTTTTTTTTCCACATCAATAGGTTTCAAAATGATGAGAAATTAGGACCACTGCCATAGTGATTAACAAAATTGTATCTATTTTTTATTCTAGAGTTAGAGTAAAGTTACATACTGTGGCTTTAAAGTTCTTGTGTGTCAAATTAACGTCAGAGAGTGACAATAGTATTCATCAGTGAGACTTGACTGTAGACTAGTAACAGCCATTAGCAAGGAAAATCTCATGTTAATTATTTGGAACATTTCAGTTTGGAGATTCGGTCAAAAATTTGGATTTCAAAATTTTAGCATAAAATTGTTGAAAGTAACGCAACCTATTAAATGTGTTCATATGTCCAGAACTGTAGCTGTGTTGTGTTGTCTAATTTTCTGCTTCTGTTTCTGTCTCGTGATGTTGCCTGGGATTTTTTTCTTGTCTTTGTGGTGTGTGAGTATTCGACATTTAACACGCCCAAGCTGCGTTCCTTCATTTACAATCACAAGAGATTAAAAAGGCAGACAAATATAGATCATTATCGTTTAAAAGTGCATTTGACACGTTCGACTACTTATTTCACTGTTATGTTGTATATAATTATAACTGAGATTGAACCAAAAATCTTGCCTTCTTTGTTCGATTTGTTTAGTTTTGGTGAAGTTTATAATTTTACTTACTGGTTGGAAGCTACCCAGCCACTATAATGTTAACAAGGGCCAGAACTTGTCTAAATTACACAATTGCTCTGATTTGACTAATAAAAATAAATGACTCAGCCTTTTATTTTGTTAAATTATCCTTGCGTGCATTTTGGATGGATGTGTCTGTGTTGTTGTCATAGGTTATAACTCAGCACTACTTCCTGTGTTTTTGTACTTTTCTTTTCATCTTCTTCACACAATTATGATAAACATTTAGCACAGGTACAATCCCACCAAAAGAATTAGACAAGCTTGAAAACTTGTGTTATGCACATGAACCAAAATGTTAGGAAGGAGCTCAGTTTGGCGTGGCTGCTCATTTGTGCTTGTGCATGTGAATGTTGTTGCACAGACTGAAGGTAAGTCACTGCATTTTGTCATAAATGAAATATACTTTGTCTAAAACATTGACCATCTTTCATACCTGATACTCTAAGCCTGTTCTAATTCCAGTCTTGTCCTGTACATGGTCTGAAGCAGCATTTGGAAAAATGTTTATATAAATATGGCATTGTTTTCATTTAGAGACTGCAACTTCTAAGCTTTACTGGAGTATGATCATTTTTGTTATGCTTATGCAGGAATTGACCAACTGTCTCACACGTAGAATTTAGTGGGACTGAGTCACATGTCTTGCTGGGATCATTTTTCAGAGCTAGAAATCAAATCCAGCAGTAAAGCTGCTTTGACATACTTAAATAAATACATTGTAGCCTATGTTGTAGAAATAAGTGAATGTAAAAAGAGGCAAAAACATATAGGAAGTTTATGTACCATCGGTGCATGATCAGGAGGTATGAACACTCAGGTGATCGTGCGTCTGTAGGAGGATTATAGCTTCACAGAAGAGATTCAATAAACTCTAGGTTTAAGAGTTAACTCAAGGTTAATCTCAGAGTTTTCTGTTTTATGAAACAGGTTTGAAACACAGTTAGAAAACTCAGATCTCGTAAACATTAAGTTTAGTAGAGGACGCAAGACTTTTATCAATGGAGTCGAGAGAAGAGGAGTCTCCATGACAACGGTAAACCAGAGGATGCTTCCATCTTAGACGGACAGGACGTCATGTGACTGTGGATCAACACATTGTTTAATCAGTTTATACTTTTAATAATTTTAGTGTGAAGATGCAAAAAGGATTTTTCAAAAGGCCTGCATAATTGTTGGAGTTTAGGTAGTGCGAATTCACATCAGAGAGTCCTTTTAGATTTAAACCAGCTGGACCAATTTTAGCATTGAAAATGGCAACCCAAAGAGAGAGTCATGTGAGACTCATTCTGCTTTCTGATTGGATAATTCTCTTTAAAAATTGTAACATAAACAACAACAGGCGCAGAGTTAAACTAAACCTTTGTGAACTCTGAGTTGTGAAACTTTGTGAAACAGAAAACCCAGAGTATGGCTGATTTCAGGGTTATTCAACTCTTGAGTTTTCAGAAATTCACAAAGGTCAGATAGAGCTGCCACAAGAAATGTCCACAGGGGCTGAGCTGGAGCTGTCCTTGGTAGAATAGGGCAATTTTCATCAGTCTGAGCATTTTTTAACAACAGCAGCAGCAGTAAGTGTCTTTACTCTGGGCTGACAGCGTGGACTTGTGCATCAATGACTTGTTTTTATCAGTGTTTTATTCAGTCTTTTAAAAATGTAAACGTGAAGGAGCTGAGTGTACTTAGTTGAGGTGAATTGCACTGCACTGGTTTTGAGGCAGTCTGAAATGCTGCATGGGTTTCAGTCACATCTGTCAAATGTCATGTCGTCCACCCCCCTCTCTCCCCCTTCTCCTCTGTCCTCCCCTTCATCGAGTCATGTGACACCACCACTACTGCCCTCTTTAACTGCTGTTGTGTTCCATGCTCCCTCTAGAGCTGAAAGGTGAGAATAGCATTGTGTCCAGAGCAACCTGCAGTTTGAATGAACAATAATGTGAAATGTTTGATTCTCTGCATGAGGCCACAGAAATGCAGAAACAGTCTTGGAAAGTGTCCCGAAAATAAAACTAAAAAGCCTTGTAACACTGCAAAAAAGGAATATCTATCTACATGAATTTAATGATTTGATTTCACAATGTTCATGTCTTCATTTAAGTAGTTTAGGGGACTTGTGTAGATGGATGTTCCACTGTATTGCATTAAACATACTGTGAGAAAGCAGTGTGCTCACTCGCTTTTCCACAGATGTGATTGTGAACTGGGAGCATTATTAAATATTTAAAAATATTAAATTATTCAAATGATTGTAGTGAAGGTGTATGTAGTTTAAAAACACAGTGAAGCACGTCCTGTATTTCTACATGACATCACAAGGTGGACGAGTGTTTTCTCAGCCTAAATATTTATTGTTTGTGTGTTATACGTGTGAATGAAACAAAACTCCAGGTCTGTTTGTGATGAGGAAACATTATAACATAGATCAGAAAATAGTGTAATTTGGGCCCTTTAAAAAAATAAATTAAGTTTTGACAAAAAAAAAAAAAAAAATGTGACATACCGTTAACCTTAATGCCAATGTGAAAATAGCCAACCACCACCGATCAAACGATGTACTCACTCCACATTCATATGAGGGGGTGAGGTGTGTTGCCCAGAGACACAGCGACACTGAGCTGACACTGAACCTCAAGCCTTAAAGGTGCACTCTGTAACTTTTTACTTGACACATGACAAAGACACAGGACAAGCAGTTGACTTCACCAAGCGAATTTACAGGTCAGATCTGTGGAGAGGCAAACATTCTTCATAACAATTGATCAGTTTTGTGCCATAGTGGAAGATTATAGCCAAAGGAACAACATTTCCATGGTAACAAGAGTCAGGTTTATGGAGATGCAAGCCCGCTTAGAGGAAGGATGCATGTTTTTCTATGTTTTTCAGTGCAATAAACACAAATGAAAAAAAAAGTTTCTATTTTTTGGCTAAACGGTTACATACAGTGGCTTTAATTATAACTAGCTAGAAATGTCCTGAATAAAAGGCCTAAGTTGTTTTACTGAATAAAATGAGTCAAAACTGCTTCTTAAATCAACATCTACCTTCAGAAATCAGATCATTGAACCTATGCTAGATGTTCCTTGTTTTGCACCAATGCATTATGGGAAATGAGTGCTCTCACTTATATTTTCTATCTAAACTGTCATGTGTTTTTTGTTTTCGTTCAGAGTTGCGGAGTCGACGGAGGAGGTGACCAAACTGCGCCCTGTGCGTCTGATCAGAGAAGATGGGATCATTCGGCCTTACGACCTCTCCGAGTCCAAAGGTTACGACCTCTTCCAGGTTTGTACCTTTCATCACACATTCACTTCAGACATTAGATTTTACTCTTATTTTACTTAACTTTAAAATACATGTGGCTGGATAGCTTGTTGTATATATAGAGAGTGTCTTTTACAAAATTATTAAAATAGCCATATATTTAGGGCACAAATCACATCTTCACTCTATAATATGTTTATTTGTGCACAGTTCTCATTAACCCTTTCCTAACCCCCCTCCCTCCTCTCTCTCTTTCCTCGCTGCAGCCTGATCAGGAGTGAACTTTCTCTGATTTCATTTATCAGATGCATTTTGTCTTAATTAAAGACTGTTTGTTTCTGTCTGTGTTTAAACTAATGTAACAGAGATACTGCACACTCAGGCACGCCCCCTGGAGGTCAAACAAGACACTGCGGCTGCACTTTCACTTCTCACTTCTACCTTTTTTGTACCATTACTTGGCCATTTTAAAATGTTAAGTTATTTACATTTTTAATATATTTTAAAGGAACCAAACCAGAAATATTTGAAGTGACTAACACTGTTTAGTTCAAATAAATAATAATAAATGTATAATGCATCAGCTGTAACAAGTAGATTTGTTTCAGACTAGTAAAAATTAATTATATTAGTTTTGTAAAATAATATGTAAAAATATGTTAAAATATAAAATGTGAAAATCGTCAGCATTTGATAAAGAGTTTGGTAGTGAAAACAACTCTTACTAGTGTGTAATTTTCCCATAAATTGTAACGTGTAAATGTTTTATAATTGTACTTGACAGAATTTCCCTTATTCTGTCTAATCTAAACTACACAAATTGTAGTTACAGGTTTGAGATAAAGTCTATATATCTATTAAAAAGTCAAATGTGTTGTACATTAAAAAAAAAAAAAAAAAAAAAAACAGCAAACAACAAGTTATTCCTCACTTACTTTATGCATTCAGAGCATCCTAATTATTCACAGTGATGAGTTTCTAAACGCTTTTCGCAATTCTCAGAGACCAGAGTGGAGTTTTGCCGTCGCGGTAATGCTAAATCACCCTTCCTGATTCTCAGACAATAAACTGTGTACAGCGCCTTCAATACATGAAAGCACAAAATTTTTTACATTTTAAATATTATTCATTTTGTATTCTCTTCATTAAACTCTCATACCAGCAGCCGTAGTCTTGTGCCTCGGTGTTTTTGCCTGTGTGTGCTCTGTCTACTTTTGCACAGCTGCAAATTCAGGTGGCTCTAAACTGAAACATGTCCAAATCTTTTCATACCTCAAACATATAATTACACTTTAACTTTATTTTTCCACAAAATAACATCTCTGCATTTTATTTTTATAGTGATTTTTTTATTTTCATATCAGTTTATTTGAACAAAGTTGATTTTTACAAGTAATTATGACATTTAAAGGGCCTATGTTACACTATTGATCCATGTTATAATGTTTCTTCATCACAAACATATCTGGAGTTGTGTTTTGTTTCATTCACACATGTTTAACACACAAACCCTTATTTAGGCTGAGTTCTTCAAACTGAAAACACTCTGCTTCACCTTGTGATGTCATGCGGTAATACAGGAAGTGCTCCATTGTGTTTTTAAACTCCTTACACCTTCCCTATAATCATTTGGATGATTTCAGCCCTGGAATTGCCAATTTCTACTGAACTAAAGGTAAAAGGAGCTGTTAACTTATAAACTACCACTGCATGACATCACAAGGTGGAACAGAGCATTTTGAGCTTTGGAGATGTAGACAAACTAATAATAAAGGATTACTCAAACATGTGTGAATGAAATAAAACACAACTCCAGGTCTGTTTTTGAGGAGGTAACAGCGTTATAACACGGCTTAAAGCTCACAGTCCATTTTGTGTACTATAGGACCTTTAACTCGTAGAGAGTAGCAATATATTTGTAAACAGTTCTGTCACCTGTTGAGATATATTTCTGCGTAATTTGTATAAAATAGAATAAATAATAAGCTAATATCCTGCTCATACTTGTCTTCTGGGTCTAATGGTACATAAATGGTTTGTATAATAGAACAGAAGCTCCAGTTATAATGGCTTGCTACAATAAAATATATATTTTCAATGAAATATGCATGCACATAGTATTTGAATGTCTTTGATGAATAAATGATTTAGACATGAAGTATAAGACTGTAAGTACCACAGTGTGTACCATTACTGCCCTGATGTGTCAGCTTTACCTCTGGCCTCACTAATGTACCAAGGCCTTTAACTGTATCCCCTCACTGTTACATTTTACATAAACTATTGGACAAGTAAATACAGGGTTTTAAAATGAGAATTAATCTGATAGAGCTAAACAGAAGTGCCAAATGGTCCCTTTCAAACGACTTACACCAGGTCAGATCTGTGGAGAGGTGTTGCCACTCACACAATTGTCTATACTACATTTATTCAAGTCCAGTTGTTCATTTTACTCCAAAAAAGTAATTAATGAAAACTTTAAAACATGCATTACTGTATTACTGGTCTGCAGAAGTCACCTCTCCACAGATCTGATCTATACCTTGGCCTGATGTCATCACAACTGCTTGTTTCCATAGAGATAGATATGTTTACTGCTGCTATATTGTGGAACATTAAACAAGTTTCAATTCTTCAGATAAACAACAGTGCAGTGGATACAGTTGCAGGCAGTGTGTCTGTATGAATGTGTTTCTCAAATGTAACATCTACTACAATCTACTCTTTCATAATAAAACCACTAATCTTATAATTGTTGCACTTTTCTTCCTTTCTGCTCTCATAGAAGCACTTATTCACGATTGGGTGGTTTAAAGGGGAGCACTAATTGAAAATATTTTTGCGGGGAGAAGATACAATTTGATGATAATACAAAAGTTTACAGTTTATATGTTGAAAAGTGAAGAGGAGCCTGAAAATCACTGAAAACAACCCACACACAGATTAACTTTAAAATGGACTGAGATGAAAAAAGTGTAAAAATGTACACGATTTATTATTACACCCTATTCATATACACGTGTTTTTGTACATGTCTAAATGAGACTGTTATTTCCTGAGGATTTAATGGTATCTGGTAAAAATGTATATTATCTATGTATTTAATGCTACAATTTTTCACATTAGCACATGAAGGACATACTAATGATTTATGCACAAACTTTTAAGCACAACCTAAACTCATCCTAGATCAAATATTGGACTTTAAAGTTTTGAAAATATTCTCACCTTTTAAAATTGTAACTTCTATTACGGACACTAGTACAGGCCCTATCATTTGAGGATAAACCCGAGAATGATACAAACATGTGAGTAAATACTGTTTTATTGTGTGTTTAGTTTTAGTTTAGTTTAGTTTAGTGTTTAGTTTTAGTTCAGTGTTGAAAAGGCTGTGTGTTTTCAGCGCTCTGAGATTAAACAGTTGGAGGGAGAAGTGTTCAGAGACTTGAGTCCTTACCCCGGACACAGGAAGACCAACATCATCGTCACCAACAGGTAAATATGTATATACTCTCTCTACACTCACTGTTCAGTCATGTACCTACATGTATATGCAGTATGTATACGTATATACTCTCTCTACACTCACTGTTCAGTCATGTACCTACATGTATATGCAGTATGTATACGTATATACTCTCTAGACACTCACTGATCAGTTATGTATATGTAACATGTATGTGTTATATACACTATATGCAGTATGTATACATACACTCACTGATCAGTTATGTACCTACATGTGTATATGCAGTATGTATACGTATATAGTCTCTATACACTCACTGATCAGTTATGTACCTACATGTATATGCAGTATGTATACGTATATATTCTATACACTTACTGATCAGTTATGTATATGTACATGTATGTGTATATATACATACAGTATTATATGCAGTATGTATACGTATATACTCTCTCTACACTCACGGTTCAGTTATGTACCTACATGTATATGCAGTATGTATACATATATACTCTCTCTACACTCACTGTTCAGTTAGGGCAGGTGAGTAGGATGATCTCCTCTCCACAGATCTGACTTGACAAGTTTTGATTTGGACTGTAAAAAACTGAATAGGTCTAAAATGATCTTGATCTACGTCAACTAGAAAGACCACATTGTAATAAGAAAAGTAGCATTTTTATTTTTTTTTGTTGAAAATCTGTGAAACTGTGTCCTTGGTTTGGACATTGATTTGAAATGTTTGTAGTGACAGTTTGGATAGACTCATGTAGGATGAGGGATGACAAAATGATATTATGTAGAACTGTGTTTTGTGACAATCTAAACAATGATCTTATGTTCAAATATGAAATACTAAAGAGCTGCTGTACTTGCCTGTCCACTGGGCCTGAGCCTAGTATTTATTCTTCCTGTTCAGTATTACAGTTTAACTTGTACATCTGCTGACGTGTGGTGTGTGTGAAGTAAAACTTATATAATCTTTTTTTATATATATTTTAGGCGTGTGGTGTGTGTGAAGGAGCTGGACTTTGTCAATCACTTTAACAGAGAGTGGGAGTGTCTCTATGAGAACTTCTACAGACTTCCAGAAGTGAGAGGAAGTGACCTCAAGATCTACTGCAAGGTACTGCCCCCTACAGGACTCGCGTACTAAATACAGTCTACAACTAATCATGATGGGACATTTTCTACATGCTTTCTTACTTTGGTAAGAGGAAACATACAGAGGGGTAAGTGGTCCACCCGGTCCACCTGGGCCACCTGGACCACCTGGACCACCTGGTCCACCTGGAGAAAGCCCAACCTGGCCAGCCAAAACCACACGCTTTAACAAAACTGAATGTAGAAAGGACTGGCTGGTCAGGCGAGAGAAAACCCACATAGATCATTGACTGTATATATCAGACACAGGCAGAACATGCAAACTCCACCTGGGTGTCAAACCCATACTGTTGTTTTTGTTCAGGAGCCGATGAAGATAAAGCTCCCAAAGAAGGACGGCCAGGACCCAGCGAGAACTGTCAGCTCAAAGACCCACTACTGGCACAGGTACAAACCAGAGAAACTTTCACCTGTTTTTGTAACTGTAGTGTTTATGTTACTTCTGATCCTGTAACAAAAGAAGGCTTCACAGAGGAAGCACATACATAGTCATAATGAACGTCAATTACCATCAAATGACTCTGCACTCATTAGGATATGTTGTTTGCAGAGGATAATCTGTTCCCTGTCTATTTAAAGGTGCCCTATGTAATATTTCTGGTGGGTGTCTGCACCTGCTTGTCTCCATGGAGATACTTAGCCTAGAATGATCCATAGATTGTTTAGTGCCAATACTCAAAACACTCAGATAAATTTCATATATATTTTGTTTTCCCAAATGGTGCATCATTACAGCTGAAACCCCACATGAACGTCTGACCCTTTCCCCTCCCTGTCTCTCCACAGAAGTTACATGCTTCTATCTGTGACGGTCAGATGGCTCAGCAGCAGCACCGAATGTCCCGCCAACTGTCCACGCGCTTCCTAAAGCCCGCCCACAAACAGTGACCTCACTTCCTCTTCCTGTTTCACACTGGTTACATTGTTGGGGTCCATCTTAAACCGCAAAAACAAAGCCTCTGTATAATATATGTGCCGTCTGTGCAAGCAGGTTTTTGACGGCTTTAAAGATGCAAAAGCTGCCTGTTCAACAAATGCACTAGGAATTAATTACAACAAATAACAAATAATTGCTGAACAAACAATTACTCAAATTAATTCAGAAAAATCAAAACACTGCTGTAAATGTTTTGTATGACTAAGAATGTTGGTGTAAAATAGAGAATGAATCATTATCTCCGACAGGAAACAATACCGTCCACACCAAAACAAAGCTGCACTATGTAACTTTTCAGGTAAAGGGTCTGCCACCTGCTTGTTTCCATGGTGATGTGGTTGCGCATTTATCCCAGGTTTACTGCAGTCTAAAAATGCAAAATGTCATGTTGAATCTGATTAAATATGTGTATGTGTAATGATATTAAAATAGTTGGGTGATTGTAGTTGAAAACACCAAAGCAATGAGTTTGAAAAACTGAACAATGTAACGCACCTTTGTCCAGCACCACAAGTGTCACATTTACTAACAACTGATTCAAATGTTTAGTACTTTGAAAACCAAGCAAATAGCAAAAGAACAAATTAACTCTGTAAATGGTGACTGGGCATTTTTGTAAGCATGAACAACACAGCATTCACACTGTATCAAAATGTCATGGCTAAAACCCAAAAAATATTGTTTGTTTTTTTTTTCAACAGAAGTCCAAATAATAATAATGATTTGCACTACTCTTCTGCCAGTTTCTGAAATTGTTTAACTACATTTATGTTTCCAATTTCTTTTTTATTTAGTTTTAAATCTTTTATGTTTCAATCTTTTACTTTTTATTGTATTTTTTTTATATTAGCCATTAGCAGTAGTTTATGGAGACCAGGGTTTCTATTCATGGGCTTCAAACAATTCCTTCCTGATTTGAAGGACTAGATATATGGGGTTTTAAAATGTATATAGATAGCTTATAATGACACATAGTGAACATGTCCAATAGGAAAACTGACTCAGGATAGCTATGCATTTGTCCATTAAACATGTATTTTTGTTTTTATTTTCAGTGTAAATTGCACTAAAATATTAAGATAAAGCCTTGCAACAACTATGCAATGATGCCACTGGCCTTAAACAACAGTAATGGTGTATTAAAGGTTCCACATTACACAAACTGACCCTTGTGAGCTTTAAGCCATGTTAGAATGCTGTTACCTCCAAAAACATACCTGGTGTTTGAGTAATCCTTCATTAGTAGCCTGTCTACATCTCCAAAGCTCAAAATGCTCTGTTCCACATTGTGATGTTTTCAAGTTAACAGCTAGTTTGTGTGTGTTAAACAGGTGTGAATGAAATAAAACACAACTCCAGGTCTGTTTGTGATGAGGAAACAACATTATAACATAGATCACAAAATAGTGTCATGTGGGCCCTTTGTTAATGTTTATGCTTTGAGCACTTTGTAACTGCTGTCTGACCTGTGTAAGGAGGATTTTGTTTTGGGTTTAAAATGTGTATGTGAAGAATACACCCGCTGGAATGGAATGTACTGATTTGGTTATAAAATATATATCTGTATCCATAAAGAAATTAGTTTTGTTTTTCTATACAAACAATGTGGCTCAAGCCTTGTTCAAAATGTTCCTCTAATGCAGTGTTTCTCAAACTGTGGTACGCAAGCTCTTTCTGATGCTATGCAAGGTCTTCTATAGTGTATTATTTGCTTGGTTTAGAGTTAGCTTTATCGATCTTTTGGTCTGCCCTAAATCAATTTCTTAAGAACTATGGTAGCAATAATGTAGCCAAATTTTAGACCTGGTTTAGCCCTAGTTTAACCTGGAAAAGTACAGTTATAACCTGGTTGAGATCTGGTGGTACTCTGAAAACCAAATATGGGTGGTACTTGGTGTGATCACTTTGGAAACCACAGCTGTAGTATACAGTATTTATGTTAATATCACTTTACAAAATGAATAACACTGTCGTGGTCTCACCTTCCTGTTTGTAGGCAACATTTCGAGGACTTTTGACTAATCAAAAGATAGCAATTAGCCATTCCAAATCAAAATATTCTATGGTAATGGTGGCCATTTTTCATCAACCAAAACCTATGGATATAAAAATCTGAAGCTCTGTGGCACCCTCTAGTGGCCATTCTCCAGTTTGAGTGTGAATAGATGAGACCAGCCCATTTCTCATTTCTTCAAGATAAGACAATATATCAAACTTTTTACTTTATTACTTTTAAGAACTTAATACTTTTACAAAACAGTATTATTGGTTCAACTGGAACTCACCTTTATCTGTAGTTTTACCTGAGTAACACTGGCAGTTCCACTGTAGTTGGTCAGCAAAAAGAACAAAGTTGAGTTTTCATTTTCAAAAGGGAGTGCCAGAATAGCATGACATAACATTCACCCACGAACTTGTATTTCAGCCCTGACAGATGACATCAAAATTACCTTTAAACCTGAGAGTCGAGTTAGATCAAGATTCTTTTGACTCTTGGGAATGAAAATCAGGACATGAGGGATCAGTGGTTTCATTTAGTCCTGGTGTAGTCCTGGTGTAGTCCTGGTGTAGTCCTGGTTCCTGGTGTAGTCCTGGTGTAGTCCTGGTGTAGTCCTGGTTTAGTCCTGGTTTAGTCCTGGTTTAGATCTGGTTTAGATCTGGTTTTGTCCTGGTTTGTTGAGTTCTCCTCATTTCTCTCTTGACTCCCTAAGGTCATTTGATGTGTGCTGTTGCCCGCAGCGACAGTGTGGTGTGTCCTGTTGCCCACGGTGACAGGGTTCCAGGGCTGTTTCCGTGGCGCCCCCTGCAGGTCATGTCTCTCCAGAGGCTTCAGGTGAGATGCCAAAACCAGAGACCTGAAATAGACATGATTTAATAACGTTTATTGAATTATGAATGAATTATGAATTATGTAACTTAATTTGTAAATATTCCCAATTAAGGTGTCTTCAGTCAGGTTGGGGGTTGGTACACCATCTGCTTGTCTCCATGGAGATTGCTTTATCTAGCATATTCTACTGCATTGCATTAAAAATATCTAATCTTCATCCTTTTCATTCCAGGGGTTTTATTGCTCAAAACTACTTTTAAAAATTGTTACTATGAGTGGGGACCTTTAACTAGACTTGGAGGTGTCAACTGCATGTTTCCATGGAGATAGATCAGTGTTATACATGCTATACTGTGGAACATTTTAGGCAAGGCAATAACATCTCCATGGAGACAAGCAGAAAAGTTACATCACCTTTAAATATATTCTGACTACACAACTACTACTAATAATGAAAGCAATATTGTGTGGTAGCTAACCTCTTGCTCCTTGTTAGCAGCTTGTTGGTTGCAATTTCATTTCAAGTAAGAAGAAAATTGAACAAAATAAAACATACAGTATATATTCACATCAGGGTAGTGAGCTTAAACTGTTCACCAACTTCAGGCACGAACTTAAGCCTGGTAGCTTATTGATACTTTGCACGTAATGTCATAAATATTCCCTGGGGGTTTGGTGATAACTGTAGGCACTGCTCTGTCTGAAGCTCTCTTACTCAAGTTAGAATTTAATCTGAGCTTCTTTTTTTTTTTTTTTAACAATCCGACCAGAAAGAGCTGATTGAGTTGGAATTACAATAGGTGAGCTGATCTGTGCTGTTAAACTAGTGTTTTCTCTCAGACAACATCACAGTCACAAGTAGAGACAGCCCGATATATCAGGCCGATATTTGTGATTTTTAACATATGGGCTATGCGTCTTAAGTCTTTTGCAGAGGCCATATTTTGTTTTAGCCAACCAGATGCCTTAAAGAATAAGCACCACGCTTTTATTTCAACACTTTAGTGCTAAGAGGACACCGCATAAAATGTGACTACACAACTCTTGTATCCACTTGGAAGTAAAACAGGTTTGTGGATGAGTTTAGTCATTTCAAATCATATCATTTGGGGAAAATAATCAAAATCGGCCCAATATATCAGCCCAAAATATTGACAGGGATTATCAGACATCGGCTCCTATGGATTCTAAACGATCGGTATCGGCATTGGCCACTGAAATACCCATATTGGTCAAGCTCTAGTCACAAGCTAGCGCCAGCATTAGCCACCTTTTTTGAAAATCAGTTGGGTCATATTGCTCACCTGGTGTTATTGTTAATGTGGTTTTTTTTGCATTGTCAGTCACCATAAACTTTTTTGGCTGTTTTCTTTTTTTTGTTCAGCCCATAGTGCCCCATGCTGCTGACCTGAACTCGTCATAGGACCCCACTTTCTGGTTCACAGCTCTCAGTTTGGCTGCGTTCTCTCTGTAGTACTTCTCTTCAAATTGAAGGGACCCACGCAGCTCTTTCTCCAGAGCTCCGAAATCTATGAGGCCTTTTGAAGCAGACATGTCCTGAGGAAGAACACAGAACTCTTAAAAAAAAAAAAAAAAAAAAAAAAAAAATATATATATATATATATATATAATAAATACACACACACAAAACAAACATATATATATATATATATACATATATATATATATATATATATATATATATATATATATATATACACATATATATATATACATACATATATATATACACACACACATATACATATATATACATACATACATATACATACATACATACATACATACATACATACATACATACATACATACATACATACATACATACATACATACATACATACATATCTGTATATAAAGTTTATACAATACAGTCCCCATTTGAATAATTGTATTGCATAAGGATTTCTGATAAGTATCATTATTGACTCTAAAATATAAAACAAATTATAAGCTACTTCTATAAAAAGTAAAAGCCAAAGTTAAATCTGTCAAATGGACACTATTTGTAGGAATGACAGATTTTGTTCGCTTTTTTATGGATCAGACCTGGACGACTGCAAATTACACAGACACTTCTATAAAGTTAATAATGATAAAACAGCCACAAAATAATTTTACTATCAAAAAGTTATTGCTTAGATAGTTTTAGTCATATAAAACAAGCAATAATCAAAAAAAAAGTACAAATTAAGAGCAGGTGCACTGATAAATATTTGTTAAAACAGGATTTGAAACAAAAAAAAGTATACAAAATGTGAGATTACCAGGAGAACTTTGCAAACACACAATCCCATTTTCAACGTCAGAAGCCAAAGTCAGTAGTGTTCATAAAAAGTAGCTAGCATTAACCAAACTAGCGACGCTAACAGCAAACAGCTAGCATTAAAGCTCGCTAATTATAACATTCTCTAAACTCGTATAAAAGCCAAAATTAAACACAAAACTACCAGACCAGAACATTACTCATAATTATAAATAAACGTCACCTTTCCCTTGTTGTTTCCCCGGTGTCTTGGAGTTTTGGGCGATTTTATAGACAGTTTTTGTTGTGTTTTTTCACTCTCTCCGGTGTGCTTCTACTTAGCACCTGTTTCTATGGCAACGCGTAAACTAGCACCGCACATGCGCAGATCACATCTTCAACATTTCTTCGCGGTCATAAACAGTTTGTAACGATCTACACGTAATGCAAACACTCGATTTAACTATTTAGGCCACCTTTTAAACCAAGAAATATAGCCTTATTTCATTCACGCTGCATTTTCTCCTAAATTGTAGCTGCTGCTTAATTTAAGAGGGAAAACAAGAGGGACTTCTAAATTAGGGCCTGAACCTTAAGCACTGCTGCCACATTTCTGAGTGAATCCCCCAAATAACAAAAGATTATTTACTGTAATTGGACACTTCATAACTTACCTATTCCTATTGTTTATTTATAAAGCCCACCAACTAATACAAATGCTAGTGGGCCTATTGATACTTTGCAGGTGATGTCATCAACATTTCCTGGGGGTGTGATGCTAACTGTGGGCACTGCTCTGTCTGAAGCTTTGTTAGACATTAATCTGAGCTTCATTCTAACACACACATTAAAAGCCGAAGTTAAATCAACAAATAACAAATAAATCATCAGTTAACTTTGGCTTTTACTATGGCTCAGACCTGGACGACTGCGGGATTACACAGACCTTCTAACACATACTGAGTTGGAGCTACATCAGGTGAGCTGATTTGTGCTGTTAAAAATCTCTCACATAGAATTGCAGTCATAATAGTGTTAGTATTAGTATTAACAGTTTTTCAGTTAGTCTCTCTCACCTTTCTGTTGAAAATTAAACTCCTAAACAGGACCATGGGCACTTCTATTGATCACGGGTCTAGTAATTTTTTATCATTGTCTTTTTTTTCCTATATATTAGCCTGTGTTTTGCCTCATATAATAAAAATAGGCCTATATACAGTTGCTAAGGTAAAGTCTGAATAAAGACCTTGTTTGACTCCAACTCAGTTTTGATAATCCTCTGTAAAGGAAATGGACACAGCAGATATCATAGACTTCTTCCTTTGTAATCACCTCACGACCCTCCGTTCTGACAGACACTTCCAGCTTTTCTTCTGTCTCATGAAAAATCATTAAAACGATTAAAGCAACTAATAATAAAGTCCAAATCTGTGCCCTCCCCATGTGCCCCTCCTCAGCCTGATGGAGGAAGCAGAGTGGAGCGGACAGGAGGGGACAGTATCAGTGGACTCTTCTCTGGTGACGAATGGACTTCAACACGTTAAGTCCCAAAATCTGCAGAGCGTCCTGTGGAAATGCATCATGGGAAACGGTGCAGATACAGTAGAACACAAAAGAGATCAGGAGTCAAGGCTGTGTGGTGAAAAGTACAGTTTCAGATTTTGCAAAGGGGTCTTGGGTTTGATTATGTGCTTGTAATAACACTATTTGAAATGGTGTGACAGACATATATTTTATCTGGCCTAATTATAATGAATGACTACAGGTGCATATATGTCTACAGACTTAATAAAAACAAAACTGAAGTAAATAGAAGAGACTACTGGAGCATAGTAGTCAATGAACGCCAAGTCAGCCACATACCAGTCTATATAGTGCCTTTGTATAAGTAAGGTCCAAGATGTACTACAGAGTCATTTTCATATTAAAAAAAAATCTAAATAATTACAAACAAAATGCTTTTTGGTCCAAACTATTTCAAAATGTGCTATGTAACTTTCCCACAAGATCTGCCAACTCCTTGTCTCCATAGAAATGCTATTTCTTTGCCTGGATTGTTCCACAGTATGGCATTAAACATATCTGTCTGTATTGTATCTGATCTGATCTTTAGTTATTTGTTTTTCCACTGAAAGCGAGCCCATGTTTTTCAAAAAAATACATTAAAAAAAATATGGATTCGCCTTTCCACAGATCTGACCTGGAATTTGGCCAGATGATATCACCTGCTTGTCTCTGTGGAGATCGAAAGGTTTAATACCATACTGTGGAACATTATAGACTAACCAATAAAAGCTCCTTGGAGACACGTTGGTGGATGGCCCTACACTAGAAAAGTTGCACAGTACACCTTTAAAATAGCATTCTAAAACCACAAATACTATCCTATACAGGCAATAGGTTTGCTTTATCCAGTGCATAGATGATAAACATTATTTCCCTGGATTATTTTGTCATTTCGGATTTTAAAAAAAAATTCAAATATTAAGTGTTCAAAGGCATTGCAGAGGCTAACCAGCTACGTGCTAACTAATATTTACAATGCAGTAGTTTCAAGTCTGAAAAGCACATTTAAAACACAAGATTCTGCAAAATGTTGTAAGAACTTAGTGGTTGGTAAAGTTTCAGAAAGAAATTGTAGATAAAAGTATGAGTCTAGTGGCCATTAGTTCAAACCACAGACTGTATAAAGAAGTGGACTAAGTGAGTGTGACGTCACCCACACCCACTCGCACAGATGGTCTGGCAGGGGTCGAGCACGTAGCAACGCTGTCAATCAAACCTGTTGCTAACGCTAGCAGGAGCGACCTCCAGGAACGAACGCAGCTGAGTTCTCTCTTATTAATGTTCATATCTTGATTTACGGCAGTGTTTCTCAATTATGCCCCTTGCTGTTATGTGGTCCCCCCAATTTATCCAAGAAAAACTTTCGCACAGATCCCCCCGCCGTTATATCAAATGGATTTATGTGGTGATTTCCTGTCAGGATTTTCATTATTTATCTACGGACAAGGTTATTAGCGTGTCATGAAGAGCGGGCAAAAGTCACTTCGGAGAGAAAATTCGATCACTGTTTTTGTGTGGCCCGGTAGAAAATGTGTAACGGACCAGTACCATTCCCCGGCCCGGTGGCTTGGGACCACTGGCCTGGAGCTAATACTCACACTCTAACAGTGAGAGAGCAACTGCCACCTACTGTAGTGGATGTGCAATTACACTTTATTCTAGTACGATTCTAGTGATTTGATTGATTTCATGTATTCTCTCTGGTCTTCTGACTATAATACTATGTCCTCCATTAAACATACCACACTGAGTTTAGCCTCTAGCACGTGCTCCGACTGCACAGCCCCACCTGTCTCCCCTGTGTTCTATGTGGCTCATGGTGATTATATAAAGTCTTTTAGCCCTCAGCATCTCCAATATTACAGCATATGAACACTTCTTCCTGTTTCATGTTTGTAATTACACAGGTGAAATTACTCCCCGGCCCCCCTCTGCCTGCTCAGACTAGCCCCCCACCGGAAACATGGCCCCTATCATTTACACTGGAATAACTTCATACATACACACGCTGCTTTGTGTTCAGTCACAACAACGTTTCTATAAATGTTTTGAATACTACTGGACATAACTGTGACATTGTTATCCTGTTTGCATTTTTGTATTTTTTTTTTTTTCCAGGAAAGTCCTTACATGGTTTTATGATAGAAGAAACCTGAAGATGTAGGGAGAACATGCAGTAACTACAAAGTAGGGTCTCACCTGGTAGGGGAATCAAACCCAGAACCTTCTTGTCGTGAGGTGAAGGTGCCATAGGTTTACAATGATTATTTGATTTTGAGCCATTCAAATCCTGTTCTTTTTTTGTGGTTAAGGTATAGATTCAAAGATCCACTGTGTACCTTTTCTGGTTTCTGGAGTTACTGAGCACCTGCTTGTCTCCATGGCGATGATATTGTTTTGACTGAAAAGTTCCAAGGTATGGCATTAAACTAATCTATTTTACATTTATTCAATGGTGCTCAAAAAAAAAAAAGAATGGAAATATCTTACTCTGAGAAGGATTGCCTCTCCACAGATCTGACCTGTAACGAGATCTGGTTGCTTTTAATGTCATACAAATTTTGGCTACTCACCTCTTCTTATGCTTCAGTCAAGAGTACCTGTAGCTGGAAGAATTGGACCATTGTGCCTCCACCAGGGGGCGCAGTCTCCCACCAGCAGCACTCTGTGGAAACTGTTTTAGCAGATAAAACCCAGAGCCAGGTCGAAGTCTGGAAAACTGGACTATTTTTAGACCAGACCAGAGCCCAGACCAAGACCAAGACTGAGACCGAGGTAAAACCCACTGTACTCACCTGAAACAACCTCCACATCTGCAGCGGGGATTATAAGATTAACACCAGAGATGAGACATTGCTGACGGCAGTGACTCCTGTGCACCACTGACCTAACGCAGGACAAAACCCAACACAAATAATCTTACAGGGAAATTATCTAAAGGAGCTGTAGGCTACCTGACTTTTACTGTCTTAAAACATGGAAATCAGAGCCGCTTCATTTCTGAGCATCCTAAAGATTCACCATGATGAGTTTATAAGCACTCTTCACAATGTCCAGCTCACACTTCTGTTCTATTATTCATTGATCAATCCACATATTAACCATTGTAATATTGCTTGGGCGAGCACCCAGCAAACTAAACTTGAACCTATTCCACATCTCTGAAATCACTTTGTGAATAATATATAGTGTAGGTCACAGACACACTTGGCCTCTGTCCTGAACCATATCGGCCAGTTCTTTTAGTATTGATAATGGTTTATTACCTAGTGAACCAACTCCATATCGGTCAATTTCATTCCAGTTCTTTTAAAAAGCTGCTCCCTCAAATCTCTACAATGTTTGTTTTTAATGATGAGATTCATGTTTATCCAACTGTACAAATGTTCTATATAGAGAGAAGCTAACACGTGCAACAACCTGAGTGTAGTGTTATATATATATACACCTGCCCACCTGAGAATCAGGAGGACGCACATACTCACGTCAACCTGTATTATCTGAATCTTAATATATTTCCCCATTTGTATAAAACTTATTGTTATCTTTATAAGCCCATGTGTACTCTAGTAGTAGTAAAGTAGTATTTAGTAGTAGTTTAGTAGTAGTAGTAGTAGTAGTAGTAGTAGTAGTAGTAGTAGTAGTAGAGGCTGGTTTGCCTTAGGCGGGAGTCTGTCCAGATCAACACAGCAGCAGCACCACAAACACCTGGGACATGTGTCAGTCAAACATTTTACAGCCACATTTCACATTTTACAGAGGATCTGACTAAATACAATGAACTCTTTCTATCTTGTGTCATCTGGTCCAACACCTGCCCACCTGAGAATCAGGAGGACGCACATACTCACATCAGATCTGACTCTTTATATTATTATAATTATTGTTATCAAAATATGTACCTAAAATAAACACATTTTTCAGAGACATCAAACACATGAAATGAGCAACTTCCATTTCTATTATTTTTATTATAGTCATTTTGATTATAAGCTGTGGTTACAATGACCGAAGCAGATTGACTTGTTTTACCTCATGTACAGATGAGTATCAGAGTATTGTATACTTAATATATGTTTGAGCTTATCCCATTGTCACCACAGGCAGAGTGATTAGAGATTACAGTACATAGAACAGGGAGCCACATGGCAGCTTTTACTACACTTTTCATTAAAAGTACTTAACACAATTATATGAAATACAAATGAACAAGCAAAGAGTTAAAATGCAGTCATTTTGAAGTATTAAATTGTTGGCTGTAGTTATCACATTATGTCATCATTCGGTCTTGTTGAGCCAATAATGTAACATCCAAACAATAATGTAACATCCAGACAATAATGTAACATCCAGACAATAATTTGATTAAGTGTTACATTCTTATATTGGCTCATTCCACTTATTATATGATTGGAGAGTTACATTATGGGCTTATTACTTTTAAAATTGGCCAAAACTGTTACGTTATTGACTGTTATTACTTTATCAGTGTTGATGATATCAGCTGATATCACGCTGGGGGGGGTTCTAAATGCATGTCTATGGTGGAATGTTCAGCTGTTACGGGATAAGCACAATACACACTTTAGTAAACACAGCCAAAAAAGTTTTAAGAAAAATACAACTATATTTAAAGAGCACATTTTCAGAATTTCATCAGTCTGAACGTTCATGGTCCTTTTAGGTATTTTTCAACAGAAAGGTGAGAGTCACTAACTGAAACATTGTTGACTAATACTACCTAGCTTGTGACTGTCATGAGAGACTTGTTTAACAGCATAAATCAGCTCATCTGTTGTAGTTCCAGCTAAATCAGTCAGATTAAAATAAAAATCTGATTAAACTAACTTGAAAAACAGGGCTTCAGTCAGAATAGTGCCCCCAGTTAGCATCACAGCCCCAGGGACATCAGCCACAATGTCTCAACAGCAGAGCTTTTAGTTTAAGTTTAAAATAACAAAGAATCCCACTTTCCTGTATCTTGCCCTTTTTGCACAGGCCACGTCAGACGAGGTTTGTTTAAAGTGTGAGGCGTTCACTGACACTGGGACCCCGCAGTGTTTATAATGACTGAAAGCAGAGCAGCACCACCTGTTAAAGGAGAGCACCGCACTTCCTGTTTACCTCATGTTCAGACCACTTCAGGGCCTCTGGAAAACTCATAAAACTCACAACTTCATGCTCTAATAACTATTTGGGTTGGGTTCAATATGGCATGGTGCGTTTACGTTCATGATGGAAACACTTTTGGTGAGGATTTTTGATGTTTCATTTACCATCACCTTTGAGAGACGATGTTGATTTAGATACTGGCCCACTAACTGGAGGGTGGCCAGTTCAAACATCACCCAAGCATATTGTTGTTGTGTCAATGAGCAAGACACTTCATCCAAATTGCACAGTTAGTAATCTAATCGGGTATTTAAACAGCAATTGTGGGATGTAGGTCTTCTGCTGGGCACTGAGGAGATAAGCAGAGTAAATAAGGCTAAAAATAGTAGCTGCTCACTTTCAAAGTCGGTTATCTGTAGCAAAGGCGCTTTTGAGCACTGAAATGATCCTGTGGAGGTATGTGGACACAGGGGAGCACATGGATACCACCCAGTGACATCATGCAGAGGTATGTTTGGAGCTCTGGAAAGGGAAACAAAACAGAACTCAAGGTTGAAAAAAGATCAAAAAAGTCAATTTAGCATCAGATACCACATTTCAGTAGGAGGTGACAGTTCTCACACTTCACCACAAGAGGCTGCCTATGTTACTGCTGTCAGGTTTCACATCTGCCATCTACTGGTAAAATCAAATAATAAAAAGGTAAATACAGTATAATGGTGCATCTATTAAAGGTGCAATCTGTAACTTTTTCTGATAAGGGTCCACCTGTGTGTCTACATGGAGGTGTAATTGCTTTGCCTGGCATGTTCCACAGTATGGCATTAAAGTTATACAGCCTGTATTTATTCCATTACAACTGCTTTATTACCTGCTGGTATCACCTGCCTGTATGGAGAAAAATATGTTTAAAGCAGAGGTGCCCAAACTCTTTTCACCGAGAGCTATATCTTGAAAAATATTTGACACGGAGGGCCACAGACCAGTGATCAATACAGTCAATAATTCAGATAGTGCATTTAACATTGTTTGACTTCATACTTTAAATAAGGCTTGAACTATAATATTAGGTCTGTATGACAATGCAATGTGATGTTATTTAGGTTATGTTGGTAGGATTACTCAAATTTGCCATAAAGTTGATAATGATCAATTGGGTCAAGTTCAACTGAAGGCCTGAGGGCCAATAAAAATTGGTCTGAGGGCTGCATTTGGCCCCCGGACACCCTGGTTTAAAGCCATACAGTGTAACATTCCAGGCAAAGCAGTAATATCTCCATGTTGACGCACAGATGGACTCTCATACATAGAGCACCTTTAATAGATCTAACAATTATATTTAAATTAAAGCTACCATTTTATTATGTGATTTTTTGATGGATGTGAAACCTGATGATAGTAATGTAGACAGCCTCCAGTGGTGAACTGTGAGAATACCACAGGGGCGGGTGGTAGCTTTAAAACACTCCAGGAGTCTTTGGGAAGTGCTGAAGTGCTGCATGTTTCCACTGACAGAGCTGTGGTCTCATTACAGGCCTGTTACAGACCTGTTTCCAGTGATTGTTCTCCTGCTGAGCCGCGCTTTGAGCCGCTCATGTGAGGCCTGCTCCTGGTGCTGCGGCACGGGACTTCAGAGCACACGGCCGCGCAGTTTACAGGGCAATAAAAGACAAGAGAGGCTGGGGAGGGGGAGAGGAGGCGAGGGGCGAGAGAGGGAGAGAAGGAGACAGGAAAGAAGAGAGAGGGGAGAGACAGGGCCTTTAAAGAGCAGGAGACAGGAAGGGAAAAGAGGGACGGGGAGATTGAGTAGGAGTGAGAGGGGCAGAAAAACGAGAGAGGGAGAGACAGAGGAGAGATGGAAGAGCGAAGAAGAGGGGAGGAGGATAGAGAGAGAGAAGGAGAGGGCAAAGAGAGAATAGAAAGAGAGGAAGAGGTAGAGGGAGGGGAGAGAGGGAGAGACAGGGCTTTAAAAGAGCAGGAGACAAGGAGGGAAGAGAGTGAGGAGTGGAGAGAGACAGAGTGAGGGGTGGGGCAAAGAGAGGAGGGGTGTAATCATTCTGCAACTTGTATAACTGTAGATGAACTATCAATACTTGAATACAAATTTGATCACAGAAATGAGAGGGAGAAAGATCAGAGTCAGAAAGGGGGAGAGAGAAGGAGCATCGAGGAGGTGGAGAAAGAGAAGAGAGAACAGGCTCTGTAGAGAACAGGGGGAAGAGAAGGAAGGGGAGAGAGAGGAGGAGACAGTGGGTAGAGGAGAAGAGAAAGCAGTGGAGGTCTACGCTGGAGGTTTGGTCGTAAAACTGCATCCAAACACAAGGAAAGAGTTTATTTCCACAGAAGTCTGATTACTCAACACTCACATTCACTCAAATACGGTTAAAGGTGCAGTGTGCACTCGCTCTCTGTGGAGATGCTGCTGTGTCCTCTGGAATGTTTCACAAAAGCATGGAGACTGGCAGGTAACGCCACCAAGTTACAGGTCAGATCTGTGAATAGGCGGGCCAGTTCACAGTAATAATGTACGTTCTTCAATATGATCTATCTTACATTTCAATTACAGGTGTTTTATTGTCCGAAAATACCTGAAAAACATGGATTTGTAGTTGGTCTGGTCATGTCACCTTCTTTGTCTCCATAGAGATAGACAAATTTAATGCAATACTGTGGAACATTTATGGCAAACCAAAAACATCTCCACTGTGACAAGCACGGCAGACTCCCCTTCTCCTTTAAATATATTTTGTCAGCATTTTTACATTTCATTTAAAAAAAAAAATTTTACTTTCATTTTCAACAAAAATAATTAAACAGAAAAAATATATATTGTGTTGTGTTACTCTCTCAAACCAGACTCTTACTCACAATTATTTTAACCTCTGGGCTTCCCCTTTCTGGGTCGCACATCTGCAGTGGTTTGCTAATTAATTTGAAACAGATTTTACCCCAGATGCCCTCCCTGATCCAAACCTCTAATAAAACTGTCTGACTGGTATAGGGTTGATGTTTTTCCCCATAGTGTTGCACCACTGGAATAGTTAGTACTGATCTTGAACTCATCTAACAGTATTACACAATCACCTACTGGATACATAACCCTGCATTCCAACCATAGAGTTGCCGGTTCAGTTCCCGCCGACACACAGATTATTGAGAGTATTAGAGAGTTTGTCCACTGATCTGAAGGTTGGTGGTTCAAATCCCACCCTGGATATAAACATTATTGAGAGCAGTCAGATCCACTCACCCACAGGTCGGTGGTGTGATTCTAGCCTCCATAGATCAACCCTGCTGTTGTGTCATTGGGCAAGACACTTAACCTCCCTCCCAGTCCCCTGTGTCTGCATGTACTGGTTGATGAATGCATGTGTGAACAGGCGATTGGTTCCTTTTAAAGTGCTATATAAAAGTGACAATTTTACTCTTACTTGACTACGTATTGTACAGTGTAACAGTACTCCTACTTGAGTAATATTTTATTGAAGTAACAGTACTCTTACTTGAATAAAGTTGTGGTTCCTCTTCCCTCTGTGAGTAAGCCTAAAGTGACTTTAGCTTTATGTTGACAATATGAAATGATCTGAAAGTTTGTGTTTGCAGCTCCTTCAGATGTGATTTAGTTTGGCTCATTTTTGTCTCGATCCTTTGAAAATAACACAAATTTTGGGCAGAATTTATGTTTTCGTCCTTAATGCTTTTACACTTACTCGAGTACTTTCTTAGATTACTTGGATTACATACTTCTACTTGAGTAATATTATTTTGATGGACTCTTTCTTTAGTACATTTTTATGACTAAATTACTCTCTCTATTAAGCATTTGAACCATAGAGTTGCTGGTTCAATTCTCCCCCATACTGTTGCTGTGTCCCATTTGCTCACTCCAATGAAGGTAATAAGGCTTGTGGTGATGGGCAGGGCATCTGGCATAAAAACCTATTGACTGCTTCCCCCTTTAAGGCTCATAAAGAGAGTATTGTAAACGTGACTTCAGCCTCCTGTGAGAGCTGGCTCTGTTTAAACATGGACTCTGTGGCACTGATATCTGCTCCGATCACTGAAGCTAGTGAGAGGGAAGGAGAGAAAGAGGAAGGGAGGATGAGAGAGAAGGAGGGAGAGAGGGAGCACTGATATCTGCTCCGATCACTGGAGCTAGTGAGAGGGAAGGAGAGAAAGAGGAAGGGAGGATGAGAAAAAGACAGAGGGAGAGAGAGCGCACTGATATCTGCTCCAATCACTGGAGCTAGTGAGAGGGAAGGAGAGAAAGAAGAAGGGAGGATGAGAGAGAGAGAAGGAGGGGGAGAGAGAGAGAGCACTGATATCTGCTCTGATCACTGGAGCTAGTGAGAGGGAAGGAGAGAAAAAGGAAGAGAGGATGAGAGAGAGAAGGAGGGAGAGAGGGAGCACTGATATCTGCTCCGATTACTGGAATTACTGAGAGGGAAGGAAAGAAAGAGGAAGGGAGGATGGAGAGAGAAGGAGGGAGAGAGGGAGCACTGATATCTGCTCCGATCACTGGAGCTAGTGAGAGGGAAGGAGAGAAAGAGGAAGGGAGGATGAGAAAAAGAAGGAGGGAGAGAGGGAGCACTGATATCTGCTCTGATCACTAAAGCTAGTGAGGGGAGGGAGGGAGAGAAAGAGAGGGAGGGATGAAGGGGGGGTGAGAGAGAGGGACAGAGGAAGAGAGAGAGGGGACACTGATGACAAGAGCTAAGAAGAGAGGTAAGGAGAGTAAGGGGAGAGTAAGGAGGAGAAGGGAGGCATAGATATCTACACTGAAGGAAGAGAAAGGAGAGAGATGGAAAGAGGGAATGAGGGAAGGAGAGAGCGAGAGAGAGCACTGATATCTGCACTGATCCCGGGGCTAAAGAGAGAGAGAGGGGGAGAGAGAAAAACGAGAAGGAAGGAGGGGGAAAAAAGGAGGTTGGAGAGAAGAAGGGAGGGGGCAGGGAGGTAATGAGTTCCAGCTGCTGGGGGCCACTGAGAGAGAGAGAGAGAGAGAGAGAGAGAGAGAGAGACAGAGAGAGAGGGAGGGTGAAAGACTTGGGAAGTGAACGAAAGAAAGTGAGGGAGAGAGAGAAAAGGGAGAGGAGGAAGATAGAAGGAAGGAGAGAAAGGGGGCGACAGAAGGAAAATGGGGGCGAGAGAATAGAGAGAGCAAGAAAGGATGAGAAAGTTAGGGTAAAGAAGGAAAGGAAGAGGGAAAGACAAAGAAAGGAAGGGCAAAAGAGAGGGAAGGAAAGAAAGGGAGGAGGGACGTGAGGGAGTTTGAGAGGTGGAGAGGGGGGTACGGGAGACGGAGAAGAAGAGAGACATTGAAAAAGTATAAGAGGGGAGGAGAGAGAGGGATTCAGATAGAGAGGGAAAGGAAAGGAGAGAGAGAGTGGAGAAGATGGGAGCGAAGGAGGCAGAGAGAGAAAGAGAGTGGGGTTCACTTTTATACCCCCTCTATGGAGATGGGGATCTGAAGGGGAGAAAAGGAGGAGGGGGTTGGTTTGATTCCTTCACAGGCAGTGAAAGAGTGACCTGTTTGAGCCAAAACACACAAGACACACAGCTCCCCAAATGAACTCTGGGTAAAGAGTGAACGCAGTGTGAGGAGAAAGAGAGAGAGAGAGAGAGAGAGAGCGAGAGAGAGAGAGAGAGAGAGAGACAGCAGAGAGAGAGAGACAGCAGAGAGAGAGAGGGAGAGAGAAAACTGGGGCAGAGTGGAGAGAGGAGAGAGAGAACACAGCACCCCCACCTGAAATCTGGCTAAGAGAGTCAACTCAGTTTGGGGAAAGAGAGAGAGGGAGGGAGAGAAGGGAGTAGAGGAGAGACAGAAAGAGAGGAAGAGAGGGAGAGAGAGTAAGAACACAGTACCCCAACTGAACTTTGGGTAAAAAAGTCCAGTTTCTTGCTGTCTCCCCCCCCCCCATCTCTCTCCCTTCTTCTCTCTCTCCTCCCCCTCTCTTCTGTCTCTTACAGTTACAAACCATGTGGCTATATTAAAGTGTGTCATGGGGCCTGTATAGACTCTCCTCCTTCTCAAACACATTTAAGGAGCTTAATGCGAGAAATTAAACACATGATCATGGCTTAAATCACAATCTTAACACTGTCTGACCCCTGTACTGACCCCTGCACAGACCCCTGTACTGACCCCTGTACTGACCCCTGTACTCACCCCTGTACTCACCCCTGTACTGACCCCTGTACTGACCCCAGCTCTAACCCAGACCACCTGACCACTGCATAAGCACAGGGGCAGAGAGGTTGGCACTTCAGCCTCACATCCAGAAGGTCCTGGGTTCGATTCCTAGGCACTGAGGGGTTTCCGTCTGGAGTTTAGGACTCTAATCGTTTGATGGAGTCCAGGTCAATTAATCATGTTATTTTGATGATAAGGTTTTATCTGGGAATGGAGAAGTGAGGGAGTGAGTAAGATGAAGATTTGGTACTTTCTGGTATTTATATGCAGTGGTGGAAACAAAGTACAAGTAGTAAAGTACTGTGCTCATGTACAAATTTTCGGTACCTGTAGTTTACTTAAGTACATTTTAAAACTGATACTTTTTACTTTTACTTCACTACATTTGAGAGAAGGTTTTTTACTCCACTACATTTTTTAACTGGACTGAAAAGTATTTTTATTATAGTTTGAGAGATGCTGAAAAGGCTGAGTTTTTTTTTTTTTTTTTTTTCAATTTTCATAGCTTGAGCAAAGAAAAAATATACAAATACAAACAAGTAAGAAAAAAAATCTACATTACTACATTTGAATCTAAACTACTACATTTGAAGCCTCATAAAACCTCAAAATTTACACGAAATACTTTTACTTAAGTAGATTTTTCACATGATACTTTTACTTGAATATTTTTTGCCCTGGTATCTGTACTTTTAGTTAAGTAACAAAATCAAGTACTTCATCCATCACTGTTTATCTGTAAAAAGTCAGATTAAACTCAAGATTCACAAGTTTAATCTGTCTTTATATAAATACACTGTTTCCTGGTACTTTTTTCTGCAGGTGTAGTTTTGTGGGTGCCGTTTGGGTCAGGTACATGGAGATATGTAATAGTTTTGACCACTTTGGGGAGACAGGGAGAGAGGGTCTGTATATGTTTCCTCTGCATGCTCCAACTCCCTTTACTGCCAAAAGACTCCAAATGTCAGTGGGACTATCAATCTCATACACTGATGTAAGGAAAAATAAAGTAAGAAGTGTCTTGCTCATGGGCAAAATTATGTTGGGTAGAAATGGAACCGCCAATTTTATGGTTAGCAGGCAATGGGCATTTAACTATCTCTCCAACGCTCCTGTCGGTCCATTGTTTTACAGCAAAGCATGAGGGGAGTCCAAAGTGCGGCTCATGGGCCAAACTCGGTCCATTGAAAGTGTTTTTATGGTCCCCTGACTTCACCTGCTGTTCTTCTGACCTCCGCTCAGATTGGTCAAACGTGGATGGACTCCTGCTGTTTGTGAACCTGTGTGTCTTGTTGAAAAGAGTGGTACGTGAAGGAAAGAGAAAGACAGTGATAAGTGAGGGAGCGATAAGAGAGATAAGAGAATGATCCAAATAGCATGACTAGCATTGCTTTGATGCTGTGTTGTTCCTTCTTCATTTCTTGCTCTGTCGTAAATATCTGTGGCCATGACTCTTAAAAGTCATGGCCACAAATATTTACTCCCACTAGTGCATCCTGCTGTTGTTTCTTTGGGCAAGACACTTCATGCTGCAGGCCTGCACTGTATTATTATGGCAGGCCAATATGGGGAAACACATTATAAGTTTTCAGTTAAGTTATTTTAGTCACAACTACTCAAATGTTATGAACTCATGTCGTTTTCAGTCATGTCAAATCATCAGTGGTGGAACATAACAAAGTAAAAGTAGTTAAGTGCTGTACTTAAGTAGAATTTTAGGGAAATGTACTTTACTTAAGCTCATGTGGCTACTTTTTACTTTTACTTCATTACATTTGAGAGCAAGTATCTGTACTTTCTACTTCACTACATTTTTGAACAGCACTGAAAAGTAAAATTATTTTTTATTACTGTTTATTACTGAACATGTTTGTAGTTTGAGACTGAATTTGAGAAAAATATACAAATAAAAACAGCTAGGAAAAAATATCAAGTCAATTTTTCATGTGATACTTTTACTTTTGCTTGAGTTTTTGTTTTGTTTTTTGGGGGGTTTTTTTGCTCCTGTATCTGTACTTTTACTTAAGTAACAAATCTGAGTACTTCTTCCATCACTGAAAATCATGTTACTTTATTAATGTGAATGAAAAAGTAAAGTGCATAAAGATAGCCTACTGTAAATCAAATGCTCTCCTGGTGCTAGCGCGGTTTAGCTTAGCCACAGCACTCAGTGGACTCAGACTAAATAAGACAAGTTGGAGGAAAAATGTCGGCCACTCGTGCTCGGATCAGCGCTCCTCTGAGGCTCTGGAGTTTGGATTAGAAAATCAGCTGTGACGCTGCAGAAGTATTCGGCCCCAAGAGGAGGAGGACTTAACATCTGTGTTCAGGACCAAGTTTAAGAGCTTTCCTGTGGTTTTATGGTGGGCTGAGGGTGGCACAGTCTCTAAGTGTTTACCCATCTTCCAGAGGGTCTCCAGTTCAAGACTTCATTCTTTGACTGGAGAATGAGAGTGACACAGAAGTGGACTGAGGGAGTGTGACGTCGCCCATAGCGTTCGGCTCCAGTCAAATGAAGCAAATCGAGTCTAGCTGTTATAGCGGCTAATATGCAACCAAGTCCATGTTTGGGATTTTGGGTGAGCAACCAAAGAGCCAATCAGAAGTGAGGTTGTTGAAGGTACTCGTCCCTTCCCGTCCGCACTGCTGGTTTGGCAGGGGGGTTAGCAAGGCGCTGTCAATCAAACCTGTTGCTAACGATAGCGGGAGCGTTGTTGGGGTCATAAGATAGTAGCAAATATGTGGATATCTTGGAGTGTTATTATTCTTTATGTATCGTGTTATCTGTATATTTGTTTTTTGTTGACTTTTATGAATCCTTGAATACGTTTTAAATGCGTTAAATAAATTAACTTAAACTGAACTAAATTGTGTCCACAGACAGAGCCTGGTTGAGTAATTCCAGTGGAATTCCCATTTATCACTGACTGCTCCAAACAATGCTCCACCTGCAGGAATGATACTGTGTTTGGAAAACTGAAGAGAGTTTGGGAAAATAGAGGGATGGAAAAAGAGTCTGATGAAAGCAGAGGTGCCACCAAGAGAGAAAGAGAGGGGGAGAGGAGAAGGGGAGGAGAGGGCGAGGGAGGGAGAGACAGGCAGGGAGGAGAAGGACAGAGAAAAAGTGAGGGAAAGAGAGGGATAAGTGAGAGAGAGTGAGATAAAGAGAGAGGAGGAGACAGCGGGTGAGAGAGGAGTGCAAGGGATAGGAGAGAGCAAGTAAGAGAGGGGAGTGAGGGTGAGAGAGGGGGTGTGAGGAGGGAGGGGGAGAGCGAAGGGGCAGGGAGGGGAGAAGAGAGAGAGAGGGAGAGGAGGGTGGAGGAGAGAAAGGGAGAGATTAGAGGGAGAGAGGAAGGGGTGAGAGAGAGAGAAGGGAGATCAAGAGAGTGGGATAGAGAAAACTGGGCTGAGAGAGGACTGCGAGAGAGAGGGTAAGAGAAGGGGAGTGAGTGAGGGGGAAAGAGGAGGAGGGAAGACAAAAGAGTGAGCAAGAAGGGAGAGGGAGAGGCAGAGAGAAAGAGAAGTGAGAGAGAGAGAGGGATGAGAGAGATAGATGGTGAGAGAGAGTAGAAATAAAGAGAGAGAGAGCTAAGAGAAAGAGAGGATGGGGGAATAGGCACAAAGAGAGAGGAGGAGGGAGAGAGAAAGGGGGAAGAGAGAGGGCAGGGAGAGAGAGATAAAGAGAAAGCGGGGTTGAAAAAAAAGAAGAGAGGAAAGAGAAACAAAGAGAGGGAGAAGGCTTGAGAGAGAGGCAGAGAGGGGGCAAAGAAAGATAGATGAGAGAGAGTATAAATAAACAGAGAGGGGGTGAGAGAAAGAGAGGGAAGAGGAACAAAGAGAGAGATAAGGAGTGAGAGAGAGGGGGGTGAGAGAGGGCTGAGAGAGACAGATGGAGAGGGAGAGAGGGTGAGTGAAAGAGAGGAGCGAGGGAAGAGGAACAAAGAGAGAGGAGGAGTGAGAGAAAGGCAGAGAGTGGGCAGAGACAGGTAGATGGAGGTAGAGCGTAGAGATGAAGAGAGAGGGTGAGAGAAAGAGAGGAGCAAGGGAAGAGGAACAAAGAGAGAGGAGGAGAGAGAGAGAGATGAGAGAGTAGAGATAAAGAGAGAGGGGGGAGAGATAAAGAGAGGAGAGCGGGAAAAGGAACAATGAGAGAGAGGGGAATGAGGGAGGAGGAGGAGGAGGCATGTGTGGACAGGCTCCGAGCACACAGTTCAGGATGTACATATGAAGTGATGAGAGACTCTTTGAAGGAGAATCTTGCTGACGCTGCTGTTGATACGTATAATTATGTCTCCGGTTATGGCACTTACATTATCATCACATTATCAGTTTGGAGCCAAACTACACAGAGTCCTGTCCCAACCAGCCAATGGGACTGTGACTGGAGAGAGCGATATCAACAAGGAGCAGTGTTAAAAGTAGAAAAAAAGAATTCGGACCTGTCATTAGGCAACATTAACACAAATAAACAAATAATAAATACCTTTTGAAATCCTGAAATGCTCTGCTCTGACCTGCGGACAGTTGAGCTGCCAAGAAAAGCCAATAGGACGAGAGAGTCACAGTGAAATCCCGCCCTCACCCCCTCCTCTCAGGTAAAGTGCATCAGGAGCACAGATCAGGAGGTCAGAGGAGGTCTTCTGAATGGAGACGTATGGGTTAGTAATGAGGGTTTATGGTCCACAGGTGAGGGCCCCAGGTGAGGTCAGGGAGCGGGGCTAAGCGCTCCACATGAGGTGAGGTGGCGGAGAGACTTATAGTGAAGTCCCGTCACCTCCTCTCAGGTAAACTACAGTACAGTATATCAGGAGCACAGATCAGGAGGGCAGAGGAGGTCTTCTGAATGGAGACATATGGGACGTTAATGGGGGTTTATGGTCCACAGGTGAGGGCTCCAGGTGAGGTCAGGGGGCAGGGCCAAGTGCTCCAGGTGAGGTGAGGGGGCGGGGACTATTCCACCGATCACGTTTAGAACTCACCCATACCATGTGCATCAGGTTTGTGCAGTTGTTGTGTAGTTTTGTATCCTGCTTTTGGATATTTATTGAGAAATGTTGTGTGTGAGCATGTGTGATGTAGGCTTGTGGGTGGAGCATTGGACAGAATCTTGCCGCTAACCATAAGGGGGGTTCAAACAGGACCCAGGAGAGATCTCAAAATTACTCAAACATGCATGTTTAAGAATGTCCATCTGATCTCTGAAGCTAAGCAGGACAGGGCCTGGTTAGTACTTGGATGGGAGACCACTGGGAATACCAGGTGGAACCGCAGTAGCTCTCATCCAGGGATGGGCAATTATTTTTCCAGAGGGCCATATTCGAACACGATCATTGGTGTAACAAATGCTCACATGCAAAATTCTGGAAACTGATGATGTGTCCCTGGGCAAGACACTTCACATACATTGCCTAGGCATGGAGTACATGAATAAGTATGAAAGTGTAAAGCGACTATAAGCATTTGGAAAAGTGGTGGTCAGAGAGGCGGATGGGGCAGTTTGGCAGCCTCTCTTCTGTCTACCCCAGGGCAGCTGTGACCAACGACCATATATGGAGTGATGCATTACTGTGGGTGTTCTGAAAGACTCTATATCACTCCAATGAACTATAAAAGTCAACACATTAAGGCTTGTGTAAATAATTCTTTTAAGCCCCATTTTGTCCTTTACTTTCTATTTTTCATTTAATTAGATATTAGTTTATTAGTTTCACTTTTGTTTTTGACGCTCTGAGTCAAAAGTCACTCCCCCTTCGGAGCATCTTCACAATCAGCATGCATCCCACATCTCATCAGGTTTGTGAAGTTGTAGAGTGTTGTTTTGTATCATGTTTCTGTATATTTATAGAGAACAAAATACAAAATCTGAGGAAGTAGCTTGGATGAGAAGCCAAATGTCTTCACTCCTACAATGTTATATCTAGTAGATTTTATATTTTTTTCTTTTGCTATCATTCCGACCTGGACAAATGAGGGATCACACAGATATGTTTCTGGAGAACTGTCACGTGCCGAAAGGATGGTTTAAATAGCACCCAGGAGAGATTGGTAAATTACTCAAACAGGTATGGATGAGATCTATGTTTGTGAGGAGAGAACTCCAGAAAGTTAATTCTGTATAATATCTCCTCTGAGGTCCTTGTCCTTTAACACAATTTTGTATGTGTTACTCCACTGACACTTGTGCACTGGCTCCATCAGACCAGGTCCATTAGCTCTGGTGTAAACAGGGATATGAGTCTGCCTCTGTGATGTCAGTGAATACACCGCGATGCATTCAGGGCCCCTCCGAGTTTATGTTATCAGAGGAATGTTAACAGTGACCTCATGCACTCAGTGTCAAGAGCAGGGCCTCAACAACACTTCAGGCTCCGAGTTAGTGATGGACAAATGGGACAAAACTTTACAGTCATTTTATTTAATTTTTTTCTTGCAATAAAGTTGCCCCGGTGCAGATATATTGTAAAAGCAGCTGTTAGGGTCAAAATGAGACCACTGTGTACTATCTGTATCTAATTTATAAAGCTTTTTTTTATTGTGAGAGAGTGCTGGTGCGCTGTTAGCATGCTAGTTGTTGTTAGCTTTACCGTGATGGAAAAACTCTACTCTGAAAGTTGTGGAAAACATTTAGAAACATGTTACACTTGTACACATTTCTTTCTGTTTCCACATCAATCTCTCTCTCCTCCGCCTTCTCGCTTCCCCCCTTCCTCTCTCTCCTCCTCCTTTTCTCGCTTCCTTCATCTCCTTCTTTCTCTTCCCTTTCTCTCTTCTTCTCTCTGCTCATCCTTTCTCCCTCTCTCCCTCTCTCATCCTCCTTTCTCCCTCCCCCCTCTCTCTCGTCTTTGTCTCTCTGCTGTTGCCCCCGCTCTCTCTTGCTCCTCTCTCTCCTGCTTGAGGCCAGCCCTGGGGGGACTGGGGACTAACTGTGACATGTTTATCACTAGAGACCTTTGACCTCTGAGGGTTTGTCATATTTGGAAAAGGTGAAGCTAGAGACACAAGAGCACATCTGTGCTCTGTTTGCTTGTTTATTTATTTACGTTCAATAATTCCATGACTTTTCTTCACATCTGACATTGAGTCTCTCCAGATCTGGAGCCAGGATCCTGGTTGGGATTACGTAACTGCAGGATTGCGTTATTTTCTATTTTAGGGGATGATTCAGACACAGGGAGAACAAGCAAACCCCACATGGTGCTGCTCCTGGACTACCAACAAAACAAACATGTAATCACATTAGCACATTCAAACAGACTGGGTGGGGGAAGTGTCTTGCCCAAGGACACAACAAAATGAACTAGGCCTTGTTTCCATAGGACCGGTACGGGGCAGTGTTTCCACGATCCATACGGCCTCCTTTTAGGAGTCCAAAGTGCACCTCTGGAGGTACAACCATCCAAAGGGGTCTGGAACCCTTGAGATCTGGGACCGGCTCGTGGGGGGCGGTGCTAGTCATGCCCTCACACTCTCATTGGAGGACCAGCAGCAATTCCACCCAAGTTGCGTTTCTATGCTTCGGGTATGACTGCGGGTGCAGGGGCAGGGCTCTGCTACATGAACAACTGATGTTATCTCAACTTAATTAATATTAACATAACAGATAAATCTAATGTAATTTGTACCTGAATTATCCTCTCATAAGGTAATTGTTTATACGAGAAATGTCACACAGGCCTCTGCTGGCGTGCTGCTGGTCGTCCAGTGACTGTGTGGAGGCGTGTCCAGTCCCAACCCCCGCAAGCTCATTGTTGTGCCGTTGTTGATGCTCCTGTAGCATCAGTCTTTTTATAGCTGTCCTGCACATCGTGGCGGCGTAGTCCTAAGTCAAACATCTTGGTGTGTCTTGCTAGGCCTGTGTCACGCCCAAAAATGGTCTAGGCCATTTGTAATCTAAACGCTCCCTGGCTGGGGGTGCCCCTTCCCCAACTGTTCCACGCCAAGGCGGCCCCAAGCGAACCATGCCAGTGGAAATGAGGCTCTACTGAATCTGGAGTGAATTTAAAATGTGCCTATTGCAAAGTTGAAAGGTTTGCAGACTTATAGCCAGTTCAAAGTAGTTTTACTATTTCTACTACTACTATTAAAGCAGACTTATTCTCCAAAATCAACTTTTCAGAGCTTTTCATGTTAGAATAATTTCTCTTCTCATTGACCCTAAGAAGTTGTATTTATAGTGATTCCTGCATTTCTGAGTAATCTTTATTCTCCTGTATTCAAGACGCCATTGCTCTGATCTAACCCCGTTTTCACCTCCACTGGTACATGCTCACTGTGACGTACTTATTGCGTTTTTCTGTTTTATTTCCTTAATGGGTGATAGACGTAGGATTAATTTTCTAACCTGGAAGTTAGCAGTCTAGTTTCTGTCAATGTTGCAATTTAATTTTAAAAGTGGACATTTTGCAACTTTTGCCTGCTTGTCTCCAGATGTTACTGCTTTGTCCGGTTCCATACTATTCCATTAAACTTATCTATCACCATGGAGACAACATGCAACACTACCAGGCCAAGTTTGAACTCTGCGGAGAGGCGACCTCGCTCAGATACAAACACATGTAAGTGAATAAATGCAAGTCTTATCAGTTTTATGCCATACTGTGGAACATTCCAGGCAAAGTACGAACATCTTCATGGAAACATGCAAATATCGAGGATGAAGGTAAAGTGTCTTGCCCAATGACACAACAATATGACTCCTGAAAGCAGTGAAGTACTAATGTACCAAATTCCAATGTGTCCTGAAGTTGTAATGAAAATAAAAGGCAGACCAAACAGTTTTATGAGACGTAGCCTTAACCTAGTTTTTATTTTTATTGCTCGGTAGCACTCAAGCACGTTAAGATAGCCTAGCACATAAACACCATACTTAAGCTAACTGCAACCATCTGCCGATAACATACAGTCACATGTATGAGCAGTGCTTAGGCTTTGGGGTTAATGTAGAGTGGAGACATTTTAGATTATCATCATAGCTCTACAACAAAAGAGAACAAACATTTCACAAACCTTTTATTCGCAAAAAAACATGACAAATTAAAGGTGAGGTTGCAGTTCCTTAAAGGTCTCGTGGGTCTATCACTCGGTGCAGTAAAGCGGTGTAAAGTGGTGTAAATATGGGGTGGTAGGGCGTAATGTGAGGATGCATTTGAGGTCTGACACATAATTACAGCGACACGGGACAGGCCCAGAGACGGCTCCGTGTTTACATGTGTCCCAGAGTAAACAGAGGACGAGGGTTTGGGCTGTGGGACAGAGCAGGAGCGAACCAGGAGCTCTGCGGTGTCGTGTCACAAGTTTTTTATTTAGCCACACGAGGTCAGAATAATAGTGATCATTAGTTTTGTTCCGATACCATTTTTTATCCAATCCAGTCCAATACTTTGGCTTAATGTACTCGCTGATACCGATACCAATGCAAAGAAGTAGACTAAAGCTACTCAGTGTTCTTACAGTACAAGAGCAAAAAATAAAACTCTCTCTCTCCAAAGAAAATCCACAAGAATAAATGAGATTTTGAGGATTAAAGTGTTAGCGTCAGATGTCTAATGGTCCTGATGATGAGTTGTGCTGATTTAAGCTCTTTTACTTTTGTACTTGGTTCACTTTAGCACAGAGCGTGGAGGAAAAACAGCAGTGAGGCCTGGAAAAAGACCTTATCCTCAAGCACATGGAGCATTCTGCAGAGTAAAGTCCGTGTTAGCGCTGTTTTGGTCTAAGCCATTCTGTATGTGTCTCATTTAGTTAGTCACTTGTTTGTCCCTGTGTCTGACTTTGGTGTGAGAGACAGTAGTTTAGGTTTGTTTTTGTGTCTTTTTATATTGTCACTTGATTCTGTTTGTAGGCTATGTGACTCCTGTTTGTTTTAGAACACTTGTGGTTTTCGTGTCATGTATCCCTTAGTTCTGTCACTCATTTTTTAAAAGGCCTATGTGACCAGTTTTCCGAAACACAAAACTTGTCATTTGTTAGATGTGTTACTTTGTCTTTTAAAACTCTGTACATTAAATTACTTCTTTATTTTACAATTTTTCCATCTGTTTTTTGTTACTTCTCTGACCCTAGACAAGCTGGGTCGTAACAAGGGTGGTACTCGTTCACTCAACCTGTGTGACCTCTGACCTCCGACCTGTGTGCTTTTGGTCGTATGCTGAGAACACACTCTGTATCTGTACCTGGCTCAATATTTTTTGCAGAAACTAGTGCCTACAGTAATTAAACCAAACTTAATGTTCATTGGATACAAAATATCATTAACTCTCGTTTTGCTTCCACTGATCAAACACACAACGTCAGAACTCAGGTCATTTGTGTTGTTTCCAGAATTCTCATTTCTTTGACTTGAGCAAACAACTTGGTGCATTGTTCATGTGCAGCTTCCATTCGGAAAGTCTTATTTTGGGTTTATCCGACACCACATGAAGGCAGGGTTAGTGATGTTAAACTACTTCTGCAGCACTGGCTCAGTGGTTAGAGCTAATTTGCTCCCAGATTTGCTCCTACTTGAAATTGTGTCCTTAGGCCAGACACTTCACTCACCTCTCCTGTGTATGAATGTGGTGGGTAAATGAGTGATTGGTGGTGGTTGGAGGAGTATAGCCCAGAACAGATGCTGCTACAGATCTGACCACTGCTGTATGAATGAATAAGGACTGCAGTGTTTCCAAAGAAGAGCTCTTTTTAACAGAGCAGTGTGAACATGTGTTTGGAAATATTGGAAGACCAAAATTAATCTTTTTGAAGTGACTACAATGACTCTGAGAGGATTTGTATAGAGTATATAAAGCACTAGTATGGAGCATTTCATGTTTCTCCTGTCCTTACAGGGACAATAATGTGTATCTTAATCTTGATCTGTTCAAATGCTATAGGCCTAGAATGTCCCTTTTTCTCAACACAACTTTCTTCAAATATATTTTCAGTTTCTGTGGTGACCAAAAATTCTCTTTGCAGGTCAGATTCTAAAACATATTTCAAGCTTTAAATCAGCCCTATTCTACAAAATGGACTTTTCAGAGCTATTACTATGTTACAGTTTCCTGTTCTTTTATCCTCTTAGGGTCAGTGATACACATAGGATTCGGCAGCGTCACGTTGTCATTTTGGTACAGATGAAAATAAACCTGTGTGATGTGTAGCTACCCATAAGAGGGGCCGACAGAATGCGGCTCTTTGTGTGATGACATTTATGGCAACGTCAGCTCCCATTGGGCACTTCAGTTTCCTAACACAAGGTCAATGAACTTGCTTCTTTTATCAAGATGTTTTAGATGAATATTGTGATTTAAAATGTGCAAATTATAACATAAAGATCCACTGGTGTCATAGGTATAACTATGTCTATAACTATTTAGCAGACACAAGTTGACCTTCTTACTGAGAGGAGACAGAGTAACCACTCAGAGATCAGGAGTCTAACCCACAACCTCCTCAATGAGGTGAGGAGACAGGATAACCACTCTGCCACTGTGCACTATTTACCATTGAACAGATGTTTAAACCAAACTGTTCCAGACAAGTGCAAAACATCTCCAGTGTTGGTGAAGGAAAGATCTAAAAATACCTTGTTTTTGGTTTGGAGTCTTGTGCCAGATGCCCTAACACTCCACAGATATATGGAGCTGTGAAGATGGGAGCTCCCTTAATTACACAGGAGACGAAGGCTTTCCTCTCTTCAGGCCAAAAGTCATTAAGTGGTGACGCTGGTCTGAGGAAAGTTGTTTTTGAACTTTTTAACAAATTTGTCAACATGAAATAGCATCCATATCCTAATGCAATGAAGATGTGCACATTTATGAGAAAACAGATGTGAATAGGATATGACTCCTTTAAAGCTATGGCAGATGAGACACTTTACCTCCCTTTCCTCACCTAGCCCCTCCCCCCTCCCCTCCTCTGGCCCCTCCCCTCACCTGGCCTTTGTTCAGGGTCAGCTGTGCTCTCTGGTCTTCGTCTGTCAAGCTGGCACACTGTCAGACTGCAGTAACATAGATAACATCTAGTGGTGAAATGTGAGATTACAACAGGGACAGGTCGGCCAGTCTGATTACAGATGGTAGCTTTAATTCAGATCTCAGGTTCACAAAACCTTCTAATATTGATCTGGATTTCTGGGTACTATTTTTAATATAAGAAATACATTTTTTCTGGTGTAAGGTCTGACACCTGTTTGTCTCCATGGAGATGTTATTGCTTTGTTTGCAATGTCCCACAGTATGGAATTAAACTTATCTTCATGGAGACGAACAGGTTATGCCACCAAGGAAATTTCCATTTGGAGAGGCGAGTAAGGACACATGTTTTTAAAGTTTTTCAGTGCAATAAAAACAACCAAACTGGACTAAAACTGAAAAAAGTCAAGTCAAACCCATGCACACACCATAGCCAAATGAAGAGGTGTAAACTGAGCCTTTTAAGTCCTTTCTACAAAACAAAAGTCCATTTGTCTTGACCATCACCACCTCTCATTGTTAATAAACACTGTATACCACAAAACCCCATGTGTGCCTTCAGTTTTTGCAGTCTCTTCTGGTCTCTCTTTGTGTCTCCTGGTCTCTCTTGGTCCCTCCTGGTCTCTCCTGGTCTCTCCACATCTCTTCTGGTCTCACCTGGTCCCTCCTGGTCTCTCCTGGTCTCTCCACATCTCTTCTGGTCTCACCTGGTCTCTCCTGGTCTCTCCTGGTCTCTCCTGGTCTCTCCTGATCTCTCCTGGTCCCTCCTGGTCTCTCCTGGTCTCTCCTGGTCACTCCTGATCTCTCCTCATCTCTCCTGGTCTCACTTGGTCTCTCCTGGTCCCTCCTGGTCTCTCCTCCTCTACTGGTCCCTCCTTTTCATTTCATTCCATTTTCATGTATTTATTTAATGAGACAGGGACAGTGCACAATCTACATTAACCTAAACAGGAGAGATGCATTGTACCAGGTTATAGCACTAGTGCTGGTCTCTCCTCATCTCTCCTGGTCTCTACTGGTCCCTCTTGGTCTCTCCTGGTCTCTCTTCATCTTGCCTGGTCTCTCCTGGTCTCTCCTAATTTCTCCTGGTTCCTTCTGGTCCCTCCTGGTCCCTCCTGGTCTCTCCTTCTCTCCTTGTCTCTCCTGGTCTCTCCTTCTCTCCTGGTCTCTCCTGGTCCCTCCTCATCTCTCCTGGCCCCTCCTGGTCTCTATTGGTCCCTCCTGGTCTCTCCTAATCTCTCCTGGTCTCTCCTGGTCTCTCCTGGTCTCTTCTGGTCTCTCTTCATCTTGCCTGGTCTCTCCTAATTTCTCCTGGTCTCTCCTGGTCTCTCCTGGTCTCTCCAGATTTCTCCTGATCTCTTCTGGTCTCTCCTGGTCTCTCCTCATCTCTCCTCATCTCTCCTGGTCCCTCCTGGTCTCTCTTGGTCCTTCCTGGTCTCTCCTCATCTCTCCTGGTCTCTCCTGGTCCCTCCTGGTCTCTCCTGGTCTATCTTCATCTTGCCTGGTCTCTCCTGGTCCCTCGTAATTTCTCCTGGTCTCTTCTTGTCTCTCCTGGTCTCTCTACTGGTCTCTCCTCATCTTTCCTGGTCTTTCCTAATCTCTCCTGGTCTCTCCTCACGTCTCATGGTCTCTCCTAATTTCTCCTGGTCTGTCCTGGTCTCTCCTCACGTCTCCTGGTCTCTCCTAATTTCTCCTGGTCTGTCCTGGTCTCTCCTCATCTCTCATGGTCTCTCCAGATTTCTCCTGGTCTAGCTTCATCTTGCCTGGTCCCTCCTGGTCTCTCCTAATTTCTCCTGGTCTCTCCTTGTCTCTCCTGGTCTATCCTGGTCTCGTCTGGGTTCTCCTGGTCTCTCCTCATCTCTCCTGGTCTCTACTGGTCTCTCCTCATCTTTCCTGGTCTTTCCTAATTTCTCCTGGTCTCTCCTCACGTCTCCTGGTCTCTCCTAATTTCTCCTGGTCTATCCTGGTCTCTCCTCATCTCTCATGGTCTCTCCAGATTTCTCCTGATCTCTCCTGGTCTCTCCTGATCTCTCCTCATCTCTCCTGGTCTCTCCTGGTCTCTTCTCATCTCTCCTCATCTCTCCTGGTCTCTCTTGGTCTCTCCTAATTTCTCCTGGTCTCTCTTCATCTCTCCTGGCCTCTCCTGTGTCTGTGGAATGCACTGAGCTTAATGCAAAACGCCATTTCAAACGTTCTGCTCGTAAACGTAAAAACAGTGGTTAGATCCTGGGTGGTCTCCCTCCTCACTATCTGTTTTCGGGACATGGGGGAATGTGATTCATAACAACTGAGAAGTCGGATTTACATCTGTCAAGCAATCGTCTTGGTCCCAAACAGTGATGGGTAGAGGATTCAATTTGATCAAGTTACTTCAAAATAATATTACTCAAGTAGAGAAGTACGGCATCCAATAAATGAAGGATAAGGAAAGTAACTATAGAGAAATATTTGAGGAGACTAGAACTCAAGTAAGAATAACTTACAAAGGCAGAGGCACTGGTAAAGCACTGGTACTTCAAACTAATATTACTCAAGTAGTACAAAGTAGTGGTCCAAGAAATTACTCAAGAAATTATTAAGAGAAGAAGAGTATTAAGGAAAAGTACTAACCATGTAAGAGTAACTTAAAGAGTAACTGTCGGGACATAACATCTGATTTATAATTTAAAGAACAAAATATCACCTACTGCACAAAATGTGGTATTTTCAAAGTGACTCAAAAATGAGGCAAACTAAATCATATCTGAAGAAGCTACAAAAAACACAAATGTTCAAATCAATTAATATTGTCAATGTAAAGTCACTTTCGACTCACAGTGGGAAGAGGAACTCCAATTTTTACTCAAGCAAGTATATTCAAATAGAAGCAAAAGTGCGCAGTCTGAAAATGACTCCAAAAGTACAGTTTGTAAATGTAACAGAGTACCGCCCATGTCGCTCCTAAACAGGAAAGGTTGGTATCAGTTTGGTCAGCTGCTGTTATGGCGCTCTAATCCCACAGAGAGTATATATGTAGTCTATGGTGTACTCTGTAGATCCACACAGTGTCATCCATAACACAGAGCAGGGGGAGGGAGATGTGTTTTTCCAAATCATTTTTCAACATGGACACTCTTTGTTCAGACAGAGCTGAACTTTCCACAGCGGGAGCAGGGCTTTATGGGACAAAGAGGAGCAAAGAGGAGCAAAAACAGCTGGAAATGGCCTGAATGAAGTAAAGAGTCGGTTGCAAAATTTCATATGACACAAGTAAGTGCTGAAATAGCAGAGTTCAGGTGTGTTGAGTACATACATGTAATACATTTGAGCAATTAAACAGTAGAAAGAGATACGAGGCAGTCCTATAGTATATGCAAAGTCTTTATTTTTAAATCGGATCGTTTCAACTCAAGGGTGAGACTTTTAAGTTTAGTTGATGATGTGAAATCTGTCCCCCCTCCTCTGGCCCCTCACCTGGTCTTAGTTTGGAATTACCTGTGCTCTCTGCCCTTCTTCTGTCAGACCAAAGATGGCACAGCGTAGATAGTAGTTTAATGCAGTACTGAGAAAATACTTCTTAATTACTTGTGACACCATAAACCATAGTTTTGAAGAGAACGTACACATAAATAATGTGCTAAAACCACAAAGACAGAAATAGGCAGCAATTAACTTTATCAAAACTGTAAATCCTGTTCTCCTCCCTCCTCCTCCTCCCTCCTCTTCTCTCCTCCCTCCTCCCTCCTCCTCTCTCCTCCCATCCGGCCCCTGCTCTTGTCTTTAAAGTGATGTGGGTTGTGTCACTTTGACTCATTTATTGACTCATTTCATCCCCAGCCCAGTGACTCACAGGATGTTTTCTGCTTTTGGCCCTGCTTTGCGCTCCTGTTTCTGCACCTGTCACTGCCTCTGCTCCTGCCACTTCTACCCCTGTCAGCGGGGCGATCTGCTCCTGTCGGTCATGTCACCTTGACTTATTTAAAGCTCTGATATGTGACATCCTCAGCCCATTCACTCACAGGATGTTTGCTGCTCCTGCCTTGATAACAAACAGCTATTTATATTTACAATATGCCACAGGATCTGCCTTTAATCCCAGATATGTCAGAACACCCTCTCAGCTTGTGCTTAAATGATGAGGTCATAGTTTAGCTTTGGAGTTCACTATCATAATGTACTTTGAATGTCACTAGTTTTAAAGAGAAGCAATAATCAAACAGCACCATTCACACATAATAATCAAACAGCACCATTTACTCCTGATGAGCCAGAAGTAGTAGTATCAGTAGTAGCAGTCTTTATGTGATAATAGGCAGTGTTAAGCAGTGTTAAGAGTTTTATAGCAAAGTAGCAGATGTACTAACAGAAGCAAATGACAAAAGTAGCAGCAGCAATAGCACTTGCCGTAGTAGAACATGCATAGTAATAGTAGCAGTAGTGGTAGTAATAGTAACAGCAGTATTAGTATTAGTGGTAAGGCAAGGCAAGTTTATTTGTATAGCACAATTGGTACACAAAGTAACTCAAAGTGCTTTACAGTCTAAGAAAGACAAAACATTAAAATCACAATACAACAAATCAAAACATAAATCATAAATAATCATCATAAAATGAACACTAGAGAACAGAAGGGAAGAGTGCAGAATAAAAACTTTTCAGTCATATGCACATCTAAACAGAACCGTTTGGAGCCTGGATTTAATCATTGTCAAAGTAGAGGCCTGTCTCACAGTAGTAGTGGTAGTAGTAGTAGTAGTAGTAGTAGTAGTAATAAACTGCTCACATTTGATCCTTTTTAATATTTTTTAGTATTGATTAGTGATTTTGATACCTTTGACAACCCCTATAGTAGCAGTAGGTGTAGTATGAGTAGCTCAGAACATGGAACAATCGTAATTGGTAGTTTCTGTAGAGTAACAGTTGTACTAGTAGTAAAATTTGTGGTAATATAACACGCAGTAGTGTAGTGGAAGTATTTATAGTAGTAGTTGCAGCAGTAATCATAGCAGTAGTAGTAATAGCAACAGGCCAGCAGCAGCAGTACCAGTACAAATAGAAGTAGCAGTAGTTCAGCCTCTGTCACATTTCCAAACTAGGACTGTGTCTGTGTAAAAATACTGCGCCCCGGTGTGCGGCCTTTGATTGTGATCTTTCCTTTGTGTGTGGGTAATAAAATCACTGTAGATAAGATCTGACAGGTTTATAATGACGAAGCATTCATAACCCAGGCTAAAATTAGACTAATATAAAACAGATACAAGTCATGGCCTCAGGGCTGTGAAGTCTGCCACTAAATGCACTGGTGAAGAGGGGGTATTATGCAAAATCCACTTTTGTTTTAGCTTTCTACCATGTTATAACATTGTTCCCTCATCAAAAACATGCCTGAGGATGTTTAAGATGCCATCCATGCCTGCTGGAGTAATCTAGTGATCTCCTGGGCCCTATTCAAACCCTCTACCCATAAACCTACGTCACCCATGCTCCCACATGACAATTCTCCACAAATATACAAAAACATGATACAAAACTGTACACTGCGACTTCACAAACCTGATGTGATGTGCAGTAGTTTCAGGAGCAGGATGCATGCTGATTGTGATGTGATTGATAAAAGCTTAATGACATACATTTCAGACAAAGCAGAAACATCTCTATGGATACAAGCAGGTGGTGAACTCCTCCAGAAAAGTTAGTGTGCTTTTAATATCGTCAACATAAAGCTTTTGTCCCTTGTAGACTTACTCACAGTGGGAAGAGTAACCCAAAACTTTCAGTAGGGAGTAGGAGTAGGAGTAAGAAAGGTTACCTCAGATAATGACAGATAAAGTCCCTGGTTCAACATTAGGAGGCTGTAAAAACATTACAGTAGCTCTATAGAACTTTTACATGATACTTATTTCTATTGATCATGTTTATTCAAAAGTTCTATAATTCCCCTCTCTTTCTACCCCAGCCCCTGATGCCCTCCCTGTGTGCATGGGGTCATCGCTGGGGGCAGATGACATTGACCTGCCCTCCTCCAAAGTGCTCCTCTTTTACAGACTGTCTGGGGTCATGACCTTTGAACCCAGGGCAACAGAGCTTTACAAACACCTGAGGACCCCTCTGAACTCTGCAGTTATTTACGGACTGGAGCGTTTAAAGACCAACAAAGCAGGTTGAAAATGTCAATTAGTAAGGCGTGTACTGGGAAAAAATATACCAGCATGGGTAATTGGGAGGGCATCTAACATAAAAAAAATATATTTCAAATCAATGTATTCCAGAGCTTAGAGCCAGCCACAGAGAAGGCCCTGTCCCCCTGGTTTTAAGTCTCCCTCGGACCTCAGAGCTAAAGGTATGTCGCTTATCACACACAAGGGCACAACGCAATGCTGGTAGGAGGAATCGCACCCCCAACCTTCAGGTTAGTGAGTGAGGCAATGTACAGATTTTGTTGTGGAATAGGCTTCTGTGATTTTGGAGAAGCACACAGGAAAAATGCTACTGAAGGTGCACTGTGTCACTTTCTGGGGGCGACAGTAGCTCAGTTGGTCGAGTGTTTGTCCACTGCTCTGAAGGTTGGCAGTTCGAATCCCACTCTCTACATAAACATCATTGGTACACTGGTGTATGAATGTATGTAAATGGGCGAATGGTTCCTTGATGTAACAGTGCTTTGAGTGCCATGAAGGTGGAAAAGCGCTATATAAAAATCTGACCATTTTGCATGTCTTCACCTGAAGTGTTCCACAGTACGGCATTATCGAATTAGAATTAGTTATTAAAAATATATTGGAAAAATATTGTTAATTCTTTTACCTAATATAGAGTTAATGCTGTGCTGTGGAACATTCCAGGCAAAACAAAATAATTTCCATGGAGACAAGTAGATGGTGATCCTCCATCAAAGTTACATAGTTCCCCTTTAAATACATCAGACAGAATATGCCTACCATTCTTTAGCGTCATACACTGTAAAAGATTTATAGAGCACACATTCTGTACATGGACATTTAAGTATTTTGAATTTAAAGCTCCCCACTGTCCAATAATGTTTAATACTCTAACTACCATGTTACTCAGACCAGCCTTACAGAGCCTGGAGAGAGCAGAGCACAGGGCAGGTGGAGGGAGGGAAGGAGGGAGGGAGGGAAAAAGAGAGAGAAAAGAGGAGGGGCAGGGGAGAGGAGAGCGTGGAGAGAGAGAGAGAAGGGGGCGGAGGTGAGGGGAAAAGAGAGAGGAGGGTGAGGAAGAAGAGGACTAGCAAGAGGGAGAGAGAGAGGAAGGTGGAAGAAGAGGAGCAGAGAGATAGAGGAGAGAGCAGAAAGAGAGAAAGGGGAAAGGGGGGACAGAGGAGAGGAAGAGAGAGTGAGGTAGAGGAGAGGGCAGAAAGAGAGAGAGGAGAAAGAGATGGGTGCGGAGGAGAGGAGAGAGAAGAGGTAGAGAGAGGGCAGAGAGAGAGTGAGAGGAGAGAGGAGGGCAGAAGGGAGGAGGAGAGAGAGTGAGGTAGAAGCAAGAGCGAGTGAGAGGGGGGGGGGGGTGGAGAAGAGGAGGAGAAAGTGAGGTAAAGGAGAGAGCAGAGAAAGAGAGAGAGAGAGAGAGAGGGGGCAGAGGAGAGGAGGAGAAAGTGAGGTAGAGGAGAGAGCAGAGAAAGAGAGAGAGGAGAGAGAGGGGGCAGAGGAGAGGAGGAGAAAGTGAGGTAGAGGAGAGCGCAGAGAGGGGGCGGGGTGGAGTAAAAGTTTTGCTCCGGAGCAGCTGGGCTCGCCTCACTCTGTCGCAACTGCTTTTGTTTCCGCGCGCAGATGACAAAAGTTGTGATCGCTGCGCTCTCGATACCACTGCATCTGGACCTCTGGACTTTAGAGGCGCGTGGACTTTAGACTGGACCGGCTCGGACCTGGTTTGGACTTGCTTTGGTTTGACTTTGCTGATCTGCGCTTGGAGCAGGAGTTGGCACATCTGGATGCGCACGCCCGAGTGAGAGTGGTCGATGGAGCAGGGTTTGGGAGGGTCCCGCCGCGGCTGACAGAGGCCCTCGCGCCCCTCGCTCCCTCACTCCTCGCGCCCCTGTACTCGCGCTTGTCCCGGGTCCCTGTCTCGCGGGTCCGGGCCGGAGGAGGATGGCCGCGCTGTGGACGCTGCTGCTCGCGCTCTGGACCTGCTCGTGCGCTCCGGGACGGGGACATGCCAAGAGCGCGTTCCCGATGCGCACAGCCTACAGCCTGTACTCCAATGGGCACGCGCACGGGACACGCGCCGCCAGCAGACACAGGTAAGCACGTGAACACTTCTCAGAAAACAGAATGACTTTGTGTAGACCAAAACGAAGCCCCAACACTAAGAGCCAAGAGCTTTACCTTTAGCATCTCCACATAGAGTTTGTCCAAATCTACAAAAATCTATTCAAAGTACTTTTCTAGGAGCATACTTTTACTTCTACTCAAGTAATATTTTACTGAAGTAACAGTAAGTCAAAGTTGTGGTTCCTCTTCTCTCTGTGAGTAAGTCTAAAGTGACTTGAGCTTTATGTTGACTATATGAAATAATTTGAACATTTGTGTTTCTTGCAGCTCTTTCAGATATTATTCAGTTTGGCTCATTTTCGTGTGTCTTTGAAAATACCAGTTTAATACCAGTTTTTCAAGTTTAAATGATCAGATCTTACATCCCAACAGTTACTCTTTAAGATACTCTTACTTGAGTGGTAGTTTACCCAAATACTTTTTTACTCTTACTTGAGTAATTTCTTGGATGCACCGATGAAGCTCCAGTTCTGATGCCGATTCTGATACTATAGCTTTAAGTATCTGCCGATGCCGATATCAACCCACACCAATGGAGGAACTTATAATAGCCTTTTTTTTTTTTTTTTTTTTTTTGCTTTACACGATAAATAAAATAAGACTAAACCAATCCAAGTATGTTGCTGTTACTTTTCTCTCAAGTCACTACAGAACAACTGTGTAAATACAAGTTCAAACATTATGAAACTTTCTGACTATGAGCTGTACATAGTCATATTACATCAGTTCATACGTCCAACCTGGATATCGACTGAACCGATATCTGTAATCCAATACCATATCCAGCAAAATGTTTAGTATCAGCAGTGATATCTGATACCAGTATCGGACCGGTGCATCCCTACTCAGCGTTGCCTATTTTAAATCATCGCCGTAATGTAAAGTGTTTCCTTAATAGAAAATGCTTGGAGTGGACATGAACAACAGTTGTATTTAGCTGTAGTGTGCTCATCTGTTAAAGTTCTTGGGCCAAAATAGTTTACGAGGCTGCCTCATGCACTTCATCTTACCCCACACGAACCCTTCTGCAACATATGCACGTCTGAGAGTGTGGGATGTGACCTCTTTTACACTATGTCAAACCTTATAAAGTCCAGCTCTGATCCATGACCGGACCAGACTCTCATTTGGTTTGAGTCTTGCACATTTGTTGCATCATCTATTGTTAAACATCAGTAACACAGAGACTTGAGGCCTGGGCCAGAAGTGACTGCAGAGTCCCAAGTGTGTGGGGCTAGTTCAATCATCATTATTATGCGTGAGGTATGGTTCTGAGACGAATGCACTCGCAATCCTGATTATTCACTTATGTTATGGAAAAACAGTAAATTAGGTTTGGTCACTTCCAACCAGATGTGTTTATTTCACTTATCATTTAGAAAAAAAGAAAAAAAAATCTCATCTCAGATTAAGTTTAGTGCCCTTCTCATTGATTTTGCAGAAATCTGTGATTTTTTTTCAGTCCCTGTGATATTTTTGTGTCATTTGGATATCAGGTTTTTGTCTAGATTTAAAACAGTCACAGAAGATTACTAATACACATTTATAAATATAAATACAGGTTTTGAAAGTACTAAAGTACATAGATATGTATTCTGCCCAAGAGAATCTTGTTTCCACATACACTGCCAAACACAGCACGGTGCCTGAGGCTCACACTCACACCTCACAACAGGAAGCTTACGAGTTTGACTCCCAGGTCTTTCTGTGTGGAGTTTGCATGTTCGTCCTGTGTCTGGGTAGAGTTTGCATGTTCTCCCTGTGTCTGTGTGGAGTTTGGATGTTCTCCCTGTCTCTGGGTGGAGTTTGCATGTTATCTCTGTGTCAGTGTGGAATTTGCATCTCCTCCCTGTGTCTGGGTGGAGTTTGCATATTCTCTCTCTGTGTCAGTGTGGAGTTTGCATGTTCTTCTTTCTGTGTCTAGGTGGAGTTTGCATGTTCTCTTTGTGTCTGTGTGGAGTTTGCATGTTCTCTCTGTGTCTGGTGGAGTTTACATGTTCTCTCTGTGTCTAGGTGGAGTTTGCATGTTCTCTCTGTGTCTGGGTGGAGTTTGCATGTTCTCTTTCTGTCTGTGTGGAGTTTGCATGTTCCCTCTGTGTCTAGGTGGAGTTTGCATGTTCTCTTTCTGTCTGGGTGGAGTTTGGACGTTCTCTCTGTGTCTGGGTGGAGTTTGCATGTTCTCTTTCTGTCTGTGTGGAGTTTGCAGGCTCTCTCTGTGTCTAGGTGGAGTTTGGATGTTCTCTCTGTGTCTAGGTGGAGTTTGCATGTTCTCTTTGTGTCTAGGTGGAGTTTGCATGTTCTCCCTGTGTCTGTGTGGAGTTTGCATGTTCTCCCTGTGTAAGTGTGCATTTCCTCTGGACACTCTGGTTTTCCCTATCAACCCAAAACATTCAGCATAGGTCAAACCCTCTAGCTGAGGTTGTCCTGACCGGGACTAGCTCAGGATCATCCAGAGCCTGAGGAGGTGCTCCAGAGGTGTTGATTGTGAAAGTATAGCTTACACTTGATTTGTGGTTTACATCCCATGGAGAATGTTCTGGCTTTGGAAATGGTCTTGATGAGAAACATAGTGATGCCAGGTGGGTCGGAGGTTGCTGGTTGGACTCTGTGTCTTGCTCGCGGGCTTAGATGTACCTTATTCAGAGTACAGTGTGGAGCTGTGGTTGTGTTGGCTGCAGCAGGATGTGTCTGATGTGAAGCAGCTGCTGGAGGATTCATGTCGGCCATCTTGCTCAGGTCTGCTCCAGAGCTGCTCACGGGCTGTTCATTCACACTCCTTATACTGATATGTGTGAACAGTTAGAACAACACAGACATGCAGAGATATAGATATACTATGTTCTGTTTGAAGGATTAAATCATGAACAAGTTAAATGTGCACTGTGGACCTTTTCTGCTGGAGGATTTGGCACCTACTTGTCTCCATGGGGATGTTATTGCTTTGTCTGGAGGTTTTCTATCTTGTATTATTAAAGTGCCTTCATTCTTACAGCGAGTGGTCTTGCCTCTCCATAGATCTGGCCTGTGACTAGGCCAAGTGGCGTCTTTATGGAGATTGGTAAATTTAATGCCACAGCGTTAAAAGTTCCAGGCAAAGTAGTAGTATCTCCATGAAGACAAGCAGAGCCTCCACTAGAAAAGTTACATATTGCATCTTTAAAATTCAACCAGCTTTTTGTTTATTACTTCAGCCCAAAAGTACAGATGATGTTGTTTATAAAGATGACTCGAAAACATGAGTACATTTGTTTAGTGAATCTGAAGAGGAATTTATAAGAGCTCCATTTTTAGCTGCTCCTGACACAGAAGTAGTAGTGGCTCGTGCTCACGCCTCACAGCAAGAAAGTTACAGGTTTGACTCCCGGGTCTTTCTCCCTGTTCTCCCTGTGTCTGGGTGGTTTTCCTCTTTACTCTCTGGTTTTCTCTATCCACCCCGAACATGTATCACTGGTCAACTCCTGTAGCTAAAGTTGTCCTGACCAAGACGGGCTCAGCATCACAGATCAAGACCATGCTGATGTGCCCACTGCTCCTCACAGGTTGTCCCAGCAAAGGATGGGTCAAATGCAGAGGACACATTTCCCTAGGGGGACAATAAAGTCCACCTCAACATTAGTATTAGTAGTAGTAGTAGTAGTCGTCGTCATGGTAATAATCACAATTATCAACAATAACAATTGCTTCTATGCTCTAAAAATGAGCCTGCAGATAAAGTACAAACCTAATATATTGTCTTGTGTTCTGTGACTCTTGGCCTTGGTAGGTTGGGAAGTTTCACATTAGTGCAGTCTGAGGTCACCTTGTTTAGCGTTTATTCATTCTAAAAGCATGACTGGTCTCTGCACTTTTACTGTGTGAAGCACTCAGGCTCTTCTCAGACATGACACACAAAAATAAAACGTGAAGTTTTCAGTTCAACCTGGTGCTGCTTTTATGAGGATTTATGGAGCGAATGTGAGAGGTGAGACCCTGGTTCTAAACATGGAGCCCAGAGCCACGAGGAGACTTTAAGTGCACACAGGTGTACAGACCAGCAGACACAAATACACCTTAACCTCCACAAACACATGCAACACACACACTTATACATATATACACACACGCACATATGCACAATAATGCACATGCACAACCACACACACATGCACACAATAATGCATGTACACAACTACACACACATACACATATATACACACACAAAATGCACATGTCCACACACACATACACACAATGCATGTACACACACACACACACACACACACACATGCACACACATAACGTACATACGACTCACACATGCAGACCACACACTCGACCGCACACATACAGACAGAATAATGCACGTGCACGACCCCACATACATATAATACATATATGCACGGCCACATATACACAATAATGCACATGCACAACCACACACACACACACTAATGCACATGCAGGACCACACACACACACATACACATACACACATACATACACACACAATAATGCACATGCACAACCACACACACAAACACACTAATGCACATGCACGACCACACACACACGTATACATACACAGACAATAATGCACATGCACAACCACACATACACACAATAATTAATGTCCATGACCACACACACATGCACACACACAATAATGCATGTCCATGACCACACACACACACACACACACACACACACAATAATGCATGTCCATGACACACACACACACGTCACATGACACACACACACACACACACACACAATACTGCACGTCTATGACCAAACACACACACACACACACACACACACAATAATGCATGTCCATGACCACACACACACACACACACACACACACACACACACACAATACTGCACGTCTATGACCAAACACACACACACACACACAATAATGCATGTCCATGACCACACACACACACACACACATGCACACACACACACACACACACACACACACACACACAATAATGCACGTCTATGACCACACACACACACACACACACACACACACACACACATGCACAATAATGCACGTGCACAATTTTTTTATGCTGTGGGAACATTACATTCATTTCCTAGAGTCTGTTTCTGACCTTAATCATATGAAGTGACTCCTTCAGAGCGCTCTCACAAAACAGCCTCCCGCTAATGAAACTACTGCACATGGCATCAGATTTGTGAAGTTGCAGTGTATTGTTTTGTATCCTGCTTTTGTATTTCTGAAAAATGTTTGTGTGGGAGCGTGGCTGACGTAGATGTGAGCTGAGCGTTGGATAGGATCTCACAGCTAACTGTAAGGAGAGTTCGGTTAGGGCCTAAGAGAGATCGATAGATTACGCAGTTGTGCATGGGTGAGATAAAACCTCTTGAGGCATGTTTTTGATGAGGGAACAACGTTGTAACATGGCAGAAAGCTCCAAAAACTCAGTTGAGCATACTAGCTCCTCTTTAATGTGTTGCGCAGTGTTTTGTGGATGGGATGTTGTGACAGGAGGAGCACGTCTCTTGGCTGAGGCCTGAGCTCCCTCTGCTTGTTGTCTTTGGCAGATTTTTCATCTTTATTGAGCAATGATTTCAGTACATTACACAGACCTCCAGCTCTGTCTCCAAACGTCTCCACATGCGTATATGCTGGGACTTCCTGTTTCCCTGAGCTGTTAAACCTCGTCTCCTCCATCAGAGTTTAAGTGTGATCTGTGATTAAGTCTGAGCAGCTGTGCTCATCTTTGATCTGTTTGTTCAGTTCATGTTTTATTAGAGCTCTCCTCCCCGGACAACCACCTGCACCTCTCCTCACACTTTACATGTGTAAGCGAGGTGGGCATGGCTCAGGTGCACCACGCATTTTTGCTGTTCTATCATGTCCATACTGTCAATGTATTCTTTCGAAAGGCATTTAACCAACCTTGATTGCATATTAATGTGGTGTGGCATCTTAAACATATTTTTTGTTTTTTTGTTTAGTTTTTTTTACTTTGTTTATTGTAAATCTTAATATTGACCTAAAACTTCAAAATCCATGCTACTTATTCTGATGGACCTGTCTTCATGTCAAGTCCATCAGAATGTGTGTGTGTAACCACACGCACACAGTAATGCACGTGTGCGACCACACACACACACACACACATAGTCTATGATAGATAAGTTTAAGACCATACTGTGGAACATTAAGATGAAACTATGACATCTCCATGGGGACAAGCAGGTGTCGGACCTCCCACCAGAAAAGTTACATAGTGCAGCTTTATAAATGCAGTACAAATACTTTGTATGGAGAGCCTCTCTCGCCTAAACCAGTGTTTATTCCCAGAATAATCACAGCTCACAGAAATGACAGTAAAACAGTAAAACTACAGTAAAACCCGAGGCGTCCGGAGATCCAGGTGTGACACTTTCACCTGGATAATTTTTGATCATTATCACTACAGTTGACACTTTTTACTCTTTTACTTAAGTAGATTTTATCATGTGATATTTTTACTCGAGTAACTTTTTGCTTCTTTTAGTTAAGTAATAAAACTGAGTACTTGATCAGCCCTGCTTAGACTGTATCTCATTTTAGTAACTTCTGTAATGTATTCTATAATAACACTCTTAAAGCTCACCCCCACCCCGACTCTCTGCTCTTGTCTCTGATTGGTCCCAGTTCAAACCTCAGGCCTCTTGTTCAGATAAAGATGCTTTTGTTGGAGAGGCTGAAATAGAGCGGGCCCATTAGGTCACTGTTACAGGGGAGGTGAGATATGACACGAGACACACAGTAGACACAGGGTTAACCACACTGGGCTCTCTATAAGGCTATGGGACTTATACCTGTACATCTGTAATACTACACTCCATGTAGCATTTCTTCATTTATGCAGAAGGCCTGCTCATTCATAACTATATCATATTTAACCAAAAACACACTCAGGGCTGTGTTTTGTTTTATGCAAGTTTTAGTGTTAGTTTAGTTAGTTTGTCCTTCCCCCTAGTAAACATATTCTTCAGTTAACTCTATGGAACTGTGTGGTTAGCACCCTTTCCTCACAGCAGGAAGGTTTTACGTTCAGCCCAGGTCTTCCTGTGTGGGGTTTGCATGTTCTCTCTGTGTCTGTGTGGAGTTTTTATGTTCTGTCTGTGATGGGTGAGTTTCCTCCCGGCTGAGGTAGTCCTTACCAAGAATCAAACTCAAGACCTGGTTGTCCTAGCACCATAAGTCAAAATGTAGAGGATCGATTCTCCTGTGGGCACATAAAATGATACAGTTTTGATTGCTAAAACTTTTTAGATTTGTAAATTAATTCCATTGTGTCTTGTTCATATTCACTTTCTTTATCCATTCTTTAATAATTATGTACACCTGCACTTTTTTGCACAAAAGAGTGAAAAGATCAGAAATAGGACTGAACTCTGCTCTCACCAGCCTCCTTTTCCCTCTCTCCTTTCCCTCTTTCCCCTTCTCTCTCTCTGTTTCCTCTCTCTCTCCTCCTCTCCTCCTCCCTCTCTCCCTCTCTCCCTCTCTCCCTCTCTCTCCTCTCGCTCTGGCTGTGGCTCTGCTCCTGTCACTGACTCATTTCCTGCAGAATGATGACATCATCATTTCTCTGCATTGTTTTCAGACTCTGATAATCATTCACAAGTTCGATGCAGAGACTTTCCATTACAGATGTGCTGTAGCTCACGCTGTGTTCAGACTGGACAGCCTCTCCTGAACATACTGCCTCGTCTCTAGAGTTAAACGTTTCATTGACAAAGAAAAGACGTATGGCATCGATCTCAGTCAGAGGTGGGCAGCACTCAATTACATTACAGTTATATTTACTTAGGGCTGTCAAAAGTATCGAAAACTCAGATACTAATCAATACTAAAACTAGGATCAAAACTGGATGCTCATTTGACCAGGTATCGATACTAAAAAAGGACAAAAGTATCAGATTTTTTTTTTTGCGTTTGTCCAATTACAATTACTCATGATTTCAAATACATTTTACATCCAAACTGTTATCTGTGTAAACCCTCAGTCGTCCAGGTCTGATCCAGAGCGAAAAAGGAAGTTAAAATCTGTCAACCTACAACGATTTGTCCGGTTGACAGATTTTAACTTCATTTTTGCTATCCAAACTATTAGTCAGTAGTGAAGCAGTATTCTCTAGATGCTTTATAATCTTACTTGAGTAATTATTTGAGTTTATTTGATTATTTGAGTACACATTTTGACCACTTCTTCACCTCTGATATCAGCTGTTTCACATTCAAAGAGCAGTATGTGACTGTTTTGTCGCTATAGAGATTCACACATCATAAATCAAATGTGCCATATTTGTTGTCAATAGGAAAATATGACATAATGCAAAACAATATTTAAAACCACATGAAAAGGCGACAAAGAGCCGTGGAGCAGAGGCCAGAGCGCTGCTGACTCACTCCTTGTAAAAACGTCCCCTCCCTTCTACTGTTAATGTTATTCACTGTGTAATGTGTGTACTCAGGTTTAACTGGGAAGGATAAAACCACTTATTTCAAATAGATTATATATATTTTAATTGTAATAGAGCCAGTATAATAACAATAATAATAGGCTTTTAATGATCAAACCAGAGTAAACTTGAACAGCAGTTTCATAATCATAAAAAATATAGGCAAAACATTAAAGGGCCCATATTACACTATTTTCTGATATGTTATAATGTCGTTTCCTCATCAAAAACATGCCTGGAGATGTGTTTTGTTTCATTCACTTATGTTTAATGCACAGACTCTGCATATTTACGCTGAGTTCTTCTTTCAAACAGAAAATACTCTGTTCCACCTTGTGATGTCATGTGGTAATACAGGAAGTGCTCTATTGCGTTTTTAAACTCTATATACCGTCGCAAGAATCATTAATTTCAGCCCTGGAATTGCCAGTCTCTACTGAACAAAAGGTAAAAGGTAGACGCTAACTTGAAAACTACCACTTCATGACATCACAAGGTGGAACAGAGCATTTTGAGCTTTGGAGATGTAGACAGACTAATGTTAAGTGTTAGTCAAACATGTGTGAATGAAACAGAATACAACTCCATGTATGTTTTTGATCATTTGAATATGGTTTAAAGCAAGAATCACATTTGCATAATATAGGACCTTTAAAGCTGCTCTATGTAACTTTTCCGTTGGAGGTTCTGTCCCCTGTTTGTCTCCATCTTTGTCTGGAACAGCATTAAACGTGTCTATCTTGCATATAAAAATAATGCATGTAAAAAATGCTCTAAAAAGCACGCATTCTGTGAATAAGGTTGTTTCTGTGGACATAGATACGCTTAATGCCATATTGTGGAGCATTTCAGGCAATAACTGCATCAAATTTGCCAAATCCAGATTCCAAATCTAGATATTTCTCTGTATTTTTTTATACAGATCGATATGAGTCGAGCAGGTGGAGGGCCTTCTACCAGAAAAGTTCCATATTTCTCCTTTAAAGATCTCGTTGTTGACTGGGACCTGTTGAGTTCTCATCATGTGGTGGTTTTGGGAGGAGACTTTTTAACGTCAGCGCTGAAACTCAAAATGACCTCACCTTCTTGGACAGCTCTGTCAGTGCAGGGGATCTTTTGTCTTATTGTCAAAATGAAAAGTGTGACATCATCTTTTCCCTCGGCCTGATCCTATAGCATGTTACCTTTTGTTTGTCAGGGTTGCACTGTGTAACTTTGCTGGTGTTTGTCTCCATGGAGATGTTGTTGTGTTGAAGAATGTTTCACCAGTATGACTTTAAAGGGCTCACATTACGCTATTTTCTGATTTGTTATAATGTTGTTTTCCCATTACAAACAGACCTGGAGTTGTGTTTTATTTCATTCACACATGTTTATCAGACAAACCCTGCATATTCAGAGGTTCTTTTCTAAAACAGAAAACACAACGTTTCACCTTGTGATGTCATCATGTGGTAATACAAGAGGTGCTTCACGGTGTTTTTAAACTCCATGTACCTTCAATCAAATCATTTGGTTAACGTCAGCCCTGGAATTGCCCATCTTACTGAACTAAAGGTAAAAATGAGCTGTTAATTTGAAAACTACCATTTCATGACATCACAAGGTGGAACGGGGCATTTTGAGCTTTGGAGACGTAGCTTTGGAAACTCCAGGTATGTTTTTGAGGAGGGTAACAATATTATAACACACCATTAAAGCTTACAAAAAGACATTTTGTATAATATAGGACCTTTAAAGCCTTTATCCATCCCCATGAAGACGCCAGATCTGTGGAGAGGCGGTCCTCTGCATTATAACATGTAACATTCCAAGCAAAACATTGATATCTCCATGGAGGCTATAAAGGATTAACCAACTGCATGTTTTAGGGTGATGTGGGAAAGCAGAGGAAACCCATCCAGACCCTAAGATCACATGCAAACTCCACACAAAAATACTCTATATGGTTTGGGATTTGAACCCTGTATGTCAGATGCCCTCCCTCTGTCTCCATGGGGTCTTAGATCTCTACAAACATGTTCTGAAATGCATGGGATTCTTAGATTAGTTTATCAGTTCAGATTTTAGTCTTGTCTCAGATGTTAATGCCCTTTGACGCGTTAAAAACATACTGTGAACTCACTAGGCTACTTTCAAATGACTTCAATCTCAAATCTAGACTAAATCTCTATAAATCATCCCAAAATCCTTTGCTGTGGTTGTAGGTCTTTGACTCGGCAGCGTGTCCGTTTATGGTCGTTCCTGTGACCTCATCGACATCAGAGCCCACACAGGAAGTGATGTCATCTCTTTGTCGTTTTGGATTTCTGTGTTTTCCATAATTCACACATGTACTTTTCTTTCTCTCCTCCTACACCTCCTCCTCTCGCTCCTCTGGTTTCTCTCTTACTTTCCTTCCATTCTCTCTTTCTCTCTCTCTCTCTCTCTCTCTGTCTACCTATTCCCCCTCTCCTTTTCGCTCCTCTCCTTCTCTCTTCACTCTTTCTGCCCTCTCTCTTTTCAAATTAACAAATGTTGGCTGTCAAAAGTTCCCCTCCCTCGCGCTCTCACACACACTCTCTTTTTCCTTTCCTTCATTTAATCCCTCTCTCCCCCAAACTCCTTCTTTCCCATCTCCCCTCTCCACCTCCTCTCTCTCTTATTTCTCTCCCATCACCTCTCCCATTCCCTCTCTCTGACTCTCTCTTCTTTTTTCCCTCTCTTTCTGTCACTCCTTCCCTCACGTGCATCCCTCCCTTTCTTGCTCTCTCCCTTTCTCTCTCTTCTACCTTCTCATTCTTACCAACTCATAGTCTTTCGCTGTCTCTCGCTCTCCCTCTCTCTGACTCTCTCTTGCTGCTCTCTCTGTCTCTCTCTCCCCCTCTATCTCTCTCTGTCTCTCTCCCTCTCTCTCTTTCTCCCTCTCACTGTCTCTCTCTCTCATCTCCCTCTCTCTCTCTCTCCATCTCCCTCCCCTCTCTCTCTCTCTCTCTCTCTGTCTCTTGTCTCTCCCTCTCTCTCTGACTGTCTCCCTGCTCTCTCTGTCTTTCTCTCCCCCCCATCTCTCCCTCTCTCTGTCTCCCTCACTCTCTCTCCCCCCCCCCCTGCCCCCCCCCCCCCCCCTCTCTCTCTCTCTCTCTCTCTCTCTCTCTCTTTCTCTCTCTCTCTTAAATGCATTTTAATGAAGGATATATAAGTGTAATGTTAACAGTCCTTTCTCGCTCACTTAAATCTACTGTCTCTCACCCATCCCCTTCTCTCTTTCTACCCATTCCTCCCTGTTTTTCTGTCCTTCACCCTTTGTATTCCACCTCTCTCTCTTTCTTTAACCCCCTCTCTCCCTCCTGCTCTCTCGCATTTTTAACAATTCCCTCTCTCACCCTCTCTTCTCTCTTTCGATCTTTCTTTCCCTCTCCTGCATCCCTCATTCTCTTAATCTCCCCCTTTCTCTCTCTCTTCCACCTTCTTATTATCCATACCAAACCCAACCCACCTCTCCTTCTTTCACTCTCTCTCTCTTAAATGCATTTTAATGAATGACAAATGAGTGTAATGTTAACAGTCAGTCCTCTGTCTCTCTCTTTCACTCACTTTAACCTACTTTCTTTCGCCCACCCCATTCTCTCTCTCCTCTCTCCACCCACCCAACTATTCTCATCCTTTTGCTCCTGTATCTAACCTTTCTCTCTCTCTCTCTCTCTCTCTCTCTCTCTCTCTCTCTCTCTCTCTCTCTCTTTTCTCTCTCTCTCTTCTCTCCCCCTCACCCTGCCTCTTTCTTACATTCTCCTTCATCCCAACACACAATCTCTCTCTCTTTCTTTGACCTTCCTTTCCTCTCTCACCCTCATCCCTTAACCTATTTTAATCTGTCTCCACTCTCCCTTCTCTCTCTCTCTCCTCTTTTTATCCCCACACACTGTTTTCCCCCTCTTCTCCCTCTCTTACTCCACCCCTCCTTGTCTTATTGTCTTTCCTTTCTCTATCCCTACCTGGTCCTCTCTCCCTCTCTCCCTCCTTTCATTGCCAGGTTCGCCCTTCTCATTCACTTGCACCTCTCTCTCTTTCATTAACCTCCTTCAATTATCTCTCATCCTCTCCTTCCCTCTCTCTCACCCTCTCAATCTCTCCTCTCGATTCATCATGCACGGGTTGCCAGATTCCCTGCTAATTCACTTGCTCTCCTTTTTTTACTCCCCCCCTCCCCTTTTCGCTCTTTCTCTATCCCTCTCTCCTCCCCTCGCTCCCCCATCTCTCTCCCATCACTTCTTTCTCCATGCTCTCCTCTCCTTCTCTGACCCCACCCTCTTTGCTATCCTCTGTCCCTGCTCTCTTTCTTTCTGCTCCCATTAAATGCTTTCATTCTCTCTCTCTCTTTCTCCTTTTACTCCTTCTCTCTCTTTTCTTCTCTCTCTTTCTCTCATTTTATGCACGCAAAAAGCAAGCAATTGGTTTGATGTTTCTTACTCGTTTATTAACCTGCCTCCCTCCATCCCTCTTTCATTTCTCTTACACACACGTGCGTTGCCAGGTTCATAGGCACTTTGAGGTCAGAGGTCACAGCTGTTCCTCATTGGGGGAGTGTAGTGCCACCTGGAGGATACAGACAGCTCCTGTAGTTTTCCCATATTAGATTTAAAAGCACATTTGAATTAACCAATCAGGGGACATTCGTTTCACATGTGTCACTGAAATGAACGAATCTGATTGGACGGTCATGTTTTAAGGGCTCATATTACACTATTTTGATCTCTGTTATAATGTTGTTTCCTCATCACAAACTTACCTGGAGTTGTGTTTGTTTCATTCACACATTTAACACACAAACCCTGCATATTTAGACTGAGCTCTTCTCTCAAACAGAAAACACTGTTCCACCTTGTGATGTCATCATGTGGTAATACAGAAAGTCAACTGTGTTTTTAAACTCCATACACCTTCGTTAGAAACATTTGGATAATTTCAGCCCTGGAACTGCCGATCTCTTTTGAACTAAAGGTAAAATAAGCTGTTAATTTGAAAACTACCGCTTCATGACATCACAAGGTGGAACGGGGCATTTTGAGCTTTGGAGACGTAGCTTTGGAAACTCCAGGCATGTTTTTGAGGAGGTAACAATATTATAACACGGCTTAAAGCTTACAAGAATACATTTTGTGTAATATAGGACCTTTAAAACTCTTATATATCCCCATGAAGACGCCAGATCTGTGGAGAGGCGTCCCCGCTCACAGATGGAATGCATGTTTTTCAAGGTATTTTACTGCATTATAACACCTCTAACTGAATAAATGCTAGATATATAAGTTTAATGTAGTACTGTGTAACATTCCAAGCAAAGCATTGAGGGAGGGAAGAGGGATTAAAGCTCACGAGTCAAGTTTGCGTAATATAGGATCTTTAGGGCTGACTGGAGATGCGATGATGGGAGTTGGGACCAGACTAATGTCCCTCTGTATAAAACGATTTCAGTCTGGAATTACCAGGCACCATTTCTCTATAACACTCATGACTTGGTAGAGTGCTGTGTTTCTATGGCGATAACAACAACACCACAAGTCAAAAGGGATAAATCAGTATTTTATAGACTTTTGCTGATGAAAGCTTTGAGATAAGACGATGTTCTGCTGGAAAGTCCCGTGCTGCTCTGTTCAACAATGTGCCTCTGTTTGTGGAGAAAACGCAAATGTTATGTTCTTAGTCCTGGTTGATTTAATGGCAATAATGTCAATACAGTTATCAAACACTTCTATTCACTTGACATGTCTCTCGCTCATAATGTAATCGTTCTGGTCTTTCTGATCTCCATGGAGATGTTATTACACATTTCAATCTCATTTTAGTGGAAACATTTTTGGCCTTTCTCCATGGAGATAGATAATTTAAATGTCATACTGCGGAACATGGGAGTGACTTTGTTGTTTGCTATAATATAATATATTTTCTTCTAGACATGAGTGTCATGTTCTCCAAATTAAGATGTCTGTGTAATTTTTCAGTCATCCAGGTGTGATTCAAAGTTGTAGAAAAATTCAATTATGTCAACTAAAGTTTTTGAGTGAAGACGTTTGGCTGCTCATTCAAGCCGCTTCTTCAGTTCTGGTCAGATTTCTGGTGGACACTGCCCTGACTGTCTTTTCTAACAAAAAATCCTTCTTTACCTCCCAAACTCTCAAACCATTTATTTTTTCTGGCTGAGATCTGTACCTCACTATCTTCAAAGCGCTGGTTAGAGGTTGAGATGAGATGCACAGCAGACTGGGGTCCCGAGGAGCTCTCGCGACGGTGTTGTGTTGGTACATTGTCTTTTCGAGTGGCTGTTTAGTAATATCCAGTATACCAATATATCCCCAGTAAAATATGGTGTTTTATTCAGCGTAGGTTTAATTTGTCCAGGACTGCTTCATGTAGAGAAGGTTTCAGCGGTGGTTGTCTGGACACTGTGTTTGCCATCAAGATGTGTCAGCTCCATCCAGAAGCCATTTTACATTTGATGGAACTGGCCTGAAACACTGGCAAGCCAATCAAATGCTAACAGGTACTTTACAAGTTCCATCACACAATAGGGGAGTGACGACTCATAATGAGGTTAGCTAGTAAACAAAGACTCTAAAACTCTTTAATTTCCAATGTTTCAGGCCAGTTCCATCAATTGTAAAATCCCAGTTATATATTTTTCCCTAATGGTTCAGCCCTACCTCTCTCTGTCCTGTTCATATCATCATAATGACAAGTGCACTGTTTAATCAAGTGCCCCGTTTATCAGGAGTCTTCCCCCTGAATTCTCTGCCATGTTTTATAAAGGTTTGAGTTCAGTGTTTATGTGTCACTGTCTCTGTAACAGACACCCAGACTCTAAATCCAAATATTTATCCACTAAAGAAGAGAAGAGTGTGTTAGAAAGACGGATTTACACTAGAGGGACAAAGAGAGAAAAGGAGGAACAGTGTGTGCAGTGTGTGTGAGAAAGATGGAGAGTGTGTCTGTGTGTGTGTGTGTGTGTGTGTGTGTGTGTCTGTGTGTGTGTGTGTGTGTGTGTGTGTGTCTGTGTGTGTCTGTGTGTGTCTGTGTGTGTCTGTGTGTGTATATGTGTGTGTGTGTGTCTGTGCGTGTGTGTGTATGTGTCTGTGCGTGTTTGCGTGTGTGTGTGTGTGTGTGTGTGTGTGTGTGTGTGTGTGTGTGTGTGTGTATGTGTCTGTGCGTGTTTGCGTGTGTGTGTGTGTGTCTGTGCGTGTTGTTGCGTGTGTGTGTGTGTCTGTGTGTGTCTGTGCATGTCTGCGTGTGTGTGTGTGTATGTGTCTGTGCGTGTCTGCATGTGTGTGTCTGTGTGTGTGTGTCTGTGCGTGTGTGTCTGTGTGTGTGTAGGTGTGTGTGTGTGTGTCTGTATGTGTGTGTGTGTGTATGTCTGTGTGTGTGTGAGAGAGAGACAGGGAGACTGCGTGTCTGTGTGTGTGTTTCTGTGTGTGTGTGTGTGTGTGAGAGAGAGAGAGGGGGACTGTGTGTGTGTGTGTGTGTGTGTGTGTGTGTGTGCGTGTGTGTGTGTGTGTGTGTGTGTGTGTCTGAGAGAGACTGTGTGTGCGTGTCTGTGTGTGTGAGAGAGAGAGAGGGAGACTGTGTGTGCGCGTGTGCGTGTGTGTGTGTGTGTGTGTCTGTGTGTATGCGTGTGTGGTGTGTGTCTGAGAGAGACTGTGTGTGCGTGTCTGTGTGTGAGAGAGAGAGAGGGAGACTGTGTGTGCGTGTGTGTGTGTGTGTGTGTGTCTGTGTGTATGCGTGTGTGTGTGTGTCTGAGAGAGACTGTGTGTGCGTGTCTGTGTGTGAGAGAGAGAGAGGGAGACTGTGTGTGCGTGTGCGTGTGCGTATGTGTGTGTGTCTGTGTGTGTCTGAGAGAGAGACGGTGTGTGTGTGTCGGGGGGGAGCGTTGGTGCTTTTTGGTGAAAGGTGGAAATATAGCTTTTGTCACAGACTTTTGGAGCAGGTGAGAGGGTCAAGCGAGGCGAGGACACATGTGGAGAGCAGATGGACAGAGAGAGAGAGGGGCAGAGGAGAGGGGGAAGAGAGGAGAGGGTTTGATACACAGCGAGGGAGAGAGAGAGTGGATGACAGAAAAAGAGGAGACTTGGAGAGAGAGGGAGCAGCGGGATAAAGGGGAAATGATGAGAGAAAATGAAAGGAGAAAGTGAAAGAGAGGTATAAAGAGGGTAGAGAGAGAGAGTGGAAGAAAGAGTGTGAGAGAAAGCAAGAGAAGGAGAGAGAGAAAGACAGAAAGTGAGTGGTGAGGGAGCAATATATAGGATGCATGAAAGTAAGAGAGAGGCAGAGACAAATGGAGAGAAAGTCAGAGAAATGGATAGAGGAGGGAGTGATGAAGGGAGAGGGCAGAGAAAGGAGTGATACAGAGAAGAGGGAGGGAGAGAAAGAGAGAAGGAGGAGGGAGGGAGAGGGAGGAGAGAGGGACAGAGGAGAGACGTGCACTGGTCAGAACGTATCTCATTGTTTTTCATGTAATCGGATTATTTCAGGAATCCAAACAACTCCATCTGCACAAACACAAACAGAACAAAACATGTGACAGTATTCAGGTCATTAAAGCTTCACTGTGTAACTTTTCTAGTGGAGTCTACCATGCTTTCTCACTCTGACCTGTAACTTGCCTAGTGGCTCGTGGTTGCGGCTTGTTGCCATGGAGACGTAGCCTACATATTGTTTTTCTGTGTCTTGTTGACCGCATGGATGATCACATGACTTTATATATGTATCTCTGGTGTGTGTGTTTTCTTGCAGAAACTGGTGTGCGTTCGTGGTCCCTCGCACCGTGAGCTGTGTCGTGGAGGACGGGGTGGAGACGTATGTGAAGCCCGACTACCAGCCCTGCGCCTGGGGGACGGGGCAGTGCAGCAGGGTCGTCTCGTGAGTAACATGCTGCTAAACACACACAAAAGTACAAGAGCAGCGTTAGAGTCTACTTTAACTACACTATTTACAACCCCAACAATGCATGAACAAAGATTAAAGGTATTTTTTAATGAACAAATATTTTATGCTCAGGCCCATATTAGGCTGTTTTCTGATCTCTGTTATTATGTTGTTTTCTCATCACAAACATCCCTAGAGTTGTGTTTTGTTTCATTCGCACATGTTTAAAACACTAACCCTGCATATTTAGGCTGAGTTCTCAAACAGAAAACACTCAAAAAACACTCTGTTCCACCTTGTGATGTCATGTGGTAATACAGGAAGTGCTCCACTGTGTTTTTAAACTCTTCAGAATCATTTGAATAATTTCAGCCCCAGAATTGCCAATCTTTACTGAACTAAATGTAAAAGGAGCTTGAAAACTACCACTTAATGACTTCACAAGGTAGAACAGAGTATTTTGAGCTTTGGGGATGTAGACAGACTAATAATAAAGGGTTACTCGAATGTGTGAATGAAACAAAACACAACCCCAAGTGTGTAATATAGGACCTTTAAGATTCGATTTTAGGGTATTAAGTGTGCCGTTACTGAGCTTGAATAGTTCTTAAAAGTCCTACATTACGCAAACTTGACTTTTGTGAGCTTCAAGCTGTTTCTTCATCAAAAACATACCTGGAGTTGTATGTTTGTGTTGTATGTTTGTGTTACCTTTAGTTCAGTAGAGATTGGCAATTCCAGGCCTGAAATCACCCAAATGATTCTAGTGAAGGTGTATGGAGTTTAAAAACACAGTGGAGCACTTTCTGTATTACCACATGACATCACAAGGTGGAACAGAGTGTTTTCTGTTTGAGAGAAGAACTCAGCCTAAATATGCAGGATTTGTGTTCAACATGTGTGAATGAAACAAAACACATGAATGAGGAAACATTATAACATTATAACATAGATCAGAAAATAGTATCACATGGGCCCTTTAATAAACTACTACTCGCTTACCTTGTACAATCCGTGCATCTTAATTATTCACCACGACGAGTTTTGCTGTCACGATAATGCTAACAACAACTAGCAGGCTACGCACGCACTTCCTGATGCTTTACAATTAGATGCGGACAGTGCACAGTCAACTTATTTTGAGAGCTGCTTATGCAATATATCTGTACAGGGGCCAGACAGATACATGGTAGAAATCAGGTACAGGCCCTTTAGGGTGTACTTATAAAGTTACTGCAGCATCTTCATAAAAGTCCTGTATATTTGAGCTGCTCCTCTGATCTCATGTCTCTAAAAACCTCATAAAATCACTGTTGTAAACATTAATCCTACAGGACGTTTCCCTTTTACAGTAACAGACCAAAGCTGTGGTCCTAAAGGGCTTTCTCTCAGACTCATCTTTGGTTTTCTGTTTCGTGTTGAGTTTAAACTGCAGCAGTGTCCACCACAAATATGTCCGACATGAGGTCATCTGGACCCAGCCCTTTGCGAAGGACCAGACAATAACTCAACTCCACAGAGAACGAGCGGGGGTAGAACAAGGATATAAAGATTACACATTGAATATAGTATGTTAATGAGTATGCACGGGTTTCAGCTTCCTCTGATCATCTTTCATCATCCTGAAACCCAGGGAGAGGACCGTGCATTTAAAGGCCCGGTATCAGACTTTTTTCATGTACTTGAGCAAAATGTGACTTACCCCAGTACAGATATATTGTATAAGCAGCTCCTGTGATCAGAATAAGTCAGTGTACTATCAGAAATCAGTGTGTAATCGTGTTTGCATGCTGTCACTGCAAACTCTGCACTGGTCTCTGAAAAATGCTTATAAACTCATTGCAGTGAATAATTAGCGTGCTCAGAGTGCATAAAGGAAGTGAAGAATAACTTTGGACCACTGCACTGTTTAAAATGAACTAGTTCTACTTTACTTTAAAGCGCTTTTGAACGTAATGGGAAGATTTAATCACTAAGGCGGCAGTTAGGAAGAGATTGTCCTTTGCAAATAATGCAAAAGAATCTATAGTGACCTTTCATTTGACTTTAAACATTTATAGACATGTTCTGAAATGCATGGGGTTCTTGTATTAATTTAGCAGTTCAGAGTTCAGTCTTTTTCAAATGTTAATACTCCAGTGCTGCGTTATGTGGAAGTGAATTCAGATTTGAAATCAGCACAAATTTCGTTACAATTCCAGGATAAAAGGATAAGACATGATAACTGCGAATAAAAAGTACTTTTCATATTTACAACATCTACCTCTGCAGTGTCTAAACTGTGGCCATATATGCACACTTCTGCAGAACTCTAACACGCAGCACTGATGGGCTGTACAAGAGTGAAGCAGCTGCACTGTTTTGGTTCCACATAACAGTTATTGTTCAGTAGATAAACAGCATGTGTAAATCTGCTCCAGTCACTTTGAAATGAGTTCAAATATTTCCACTTCGTGTCAATCATGTGACCTCCCAGAACAGAACTCAGAGACAATTCAGTGCGCAGGAAAATGTGTTAGTGTTTTATTTTTCTCATCATACATGTGTGAGTGAGGCAGGCTGCATGCCCGGGCATTTAAAAAAAAAAAAAGCCACACTGTGAAATATTCAAGGCTAAGTAATAACATGGATACACGCAGGTGGTGTGTTACTTGTGAGACAGTGGCTTCACAGTGTGGTACTTTTTGCATTTTTTTTTTTTTTTTTTTTACAGTGTAGTACTTTTTAGTGTGTTTTTTTGCAGTGTGGTGTTTTTTACAGTGTAGTAGTTTTTGTGTAGAGTTTTTTGCAGTAAAGTACTTTTTAGCGTGTTTTTTCAGTGTAGTACTTTTTGAGTGTTTTTGCAGTGTAGTACTTTTTGAGCGTTTTTGCAGTGTAGTACTTTTTGAGTGTTTTTTCTGTGTTTAGTACTTTTTGAGTGTTTTTGCAGTGTAGTACTTTTTGAGTGTTTTTTCTGTGTTTAGTACTTTTTGAGTGTTTTTGCAGTGTAGTACTTTTTGTGTAGTATTTTTTGCAGTGTCGTACTTTTTAGCGTGTTTTTTTCAATGTAGTACTTTTAAAGGGTGATTTTGCAGTGTAGTACTTTTTGCAGTCTAGTGTTTTTTTACTGTGCAGTATTTTTTGTGTTTTTGCTGTAGTGTAGTGCTTTTTAGTGTGTTTTTTTTGTTTTTTTTTCCACAGTAGTGCAAATAACAACTAGCATGCTAACAGCGCAGCATCCTTACTTCCTGGTTCAGACAAAAGCCAAACAAATGTTTCTTTATTATATTCAAAATCCTTTAAACAGAAAAGCATTCCACCACTTCATTCTTCACATCACCAAACTGTGCCCACGTTAGATCTGGTTTTAGTTTCATAAAGACAATGACGTGTTAATCTCTCAAACTTTTCACACCAAGTAGAACCAAAGCAAATATTTGGCTTTCCAAGTACCACCAGATCTAAACCAGGTCTATAACAGGACTATTCCAGGTCTAATCTAGGACTAAACCAGGTCTAAAAGTGGACTACATCATTTCCACTGTAGTTCTAAACAAGAAATGATCCAAAATAAGACAAAAAAGTATAAATGAATGAATTAGGCAAAGATGTACATGCAGAGGTGGGTAGTAGTCAAAAATTGTACTCAAGTAAGAGTGACGTTACTTCAGAGTAATATTACTGAAGTAGAAGTACGAAGTAGTGGTCCAAGAAATTACTTGTAGCCTTGCTCACAGTGGGAAGAATTGGCAAAACTTTTACTCAATAAAAGTATTTCTCAAGTAGGAGAAAAGGTATGCTGCTAGAAAAGTACACTGAAAGGTACAAATTATTTAAAGTTACTCTGTGTAGTACTATTCACTTTCTCTACATGTCATTCATAAGAAATGTTTGTCCTTGTTTTTCTGTAGATACCGGACTTACATGCGCCCGCGGTACAAAGTGGCCTACAAGATGGTGACTGAGATGGAGTGGAAATGCTGCCAGGGCTTCAGTGGAGAGGACTGCAACACGCCCCCTGCTGGTGGGACTGGGGTAGTGCCTGGACACAATGGGAACCATAACTATGGCCAGGGAGGAACCAATACCAACTATGGTCAAGGAGGAACCAATACGAACTATGGGCAGACGGGGACTGATTTTGGAGCCGGACAGGGGACTAATTATGGGGGCGGAAATGGGAACGGATTTGGCGGGACTGGAACCAATACAAACTATGGGCAAGGCGGCACTGGCACGAACTACGGACAAGGAGGGGGGCAGTTTGGACAAGGAGGGGGGCAGGGGGGAGGGCAGGGGGAGGGCACAAGGGGGGGCAGGGGGGAGGGCAGGGGGGAGGGCAGGGGGGAGGGCAGGGGGGAGGGCAGGGGGGAGGGGCAGGGGGGAGGGCAGGGGGGAGGGCAGGGGGGAGGAGGGACAAGCTACGGTGGATCTGGTACGGGACAGAGCGGAGGAAGCACTGGTGAGTAGATTACACATTTGTTTATATGATTTTATATCTTATTTTTATTTAGTAAGGCGGCATTCAACATATTGGCATAAAGATAAATTCTGACAAACTTGTACACACCCAATATTACACTTTTTTTGCTACAGTATTGCATGTTTTAGAAATTAAAGAGGGAAATATTCAAGATAGATTTTTTTTAGCTTTCTACTATGTTATAATATTGTTCTCTCATCAAAAACTTGAAAAGGTTTTTAGATCCAGGCATGTTTGAGTATTTTTAAAAGCATGATAAAACTGGACACTGCAACAACCTGATGTGATGTGCAGTAGTTTCATTAACGGGATGCGCGCTGAGATGTGTGCTGTGATAGTGCTCTGAAGGGGGAGTGACTTAGTGCAGAGAGCAAACAAAGGGAAAAGCGTCAAAAATGAAAGTGAAAGTTATAAAACATGTTAATACAAGTTTTTTGGGCAGATATACCATTTTCAAAACAATAAAAGGTAACATGCTGATATAAATATGTTATGTGTTAGCAATTAATACCCCATTTAATACCCCATAGAAGTAAAATACACCATCTTTAAAAGAATGTGTATGAATGGAAAAACTGGCACTTCAATTACAAAGCATTATTGCTGCCAGCAGAGGGCGCTTAGACAGGAGTGTCACAGTTTCAATAAGGCTAAAAGTAAAATGTATTTATTTCAGAAGGTCTGTTTGGTCTTGAAAATGGCATTCAGGCGTATATAAAGCATGTTATATTTTCAGGCGTATATAAAGCATGTTATATTTTCAGGGTGTATATAAAGCACTGTGGTGTTGGTGGCATTGAGACTTTCCCTGTGCCTCCTCCAGGTCGAGGGGATAGCGAGAGGGTCCGAAGACTCGAGGACCAGATACAGAAACTAACCAAGAACCTGCAGGACCTCCAGACCAACATGAACCGACCAGCAGGGGGCAGCGGCGGTGGGGGAGGAGGAGGGTCCTGGGGCGGAGGAGGGGGCACAGGGGGGAGGAACCCGGCTGATGCTGCTCAGCCTGAAATCACAGAAACCATCAACAGTATTCAGACCAAACTGGACCAACTGGACAACCGCACTCAGGTCAGTGCACAGTCATATATAAACATGTGCAATAACATGTTTAAGTACTTTAAAGGTGCACAGTGTAACTTTTCTGATGGAGGGTCGACCACCTGCTTGTCTCCATGGAGATGCAAGAGATTTGCCTGGACACTTTGGTATTAAACCTATATGCAAGTTACAGGTCTGTGGAGAGCCGTGTGTTTCAAGGTATTTCTGAGCAATAATAGTAACGACATAGATGAGTTTAATGCCATACTGTGGAACATTCCAGGCAAAGCAATAACAGCAGAAAAGTTACATAGTGCACCTTTAAAGCAGACATATCGTGCTTGTGTCTGCTGTGTTATAATCGATGACACCTGTGGACCATTATGTTATAATTTACACATTTTAATTCGCAATATTCATCTAAAACAACTTAATACAAGAAGCAAGTTGACTTCTGAGTTAGAAAACTGCGGTGCCCAATGAGAGCTGACAAAATGGCATGTTGAATATAAGCAATTAAAGATTGCTCAAACATGCACTAATCTATCCAAATGCAACATCAGGTGAGTAAATGGTGAGGGGAACTATAACATGGTTAAAAGCTCAATTTTGGAGAATAAGTCTGATTTAAAACTGCAGTATAAATTCAGACATAATAGTTGTTACGTGAGCACAAAGTTGCCTGCATTGTTGTTGTGTTCTTAAGCAAGACACCCACATTGCTTACTCCAGTTTGGGGCTGCATACCAACAAAAGAGCTTCCAAAAACCTGGAAAGATAATCACGTTAACTGGCAACTTAGTCATATTCAACCTATCTCACCACAGCCTCCTGTCAGCAACAACTAAACAGTAGAAACAGTTTGAAATGTCTCAGGGTCACAATAGAAAACTCACATTTGATCAGCACATCACATGATCACCACACCACATGATCAGTACATCGCATGATCAGGACACTCACAAAAAGAAGCCAAGAACAGCTGTGGATAAATAGAAAACTCAAAGGACTGTTTCTCAGCATCTGTTACTTTTGAACCAACCCACCACCCAGCCCATCACGTTGTACTGTTAAAAAACAAACTCACAAAAATAACAACAGGGCCACTGGACACATTGCACTCTCCACAGAACAGGACTCCACTCACCCATTACAGGAACACCTCACCCCTCTGCCCTCTCCCCTCTTTTCTCACCCCTCTGCCCTCTCCCCTCTCTCCTCACCCTTCTGCCCTCAGGATGGAGATACAGAGTGTTCAGGTGCAGGAGGGCCCTCTCCCCTCTGCCCTCTCTCCTCTGCTCCCTCCCTTACCCCTTTGCCCTTAGGACAGAAATACAGAGCCCTCAGGTGCAGGGAGGCCCTCACCTCTCTGCCCTCACCCATCTGCCCTCTCTCCTCACCCTGCTGCCCTCACCTCTCTGCCCTTACCCGCTTTGCCCTCTCTCCTCACCCCTCTGCCCTCTCTCTCCTCACCCTCTCTGCCCTCTCTCTTCACCCCTCTGCCCTCTCTCCTCACCCCTTTGCCCTCTCTCCTCACCCCTCTGCCCTCTCTCCTCACCCTCTGCCCTCACCTCTCTCTGCCCTTACCCCTTTGCCCTCTCTCCTCACCCCTCTGCCCTCTCTCTCACCTCTCTGCCCCCTCTCTCTTCACCCCTCTGCCCTCCCTCTCCTCACCCTCTGCCCTCTCTCCTCACCCTCTGCCCTCACCTCTCTGCCCTTACCCCTTTGCCCTCTCTCCTCACCCCTCTGCCCTCTCTTCTCACCTCTCTGCCCTCTCTCTCTTCACCCCTCTGCCCTCTCTCCTCACCCCCTCTGCCCTCTCTCCTCACCCTCTGCCCTCACCTCTCTGCCCTTACCCCTTTGCCCTCTCTCCTCACCCCTCTGCCCTCTCTTCTCACCTCTCTGCCCTCTCTCTTCACCCCTCTGCCCTCTCTCCTCACCCCTCTGCCCTCTCTCCTCACCCCTCTGCCCTCACCTCTCTGCCCTTACCCCTTTGCCCTCTCTCCTCACCCCTCTGCCCTCTCTTCTCACCTCTCTGCCCTCTCTCTTCACCCCTCAGCCCTCTCTCCTCACCCCTCTGCCCTCTCTCCTCACCCCTCTGCCCTCTCTTTTCACCCCTCTGCCATCTCATCTTGCCTCTCTGCTCTCTCTTCTCACCCCTACTGCTCCCTCTGCCCTCTCTCCCCCTCTGCCCTCTCTTTTAACCCCTCCTCTGCCCCTCTCTCTCACCTCTGCCCTCTCTTTTCACCCCTCTGCCCCTCTCTCCTCACCCCTCTGCCCTCCTCTCTCACCCCTCTACCCTCTCTTCTCACCCTACGCCCTCGGGACGACATACAGGACGCTCAGGTGCAGGAGGGCATTCTTTGGCAGAAGCCTGATCCACTCAGTGATCACATTCCTCAGGGTTCCTATGCATCCTGGAAATACTAGAAAATCTGGAAAATAACTGGACTATTTTACAGACATGGAAAATACATGTAAAATGAGAAAAAAAGCTAAACGTTTTGGAAAATGTATATATTGTCCTTGAAAAGGACTTTACTGTATTAATGGATTTCAAGTTAATAGAGACTTTCAATGCCAACTATTAGAGAAGATAAGATAAGATAAGATAAGATAAGCCTTTATTAGTCCCACAGTGGGGGAAATTCCAGCATTGCACCGCACACATAGAACAGAAGGAAAATCGTACATGCACAAAAAAAAATAAAAAATAAAACAAGATAATAGATAAATAGCTAGAAATAATTTAAGAAATAGACTCAAGAATAAACTCTAATATAAACACATATACATATATATACACACATATACATATATATACATATAAATATACATCTCCGTAAAGTGACTTGTGAAGTGAGTAAGTGAAGTTGGGTTTATTAAGAACCTTCTCTAAAATTCACAAAAGCAGGAAGTTACACTCTTTTGTACATCATTTTTGGGGGAAGGACCCTCAAGCCCCCCTACATCTTTTGTGTTTGACCTCCTCAGCTCTACAACACCAGACTCAAGTCCCATTCACATGTGAAGGAGCCGTGAACACTCACTTGTTTCTTGTAAGTCTGTATGATTGGGTTCACATGTGTCTTATTTCAGTTCCACAGAAAACACGTTGTGTTGACCTTGGTGTATAATTCATTTAGACACACAGACTTACATGTAGACGCCATCTTTATTATAAAACCTGTATAAAACAGTAGACACATGATTACATAACTAAAAAGGTCCTGGAAAAGGCCTGGAAAAAAATGGAAAATGATTTCAAGCAAAGTGTGGGATCCCTGTTCCTGGACATCGGGACCCGCTGAGTGTTTTATAATGTCTGTTGTAATGTGCATATGCTATTGTTGTTTTCTGTCTGTCTGTCTTTCTGTCTTTCTTTCTGTGTATATGTCAGACAAGCTCTGTGTTTGTGAAAAAGATTTTCACTCAGGGGCAATAAAGTCTAAAGTCAAAAAGTAACAAAAAACAAAAAAACTCAAATAAGTGAATAACTGTTACATTCTGTGTTCATGTTCATATGTTCGTGTTCATGTGTTCAGGTTCATATGTGTTCATGTTCATATGTGCTCATGTTCATATGTGCTCATGTGCATGTGTTCATGTTCATAAGTGTTCATGTTCATATGTGTTCATGTGTATGTGTTCATGTTCATATGTGTTCATGTGTATGTGTTCATGTTCATATGTGTTCGTGGTTATGTGTATGTGTTCATGGTCATGTGTTCACATTCATGTGTTCTCCTTCCTCCATTGGCAGAAAATAACCAGAAAATCCATAACTGTTGAACCTGATCGTTTTTCTAAACAGATATATTTGATTGTGTTCCTCTGATTCATTTTGATCATATATCATTTTGTTCCTTTTCTCTAGGCCCACGATAAGACCCTGGTGAGCATCAACAATCACCTGGTGAACGGTAAAGGGAATGACGTGGACGGGGGGGCATCAGGGGGGGTATCAGGGTCGGTCCTGACGTCTCTGAAGGAGGAGATCCTGAGGGAGCTGGAGAGGAGGGTATCTCTGTCGTGCTCTGCCTGCCAGGTAACAGCTACAACTACTGCACCTAAAGCACACTGATAATTAAAGGTGCTCTACCTGATTTTTATTGTCATAAACCATATCTGTACTGGGGCCAGACACATTTCGCTCACATATATGGGAATAATCGGGTACAGGGCCTTTAGCCATAGTTACTTCTTTCTTAATTTTAACCTAAACCATAACCTTAACCTGTTTTAAGCCACACCATGAGGACTTGATAGATTTTTGTCCTCACAATGTCATAAATACCTGCTCATTATATCACAACTGTGACTAAACCAGAACAAATGAATATTAAGTTAAGATTGCATATACTGGCTGTATGCAAGGCCTAAATCCCAGTCATTTTTTGCATTCTTCTGAGTCTTGAGTCAGCATTACCTCTGACCACATTCACACTTTAAGACAGCTTAAGTTTTTTACAGAAAAGTAAACTACAGCCCTCTAGCGGGCAGTGGAGATACTACAAGTGAATTTACACTTGTTACAGGGAGAACTCTGCACACCTGGGAAGAAAAGTTCATTTTGGCACAAATTGTGTTTGGAAATTAGCCCTGGCCTATGGACATGGCACTGGTTGCTACAATGTTTTCTGTTCTGTTCCCTTTAAATAAACTACTAATAGAAAGATAGTCAAAATATGTAGAAAAAAATATATTTCTTATTTTAAATAGACCTGTCATGACAATCACTATATCAACTTATCATTCAGTATATGAAAGTTTATATTGTTCTTGGATATGAATGTGTTTATGGTTTGGTTTGGGCTGCTCTGGATTGTAAAGTGGAACTGGAGCTAGTCTCCTCTCCTCCCTTTCATTCATTTATGTTTAGATACTTCTATGTGACCAGATTTTTTCCATGCAGTTGAGCAAAATTTGTCTTGCCATAGTACAAATATATTGTAAAAGCTGCATTTTATTGTCCATGAACCAAGTAAGGTGTTTGCACTATTAGCATGCCAGTTGTTTTTAGCATTATAGTGACAGCAAAACTGGTCTCTGAAAGTTGTGAAAAGCACGTAAAAATGCGGTGTATAATTAGGATCATCGGAATGCCTAAGGTAAGTGAGGAATAACCATAGAGTGTATGTATAAATGGACATAGCTAACACACTAGCCGCTGCGCTCCAAATAGGAAGTGATGATGGGTCACTTATGGCTTCATTGACTCTGGCTCCAGTTCACTTAACATTGAAAAACTGTGGCACCTCTCCGTAACTGCTGCTGTGAGCCTCGTCACTTTGGTCTTAAATGTTTATACAGTATTAACCCGCTTTATGTGATCCTGGTGTTTTTATTTCGCTATTGTTTCCTTAAATCAAGATATGAACATTAATAACAGACAAATCAGGGGCCATCTCTCTCCGAGGTTACTCCCGCTAGCATTAGCAACAGGTTTGATTGACAGCATTGAAAAGCACCCACTCCCTGCTAAACCAGTGGTGGGGGCGGTAAGGGGCGTTACCTTCAACAGCCTTGCTCCAGATTGGCTTTTTTGTTGCTATGATACTCATAGCCAGAATTTCAAATTAGGAAATTGGTTTCTGATAAGCCCCTATAACTGCTAGCCTCGATGATTTATTTATATGTTTTTAGAGAGCAAAAATCAGGCACAATGCTTTTAATATCATTTTTTTCTCATTTAAAAAAGTTAATTTATAGATGTTTAATACCAAGTTAGATAATGTGTTCCATGTTCTGTAGGCCGGAGTGGAGGACCTTCAGCGTCAGCAATTGGAAGACCGAGAGAGGATCCGAGCTTTGGAGAAACAGCTCAACGCTTTAGACTCTCGGCACCGACAGAACCAGGACGCACTGAGACGAGACCTAAACCGAGTCCAGTCCTGCTGCTCCAACCTCCAAGACCTGCAAAACCGAGTGTCTAACGTAGAACGCAAGATCACGACCGCATCCGAAAACCTTGACAATCTACAAAACCAATTCCACAATGAGCACGGAGGGCAGGAAGGGGGGAACAACTTCGGAATAACTCAAGGAGGAGACAACCAGCAAGTCAATGTGTTACTGAAGAACTTTGAGAGACACATCAACAATACACTTCGCAAAACTGATGAAAGATGCTCAAATGTGGAGAGTAGCGTTAAGGAGTATTTCCACAAAGAACTCGGTGATGTACGGACAATGTTTCTGGATAGATTTGACGACCAGGCCTACAGAATAGCAGATGTCGAACTCGATGTGAGCAACGTGAAGCAAAAACTGGATGATCTCACCAAACGAGTGTCCAATTTGGAGAGTAATACGACAGCTATCGGGAACAGGGTGGAGAAGTGTTGTGGAGGCAGTGGAAGAGGTGGAGGAGGGGCGGGGGTAGGGGAGGCAGGTGGAGCTGGCGCGTCAGGAGGGGGCAGAGGGGTGGAGGAAGGAGGGAGAGGTAAAGGAGAAGGGGGAAGTGTCTGGGGAGAGGGAGGAGCAGGGACAGGAGAAGGGGAATGGGGAGAGGGAGGAGCAGGAACAGGAGGAGGCGGATGGGGAGGAGGAGGTGCGGGTGGAGGAGGGACCAGGCCACAAGGGGGTACGGCAGGGCGTCCCGGCACAGGAACAGGGGGAGGAACAGGGACCCAGAAGTCTTTGGAGTGGAGGGTGGTGGCGAACGAAGACCAGATCCGACACTTTAACACCAGACTCAAGGACCTGTCTGTGTCTGGAGAGTCCCTCCATGACAAGGTGAGACTGAGGAGTATTTTTAGTTTCACTTTCAGTTTGATAGAAACTACGGTTTACATCAAACTTTTTTTGTTAAATTGCAAAAATGTTAAATTGGGATGAAGAAGTGAGAGCACATTGGGTTAAATGTTTGCCTATCAACCACCAAGTCACTGGTTGTATCACACCTGACTGCATATGGGCTCTGAGCACAATAACTTAACAAATGCCAGGCTACTTCCCATTCTTAGACTTGGACTTGATTCAGACTTGAGACACGATTTTGACTTGAGACTTGACTGGTTAAAATGGATTAAATAAGTTGGGACTCGATTTGGACTTGGAGGCCCGTGACTTGAGACAATTTGATGCTTCTTCTCAAAAAACAGAACCCTCCTCACTTCTCTTCTTACAAATCAAAGTACTTGAACTAACTAACTAAAGAGTTGTAAGTAACTGAAAAGAAACTAAAGACTTGAAAGGACTTGAAGCTCAGAGCTGATTATTTGGACTTGACTTCACTAAAAAGTACATATGAGTTGTGTGTCTCATGTTGCTAATGCTGCTAATTTGGTCTTTGAACATGCTTGTTTCTCCACTGGTGCCAGCAGAGGGCGCCCTACTCCAATATATTTATCCTACATACACAATATGATAATACGATTGTAAAATATCAAAATGAAGGTGTTCAAAGGCGTAATACTAGTATGTAAGGTAGAGATTAGTGTTGTTCTATTCAATTCTGATACCACAATGATAAAAAACACTCTTTCTTTAGACAATACAATGTGATTTTCAACATTAAATGGTAGTTCTTTCTGTTATATTCCCATGTGGTCTTGTATCTGTGTAATCCCTCAGTGGTCCAGGTAGGTTCCATAGTGGTCCATGAGTGTATACTAGTCTATGTGTCTTAAACTTGTTCTGATTCAGGTCAAGCTCATTTTAAAGCTATTCAGGAAATTTAATTTCTGTCCTGCCAGTGTGACTTTTTCAGTATCGACACTTACTCAAATGAGTATCTAGTTTTGATGCTAGTTTTAGTATCAATTAGTATCTGATGTTTGATTCACAGCTCTAGTAAAGACTAAAAAGTTTTTTTGCATGCACTGTGTTGATGCTGTAAACTTCTAACTGTCCTGCAGGTGGTGGACTTGAGCATGGACGTGCGTAAAATCAAAGACATCACCGGGGACCACGGGGAGAACTTTAACCGGATCGTGACGGAGGTGGAGACACTGGGAACCGGCTGTGAACTGTGCGGGCGAATGGAGGACGAGCTCAAGAAGATCAAAAACTCCTCCCACCACACCCTGATCCAGATACAGGACCAGATCAGGACGATCCAGACCAGACTGGACTCAGACTGGAGTCCAGACCGGATTTCAGACCGGGGATCCAACCAGGACTCAACAGACAGAGGCAAGGGTGACAGTGTACTCAGTATCAATCTTAAAATAAACACTTGAATCTGATCGGTCAAGCCTCAATAGCTGAACAGGATGAAAAATCTAACTTTTGTCAAATCCAGTTGAGAGAAAACCACAGACATGTCTTGGTTTGGGCATTTGGACACTTCACCTTTGGCTAGGCCTCACAAACCACTATACTGCTCTGTGATTGGTCTGAACCACTTGTGGCTAGGCCTGTCACAATAACTCATTTTGAAGCACAATATATCACTACAGAGAAATATTGCGATAAACAGTAATATTGAAACTACTTCATGCCACTGATTAAGATTAAAATAAAGCAGCATAATCCCAGCAAACCCTTTTTAAATAGAAAGTATCATTAAAAGGCTTGAGCTGCAACTAATAGCAGAATGAACCAATATTTAGTTATAGAAATCACTTTTTCCAACCCTCTTCAGCCCAAATACTTTTGTATTACAAAAATCTAAATATTTGCAAATAAATGGTAGGCATGATAAATATAGAGCCCAAACATATGTCCCATTCCAGCTTTCATATATTGAATGATAAGTCAATATAGTCTTTATCATGACAGTAGCAAAAGACAAAATTGAAGAAAGATGAAACTGAAGAAGCGGCAGCATGGATGAGCAGCAAAACATCTTCACTCCTACAACGATTTGTCCAGTTGACAGATTTAATTTCATCTTTTGCTATGGACCGGACCCGGACGGCTGAGTGATTACACAGATGTTATCATGACAGGCCAACAGCAGCCAGATGGATTCTCTGGAGTCTGTGAACTCACAAATACTGTACTGAGCAATGTTTTATAACTTAAAACTCAACTTATATTCATTTTAAAAACATTTGACTTGATGGCATTAGATTTGTATTTTTTTTAATAGAAGAAGTAGAAGTGGTAAATAGAAGAGGGAAATAATGAAATGAATTTGTTCCATCCCTGCAGAGCGTGGAGACCAGTGCTGCTCCAGGCTCCAGGAGCAGGTGGACTTCCTCAGGCAGGATGTGCAGAGGTGCAGCGGGCAGTGCAAAACTGCCGCCGACACACCCACAGGTCAGTGGCCATGTGGCAAGGCTGGCAAGTTTGCTCAAATAGATGGGGGGGGGGGGGGGGTGAAGAACCATCGGGGGGTGTCCCGGGGGATTTAAAATTGATGATGAAGAAAAGAACCATCCTAAAACTGTAACCTTGCTCGTCCTCTCTCCGCAGGTGGAGAGAGCCCTGGTCTTGGTGGCTCCTCTCCCCCCTCGCTGAGGCCTTTGGACGGGCACAGTGTGATTGGAGGTCCCCTGGGCTCAGAGCAGCTTAAGGCTCTGCAGGGTCAGCTAGCAGAGGTCATCCTCTCCTTCAGCTCCATCAACGACTCCCTGAAAGGCTTCGAGCACACAGTGAACAAGCACAGCAGTGTCATCACAGACCTGGGTGAGAGACACAGATACATGATGTGCAAATCAGAGGCACTTATGTTACACTAAAGGACTTTTCTTTAGGCTGTGAGACGGGCATCAATAAAAACATGATGCCTATTTCTCAGGCTATTCTTGGTGAATCTGTTCGCAAAAATGTTATGCCACCCCTGCCAGATTTCCTTCACTGTTAAGTCATGGTGACATCTAGTTTAGTTATAGTTGAGTGCAGGATTGGGTCATTAGACCATTGTTAGAATCCCTCCTTTTTTTCTTTGCTTATAAAAAATCTGTTGCATGTACTGGCCACCTATGGGCAGACCTGAATGATATGAAATTAAAAATTATTCAGTGCTTTCAGCAGCATTCTCTGGTGAGCGTCATTTTGTAGTTTTGCCTTGGCCTGTCAACACATTTTGAAGGGTGAACACTACTCTAACAGCACAGTATTGTTTAAAAAATGGAGTTACAATAAATACATTTCTAAATGAAACACTTGTATCAATAATGAGTTATAGTCAAGTGAGTTATTTGACCCTCTACAGCTCAGATCTTATTGTAACACAGAAAAGTAACAAAAAGTTATCTACTAGTACTATAAATGTACCTATGATACATTTTGACCCCAAAAACCTATTGTTCCATCATTTACTGAACAATAAGTAATGATATAGTAATTATCATGACAGGCCTAGTTCTGCCAAAACCCAGGTCCAAAATACCTTTTCAGGATTCATAGAACCATAGTTACTCATGCAACTTAGATATTAAACAGGATTGCACTCTGCTTTCCCCTGCTCTTATTTTCAAGGTTACTTTGCGTAACCCCTGTTTAACCTTTTACCTCCTCCACAGGAAACACCAAAGACAAGATCATCTCAGAGCTGGATAAGATTCAGATGGAGGTGTCGGAGCACGTGGAGGAGAGCAGGGAGCGTTGGGACCGTGTGGCCCAGGATCGGCGTAGGTTTGAGGGTGGAGTTTTGGCAGAGCTTGGGGAGTGCACCAGGTCCGGAGAGGGTCTGGAGAAGAGGCTGTCCAAACTGGAAGGGGTCTGTGGGCGGCTCGATGGGGTCACCGACTCCATCAGCAAAATCAAAGAAGGTACAGTCATAATGATTATTTTAGTAGTTTACTGTTCAGAGATACATTTTTGACTACTGGTCTAGTCAAACCATTATTTCTATTATACATTTTGAATTTCAAAACACATTTTTAACCAAATAAAGATTAAAATAGAGTGACTGAAGGCTTCTAGATAGAGAACTTAGTTTTACAAACATTAATGAAAATCACAAATTGTTTATTCTTTTCTGACATTTTGATTTAATGTCTATTATTATGTGTTATAGAGTCTGTATTCCAGATAATGATTACAATGATCAAAATACGACATTACCATTACAATTTTTTTTGGTAGACTGGTCATGATTATTCGATTCGTTGTTGCAGCAGCGTTATGGGCCAGTGTAGAATTGTGTAAAGGGGTCAAGTGTTATGACCTCTCCTCATTTGAAAGGTCAGTCTTCAGATTGTAGAATGTGATTACATCATACTTCCACCTTAGACTGGCTCCCAAAAATCTGAATTTTAACAATATTAATTTGAGCTGCTCCCATCTGTGTCAAAATGATTGGCCTTCGGGGTGTTTTGATGGGTTTTTGATGAAAACTAGCAATTGATACTTTGCAGTCACATTGGGGAGTTCTACATGTATGTGTATTGGCAAATATTCACCAGTTACCATGGTGACACAATGCAAATATTAGCAAACACTGTCAAAACTGTTTTAAAATAGTTTGAAAACTCAAGACAAAATGCATTTTCAGGAGCCTGTGATCAATATAAGCGTTCATGGTCCTGTTTAGGAGTTTGATTTTCAACAAAAAGGTGAGAGAGTGACTAACTGAAAAACTGTTGGCTAATGCTAGCTAGCTTGTCACTGTATTGTTATTTGAGAGGGACTTGTTTAACGGCACAAATCATCTGTTGTAGTTCCAACTAAGCCAGTTTGTGGTAAAATAAAGCTCAGATCAAAGTCTAACAGAGCTTCTGACAGAGCAGTGCCTTCGGTTAGCATCACACCCCCCCCAGGAAATGGTGATGACATCAACTGCAAAGTATCAATAGCCTACGCTCTCTTCTGTGCTTCATATTTTAAGAACATATAAAGTTCACCATGGTTACTGGTCTCATATACCTCAGGCCTGAACCGTCACGTCTCCAGCCTCTGGTCGTGTGTGGGTGGTCTGAACGACACTGTGGTGCTTCATGGAGGCCTGATCGATCTGATCCAGAGCAGTGAAGACGAGATTCACCGCAGAATCAAGAGTCTCAACTCCAGTCTGAGCAATGCACTGAAGGACCTGCAGGGGACGCGAGCAGGGGAGGAAGCTAGAGGTAAGAACGTGTAAGGGAAGAGTACAGAGGAGGGAGGGGTAGAGGAGGGAGGGGGAGGGTGAGGGTGAGGGAGGACAGATAAGGGAGGGGTAGAGAGGAGGGGAGACAGGTGAGGGAGGGGACAGAGGAGGGAGGGGGAGAGGACAGATGAGGGAGGGGCAAAGAAGGAGGACAGATGAGGGAGGGGCAGAGGAAGAGAACAGGTGAGGGAGAGGCAGAGGAGGAGAACAGATGAGGGAAGGGGAGGACAAGTGAGGAAGGGTCAGAGAGGAGAGGGGGAGGACAGGTGAGGGAGGGGCAAAGCAGGAGGACAGGTGAGGGAGGGGCAGAGGAGGAGGACAGGTGAGGGAGGGGCAAAGGAGGAGAACAGGTGAGGGAGAGGACAGAGGAGGAGAACAGATGAGGTCAGGACAGGAGTGAGGAGGAGGGTCAGAGAGGAGAGGAGGAGGACAGGTGAGGGGGCAAGGCAGAGGAGGACAGGTGAAGGAGGGGCAAAGGAGGAGGACAGGTGAGGGAGGGGCAAAGGAGGAGGACAGTTAAGGGAGGTGCAGAGGAGGAGGACAGGTGAGGGAGGGGCAGAGGAGGAGGACAGGTGAGGGAGGGGCAGAGGAGGAGGACAGATGAAGCAGGGGCAGAGGCGGGAGGGTCATGCGGAGTAAAGAACAGGTGAGGGATGAAGCCAGAGATGGAGTGGGTATGTGCAGGGGGTGGTTGGGGTCAGAGGTCAGACAGAGGCACACAGGGAGGGTCGGTGTGGGATGTTTCTGTGTGGAGTTTACATGTTCTTCCTATGCTGCCCCCTTCTGGGCTCATTTTCCACATCTCTGCGGGATGTTCCTGGTTAAATAAAGAATAAATAAAATTCAATTTGTTTTATTCTCCAGGACTTCCAGGGCCTCAGGGGGAGAGAGGGTATCCTGGTGCGAGAGGTCCTCCTGGGCTGCCGGGACGACAAGGAGACGTCGGACCACGGGGACCTCCAGGTGAATACAGCCATTCAAATTGGACTGAGGAGATACAGTATTATGCATGGATGGCTCACGTGTGTTTGTGTCCTGATTTTGATTTCATATATTTGAATGTGTTTTACAGGTGTCAAAGGAGAAACAGGTATGTACTCCCTATGAGTCAGTATCTCTTACAACTCCTGCTCAGACAAACTATAACGCACCAGTAGTACTAGTTGTTGTATTGCGCAGTAGTAAAGCAGTTAGGGGGAGAGAGACAGCAACGTCAGTTTCCTAACCAGAGGTACGGGGACCCCTGGGGGTACGCATGCACTTGCCACTTGTCTGAAATGTTTTTAGATTTTTTAAAAAAAATTTTTATGGAATTGAATAGTATTTTCATCTAAAATGTTCTTATACAATTTACATCTTGAATAATGTTTGTGTAGGATCACTTTGACATAATTATTGTTAAAATAAGAAAGTAGTTAAAATTGACTATTTTAGTAAATAACTACCTAAAAAAAATACCAGTACACGATATAGGAGGTACCCAAGAGTGCAAGACAATGCTTTGGAGGTACGCAAGATAAAAAGGTAAGACTAGCCTACCTGACACAGCTCAAACAGCTGCTTACAGAAGTAACAGCGGTAGTGATACTAGTGTATGTGTATTTTTAATCACTTATTTCCACTTACTCGGTCTTTCTTTAAAATATCTTCAATTGGGCTTACATACTGCCTTGTTTTGAATTTTTAAATGTTTCCTCAGGTCTGCCTGGTATCGACGCTCGAGTCCCTAAACTGTCCTTCTCTGCGGCTCTCACTTTCCCCATGGAGAAAGCCGGGACTGTGGTGTTTGACAAGATCTTTGTGAACGAGGGAGACTTCTACAACCCCAAAACTGGTAAAAAAAATATATATATACATGACTTCCGCTAGACAGGATACATACATACATTCATACAGAGAAAGGGGCCAAGAACAGTTTATAGTATAGTAAAACTTCACTTGTTGCTCTCAGAAACTGGCACATAGCAAGTCTTAAAGTACCCATTTTTTCCCATGTATTTGAGCTAAATGTGTCTTGTCCCAGGATAGATAAATTGTATAAGCTCTTGAGGTGTGTAATGTCTGCATCAAATTATAAAGCGTTTTATTTTCCGATAATCAGGAAGTGTGCATTAGCATGCTAGTTGTTGTTAGCTTTAGCTATCGTGACAGCAAAGCTCCACTCTGAAAGTTGTGAAAAGCATTTATAAACTCATTGCAGTGAATAATTAGGATGCTGTGAATGCCTAAGGTATGTGAGGAATAACTTTGTTTAGCATAGAGCGCGCACGTAGCAGTGCTGTCAATCAAACCTGTTGCTCACATTAGCAGGAGCAACCTCCCGCTAATGGGAAAGAAGGTGCGTTATTTGTCTGTTATTAATGTTCATACCTTGATTTACGGACATAATAGAAAAATAAAAACACCAGGATCATGTATGGCAGGTTAATATGAACATTTTACGTGGCGGCTAGCAGGTTAGCTATGTAAATTTATATATACAGTCTATGGTCTATGGAGGAATGTTCAGCAGTTATCATGGTGCTGCAATTCACAAAAACAACCTGATCCGTTTTTAGATTGTCTTTTACCTATACCCTCCCTCACAGGTATCTTCACTGCTCCTGTGGACGGACGCTACTTCTTCAGCGCCATTTTGACCGGATACAAAAACGAGAAGATCGAAGCAGTCCTGTCCAAGTCCAACTACGGGATGGCTCGCGTGGACTCCGGGGGGTACCAGCCGGAGGGCCTGGAGAACAACCCCGTGGCAGAGGCTAAGACCAGTGCTGGATCCTTAGCTGTGTTCAACCTGATCCTTCCGCTTCAGGCTAGAGACACTGTGTGCATTGACCTGGTCATGGGAAAACTGGCTCATTCTGTGGAGCCTCTCACTGTGTTCAACGGGATGCTCCTGTACGAGTATATGTGAGCCAAGCACTTAGAGACAAGAGGAGTTTGAAGAATTGATTTGCTGTTTTGGCTGTTTTGACTGTTAGGATATCGACAACTGCAAATATCGGCTATAGTCTAAAACAGCATGTGAAAAAGTGGATATCGGTATTTTGAAAGATCTGTAAACTCTTACACAGCTCACTCTCAATAATATATATGCTTTTCTTTTCTGTGCTTTATTTTTGCCAAGATTACCGAGTTATAGGCTAACCTGACTGATTTGCAGGTGCTAGAACTAAAAATCGAATCCTGATCTCTTTCCTGTGATGATTAATCCCACTCCTCCCTCTGGTCAGCCTCCGCAAGACTCTTGAGGGAGTAAAGTCTCAAAAGGAGCAGATGACTCTAGCTGCCTCTAGATACAAAGTTTACATACAACGTGATAAAACCGAAATTGTGATCTGGCTCCAAGAAATTCTGAACTTTTATGTCAAATTGTCCATCTGTAGCTGTAGCTGGCGCTGTCACGTTGTCACTGTTCAACAATATATAATAAAAGTGTGGATTACTGAACAAAGACCAAAGCAGTGTGAGGACAGTATGTAGTTTTTAGATGCAGTAAACAGTTATTTGAATCAGTCTATAATGATCTGCAGTAAACACCACTTCATTCTTGTAAATGTGTACATTTTGTTTACTCCTATAGATTATATGCTATTGTTAAAAGATAGCTGTGTGCGCTGTAATGGCAAAACATTTGATCAAAACTTGGGATAAAGAGCCTTATATGTTGCTGAAACAACATATAAGGCTATTCTAACGCTGTGCATGAAGTTAAAATTCATGCATGTGAGTACTAGTATGTGCCAAAAGATTTGTGAGAGTTAGGAATGAGTTAGATATATTTTAATACCTATTCCACAATTTGTCAAGTACCATAGTTTAAAGTTCTTATATTACACAAAATGGACTCTTGTGAGCTTTAAGCCATGCTATAATGTTGCTACCTCCTCAAAAACATACCTGGAGTTGTGTTTTTTTCATTCACACATGTTTGAGTAATCTTTCATTATTTGTCTGTCTATATCTCCAAAGCTCATAATGCTCTGTTCCACCTTGTGATGTCATGTAGTCGTAGTTTTCTAAGTAAACAGCTCATTTTACCTTTAGTTGAGTAGAGATTGGCAATTCCAGGGCTGATATGATCCAAAAAATTCTAGTGAAGTTGTATGGAGTTAAATAACACAGTGGAGCACTTATTGTATTAGCACGTGACATTGGGAGAAGATCTCAGCCTAAATATGCAGGGTTTGTGTGTTAAACATGTGTGAATGAAATAAAACACAACTCCAGGTCTGTTTGTGATGAGGAGACAACATTATAACATGGATCAGAAAATAGAGTAATATGGGCCCTTTAAGGTAACATTCCTTTTTGAACTTTTAATGTTATAATGTTGTCCCCTCAGAAACATTATTTTTGAAATATGAAATACCAATGAAAAGTAGTATTTATTCAAAAAGGATCCGTACCTTTCTGTGTTTTTCATACATTTTAGGCAAATACATTTTAATATACAGATTGTACAAATATAAATATACTCATACATATTCAAAACAATACAAATGATTATATGCCATGGATACTTTGAACTTTGGGCTTGGTGCTTTTCCATATGACAATGATGTAATGAAAGACTTTTGGATCCCTCTACTGGCTGAACTGTGCACTGCTGCTGAACTATTGGAAAACTGCAGCAGCAAATGTCAAAGAAGAGAACTTTAAAAAGACACGTTTTAACATGGGATGATCCTATGGACTGTACACAGATCTGAATCCATGGACTTGTGTGGCGATTACAACATGAGTGTATTTTTATAGGCTGAAATGAAAATGTTTGTTTATATTTGCCTTGTGAATGTGTTTCAAAAGTTGCACCTTTATTTCCTTATCTACACTGCAAAAACTCAGTGTCTTGAATGGGTTAAAATGACTTTGAGCAGTCACCTGGATCTGGAGTATTTAAGGTGAGACACTTCAGGTCAATAGGAAGAAATCTTACATTTAGAGGAATCATTTTGAAACGTCTAATGTAGTTTACATAGTTTAAATGTAACAAAAACATTTTTTTTTTTTTTATAATTACACATTTTTCATCAGTTAATGTTTCCATATCAAAATAAAAACAGACAAAATGTACCATATTTGAATCTTAAAACAAGATGGAGCCAGGTTTAAATTTGTTTCATTTTGTCATCTTATTAGATCCTAAAAATATACAGATGCATACTGGATCTTATTTAGTATTTGAGTAAACTAGATTTGATTGAAAATTTGGAGTTAAAACTTGAATAAATCAGACTCGGAATTAGATATCAAAAAAATACTTCTGTACAATTCCTCAAAATCTTATTAAGTACCACATTGTAAAGTTTGGTGTATGTAGGTGCTAATTTAAGGGCTGATCCTTATGTCCCTATGTCGGGATTATGCATTCTGAGAAAACGGCCTTTGAAGTTACAATGTCCTGTGTAACGCTATGGATAAAAGTTGATAAAAAAAAAATTATTTTATTTTTTTCGGTGCAGAGAGGATACATTTGCTGTTTCCATAAGAAAGCTTATAGGCTAAGAGACCAAACTGACCAAAAAAAAAAGTTTTGTCTGTAGTGTCTCTCCTTAAAGAAGCACTACCTTCACCTTCTTGCCTCCACAGAGAGGCTTTACCTGGAGTGTTCATCAGCACAGCATTAAACCTTTACCATTTCTATGAAGACAAGCAGCTGATGAAACAGCAGATCTGTGGAGAGGCGCCCCTGCTCCCAAACAGAAAAGTGACATAGTGCACCTTTAATTACATTTCATTACATTTCTGAATTGTTTAAAGGTCAAGCTAATCTCCTTACTCATTGGCAAATATCTTAAAATAAAAAGAACAAATTAATTAATATTTTAAAAATTTGTGTAATTTTAACTCCTCTGTATATTCTGTTTTGCAGTGCGTGACTTTGTTATAGGATGTTTAGTTCATTTTGATGGACGAATGTTAAAGGGATATCAGTAGTTATTTGAAAATCCTATTAACAGAACCAGAGACACTGCAGCTGGTGTGTTTTAAATGTGCCAAAGTATTTATTCTTTATATTCACATGGTATTGTTTTAGATTAAAATAAAAACATAAGTACAAACATGGACCTTTACCACTCTCACAATGCAATGTGTTTTTATGAAGCAGCAGCAGACGCCTGAAGTGTATAGTGTATCCACTGTGTCCAGTCAAGTTACAAAAGTGCCTGAAATCAGTGTAAATAAAATACAACCTAAATGAATCAGCTGTTTGACTATAACTCTTATTATTAAAGGGGCCGTATTATGCAGTTTCTGATTTATGTGATAATGTTGTTTCCTCATCAAAACCATAGACAGACTTGTGTTTTGTTTCATTCACAAGATTTAACACATAAACCCTGCATGTTCGGCTGAGTTCTTCTCTCAAAAAACTGCTCCACCTTGTGATGTCATGTGGTAGTACAGGAACTTCACTGGAATCATTTGGATCATTTCAGGTCAAAGACTGCATAAAGAAGTGGACGAAGTGAGTGTCACGCAACTCATAGCATTCGGCTCCAGTCAAATGAAGCTCATCGAGGCTAGAGCAGTTATGGGGGTCAATTTGGAGGCGAGTTCCATATTTGGAATTCTGCTGTGAGTATCATAGCAACCAAAGAGCCGATCTGGAGCGAGGCTGATGAAGGTAACCCCCCTTCCATGCACTTCCATGCACTGCTGGTTTAGCAGGAGGTGCTTAGCATTGCTGTCAATCAAACTTGTTGCTAACACTAGCAACCTTTGGGAAAGAAGGTGCCTGATTTGTCTGTCATATCTTGATTTAAGGACACATCAGCAAAATAAAAAAACACCAGGATCATGTAAAGTGGGTTAATATGAACATTTTAAGACCAGAAGGACATGTCTGACTGCAGCAGTTACACAGAGAGGCACCACAGAATAGAAAGTGAATTGAGCCGATGGGGCTGAAAGGCGCCCATGATCACGTCTGATCTGTATCACAGCAAAAATCTGCATTTGAATCATATTCATTCAGGGTTGATGCTATATCACCTGAGCCACTGTTAGACTGTCAGACTGTGTGTTTTACATGTACTATAGTCTTATTTTCTATATCAGTGCCTCTCAATCTTTTCACATCATTTATTCATTTATTTATTTATTTATTTGGTTGGGACAATGCATGTTAATGAACAGACATGACATGACAGACATGAACGTAAACACACTGGATTATAGCCAAAGGCTAATTTCCACCCGTTGTCCCAAGGTAAACCGGTACAACCTAAAATATTTTTGGCCTTCTGTATACTACCAAATCCACACCATGGCCAAACTAGTTCTAAAGAGGATTCACAAAAAAGAGGAAAGTATACCTACACTGTCATTAAATTAAACATATACCACAATTGCAAAGTACCCCAAGTACCACCAGAAGCAGTCCATGTACTACCAGTGGTACATGCACGGCATTTTGAGAAACACTGTTATAAATCTAAGGTGTGTCAAAAATGCTGTCGCACTGAAAAGTGCTTAAAATATGTCCAAAAATATCTATGTGTTTGATCTGAGATGAGATGATCAGAGAAAACTTCCTCTTCTGATCCACTCACGTGTGCTGAGCTTATGGAACTTATCTCCATGTTTCATCTGGACAGCTTCAACAATGAAAGTGCAGTCGTGTCTGTGTGGGTCTGTGTGGGTCTGTGTGAGTCTGCTCCAGGAGCAGTGGTCTCATAAAAGCCTCGGACATGCACAAACCTGCTCAAAGGGGCTTTAGATCTGGAGGGTCCAACAAGCCTGGCTCAGAACATTCTGTAACAAACTGCATGTATTCAGGAAGTTTTCTTTCTGTTTGGGTGGAGGGAATGCATTTCACCCAGGTCTTGTGCTGCACTGACAAAGGAATGGGTTATGCATCTGTGAGTTGTTTTACCTGTCAATGGGCATAATATTGTGGCTGGTCTTTAGTCCGTGTTACTCTGGTGCCTCTAAATCCTTCACACTTTTGCTGCAGAGCTAAAGATAATCCAGATCAGATTTGACCCTGAGGTCTGAGTTCTTACAGTCCCACAACCTCAGTCCCACAACCTCAGTCCAATGGCTGCAATGAGTTCAGCATAAAAATCTTGAATTTTTTGTTTATAATATCTTCATAATTTGACTTCACAAAAGTAGTGAAAGTAGTTCTATAAATAAACTTAACTCTTGACTCTATATAAAGGTGTGAGGTAGAAAAGGAACAGAGGCTTTCAGAGGAGGTCACTTAGACAGCTCTTCAGTTTGTGGCTTTGCTTAATGTAGAATTAATTTTATCCACTTTTGGTCCTGCTTTGGATCATTTCTTGTTTAGGACTACAATAGATATTATGTAATCCACTTTTAGACCTGGTTTAGTCCTACACTAGACCTGGAATAGTTCCGTTATAGCCCTGGTTTAGATCTGGTGGTGCACAGAAAGCCAAATCTTTTCTTTGGTGCTACTTGGTGTGAAACGTTTGCAAAATTATCTGATCAATATTACAACACAAGTCCGTTATTTAGCCTAAATCAAGAGAAAAACATAGCCCATGAAACCAGTAATAAATATCCTAAAATGACAAATTATAAAGAACTACAAGTATATATTCTTCTCATATGCAAAACAAATAAATATTTAGTATATCTTAGGCAAGGCAGGTTTATTTGTATAGCACAATTCGTACACAAAGTAATTCAAAGGGCTTTACAGAATAAGAAAGACATTGAAATCACACAAATCAAACATAAATAATCACAAATAATCATCATAAAATTAACATTAAAACAGAAGAGTACAGAATAAAAACCTTTCAGTCATATGCACAGCTAAACAGAACTGTTTTGGGCCTGGATTTAAACATTGTCAAAGTAGAGGTCTGTCTTACATCTTCCGGAAGATTGTTCCAGGTTTTAGCTGCATTAAACTGAAATGCTGATTCCCCATGTTTAGCCCTGACTCTGGGCACCAGCATGAGGCCGGTCCCTGAAGTCCTCAGAGTGTGAGATGGTTCATGTGGCACTAACATGTCAGACTTTGGACCTAGGCCAGGGAGAGACTTGTTCACAAGCAGAGCTGCTTTAAAGTCTATTCTTTGAGCCACAGGAGCCAGTGCAGAGACCTGAGCACAGGACGCATGTGCTCGTACTTCCTGATTCTGGTCAGGACCCGAGCAGCAGTGTTCTGGATGTACTGCAGTTGTCTTAAGACTCGTTTGGAGAGGCCAGTGAGCAGGCCGTTACAGTAGTCTAACCTACTGGAGACAAATGCATGGATAAGTCTCTCTAAGTCTGGCTTTGACAGTATACCTGTCAAAGATGATTTTTGCAATGTTTTTTAGATGGTAAAAATGGATGTTATTGATTTGTGGCTGTGGCTGTTTAAGTTCATTATTACCCCTAAATTTCTAGCCTGATTTGAAGGTTTTAGAGAGAGAGACTGGAGGTGACTGCTGACACTTTCTCTATGTTTCTGTGGGACAAAGACTATGACTTCAGTCTTGTCTGAGTTTAGCTGGCGAAAGTTGTTATGCATCCACACACTGATCTGTTGGATGCAGTGGCAGAGTGAATCCACTGGTCCATATTCACCTGCTGCCAGTGAGACATAGATCTGAGTGTCATCTGCATAGTTGTGGCAGGACTCATTGTTGCTGCATATTAACTGGCCTAATGGCAGCATGTACAGATTGAACAACAGGGGTCCCAGGATTGACCTCTGGGGCACCCCACAGGTCAGGAACATTTTCTCTGGGACACATTTTACAATTTCAACAAAGAATTCCCTGTTTTCTAGATAGGACTTGAACCAGTTTAGCACCATACCAGAGATGCTCACCCAGTCCTCTAGTCTCTGTAAGAGGATCCCATGATCCACAGTGTCAAAGGCAGCACTTGAATCTAACAGCATCAAGACTTGAGACTTTGCCTGCATCATTGCCCAGACAGAAGTCACCTTGATAAGAGCAGTCTCAGTGCTGTGGTTGGGTCTAAACCCTGACTGGAAAACATCAAAGGAGTTGTTCATCATTAAAGCAGACATACTGTAGTTGTGTCTGATTATAGTTAAACTCTATGACACTTGTGGAGTTAAGTTATGTTATAACTTGAACATTTTAAATCTCAATATTCATCTAAAATGACTGGTACACGCCCAGTGGGGCAGTAGATCTGCTCTAAGTGTCCTTGTTTGCGTCCTGCAGTCTGGTCTTCGTGTGGTCTGCTCCAGGACCCCTCTGCGTGTTGATCTGGCCTAGACCACCTGATCTGGGATAATCCCGTAAAACTGGTCCAAACATTCAGATCTGAGTGAAATGAAGCGGCCCGACTCCACTGTGTCTGTAGCCCCACACGCTCAGAGCTGTGAACACGGCTTAGACCGCTGCCACGGGAGACATGTTTCACTATGACCTCGGAAACTATGTCATCAACTCTCTCTCCCTCCCTCTCTTTTCTTTCTCTTGTCTTTTACCTTTATTTCTCTCTCTTTCTCCTCTCTCCCTATGTCTCTTCTCATCCTCTTCTTTAATTCCTTTAGCACTCACCCCTCTCTCCTCTCTCTCACTTCCTTAGCTCTTTACTCTCTCTCCTCTCTCTTCTTTTTCTTGTCTGTTACCTCTTTTTCCTCCCTCTCTCTCCCTCTCTTTCCCTGCCTCTTTCTCTCACGATCCCTTCTCTCTCCTCTCCTCTCTCCCTTGTTTCTCTTACCTTTCTCTCTCCTCTCTTTCCCCTCTCCCTCACCCCCTGCCCTCTCCTCTCTTTCTCTCTAACTCTCCCATCTCGCTCCCTTTCATCTCCCCCTCCCTTTGTTCTTTTTCCTTTCCCCTTCCCTCCCTCTCTTCTCTCTCTCTTTCTCCCTCTCCTCTCACCCCCCACCGTTCTCTACCCTCTCCACTCTTTCCCTCTACCCCTCCCCTCTCTCTCTCTCCCTCTACTCTCCTCCTCCCTCTCTCCTCTCGCTCTCCATCTCACCTCTTTCTCTCCTGACCCTGCCTCTCTCCTCTTTCTCTCTCCTCACCCCCTCCCTCTATCCTCTTTCTCTCCTCTTCCCCTCCTTCTCACTTCATTCTCTCCTCTACCTCCCTCTCTCTCTCTTTCTCTCTCCTCTCGCCCTCCATCTCACCTCTTTCTCTCCTCTTCTTCTCTGTCTCTCTCTCTCTCTACAGATGAAGGTGTTTGATGTCAAAGGCGTTACGAGGCAGTGTCATCTCCTCTGTGTCACCTTACATTTACACCAGATGCCCTGAACAATAGCTGTTGTGTAAAACTATATTTGAATAATGAATGAATGTGGCACCAAGCTCAGGTGCATGGGCCTGAGTAAGTCTAGAGGAAGTGTGCACCCTTTTTTTTTGCAAGAAATACCCAAAATAGTAGTTAACAAATGTTGAACCTTCTCATTATTAGTTTGGGATTGGCTCCACAAATATCAAATTGAAGACATTGAACTTTGTTTCATGTGGATAGGTCCAGTAATTACGGAGATATTAACCATTAACCAGGTCAACACATCTGCAGCTGAATAAAAGATAAGAAAAAAATAATATTAGAGACAGACAGGTATATCAGCCAACCTTTGGACTTTTTATCGTATTTGCTGCCCGCCTTAAATCTACAGCACAGGCTGATATTTAGTTTTGGTCAATCTGCTACCTCAAGTACCCACAAAAAGCTTTAATATGAAGAGATAACGGCACAAAACATGACTACAGCTCTCTTATAGGTCTGTGGTAAGAAAAAGCACTTGAGGAGAGTTTGTATTGAATTTAAGTTACATCATTTGGCCAAAAAATATCGGCAGATCTTGGTTTGGACCATTGGTTGCTTTGTATTCTAAAACTATCATATTGGCCACATCGGCATATCAGGCGATATCTACTTATTACCAAACAAACAAGTCAAGATTTTAAGTTAAATGAAACAGTCTGATGGGGTGAACCTGAATAAACCGTAATAATGGTGTATTATTATGTTATTGGAGAAGTTATTGCTTTGCCTGGAATGTTCCATTATCTATGGATGGCATTAACTGTGTGGGATATCACCTGCTTGTCTCCATGGAGATAGATCATTTCAGTGGCATACTGTGGAACATTCCCGACAAAACAATACAGTAATCTCCATGGAGACTTGGGGTGGCGCACATATAACTCTGCACATTTGGCAGTAGTCTATGCATCGCCTTCTTGTCATTGAGAAGCTACTATTACTTGAGTCTAATGATTGTTTCCAGCCGTGTCTGTAAACAGCCCTCTTCCTCCGGGACAGAGGAGCCGTGTTTTAGCCAGAGCCGTGAGCGCCTTTTTTCCTCTTACACGAAGCAGGAGGAGGGGCCTCTCCTCCGAGCTGGACCTACACATTCCTGCGTTGAGTGTCAGAGGGAATCACCCACATCGGAACAGCGGGGCCGCTCTGTCACGCGAACCCCGGTCTGCGCGCGTATAAAAGAGAGGAGAGCGTGCGGAGGGCCAGAGGGACGGAGCGGCGCGCACTATGGGTATGTACCACCATGAATCTGTGCATTCTCTGTGTTTGAGAGAGCTACAACAGTTTAGCTTAGCGCATGCTCATAGTTAAAAGTCTGTCAGGTAGTTAGACTTTGTGCCCTGCTGTTAAAGTGAGCAGACGGTCAGGGACGGTCTGGTCACGAGCAGAGGTGCGTAAAGTAGCCAAAAAAGTACTCCAAATGTAGAAATGATATTATTCAAGTGGCAGAACAAAGTAGTAACCCAAGAAACTACTCAAGAAAAAGAGTAATTATTACGTATTTGGTGAAAGAGCCTAAGAAGAGCCTAACCTGTGACCTAATTTACAGTATCTGATTTATTACTTATTACTACTACTGCAAATAAAAAAAAATTATTATTATTATTATTATAATATTATTATTATTAAAATAATAATAATAATAATAAATAATATAATAATAATAATAATAATAATATGGTGGCCAATTTTCAAAGGATAGACACAAAAAATTAGACAAACTAAATAATCTCTGAAGGAACTTTTGTCTCTTGCAAACTTACTCAAAGTGGAAAGTAGCTAAAACGTTTACTCAAGTAAGAGTACTGTTACTTCAATATAATATTACCCAAGTAGACGTTCAAAGAGGAAACACACAAACTTGTCAACATAAAGCTTTTTGTCACTTACGCTTGTCACTCGCTCACATGGGAATATGGAATATGAGAGTAACCTAAAGTTTTACTTAAGTAAGAGTACTTTGCATAGCAAAAGACTGAGTCCGAGTACTGTTACTGAAGTATTACTGCTTAAATAAAGATAGAGACTGAAGTGTATAGATAACTTTACTCCTTGTCTTGTTCAAGTACAACTACACACACTGCAGTTCAGAGAATAGGTAGTGTTATGTATCACTCCGCGTAGCGCACTATATTCTTTGTATACAAGACATATTACAACATCCCCTCTGTTTAGTTAACTCTCATATTCAACAAAAAACAATCACATAAAGTGACTATGCATTTTTTCCAGATATCTTACCAAACTATAATTAACATTTTGTGCAATATTCTTTAAAGAACAATATTAAACATAGCATTCTGGTTTTAATAATAAAAAAAAACTTTTTCTTTTTTTTTTATTAATTAATTTATTTTTTTAAACTTGCACGTAGGTATAACAACCAAAATAATAACCATTATTTACTCATAACCAACAGATTAGGTTTTTTTTTTTTTTTTGGGTTTTTTTTAATTATTATTATTAATTTATTTGAAAAGGGACAATGCACATTAATCAACATGCATCAAAATGTAAATGTGCCCGAGTTAGCTGACTAGAGCTAATTTTCATCGATTGTCCCCAGGCCAGATGTAACAAGGCAACCTACAATTTTCTACAACATAGTCTTTGTATTGAGTTGGCTTGTTTATAACTCTGCCGGATCTAGTGCGTGTTTGTTGTATACGGTTTTGTTTTTCACAGTTCATGTCTGTTTCACGTGTTGTTTCACTGATTACCTCTGCAGGGTCATTGTGACCTTTGTGAGTTTCAGCTTGTTGTAGTGGCTCTGCAAACTGAATCCTCCTTGTGTTGCTCTGCATAGTTGGTTTGAAAAGTTCTCTTAAATACCTCCTGCAGCATCTCATTTGATTCCCATTTGGTGTTTGAACAATGTAACTCCTCGGCTCACTGCTCTTTTCCACAATGGTTGCTGGGTGCCACGTTCTCCTTTCTTTGTTCAATGCAGTCACATGATGTCCTGGGTGAAGAGGTGGTAATTCCTTACAACTGTTTCTGTCATGATGTTCCTTCATGTCTGCTGTTCGTTGTTCTAGTTGCAATCTGTGCTCTTCTCTGCCAGGGTTTGTTCGTCTTGGTAGAAGGGTGGTGATAGATCTGCCAAAAATCAGCTCTGCAGGTGATGCAAGTTTACTGTCAATCGGTGTTGCTCATTTGTAGATTTCCACCATTTTTCAGTGTCTTTTTAAAAGCTGATTTGATGTGTAGGACGTGTCTTTCAATGAGTCCATATCTTTTTGGGTAATGGGGAGAGCTTGTGATGTGTTCAATACCCCGTTCCACTGTGAACTTTTTGAAAGCTTCTCCTGTATACTGTGTTCCATTGTCCATCAATATTTCATCAGGACGTCCAAATAGTGACATATACATTTGCATCTTTTGTGCTACTGCATGACTTAAAGCTGTGTGTAGGTCATCCACTACAGGGAACTTGGAATATCTGTCCACAGGCAATAAATACTGACGACCGTTTACTTCAAATAGGTCTGAAGCTAGTGGCTGCCACGGCTTGGTTGGTACCTTATGTGGGTGGAGAGGTTGTTTTGGGTTTGCATCCTGGTGCTCTATACATATCGCACAGGATCTGCATATCCTCTCAATGTCATCATTCATTTTTGTCCAGTATACACGTTCTCTTGCAAGACGACATGTTTTCTCGATTCCTTGATGACTTGAATGTAGTTGTTTTAATATACTTTCTGTCATTGAATCAGGAATAAGCACTTGTCTGCCTTTGAATATGACTCCTGCCTCTATAGCAAGCTCATCCCTGAATGACCAAAAGGCACGTAGATCTTTTGGAAGATCAGATATTTTTTTCTGTCCATCCTTGATGAATCACTTCCTTTAGTGCATTTAGTTTGAGATCTTTGGTTGTTTCTGCACGGAGTGTTCTGTTTTTTGGGAGGAAAGTTTATAAGTGCTATAGTGTGCGTTTCAGGGTCTTCTGTTTCAAGAACTATTCCATCAATACGCTCGTCCAGTTCTATTTCGCTACTGTTCTCAGGATTTGGTAATCGGCTAAGAGTGTCAGCAGGCTAAGAAATCACCTGTGGTCCGGGCCTATACATGACCTCAAAATTGTTACCTTGCACTTGCACCAGCATTCGTTGTAACCTTGGTGGAGCTGCATGTAGTGGTTTTCGACATATGGTGATGGCTTGTGATCTGTAATCACTATGAATGCTTTGCCGTACAGATACGTGTGATAATGTTGTATATCACAGACAATAGCTAGCATTGCTCGCTCAATGTTGCTGTATCTAGACTGCGTATCTGTGAGTGTGTTTGGATCCGAAGGCTATAGGTTGGCTGTTTTGCACTAGTGCCACATCTAAACCTTTCTGTGATGCATCTACTTCGAGTGTTAAAGTCGTCTTAGGATCGTAGTATTTCAAACAGGCATCTTCAGTGATTATTGCTTTCAGGTCATCAAAACATTTTTGGTAGTTTGAGTCCCATGACCATGGTACGTAATTTTTTAGTAAGCCTCTTAAGGTGTGTGCTTTGTTTGCAAACTTTGGTATGTAGGGAGACAGATAAGATAACATCCCAATGAATCTCTGTAGTTCATCTTTGTTTTGGGGTGTTGTTTTGAATGTCTCGGATTTTAGTCGAATCCGGTCGGATGCCATTGGCTGTGTACTGGTTACCAAAAAATGAGATTGGTTTTACTTGATATTGCATTTATCACTGTTGAACACCAAACCTGTGTTTGCATCAGGTTGATTAGGTTCCTGTCGTGTTCCTCTTCATTTTCCCCACAAACTGCAATGTCATCAGCTATGCTCACTACTCCTTGTAGTCCCTCCAGGATCTGATCTATCTTGGCCTGAAAGATATCTTGAGACACACTTAGTCCAATGGTAAATGTTTCCAGCAGTATCTGCCAAATGGAGTGTGAAATGTAGTTAACAGTTGTGAATCTTCATCCAAATGTATTGACCAATGTATGCCTTTGCATCTAATTTGCTGAATATTTTTGCTTTTGCAAATTTTGGGTTAAGCTCCTCAACTGTAGGAATCTTGTATGGACATCTCTTTAAACTGTTGTTTAGTTTTTGAGGGTCGAGACATATTCGTAGGCTACCATCTTTTTTAGTACTGTATGCTAGGCTGGAGCACCAATCTGTGTGCACTTCTACTTTGCGTATCACATCCTGCTCCACAAGACTATTTAACTCTTTTTTTGAGCTTGTCTTTTATGTGAATACTGCATTTGCGTGGTGGATCTTGAAATGGTTCAGCACCTTCTTTTAGCAGTAGTTTTGCAGTACCATTGAAGTTTCCGAGTTTGTCAAACTGGTCTGGAAATGCTTTTTTCAGATCTTCTACAGTGTTAATGCAGTTTGGTGTTTTTACTTTGTTTTGTATTGTTTTAGTCTCTTTGTGTGCTCTTTTGCTGGCATTAGTCAGAGAGTCCATATTCACAGTGACGAGTTTAAGCACTTCACATGTAGGTAAGCCAACTATTGCCGGACCTGGTACATTCACAACATAAACATGGCATTAATCCACTTGGAATCTTTCCACTGACATGGAATGTCTATTTTCCCATAGCAGTGAATCCTGTGTCCACTTTGCGCTGACAGTTTTGTATGGCTCTTTTGTAATCTGCTCATAGCCTGATTTCTTTTCTGCCGTACATTTGTCTGTATGCATGCAGTGGGAGGGTGTTTCCTGATGCACCTGTGTCGATCTTTAGTCGCAGTGTATATTTCTGGTCTGGTAGGTCAGGTGGTTTTACATTTAATATTGTATATGCTTCCTCTCTTGGTGCTTTAGTATCAATACTGTGCATGCATTTTTCGCTGACTGTGACACAGTGAAACTGTCTTTGATACATGTCATCCTCACTTGAGTCTGTAGTTTGTATGGCGTACATTTTATTTGACTTTTTATTTTGACATTGTGTGACTGTGACTTATTTCTTTGTCGCTGCTTGGACTGCTCTTTATGCTTTAATTGCTTTCTTTTTCTACAGCATTTAGCCCAGTGTCCTTCGATGCCACATAAATGACACACATCATTGAAAGCAGGACATTGTCGTGCTTTATGGTCTGATTCACATTTTTGACAATGATGCACACTTTTCTTTTTGCACAGTTTTGCTTACCTCCAGTTGGTGCAGTTGGAGATTTCCTGCTGTTAGAGCTTCATGTTTTCGTCCTTCAATCAACACTTCAGCAAGGAAACAACCTTGTGGTTTACTGTAAAGCTCATTTCTGAATGCTTCGTGTGGTGTGCTGGCTATAATAAGCTCAATGAGACGTTCATGGAGTTCCTCATCTGTAAACTGGCATTTTAGTGCAAGAGTTCTCGCTCTGGTAACAAAATCATCAATACTTTATGGTTTTTGTCTATATTGCATGAGATGAAGTCTGTGAATCCTGAAGTTAACATCCAGCTTTAACTGACCTTCGAAAAATTTCCACAGTTGTGAGGGCACTTTTTTTTCATCTGCTGATAGCCCGCTAGCATTTAGCCTCTTTAGCCCCTCATCTCCGATACCTCGGCATTTCCTCGCCTGCTTTGCTTCGTCTGTTATTTCCTCATCCTCTAGGTACAGACACATTTTCTGTTTGAATAACGAGATCACCTCACCCAGATCCGGGTCGGACCATTGTAGGTAAATGTGATGCCATCTCGTATCGGCAGTTAGCTTTAGCGTTAGCGTGCAGTTAGCAACAGTAATTATCCTCAGACAAACCAACCGCTTCAACACACGCCGTGGGAGAGGAGCCGGGCCTTTTTCTCTTCATTCTTCAACTTTCCACTGCCACCATGAAGTATTATTGCATAAATAAAGATAAAGACTGAAGTGAAGTGTAGAAGAACCAAATAACTTTACTCCATGTCTTGTTCAAGTACAACTACACACACAGTAGTTCAGAGAATAGGTAGTGTTAAGTATCACTCCGCGTAGCGCACTATATTCTTTGTACACAAGACATATTACAACAGTTACACTGTCAGATATAAAAGTGTCTGAAAACGTCTTTGTTGAAAAGTTATTCAAGTAAAAGTAGAGGAGTACTATGCCTCTGGGCATAGAAAACTGTCTGCAAAGTCACACTTTTTCATCTGCAATTCAGGTTGATGTTTCAGGTCTCATTCACAGCACGGTCCCATCATGCAATGCAAAATCTACAATATCAAATCTCCAATTATTCATCTGAATTTAAATTTATTTATTTTTTTATTTTAAATTTGGATTTATATTTATATAATCTACAGATTTCCTTAAAGATTATTGAACTTGTTCATGACATTTCTAGCTGGCTTTGAGACCATTCAAGTCAATTTGTTTTAGGGGTGTACATTAATCATTATCAAATCAAAATCACTATTTGAGTTGGCACGGTTACCACGTTATAAAGGTTGCAGTTATATAACATACATATATAGATAATAGATTGATAATAGATAATAGAAAATGTCCTCAGCAAAATATCCTGCCCTTTATAATAGAAAAATATTTCTACACCTGTAGTTTAGATGTCTACAAACATACATCTGAAATGCATGGGATCAGTTTATCAGTTCATATTTCAGTGTTCAGTGCTCCTGGAGTTGTGTTCAGTGTGCATTCTGAAACAGAATCCTACATATTTAAACAAGTATTGCAAATGTAATAACATTTATTTTTTGTGCAGCCCTCATCTGTTTTTATTTCTCATTGATTTAGTCTTTGATTGGCCAAATCTAACACTTAGTATACACATCACCTACTTGTTACTGGTAATGTTTTTTGTACATTTTTTACGTCTCTGTGGTAATAGTAATGGTAGTCTTCCCTGTATCTTGCAGGATGCATCAACAGCGTGAAACCTGTAGGTCAGTGGTGGAGTGGTTTGTTTGAGTGCCAAGTTGGATTATTTCATCTCTATTTCTAGACCTGGTTTAGATTTCTCTTTTAGTCCTGTTTTAGTCTCTTTTAGACCTGGTTTAGACCTGTTTTGGACCTTGTTTAGTCCTGGTTTAGATCTGGTTTAGACCTGTTTCAGACCTGTTTCAGACCTGTTTCAGACCTGTTTCAGACCTGGTTTAGTCCTGGTTCAGATGTGTTTTGCTGCTCCTTGTTTTGTCCTGGTTTATAAATGATTTGGAGCATGCCTGGATGCTACGAATACTAATTTTGAAGTGTTACCTAACCTGTTCTGTTTCATTCACTAGAGGGACAATAATCTCTCTTTATTTTGGTACAAGCCAGATCTTGTACCATCCTTAATATATATGTTTATCTTCATATTGTTGTCTTTAAAATGTTTTACTATTCCGTTTAGTTGAGGTTTACTTGCAGCACCAGTGGCTCAGTGGTGGTTCAAACCCCATGTGCTGTCATTGTGTCTTTAGGCAAGACGCTTCACACACCAAGTCCATGTATGTGTAGTGGTCAGAGATGGCGCAGATTGGCAGCCTTCTTTTAGTGGTTTAGTCCATTGATTGGTTGATGGAGTCTTAGTCAACCAAAATGTGTGTTATTTGTGTTCATTTTATTTAGATGATAAGGATTTATGTGAGACAAAAGCAGCAAGGAGAATTTAGTAAGTGAGTTAGCTGCAGATTTTGTATTTTTCAGTATTTAGTATTTATATTATAAGACAGATCTTATAATTTACAAGTCTGTATATAGATACATTGTTTCCAAGTACTTTTTTCTGCATGAACTCCCTCTACAGGTGTAGTCTTGTGAGTGCAGTTTGGCTCAGATACATAGAGATAGTTTTGAAAGCTTTTGCCGCGTCCCCTTTTTAGTCATCCAATCGATCGGCAGGACATGTCTTGAATCGATGGAGAATTTGCCCTAGTAGTAACTGACCACCACAGAGCACAAAACTGTAGAGTGACTGCAATAAGACTAAAGAGACTAGATATTCTCATTAGTATCAGTCCAAAGAGGTGTTACTTTGAGCCTTATATCTTCTGCACCATTGCTCTCAAATGTCCAAATAACGATGTATGGAGATTATGTAAAGGCCCCCAGCTCTTGGCACCTGTGCTGCATTCACTTCATTCCAGCACAACACGTCAGACCAGTTTCCACTATTGTCTTATTGTAGCCAGTGGTCAGGTTTTCCTCTATATCACTTTACCTGGAAGAAAATCGCCTTCTTTTGACTTTGGATTTTTTGAGTAGATACCGATTGTAGATACCGAGTAGATACCGATTGTATGAATTACTTTACTCATTGCGTACTGTTTATTGATATTAAGATTTTAAACTTCATAGCAATGCCCACAAGTGTTTTATAGTCTATAGTAAAGTTCACAAATTAAAGGGTATTCTGCAAAATCGCAAAATCTACCAAGTTATAAGATTGTTCCCTCATGAAAAACATGCCTGAAGTGGTTTTAAATGTCATCCATGCATGTTTGAGTAATTTAGTGATCTCTCCCAGCCCATAAATCGTCATAAACTTGACAACAACTTGACAAACCTGATGCAATGTGCAGTAACTTTATTAGGGGACACTGATTGTAATGTGATAACGCTCTGAAGGGGGATTACTTAGCGTGGAGAGCAAAACGATGTTTTCGGTGAATATGGCATTTTCAAAGCAATAAAAGGAAATATGGTGATCTAAATATGTGTTAGCCATTAATATCCCTTAGAAGTGTAATGCACCCTCTTTTACATCTCACTTTCTTACTCATTAGTCCATTCAAAAAGACAAACTTGATGCACTAAAAATATTACAAAATTAAATAAAATTAAATATCTGATACATTTACAATATCAGACCGACACAGATATCTAGGTAACCCTCTGATATCAGCTGATACCAAAAAGGAGCCTGTCCTTATAAACAGATGTAAAGGTTTGTGCTGCGTCTGGCTCATTAGTCGAGTTTATGTGCATATGCAGAGCCACTTATTTGCCTTGGCATCTTGAAATTGTCGTTCAGTATCTAAACTTTCAAATGAATTGGTTTGATGAAATATCGTTGTCCACTGTCAACAACATAAGTCTCTCTGGGTGGTAACAGGACACAGTGTTTATACTAGTTGTTTCTCCAACCAGCGTCAATCGAGTTTCAGATGTCAAGTTCTTTGTTTTTCTTTTTCGCTATCAAGCCGTATCCTTTCTTTGCATCTTTTTCACCTATTAACTATTAGCCGTTCATAACGATAGCTACTGTTTCATATAGTCTAGTCACTGAGAGGACACAGGATAACCACTCTGCCACAGTAACACAGAAAGAACATGCACACTCCACTTAGAGAGATCAGGAGTCTTGCTTTCTGTTGGACTGAACTCACAACCTTGTCATAACTGTGTGTTTTTTCCAGCTAAGTCAGTACTGATCGTGTACGCTCACCAGAGCCCAAACTCGTTCAATGCAGCAGTCAAAGATGTGGCTGTGAAGGAGCTGGAAAAACAGGGATTTAAAGTGACAGTATCTGATCTCTACGCCATGGAGTTTAAAGCCACTTCTACAAGACAAGACATCAACGGTGAGCTCTGCCAGAATATGCTCTGCCCTTAACGCTTTAAAGGGCATAAAGCTACTCTTGTGAGCTTTAAGCCATGTTAGAATGTTGCTACCTCCCCAAAAACATGCCTGGAGTTGAGTAACCTTTTATTATTAGTCTACATCTCCAAAACTCAAAATGTTCCATTCCATTGACAACAAAATCCCCTGTCTAATTCTGCTTAAAAACTGCTAACTCTGTAGTTTAGATTTTGTACTCACGTGTTTTCGAAAGGAAGATTTTTAATCTTGTAATCTGGGTGCTCCTGTTGGGTGTCACTTGAGCCAAGATGGCTGCTGACGCCCTCTCCAACGCACCTGGATACAGAAAACCATGTGCTAAGCAACTTTTTATTTTAAGTACAAACATGTTCTGTATGAGTTTGTCAGTTCAGATTTCAGTCTTTTCTCAGTTCCTATTATCCTACTGTCCTATTACAGCATAAATTGCACATGTATCCACAATTAGACATTTTTTCCCAAATGCTTCTGCCCTCGAACATGTTTAAAAACCTACACAATTATCAAAAGAAAACTACACTTACAGTAAGGTACAGTAAGGTACAGTACCGACTACCCAGCCTCCTGTACCTGTACTTGATGTTGTGTGTGTTTTGTAGGAGAGCTGAAGAACCCAGAGCTGTTTCGTTATGGAGAGGAGATGGAGTCAGCCTGGAGAAATGACACCCTCAGCAATGACATAAAACAGGAGCAACAGAAGGTCCAGGAGGCCGATCTCATTATCTTCCAGGTCAGAGGTCTACACAGTCTGTCTATATATTAAAACAAATCTATGCAAACTATTCTATCACAATTAGATTGGGCTTGTATCTCCACAAACCTGGCACCTATTTGGCCAGGAGGGGGGCCTCCTTTAGCTTTTTTCCATAGAAATGCCATAAAGCTTTCTATGGAGAATGTTCCAAAGTATGGTTTTAACTTTCTACTTCCATGGAATCATGCAGATGACGTACCTACTTCAGAAAATTATGCATTGTTGCTTTAACATTTTATGAAGACTATGAGTTTATTAGGTTATGTTTTTGATGATTCCTGGCCCTTTCTGGAGCAGTGAGAAACCTCTCTGTAATAATAATCTGCAGACTGTTGAGACGGCAATAAAAACAGCAGTGGCCTCACAGGACTTTACAAAACTGTGGATTTAACAAACAGAAAGTCAAAAAATCAAACTGTGAAACAGTAAATAAAAGATAACATCAGTATTCACATAAAGCCACTCGATCAGTGACGTGCAGTGAGGTTCGTGGCTGGTGAGGCACTGATTTTATCACAATCAGATTTACAAACATGTAAACCAGGTGACAGTACATTTGGCCCTGGGTCAATTTCTCTCCCACTGACTTGGGGCAAGAATAAAAAAGAATTTCAAAATAACAGTTCACAGCAGCTCTAATAGTCTAACAGCTCTAATAGTATGAAATAAAAAGCAAGCTGATTTTGTATTGCTTTTTATCCTTGTTCTGGTTCCCCAATTTTCATTAAATGTCTTACCATTTCGTACCACTCTGTTTGAAAAGAGTAAGTCTTTCGTCCCGCCGTCTGGAGCAAACCATTTAGCTCCTTTAGCGTTGGTCTTTCTTTAATTATAACCTCCTGCTTCGACTGAAAGTCCACTTCAGAAAACTGCTTGAGCTTTAAAATCTAATCTTACTCCATTTAAAAAGTAGGGCCAGACATAGAGAAAAAAGTGAACGGAGTGCTAAAGTTGACTTGCTAACGCTAAATTGTAGTTTGCGGCCCCTATTCTGCGAGAGTTACAAGAATCCCTGGGCTCACGAGTTCCCCCTAACTTGAGGCAGGGTAACTGCGTGCCTCACCTGGTGCCTTTTCACAAGCGCTTAAAGCAGGAGCGTCACTGCTGAGCTACAACACAGTCAGTCCATGTGAGTAGTAGTTAAATAGAAAATAACTTTATAGTACAAATCATTGGATAAATATAACCATTTCATTATTTTTTTCTCTGTGATGGCACTGCCTCACCTGACCGCACGTCACTGCACTGGATACATGTCCATTAAAGTGAATAAATACTTCAGCTCACTGTAAAGTGGCTCCGTCATGCCTTGCCGTTATAATAAATATATTTGTGGCTTTCGCAGTTCCCTCTGTACTGGTTCAGCGTTCCTGCCATCATGAAGGGCTGGATTGACGAGTGCTCATCGGAGGCTTTGCCTTTTCTCTGGAGAAGATGTATGACAACGGCGTCTTTAAGGTTACAAAAATAAATATGATATTTTTTTTTTTTTTTTATATGTTCATATTAAATATCACTTTTGGGTATAACTGATTAAAACATGGAAGTCTGGGTTAAACAAGCTGAAACTTACTGTGGGGAAGATTTGTGGCTGAATAAGTTCATTAGTTCAGATTTGGTCCTTGGTTTTAGTATTTTTCAGTTTATATTGTAGATCAAAACGCTGTAATTTGTGGAATGTGGTGAAAGAACTTATTGTTGGTGTGAAAAGTTTGTAGAAGTTTTACAGGTAGCCCATTGAATCTAAAATGAAAAGGCAGGAGATAGTCTGGATGTCTTATGCAGAAGAAGTTTATTATAAATCACAACAGCCCGAGAGACTTGCACATTCAACACACAGCTCTGTCCCACATTGTACTATCACATAATACTGTCACATATACTGTCACATAGTACTGTCACATGATACATGATACTGACATGGTACTGTCACATGGTACTATCACATAGTACTGTCACATAATACTGTCACATAATACTGTCACATGATACTGTCACATGGTACTATCACATAGTACTATCACATAGTACTGTCACATAGATACTGTCACATGGGACTGTCACATGGGACTGTCACATGGTACTGTCACATATTACTGTCACATGGTACTGTCACATAGTACTGTCACATGGTACTGTCACATAATACTGTCACATAGTACTGTCACATGGTACTGTCACATGGTACTGTCACATAATACTGTCACATAGTACTGTCACATAATACTGTCACATAGTACTGTCACATAGTACTGTCACATGGTACTGTCACATAGTACTGTCACATAATACTGTCACATAGTACTGTCACATAATACTGTCACATGGTACTGTCACATAGTACTGTCACATAATACTGTCACATAGTACTGTCACATAATACTGTCACATGGTACTGTCACATAGTACTGTCACATAATACTGTCACATAGTACTGTCACACATTACTGTCACATAGTACTGTCACATGGGACTGTCACATGGTACTGTCACATAATACTGTCACATAGTACTGTCACATAATACTGTCACATAATACTGTCACATAGTACTGTCACATGGTACTGTCACATAGTACTGTCATGGTATAATAATACTGTCACATAGTACTGTCACACATTACTGTGTCACATGGTACTGTCACATAGTACTGTCACATGGTACTGTCACATGGTACTGTCACATAGTACTGTCACATGGTACTGTCACATAGTACTGTCACACATTACTGTCACATGGTACTGTCACATAGTACTGTCACATGGTACTGTCACATAGTACTGTCACATGGTACTGTCACTTAGTACTGTCATCAATCAATCCCTGGTGATGCTTCCACATGAAGAGTATAAATAACCTCTGTAGTGCTTTGTATCGAAGGACATATTGAGAGAGCGTGTATTAGAAGACAACAGGAGACATCTAGACGATGTGTTGATATGGAGTTCCAGTTTGACCATGCATTATTACTAATGTCCTGTTTGACCCAATAATATTAGGGATTATTCCGTTAGTTATTCTGTTATTCCCTAACAATTATAGAATTAGTTCTTATTTGAAACATTATTGTTTAATTTAAATTTCAATCCTCTGTATACTTTTCCTACAGGATAAAAAGGCCATGCTGTCGTTCACCACTGGAGCAATGGAGTCCATGTTTCGTCCTGAAGGCATCAATGGAGACATCAATGTAACTCTGTGGCCTCTGCAGGTCAGTCTCTGCTTTATCTGACCCTTCCTCTGTTCCGTCTCACCCTCCCCTCTGCATCCTCTGTAATTATAATAACAATTAAAACTATTCATGTCTATTTCTTCTTGTTTGTTATAATTTTATAGGTCAAATTAAACTAAAATTGTTAATTATCCCAGTACTGCTGCTGTGCTGTCCCTGGCCATAATAATATTGATATTCTTGTATATGTTTTTGATAAGACGTGCAACTTCTTTACTATCTGGAGTTTATTTCAAACCTTCACCAGTGAATCCCGTCCTATCTTTACCTTTGCCTGCGTTCCAGAATACAAACTTCATCAATACATAAAAAATGCAGAAATCTCATTCCAGGCAAATCTTATCTCACTGTATATCTTTTTCTGTTAGAATGGGGTACTACATTTCTGCGGATTCCAGGTCCTTCCTCCTCAAATCTTCTGGGGCCCTGCCCACTGCCCTCACACTGTGCGCACCGCCATGTTGGAGACCTGGGGGCAGAGACTGAAAGGGTTAATGTCCGAGCCGCCACTGCAGTTTGCCTCCTCCAAGCTGTTCGATTTGAGTTTCCAGGGGGGATTTTGTCTACATCCAGAAGCGAAGAAGGAGAGAGAAACACATCCCTACGGCATCACCACAGGACACCACCTGGGAAAACCTCTGCCCCCAGACCACCAGCTCAAAGCTCCACTGGGGGGCGCTGCAGGGACACGCTGACAGCACTTATAAAGAACACATAATACTTTATTACTACTACTATTTATATAAAGCAAAAGTATTGTATTTGTATTCACTATTAATGATTACATTTTATTATTGTTTCGCAAATAAAGCAGTTTAACAAATTTTATATACCAGCTAGTATCGACTTTTGATTTGATTTCGTTTTTATTTTTTTGCAGCAAAACATTTATTATCAGTGACAAGTTGCCCTAAATATTAATTACAAGTCCAGAAAGTATCTTGCAGGCCAATGTAGTTTGACCTGCTATTCTTACATGCCCAGATGTTATCGCTTTCAGCTTCAATTTTACACAGTATGGCATTAAACACGGCTATATCCATGGAGACAAGCAGATGATGGGATAAGTTGCGTGTCAGGTATGTAAAGTGAATAGGCCTAAATAAAAGTACTTTGACTGCTTTAACAAATGGGGTCTGGGGGTATGCCTCCTGCTTGTCTCCATGGAGATGTTACTGCTTTACCTAAAATCTATGCAGACAACGAGGTAGTGGATTCTAGAAATGTTGCATAGTGCACCTTTAAAATCAGTTAAAAGTAGAGAGTGACCACCTTAAATTGTAGAGACCAAATGATAACCCTGAAAGCCAGTGTGCCCAAAAAGTGAAGCAAATAGTGGACTCTTCACTTGAAATGTTGCGTAGTGCACCTTTAAAATCTATTAAACAAAACGAATCACTTTTAGATCATTTTAAAGAGCACGTATTGTTCCCACATCTATATTACATTGACACCATTTCACACGGTCTAGAGATAATGAGGCCTCCGCACTGTTTATGTTTATGTAAAACTTGGCGCAGTCGCAGTAGGGGTGCCAAAATATTTAAATCAATATATTTGGTAAGAAAAGATTAAAAAGTAGCACAAGGATAAAATTAAGCATATTATAAAACCGTGTTGATTAATCTTGTGAATAGTTAATGAGTAATTACAAGCTGTTTCACATTTTACGAGTTTTATTTCAAAGTGGTACGGTCCAAAAGTGACGTAATGTCGGAGGCAGTGCTCAGCTGTTTGTTGTTTTTGAGCTGCTCCTGTAGGCATCGTCCATCGTCTCTTTAAAGGCAGAAATAACCCCATTACGACAATATAACACCGTGAAACAACAACTTTATCGCATTTACGTAGCGCCTGGTCGCGTTTAAAGTCATCTACAGCGAGCGACAGCAGCGCAGGAAACATGAAATGGATGTTCAAAGAAGATCACTCCTTAGGTAAGATGATGGAGGCGAATGTACCAAAATACGACATTAAAATTCAACATCAGCGCTTGCAAATATATTATTACAACCTAAAACGGCCCCGTAACTTCTAAATGTATTGCTAGATCGCGTTATTTTTGAGTATTGCTTGGATCACCTCAGCGTTATGGCCTGTCCTTCAAAGCTTTTGTTTGGGCATATCGAATCTCGCTTTTACGACGGGACGTAGCTTGCTAGACCTTAAATAATAAAATAATATCACGCGTGTCATCTTATGCATTCACAACCAGCCTTTACTTTAAGATTTAACCCCCAGTTATGATGCAGTTTTATCTTAAATCTGTTGCATTTGTCTCTGATCGTGCTAAAGAAGAAGTCGATATTGTTGTTGGCAGAAGGTAGGTTTAAGCCTCGCCTCTGGGGTTTGCTAACAGTAATCACACCGTTATTAAAGTGCTATTGATTAAATGTAACATGCTAAAATCTGTGTCATAATCCAGTATCTCAGACATCACAGTCGAAAGTAAAGGCCTAGGCGTTACCATAAGCTTGTTTTGATCAGGGCCCGGAAACAGCCTCCACCTAAATGTTACCCGTTAGCTTAATACAAACAAATACACTCAAATGGACTGTTTCTTAGCAACTGAACAATGAATATACCGTAAATATGCTAATGTATGCTAGGCTCTATTTGGCTAGAAAGTTTCTGTATTTACCCATACAATATGTTACAGCTACTACTGTTTCTACCACTGTCACTGTTACTGCTACTACTATTATGAAATTGTCTTTTAGTAGTTTATTCCTGCTGTAGCATGGCTTATTTTAAGATAGAGTAAATAACATTTGATGACAAACCTAGTTGTTACTGTTTAGCTTCAGTAACTGCATTTTAACACAAGTGACACATTAAAACGGACTGTTCCAAAAAGATACGTAACAGTGGACTAAATGTTGTCAACAACATTGCTAGGTTGCTACTACTCCTACTACTTCTACTAGTGATATTACTACTACTTCTACTACTACTTAGTAGTAGTAGTACTACTACTACTACTACTACTACTACCAATAATAATAATAATAATTATGATAATAACAATAATAATAATAATAATAATAATAATGATAATAATACTAGTAATACGACTACTGTTGCTACTACTACCGCTACTACTACCACTAGTACTACTACTACTACTACCACTACTACTAGTGATACTACTATTGCTACTACTACTTCTACTACTACTATTACTGCTACTGCTACTGCTGCTGCTACTACTATCAAATTGTCTTTTTCCTGCCCATCCAAGCTGTATTGTGGCAAATTTAAAAGTAAATTAAAAGTGCACTATGTAACTTTCCTGGAGGAGTGTCAGCCATCTGGAGATGTCATTGCTTTATCTGGTATGTTCCACAGTATGGCATTAAGCTTATCTGTTTTCTTGGAGATGACGAATAGGGGACACTTTAGTGCCAAGTTCCAACCAGGTCAAACCTATGGAGAGGCTGCTGTGCTCCTTGTACGGGGATGCATGCTTTTCAATGTATTTTTGAGACATATCAATGCAAGCAGGACTACTTTAATGCCATATTCTGGAACTTTTGAGGCAAAGCAAAAACATCTCCAGAAAAGTAACACAGTGCATCTTTAAAGCCCAAGAAAATGTAAGCGAAATATAAGACCGCATTACCTCATCAATAATTTGACCTATAGAAAATAACATAACTATGAGCTTTTTATAGTTTTGGTTATTATAACTGTATTACTGGTTCAAAATACAGTGTTGTAATAGCAGTAAAACAGGTGCCGTAAACCTTTTTAATTAATGCTTTGAATAACAACAATTAATCGTCTTTACAATGTGGTTTCCTTTGTTTCCTGGTCTGTTGTGGATTACTGTTAATGTAGATTTAGTTGTAAACAAGCAACTCTTTGTCTTGCATTTTACCTCTTTTGTTGACCTGGGAGGGGCTATACCAGGGTGTGATGCTCCCAGCCAATCAGAGCCCTCAGCAACACCCAAAACACAAAGCACCATGTGACCATCTCTAGTTTGCTTTAAAGCACAAGGGAAACCACATACAGACATTTTTAGAGTAAATAGTAGATGGGGAAATGGGTTAGGTTTATATAAAAACACTTCCTGGAAATCTAGGTTAATGTTCTTTTCAAGGTGTTTTATGTAACTTTTCTGGTGGAAGGTCTGCCGCCTGCTTGTCTCCACAGCAATGTTACCTAGAATGCTCTGCAGTGTAGCATTAAACCCCTTTCACGTTTTCACAGGTGGTTTTATTGATTCAATACAATTCATTTTTATCTCAATAGCACAATTAAAATAGAACTTAAGCTGCCCCAAAGTGCTTCACACAAAAGTCAATATGAAGAAAATACGACACATTATTGCTCAAAAATCTTGAAAAAAGTGAAGTCCTACACTGAGCGGGGTCACCTCTACACAGATATATATATATATATATATATATATATATATATATATATATATATATATATATATATATATATATATATATATGTATATGTATATATGTATATATATGTGTGTGTGTGTATATATATATATACAAACACACACACAGCTCTCCTTTATGTCCTTCTTAGCTCATGTCACCTGCCTCTTATAGTTGTGTGTTACAAATATTTACTAGTTTTACTTGTTGTCACGATACTATAATTTCAAACTCTATTTTGATTCCAAGGAATAGACTCAGTAGTTGGTACAGATTACATGACCAGAATCAATATAAAAATGCTCCTTTTTTAGTAATAGGATGTCATTTTCATGCACAAAATCTTAATATTTTCTTCATAAGGTCTCGTGATAAAGCTCACACTATAATTGTTCCGGAAAGCTCTTTTTTTACTTTTGAGTATCTAGTTTTGATACTAGTTTTAGTATCAATTAGCATCTGACTCTGAATACTACAATCCTATCTCAACAAACAAACAAACAAGAGGCAGCATCAAAAGATAAACTTGAAAAGAAACAGGTCTTCAAAAAACAGCTTGCAAACCTTTTTGGTGTGTTTAAGACATCACAGCATTCTATATACCAATAATATTTAATGCAGATAAAATGAGCGTTATTAAAATGAATTTTTATGTTGTTATAACAAGTTTTTGGCTCTAGTCCCTAATAGAAATGATCAGGTTCAACATTTGTGAATTTACCTTTTGGACATTTCATAATAAAGTGCAATGTAATCAATGGAAAACTGTCTCTTGCCCTCATCTGGGAGTCTGACATCATTCTACAATCTAAAAAGCACCAAAAACTAAAACATGGAGCGATAGTTGTTTTACTGTTGTGACTCTGTTCAAACCTGTATCTCTTATATCTTTGTCTGGTTCTAAACATTTGACCATGTCAGTTGTGATTTGTGTGTGCAATTACAGAGCCTTATGTCCTGTCTCTGTATTGACTCTGGTGCATTAGCTTCAGGAGCAGCTCTCATCCGCCACAACAGCACACTTAACATTGATCCTGTCCATCGCTCCCTCACTGTCTGTCTCTCTCTTTTATGTCTTTCCTCTTTATCCCCCCCCTCATTTATGTCTTACCCCTCTTTATTTATCTCTCCCCTCTCTCTTTCTTGTCTTTCCTCTCTTTATCTCTCCCTAGTCTCTCTCTCATCTCTCTGTTCTGTCGTTACCCTTTTTCTTCTCTCTCTTTCATGACTTTTCTCTCTCTTCCTGGCTCTTTTCCTCTACCTCTTTCTCCCTCTCTCTCACTGCTCCTCTTCTACCTCTTTCTTTTACATTCCCTCTCTTCTCTTTCTCTTTCACTCTCTTTTTCCATTCTAATCCTCCTTGTCCTTCTTTTTCCTCTCTCTTTCCATCTCTTCTCTTACCCCCCATGCACACAATCCCCCTCTCTTGTTTTTATTTTGTCTCTCTTTTTTCTATTTCCCCTCTCTCTTTCCTCCTCCCTCCCAAAGTCTGTCTGTCTCCATCCCCTTTTCTTTTCTCTCTCTCTCTCCTCTTTCTTTCCATCTCTCTTTCTCTCCCTTCTTTCTTATGTATGTTCTTCTCTCTTCTTTTTCTCTCTCATCTTTATACTTTCTCCCCTGTCTTTCCTCTCGCTCTCCCTCTTTTGTCCTCTGTTCTTCTTATGTTTATCACTCTCTTGCCCTGTCTCTCTCCCTCCCTATGTACTATACATTACTCTTTCTCCTCTCTCTCTCTCTCTCTCTCTCCCTCTCCCTGCGCATCCCTCTCTCAATACTCTTTAGTCATTTTATTTCTCTCTCTCTGCATATCTCTTTCTCTATACTCCATCTCCCTCCTCTCTCTCTCTTTCTGTATATGCCTCTGTCTATACTTCTCTCCCTCTTCTCTCTCTCGCTCTTTGTCCCCCTCTTTCTCTTTTGTTTCTCTCTCTTCCCCCTGTTTCTCTTTGTCCCTGCGTATCCCTCTCTCAATAGTCTTTCTCCTCTCCCTCTTCTGCATCCCTCTCTCTATGCTCTTTCTCCTCTCCCTCTTCTCTATCTCTCTCTACCTGCGCATCCCTCTCTCTGTGCTCTTTCTCCTCTCCCTCTTCTGTCCCTCCCTCTCTTTCTAAAGGTAGAACAGGGTGTGTGTTTTAAATCCGTTTATTGTTTTGTGTTTGTTCAGAACATCGGTGCATAGAGTCGGCCAAGATCCGGAACAAATACCCTGACCGTGTCCCGGTGAGTATCACACATTACACAACATTTTCACTGTTACGTTTCCTGGCTTTTTCAAATGAACTCTACTATAAATGCTTTGAAATGTGAAAGTCTTCCTCAAAATACAAAACTGGGAATTACAGTTAAAAAAAAAAATGTTGGGTTAATATTATTATTACAGTATTGGCATAAAAATGTCCAAATTGGTGCAAAAAAAAAAATCATAAATGCATAAATAAATAATGCAAAACGTGAATCTTCAAATCAGTAAAATACAAACCATTGTTGGATTTCAGTCACGTGACCAATTTGTTATGGACTTGTAACCATTCAAAAGTTCTGAATTGTCTATTACTATGGCAACAGTCTTAGTTTTACTTTAGGTGAAAGCCTACACATTACTCCTTGATATTCCACTGACACTGGCTCTCAAATGTGTTTGTTTTTTTGTGTGTGTGTGTCATATTTAGGGATGTCACGGTGAGATTACATTACATTTGTAAGAACTAAAAATAATCCTGACCATTTCAAAACTATTTTTATATTTGGACCTTGCGTTTGAGGTTGTCCTGCCGCAGCGTTTGTTCCCTTTTAAACTCGCTACCTTGTTTATTTCTCAGGTGATTGCTGAGAATATCTTGTGCTCTTTAAACTTGTTTTCTGTCTATTTCATATGTGCTATAGGCTTTGTTTTAGAGCTGTGGTCAACTTATCGATTAGTCGACTAAAAGTGGGCGTGGCAACAGCTCTTAAAGCGTATCTCTATGTATCTGACCCAAACTTCAGTCACAAGACTACACCTGCAGGGGGAGTTCACGCAAAAACTACTATTTAAGCAGAAAAAAAGAACTGGGAAACAGAAATTAAACTTGTTTTACTTAAAAATCACATAAATACCAAAAAATAACAAAACTTCAGCTAATTCACTCACCAGTGGAAGAAGTACTCAATTTTGTTACTTAAGTAAAAGTACAGATACAGGAACAAAGTACTCATGTAAAAGTATAATTTGAAAAAAATAAACCCAAGTAAAAGTATTAAAGTGTCTGTTTAAAAATGTACTTAAAGAGTAAAGTAGAAGAATTTCACGCAGATTTTGAGGTCTTATGAAGCTTCAAATGTAGTGATTTTGATATGTGCTTTTTTTTCTAGCTGTAAATTTTCGCTCAGTTATGACACGCTTAAACCCTTGGCCTTTTCAGCAGGTCTCAAACAATTAAAAAATCCTTTTACTTTTCAGTCCAGTTTAGTCCAGTACTTTACTACCGTCACTTTGTTACAATCCACCACTGTCACTCACTCTCTTTTCCTTTCTGCTGTTGACCCATATAAATGCTTTTGATCTAATTATAATGATTATTCAACTAATGCAAGTGTTATCCCGTCCCGTCCCATGCCTGTTTTGCTCTTTGTTAAATGTGTTTCGGTGTGTGTGTGTGTGTGTGTCAGGTGATCGTGGAGAAGGTGTGTGGCTCTCAGATCGTGGACATAGACAAGAGGAAGTACCTGGTGCCGTCCGACATCACTGTGGCTCAGTTCATGTGGATCATTAGGAAGAGGATCCAGCTGCCCTCAGAAAAGGCCATCTTTCTGTTTGTGGATAAGACAGTGCCCCAGTCCAGGTACCACCACACTCACACATTTTAATATGCAAGTTTTAAACACAAGAGCAGTTATTTATATATCACATTTAAAATCAAATCAATCTGCGTCCCCTAATGAAACTAATCCATGTCGCATCAGGTTTGTCAAACTGTAGTGTATTGTTTCGTATCATGCTTTCTATATTTATGGAGAATTGTCGTGTTGGAGCATGGGTGATGTAGACTTGTGGGCGGAACATTGGACAGAATCTTACAGCTAACCATAAGGAGGGTTCGAGTAGGGCCCCAATACTCAGCTTTAAAAAAAAAAAATCGATTTAGCATAATACCCTCTCTTTAAGAACCAAAAAATATAATTGTTAGCAATACTAAGTAATTTCAATTCAATCTATAGTCCAAAAAAGTAAGCCTAAATGTAAATCGCTGTCTATGTCACATTAACTTTACTTCCTGATTCAGAAAGTTTGATCTCATAAACCAGGCCACACTCCAGAGCACTGCTGCTCTTGTTAGAACACAATTTTTTTTTTTAAACAGTGACATCTTTACTCCGAGCTTCCTCCTTAACTTTCTCCCCCAAATCTATTCTCAAATTCTGTTTATTTTCTAGCTGTTTCCAGACATAAATCCCTCACCTGTCTTACATAACAGATATGTGCTTAAGTTATTGACAGAGCTCTGCACCAGAATACACTCATTCACCACAGGGACACGATGGCAGGTAAACACAATGAAATGAGACCTCTGAGCAAACGGGAGGTGTTCAAACTGTGATTTTATAAAATACATTCACATTTTACTATTCGATTTTTGGTTCCAACCTGACAAACACGAGACAAATTAGTAAGGCAAGGCATTTTTATTTATACCACAAATTTCATAGCCAAGGTAACGCAATGGACTTACAAATATAAAAGTATTACAGCAAGATAAAAGAAACCGTATAAATTACATTCAACCAGTTTACAAAGTGCAATTGTTTGTAATGTAAAGAGGACTGCATTTTATCTTGACTTATATATTCATGTTTTCAAGCTGACTGGATTTCAAGAGGCTCTTTATTCCATCTATTTGCTGTATAATAATTAAAAGTTCAGTTCGGACTCTTGGTTTGGCTAACAGAGCTAAGTTCTTTTCTTGGTTTATAATTGACATGACCTTAAATTATTATTACAATGTTTTTAATGGTAGCTGCTCTTTTTCTCGACATTTGCCAACATATATTATGCTAGTATCAAGTATCAAGTGCTGTTAAAATAAGTAGATAACTTTGTATACAGTAAGAAAAAACATGTACTGAAATAAAGGTTATAAGAGGTCCAATAAACTTCTCTGACCTACTAAGTCAATAAATTGTAAGTCGACTAAACTCTCAAATCCAGATAAATATGTGACTGTGTCTGGAAGGGCATCTAGCATGAAGACATAAAGGAGACGAGGAATGCACTCTGAATACGTAATAATACTAAAATGCAGTATTCCATGCCCTGGTTACAGATGTCAAAAATGAACTTTTTACTTCACACTTCCTCAGTCACAGTGTGCAAGGTTATTTTTATGTTTTATTAAATATATACATGCGTAGATTGGACAAGGCCACTCTAAAAAGGAGAAGCTAGATACAAGCGTTAAATACAGTGCAGTGAGCTCAGAACAATGTGACTAAACCAGGAAAACTGTCACTCTTCCATCTCAGAATCTGATCAAACAAAGATAAAAATGACTGTAACTATGCACGTTATCCAGAGTCTTATGAGAAATTTGTCACAAGAAATCATTCAGACTTATCGATACCAATACTAGTATTGAAACTAGATACTCGACTACTACTAGATACTCATTGGACCACTGAGGGATTACACAGATATAAGGCCACATGGGAATAGAAAAGAAAGTACTACCATTTAATGTTGAAAATCACATTCTATTGTCTAAAGAAAGAAAGTTTTATTATTTGGGTATCAGAATTGGTATTGAGTATCGAGTCTCTTCCTCAGTATTAGTACATTTTTGTATCGTGACAACACTAAAACCAAGATTAAATGACTGTAACTATGACCAAGGAATATTTTTTACTGTCAAAGCGTGAGTCAAACTTATTGTGCAACATTGTCACTTCTTGTAGTTCTATCTTCTGCCTCTCATAACAACTTTACCAAAATATCTCACAAAAATATCTCACCAAAATATATGTGAAAGAGTTGTTCCATATTATTTAACTATAGATTTAAGACATTATTATTATAATTATATCAAACTTGAAGATGGATTATGTAACTTTTCTGGCGGGAATGTTCCTGGAATGTTCCACGTATGGCATTATTTACTATGCACAGGCTCATCTATCTGTAGATCTGACCTGTAAATTGGTGTGGTCCTGGAGATAAGGGCAAAGTATTCACATTCCCTTGGAGATGAGCAGATGCTGAACCCTCCACCAGAAAGTTACATAATGCACCTTTAAAAGTAAACAAAGTAAAATACATATAACTAAACTAGAATAGGTTCAATGCACAGGGCCCAGCAACATCACCGTTACATCGCTACTTTCTGTCCAATTCTATCTCTATGAGGTGTGGACACTATATGAATGTAATATTGCTTACTTTCTTATAATGGTGTAAAACGTTCTGTTTTCCATGCAGCAGTGGTTATATATCACCCCACTCTGGGTATTATAGAACACTGATTCAATCACATTGTTCGACTTCCTGATTCAATCACGTTCGACTTCCTGATTCAATCACATTGTTCACCTGATTCAATCACACTGTTCGACTTCCTGATTCAATCACATTGTTCGACTTCCTGATTCAATCACATTGTTCAACTTCCTGATTCAGTCACACTGTTCGACTTCCTGATTCAATCACACTATTCGACTTCCTGATTCAATCACATTGTTCGACTTCCTGATTCAATCACATTGTTCGACTTCCTGATTCAATCACACTATTCGACTTCCTGATTCAATCACATTGTTCGACTTCCTGATTCAATCACATTGTTCAACTTCCTGATTCAGTCACACTGTTCGACTTCCTGATTCAATCACACACGACTTCCTGATTCAATCACATTGTTCGACTTCCTGATTCAATCACATTGTTCGACTTCCTGATTCAATCACACTTTCGACTTCCTGATTCAATCACATTGTTCGACTTCCTGATTCATCACATTGTTCGACTTCCTGATTCAATCACATTGTTCGACTTCCTGATTCAATCACATTGTTCGACTTCCTTCCTTCCTGATTCAAATCATTGTTCGACTTCATTCAGTCACATTGTTCGACTTCCTGATTCAATCACATTGTTCGACCTCTTGATTCAATCAATCCTGATGCATTGTTCGACCTCTTGATTCAATCACATTGTGCTTTAAGTTTCGTATCTACGGAATGTTAACTCCCACTGTTCAAGTAATATAAAACATTGGTACAAGCTCACCTTCTTCAGACTGAGAGATTGTGAGACTCTGGTACAATCTCACCATGTACTGCCTTTAACCCAACTGTACTGCTGTAACCAACAACAAAGATCTACAGAACGATCCCTGTGCCTCTGCGCCTGTTCTTCATGCAACAGAACAGAAACCGACAGAGGTTTTTGCAGAGTCACGCTAAAATGATTAAATATTTAAAGATGAGGCAGTGGACAGGGAGCTGCGGGTGGGTTAGGGGTCAGAGGTTAGGGGGTAGTGTTAGACAGTGGACAGGGAGCTGTGTGTGGATGTCACTGACAACATGTTAAACACCACACAAATTAAATGAATACTTCACCAGAGGACACTTCTGTGTTTAGAAAGAGACATGTTTGTGTCTCAATGCTAATGCTCATTTTGAGGCATAATAAAAAGTAGTCTGTTTTTAATATGGTTGTTGTTTTTTTTATGTTTTCTTATTTTAATAATAGTGACTGTTAGTTTTGAGACGCAGTGCTAGCCTGCTACTGTGCACAGAGCTTGTTAAATGGAGCTCAACAGTGACTGCCCGGCCCCATGTTCCAGAAGTAAATTTCTCATTCATTTTTCCTATAGAATTGAAAAAATGTATAATAAAAGTTTGAAAGCTTAGGTCTAATTAGCTCTTTGTTAACTAATGACCAAAACACCTATTATTTTATTTCGGTTTTAATTTACTTTCTGAAAGTTTATAAACTGCAAAGTTCTTAAAATATGTCGCTGAACCCTGTAGTTTAGAGCTCTACAAACATGTTCTGAAACTGAAATACATGAGATTCTTGTACTCGTTTAGGGTTTCAGATTTCAGTCCTCGTTCAGATGTGAATGCTTTGAAACTTACTTAATTTGTGCACTGATTTAGATTTTTTTAAAACACAAATTTCTCTCGCCATAATAAAAAAATTATAATTTGATATGTTTTCCTTTTTTTTTTTTTTTTAAATCTTTTCGTCCTTTCTCTCTTTGCAGTATCACAATGGGGCAGCTCTATGAGAAGGAGAAGGACGAGGATGGCTTTTTATACGTGGCGTACAGCGGAGAAAACACTTTTGGATTTTAAACAACGACAACAAGACGCCATTTTGTTTCCTCTCACCCTCCTTCACCCTCCTCCACCCTCTCCTCCACCCTTCCTTCCCTCCATCCACCACTCCCCCATAGAGAAAGCCCCATTCAAACCAAAACCAGGCCTGGTCGGACCCCTGAAGGCTTAAGACTGAGTGTGACTGCCCTATTTGCACCATTCTCTAGTTGTCTATAGTGAGTTTGATTGAGTTTGTGAGTTTTTGTGAAAATATATTTAGCATTTTAGAGGATTTGTTTTTCACAGTTTGATTTTTGCTTTAGTTGTGGTTTGAAAACAATATTTAAAGGGTTTTAATTTAAATACTTGAAGGTTGAGGTAGCTGGATGACCTAACCAATAAAAATGAATATTACACTGCCTGTTGAGTTGTGTTTTTCTGTGTCATTTGTGTCCGCTTTTAGTTTGGACTTGGTTTAGTTCTGGTTTAGACCTGAATAAGTAGTACTGTTTTAGAAATCTTAACAACCTTAGCCAGACCTGGTTGAGACCTGGTTCAGACATGGGTTAGTCCCTGTTTAGACCTGGTTCTGACCTGCATCCTCTGACTCACTTTAGTCTTGGACTGGCCGCATCATTCTTAGATCTAGCCGTCATTTTACATATCATCAGTTTGGGTCTGGAGCTCTCATAGTCCTCACTTAGCCCTGGTTTAGTTCAGGCTTAGACCTATTTTTTTCAGACCTGCTTAAGTCCTGGTTCAGACCTTGGGTGCACATAAGATTTCAATTTGGGTGCAGCGAAACCTGACGTTTATTTAAGCCATTGTAATCTCTCCTTAAATTGCATCAACAATAAAGGCTGAATAAATACCCTGGTTAAGTACTTTTACCTGGATGTACAGTTCATGCTCTATACCCCACACTTATTAAGAAAACATATTTAAAGAATCACAAGTTTTATCCGATCAAAGTTTTTATTTTGTGCCTGTAACGATCTTTACAGTTCACTATTACAGCGTGAGACTTCTTAGTTTCAGTTTCAGTAGTTGATCTTTGACCTTGCCATCTAGTTATGATATTTTCTTTTTCACCTGCCACATCAGCAATTTTATTTAAGTAACTAAACAATGTGGAGGATTTGGAGGTGTGATGCTGCCCTTTTTAGGCAAATACAGTGTTTCATTCACAAACATGAAAAAAGCCAAACTTATGAGTGTTTGTAATGAGGAGAGAGGACACAGGAGGAGGGATGTGATGAGGATCTGTCAGGTCAAAGAGTCAGATTTACAAATGCGAATAAACCCAAAAGAGCACCTTAAACATCATTTGATTGAAGCCAAAATAAATACAAGTTTATGGTCTTACTTTTACTTGTACATGAAATCCATACAATGATCCTTCTGTACAAAAATGTCTATGACTTTTTTGTAGAAGTCCTCCTTGTTGTCCTTCAGTTTTAAAAGTCTCTATGGGTAAAAGTTATCCTTGACCAGTCCTGTTCCTACTGTATGCTTTTATTTCTATTAATGCTGAGGAGTGCCTCTGTACAGATGCTGTTGTTGGTAGTTTTGTGACATGACAGAAGCCCCATGTCTGAGCTACAGGCTTTTCAGCACAGGTGTGTTTCTGTACCACACCCATCACACACTGGGCTCCTGCAGGGGCTCCTGTCTGCGCTCACGTCCCTCAAGACATAAAAAATGCCTCCTCTCTCACAAGCTGCTCTAGTCTCTCTAGCGCAAAATGACAGAGATCTGCACTTAATTTGACAAGCCAGAAAACACAGTGGATGTCTTTAAATGTGGCGCTAGTCTTTGTCTTTCTCTGCAAACATATATAAAAGCTCTCTTCACTGCCTCCAAATGCTGTTGTTTAGCAAGGAAACAGTTTGTGTTGATGAGTTCTTTTAAAAGTCATGGTTTTTCCTTTACCTTTGCTTTGTGTAGTTTAATGTTGAGTCTGTTCGTCCAAAGCCAGGTACCGAGAAACCCCAAAAGTTATCAAAAGCTCTCTGACTTTTAACATGAGTGGCACACATATATATATATATATATAACTGCAAAACTATCAGAACTAAAGTTTATATCTCTCTCTCTCTCTCTCTCTATCTCTCTCTCTCTCTCTCTCTCTCTCTCTCTCTCTCTCTCTCTCTCATATATATATATATATATATATATATATATATATATATATATATATATATATATATATATATATATATATATATATATATATATATATATATATATCGAGCCAATACTGTACTACCCCATTTTGAGCCTTAAACAACTGTTCTTCATCGTCAATGGATATTGAAATTGGCAGTTCACATTCTTCACCAGCAGAGAGCGTCCTAAACTGATGTTTTGCAGACTCAAACTGAAACTGAAAGTACTCGTAGGAGACGGAAGGATGCTCTGAGCATCCCAAGATAAGTGTCGCTTTAGTCCTGGTTGGACCCAGTTTAGTCCTCGTTTTCACCTGGTTTAGATCTGGTTTAGTCTGGGTTTAGTCCTGGTTTAGTCTCGTTATACTGTAGTCCTTGTTTCATTCACTGCAGTAAAAATGTCGATTTGTAGAGGATTTGGGAAAAAATTCAACAAGATGTGCAAAGGTAAGTCTTATCCTTGCTTATGCTACAGAAAACATGAACATGTATATTTTCAGTTTTATATAAATACATTTTAAAAATCCAAAACAATTTCACTATACCACACCAAAAGCTGCACATACTATTATAATTTCATCTTATCTAACCCCATCTCTCTTCAGCATTATAGGCCTATGGGATGTAGTGATGTCATCTGAAGCCAGATGACAGATGATATTTCAAATCTTCAAAACACCCTTGTTTCCTTTTGTGACTCCTTGCATCCTTTTTTGCTTCCTTAATTGCTCACTTGTGTCCTTGCCTCTTTCTCTAATTGTATTTTGTCTGTTCAGCTGGGAAGAGAGGAGAGAAAGCTGAGATGAAAAAGGCTCTTAAAAAAGAAGGTCAGAAGTATTTTAATACATTATACATCTTAAGTAATGAAACTAAGTATTTAAAAATAACTAATACACACACGGCATAAACGGTATCAGTGTTTTGACTTGATGGGGCTGTTATCTGTGTGGCAGAAGAGGCCCTGCAGAGGAGAGGGGGCAGGGATGGGGCGTTAAGGGGCAGGGAAAACAAGTGCATAGGCCACTCAAGCCACCAGAGGGAGCCAGAGAACAAACAAACTTTGGTTTAACAACAAGAATATGTGTGCAATAAACTCCTATAGACTTTAATTCTGACAGTTTTGCAATTATAAGCAAGATTCTAAATAATTTACATTGGTGGGTGATGATGCAGAGGAGCGGGTCAGATGGAGCAGAGGATTCACTTTGTTTTGGATCTTATTGTTCCAGTTCATAGAGAGGATGTCCTGCCTTTAGAGCAACTTTGCAAGGAGTTGATGCAGAGGGAGGAGCAGATGATGACCGAGGGGGGTCTATCTGAAGAAGACCAAACCCAACTGCACCAAGACCTGAAAAAACTCTGGACCCAGATCCGAGACGAGGTCCAGAAAACTTTAGTCCAGACTTTGACGGAGCGGGTCTGCGAGCGGCGGTGCTTTGTATTCTTCAGCAGGAGGAGATGGACCGGTGCTGGACCAGACAGAGCATAGGTCAGGGCTCTGGTCTGGACTCTGGTCTGGGTTCTGATCTGAACTCTGTCCTGGACTTTGATATGGACTCTGGTCTGAACTCTGGTCTAGTCCCAGGTCAAGTCCCGTTGTGGCGCCCAAACGGTACTCTGCTGGACCACGATGAGTTACTGTGGAGCATGGTCCAGCAACGGCTCTCACAGCACCCTCTACAGGTGGGATAGAGTCACTACAAGCATGACTTATACATTTGATAATAACCAGTCTGACAACAGTGTTAATATGACCTACCTTTAGTTTATTATTATTAACAAAAAAAAATCTGTTTTTCTGGTGACGGGGGTCCCCCCTCCCAGGCGTCGTGCAGTGGCTGATCCTGCTTGTCTCCATGAAGATACATGCATTTAATATCTGTCTGTGTAATCCCTCAGTCATCCAGGTCTGATCCATAGCAAAACAAACAAACGAAATTTAAATTTGCCAATGGATAGATCATTGTAGGAATGAAGCCCTTTCGCTGCTCATCCAAGCAGCTTCTTCAGTTCTGGTCAGATTGTTGGTGGACACTGCCTTATATCTATCTGAAGGAAGGGGCTAACTACACTGAAACTGTAAACAGCTATTGTCTTCAGTTTCAGCCTTAACGACCTTATTGAATCTGTAATGGCCTATTGCTGTTTAATCCAATACTGTGGAACATTCCAGGCAAAAAAAAAAAACAAATAACTCCATGGAGACAAGTGGGTGGTGGACTACCCACAAGAAAAGTGGCAAACTGCTCCTTAAAGTATTTATTTCAGTTTCTGTAGATGTAAAATCATAATTAATCCCACTCCCTCTCTCTTTTAATCTCTTTCTCATTTTCCCTCTCTCTCTTTCTTTCTCTGTCTCTCAGAATGGAGCTGGAGACCAGTCTACAGTTGAAAGTGCATCTACTGAATCTGAGGACACTTTAGACCAGGACTCTGCAGATGTCACTGAGGAGGTCGGTTTAAGTAAGACTCAACTAAACTAGGACACATCAGATTAGATGGAGCAGAAGAGATAGACATATTAAGCAGAGGGCAGGGTCAGATGGAACAGAGGATGCAGGGCACAGGATCAGACGGAGCAGAGGAATAAACAGATGTTTGTGTGTAGGTCGGTCGTCTGGCAATTCAAATGAGGCAGGACCTGTTGTACATCCAGAAGACAGTGTCTCCCTGTTACCCGGGCGACATGGACATTTTAAACAAGTACCTGCTCCTGTACCATCGCTGCTTCTCCTCACACCTCCAGCAGCTCGCTAATGCCAGTCTAAACAGCAGCGCCCTCTACTGTCTGCTCATTTGGGCCAACCACAGGTACCCCAGGTAAGAAGTAGGGCTTTAGTCTATGAATCGGTCATTCATTTTATTTAGATTATAAGGATTTATATGGGACAACTCCAGAAATGAGATGAGAGTGAGTGAGGTCGCTGAAGATCTGCTATTTTCTAGTATTTATCTGTGAAAATGCAGATTAAACTCACAATTCACAGGTTGAATCTGTCTGTGTATAAATAGATTGCAGGACACGTCTTTAGTCGACCAAGAACCTAACCAACTACAGAGCTAGTAAGAAGGCCTCAAACAAAGAATCTCACAGGTTCAACTCCCAGGTTACGTGCAGAGTTTGGGTTGTGTTCATCATCAGCATGTCTCCATTGCAATTTTATTAATTTGCCTGGAATGTTGTGTAATATGGCATTAACATATCCAGCTTGCATTTATTCTATTCCAGGTGCTTTTATTGTTAGCAAACAATGTAAAACATGAGTTCTTACCGTGAGTGGGTTCACCTCAGCACAGATCTGACTTGTAATTTGACCATGGTGGTGTTACTTGCTTTTCTCCATGGCCCCCTTTCCCTATTGATTATATTGTAAAAGAAACAAAGACAAATTCTTTAATCTTGAACTGGACCTTTTCTATTAAATCACTCTTTATTTATAGAGGCCTTTACTACACTCAAGGTGACCAAAACGCTGTCCAATAAAATCAAAACAATAGAAACCAGTCTGAATATGTCAGTTCTGAGCCTGTATTTAAACACTCTGTGACACTATTTCATAATTTGGATTTGAACACATTGTGATGTCATTTGAAACCCAGCAATAATCCCGCTCTGCTGTTTTAGAGACATGATAGACCCAGAGCTGGAGGGTAAGGTGGACCCTGGATCTCTGGGTCCTCTGCTGCCCTCAGATCTGCTGCTGAAGCTGCAGGAGCAGTACCTGAACGACACACAGGTAAGAACCATTTTTACAATCTCCGGCCTTATTCCACATACAAACTGTTGGCCCTGTAGTCTGTACAAACATGTTCTGAAATATGATTCTTGTATTAGTTTGTCACTTCAGATTTCAATTCTTCTGGACATGTTTAAAATGTGAACTTTGAACAGAATCCTAAACATAAATCAAAAATTGACTGCAATGTCAAAAAATCGGAATTAGATCATTTTCCCAAATCCAAGACCAGCCCTAATACATCCAACCACAGACTGTGTAAAGAAGTGGACTAAGGGACTATGACGTCACCCATAGTTTTCGGCTCCAGTTAAATGAAGCTCATTGAGGCTAGCAGTTATAGGGGCCAATTTGGAGCCAAGTTGCATATTAGGAATCCCGACCACAAATATTACAGCATCCAAAGAGCCAGTCTGGAGTGAGGCTGTCGAAGGTAACACCCCTTTCCACCTGCAGCACTGGTTGTGCAGGGAGCGGGCGCTTAGCAACGCTGTCAGTCAAACCGGTTGCTAATGCTAGCGGGAGTGACCTCAAGGAAAGAAGGTGCTTCAACTTGCTGCTTCTACTTTCTCTAGGGACTCTTCACTCTCCTTTTCCTCTCCATCCTTTCCATCCATCTAGAATGCCTAATAACCTGTTCCACCTCCTTGGCCCTCACCCACACTCCCCCCTGCTCCACCTGCTCCACCCTCACCTGGTCCTTCACCTAAACTCCCCTCTGCTTGCCCTGCCCTCTCTTCCCCCCACCAAGAGCTAGGACACACAGGGCTTCTGCTGTCCCAGGACATACAGTCATGATAAAGATAATATCATGCTGAGGCCCTGTGATGGATCTATATCTGCAGTTACACCACATAGACTGACAGTTATGTCCAATCAGAGAAATCTAGTTCACATTCCCTGTAAGAAGACAACAGTCCAGTCCTACTAAAACTAATCTGAATCTTGCTGTGCTCAGTGTCAGATCTTCATCTAACAAGTCATTTTTAATTAATTAATGATTTTTTTTTTTTCTTTTAATCTTGACTTTATGTTTTCAAACGAAACATGGCTTGACAAAAACACAGGCCATACAATTCTAGTGGAATCAACTCCACCCAATTTCAAATTTGAATCTAAAACACCACTACACAAAAAGGGTGGAGGTGTGTGTGTTTTTTAGAGATAATTTAGTTACTCACAGGTTCATAGTAATAGCCACAGTTAAATCTGTCAACTAGACAATACGTTACGCAGAAGTGAAGACGTTTTGCTGCTCATCCAAGCGAAACATCTTCACTCTTAAAACGTTTTGTCCAGTTGATAGATTTAACTTCAGTTATAACTATGGATCAGACCTGCATGACTGAGGGATTACACAGACATCTTACTCACAGATTGTCATTTGGGGTGTTTTCACCTCTTGAGTATGTTTCCTTTAAAATAGAGCTAAATCAGTCACACTCCATACTCTACTTAGTCATATACAAACCTCCCCAGCACTATCTTAAGTTTCAGTCGTATGCACAGGATTTAATGGTTTAGTCATTACAGGTGATTTTAATGTACATGTGGATAATGAGTTTGACAGAAATGCCAGAGAACTCATTTCTTTTCTTGAAAGCTTTGGTCTGACTCAGCGTGTCAGTGAGCTCACCCATAACAGAGGGCACACTCTGGACTTGGTCATTAGAAAATTAGTAAATATATATAATATACATATTTCAAATGTCATTGTGGTGGATGTTGCTCTGTCTGATAATTTGTGTCTCAGATAAAATGTCCCCGAGCTGTGGGGTGCCCCAGGGGTCAATCCTGGGACCCCTGTTGTTCAATCTGTACATGCTGCCATTAGGCCAGTTAATACGCAGCAATAATGTGTCCTACCACAACGATGCAGATGACACTCAGATCTATGTCTCATTGGCAGCAGGTGAATATGGACCAGTGGATTCACTCGGCCACTGCATCCAACAGATCAGAGTGTGGATGCATAACAACTCAGACAAGACTGAAGTCATAGTCTTTGTCCCACAGAAACATAGAGAAAGTGTCAGCAGTCACCTCCAGTCTCTCTCTCTAAAACCTTCAAATCAGGCTAGAAATTTAGGGGTAATAATGGACTCGGACTTGAAGTTTAACAGCCACATCAAATCAATAACACCTGCAGCTTTCTACCATCTAAAAAAAAAATCAAAGGTATACTGTCAAAGCCAGACTTAGAGAGACTTATCCAGGCATTTGTCTCCAGTTGGTTAGACTACTGTAACGGCCTGCTCACTGGCCTCTCCAAACGGGCCTTAAGACAACTGCAGTACATCCAGAACACTGCTGCTCAGGTCCTGACCAGAACCAGGAAGTACAAGCACATAAGTCCTGTGCTCAGGTCTCTGCACTGGCTCCCGTAGCTCAAAGAATAGACTTTAAAGCAGCTCTGCTTGTGAACAAGTCTCTTCATAGCCTAGGTCCAAAGTACATCTCTGACATGTTAGTGCCACATGAACCATCTCGCACTCTGAGGACTTCAGGGACCAGCCTCCTGCTGGTGCCCAGAGTCAGGACTAAACAGGGAATCAACATTTCAGTTTTATGCAGCTAAAACCTGGAACAATCTTCCTGAAGATGTGAAATGGGCCTCTACTTTGGCTCAAAACAGTTGTGTTTAGCTGTGCATATGACTGAAAGGTTTTTATTCTGCACGCTTCTGTTTTAATGTTAATTATATGATGATTATTTGTGATTATTTATGTTTTGATTTGTGTGATTTTAATGTCTTTCTTATTCTGTAAAGCCCTTTGAATTACTTTGTGTACGAATTGTGCAATACAAATAAACTTGCCTTGCCATTTCTGTGTCTTCTTTGACCTGTCTGTTATTCCCAAACCAGCGGCTGGTCCTGCAGTTGCTCAAAGGAGACACATAAATGATAACACAGGTGCACTGTTCATGAAAATGATACACTTTGAAAATGCCTCATGTTCTAATGTTGATGATTTGTTGAACTCTATGACTTCAAGTGTTTTGAATGTTCTGGACAACATCGCTCCAATGAAAGTTAAAAGATAAGCCGAAAACGCGATGGAGGAATGATGACTCGGTCAGGGCACAGAAAAGTGAGTGTCGGAGGGCCGAGCGGGTATGGAGCAAGGCTTGGCTCCAGGTTCATTATGAGATTTACAGCGGTATAACTACAGTTTATGTAGAAGAGAGAGGGACTTTTCTGACATCATTGGAAGTTACAGTAACAACTCTCGTGTCCTGTTTGCAACAGTAAACAGATTAACAAACCCTCCAGCTCTGCTGCCATTGGAACTTAATTCCACATCTATGTGCAGTGAGTTTGCAGTATTCTTTAATGACAAGATTCAGGGCATTAAAATGCCATCAATTCCACAACACAAATGACCACCCTGCAGCCACCGAGATACTTAGAGCTGACACTTTGCACCTGTAACTGACAAAACCATCCAAGAGATCGGCACCAGTCTGAGTACCCACTAAATTTCTGTGCTCAACAGTTTGCTATCACCACTCGCTTTCATATATCACTTCAATCTTGGGAACATTTCCAAGAGCTTTGAAAACTGCAGTTACCAATCTTCTCCAAAAGAAGAGCAGTCTCGATGCCACAATACTGAACAATTACCGGATCTCAAATCTGCTGTTTTTAGGCAAAGTCCTTGAAAAAATTAACAACAGCTTATTAACTTTCTCCAAATGAATAACTCCTTTGATGTTTTGCAGTCAGATTTTAGACCACACCACAGCACTGAGACTGCTCTCATCAAGGTGACAAATGACATCCGCCGGAACATTGATGCAGGCAAAATCTCAGTCTGATCCTGTTGGAGCTGAGTGCTGCTTTTGACACTGTGGATCATGAGATCCTCTTACAGAGACTAGAGGACTGGGTGGGCATCTCTGGTGTGGCACTAAACTGGTTCAAGTCCGACCTAGAAGAAAGGGAGTACTTTGTTGTGGGACCCCTGTACCTCAATCTCTATATGCTGCTGTTAGGCCAGTTAATATGCAACAATAAAGTGTCCTACCACAACTACGCGGATGACACTCAGATCTATGTCTCAATGGCAGCAGGTGAATATGGACCAGTGGATTCACTCTGCCACTGCATCCAGTAGATCAGTGTGTGGATGCAAAACAACTTTTGCCAGGTAAACTCAGACAAGACTGAAGTCATAGTCTTTGGCCCACAGAAACATAGAGAAAGTGTCAGAAGTCACCTCCAGTCTCTCTCTAAAACCTTCAAATCAGGCTAGAAATCTGGGGGTAAGAATGGACTCTGACATGAACTTTAACAGCCACATCAAATCAATAACATCTGCAGCTTTTACCATCCAAAAAACATTGCAACAATCAAAGGTATACTGTTTAAACCAGACATAGAGGGACTTATCCATGCATTTGTCTCCAGTAGGTTAGACTACTGTAAGAGCCTGCATACTGGCCTCTCCAAATGAGCATTAAGACAGCTGCAGTACATCCAGAACGCTGCTGCTCGGGTCCTGACTAGAATTAGAAAGTACGAGCACATAAGTCCTGTGCTCAGGTCTCTGCACTAGCTTCCTGTTGCTCAGAGAATAGACTTTAAAGCAGCTCTGGTTGTGTACAAGTCTCTTTATACAAATAAACTTGCCTTGCCTTGCCTGATTGGTCTGTTATTAATGTTCACATCTTCAATTACTGACACAATAGTGAATTAAAAATACCAGGATCATATAGAGCGGGTTTATACGAACATTTTAAGACCAAACGATGAGCCAGACAGCAGTAGTTACAGAGAGAGGGGCAACAGTTTTTCAATGTAAAATGAATTGGAGCCAGAGTTAATGGATCCAGAAGTGCGCCCATGATCCTTTCATATTTGGAACGCAGTGACTAGTGCGTTAACCAATATCTATTTATATATACAGTCTATGTTCCAAACCAATGCGTAGTACATTTATATTTTTGAGTATTTTTACTTTTACTCAAATAATATAATGCTGAAGTAATAGTGGTTGTACTTGAGTGTATGTTTTGTTTTCTGTACTAACATGTGGTTGTCTGCGTAATCAGGGCACTACACAGGAATGGCTGCAGAGGGCGCTGAAGATAGAGGAGGAGTCATGGGTGAACCAGTCCAGTGTGAAACAGTATGGTCCTCACTGTTACAGACCTCTGGCCACAGACGTGATACAGGTCTCTGCTCCCTCTGCACTATGGGCTTGTGCCTGTGTTCTATAGATATGCCCTATAGACTCTTTACTACATTTTTTGGTGTTTCAGGTCTTAGACTCATTCCTGTTTGTTTACTTTTTCAGATATTAGACTCCTCCCTGCTGAAGGTGAGTTGTGTTGGGCCAGAGCAGAGGCAGATGGTCACTGCTCACCTGGACGACTTCCTCTGCAGGTAAGCCACAATGTCTTTGTGAAGTACTGTAAATCAACCCCATAACAGTAATCAGAGAATGCTGTTATTACCACTACTTCTGTTGTACTTCTGCTTATAAAGGCTTATGTTTATATCTGCTGCAGATATGTTCAGACAGTGGAGGAGTTTGTCACAGGAAATCACAGTACCACCGCATCAGTGTTAAAAGCTCAGCTGGCGTGTGAGGAACAGTTCAGGTGAATGTGTACTCTACAAACGCTGAACTGGTCAAATTAAATCATTAGTAAAATGTTTCAAATTAGGATATTGCTTTAGGTTTTATTATCAGTGTTTTAAATGTATCCATTTATGCTTTCCAGGGAGTTTGTGTTGAAACAGGAACTGGACGAGCAGAGGAGGCAGAGCTGCTTGAAGTCACTCGATGCACTGAGGGATTGTGGGTATTGTAGTCTCACTAGTGGAATCCGCAGCAAACTCAAGGTAATGAGTTTTTGTAAAAACAACTTTGCTTTCTTACATTGTCAAATATGCTATTTGAATACTAAAAACATTACCAGCAACAGTTTTTCATGTAAGTGCATAAGTGCTGTTGCTTAGCAGTTAAAGTATTTTTATTGTCTGCAAACTGGGAAGTAGCATGCTAGTTGTTGTTAGTATTACTGACTGTGGTCTCTGGAAGTTGTGAAAAATAAACTCTGCATGGTGAATAATGAGGATCCTCAGAATGTATAAGTTAAGTGAGGAATAACTTTTGACCCACTTCATGGTCCTGTTTAGGTGTTTGATGTTTAACAAAAAAGGTGAGAGTGACTAACTGAAAAACTGTTGGCTAATGCTCGGTAGCTTGTGACTATAATGTTATTTGAGAGGAAATTGTTTATCAACAGGTTACCTGTTGTAGTTCCATCTAAATCATTTTTTTATGGTCAGATTGTGTTAAAATAAAGCTCAAATTAAAGTCTAACTTGTGTAGCAGAGCTTTTGACAGAGTAGTACCTTCAGTTAGCATCACACTGCCAGGGAATGATGATGACATCATCTGTAGAGTATCAATTGTTTTTAGCCTGATTTACACAGCTTCACTTGCCTGCATTCTTCTTTTGGTATGACCCGCTCATCCCTCTGTCTGTGTCTGTGTGTCTGTGTCTGTGTGTCTGTGTCTGTGTCTGTATGTCTGTGTGTCTGTGTCTGTGCGTCTGTGCCTGTGTGTCTGTGTCTGTATGTCTGTGTGTCTGTGTCTGTGCGTCTGTGCCTGTGTGTCTGTGTCTGTGTCTGTATGTCTGTGTGTCTGTGTCTGTGCGTCTGTGCCTGTGTATGTCTGTATGTCTGTGTGTCTGTGTGTCTGTGTGTCTGTTTGTCTTTGTCTGTGTCTGTGTGTCTGTGCCTGTGTATGTCTGTATGTCTGTGTGTCTGTGTGTCTGTGTCTGTGTGTCTGTGTGTGCAGGAGCAGGTCTCTGGCCTGTGGACTGCCCAGTGGCTGGACGGCTCTCTTCCTGTGGTAGACTCTCTGTTGGACTTTGTGGATCAGAAACTGGAACTTTTGACAGACCTCAAACCCAGCTGCACTCAGGTAAAAACATGACAAATGACATCAGAACATTCTTTTAGCCAGTGGCGTTTAAAGGGCCTGTATTACGCTGTTTTATGATCTAAGTTACAATATTGTTTCCTCATCACAAACAGACCTGGAGTTGTGTTTTGTTTCATTCACATGTTTAACACACAAACTGCATATTTAGAGTTTTTCTCTCAAACTTAAAATACTCTGTTCCACCTTGTGATGTCATGTGGTAACACAGGAAGGGGTTCACTGTGTTTTTAAACTCCATACACCTTCACTAGAATCATTTGGATGATTATCATTTCCTCCTGGTTTTGTAAAGTTTACTATGATTCTCAATAGCCTCGTTAACTATAGCCCTGTTAACCGGCCCTGATGCTCTCTGCTCTGCTCAGTGGGTGCTGGGACGTCTCCATCGGGATGTGGCGCTGCGTTACTTTAAAAATCTCCTGAAGACAAAGAGGCGGAACCAGAAGGAACAGGTGGGCGGGGCCAACAGGATGAAGGATGATGTCACCAAAATGGACGTCTTCTTCACTCAACAGGTGAGTGACAACAGGAGACAGCCACAGTCCAGCAGTCTGCCACAAGGCAGATCTGGCTACAAAAGGAGTCTACAGTAATCAAATGGGTTTGTCTGATCAAAAACATTTTTACTTTTTTCGGTTTTACAATTTGTCCTGTTAGAATTGTAAGGTTCTGTCTTTGTTCTGGGCAGTTTTCTGGTTTAAAGCTGTGACCACTCATGCACCAAAATTAAACAGGGGAATTGTTTTTTGCTCATACAAACAAAAAAAGTCTTAGAAAACCTTAATAAAAGTGTACAGAAGGTATTCTGCATAAAATGGATGAAAACACCTGTATTTGTTAAAAGAAGGTTTACAGATAAAGATTTAAAATGATTTCTTTGTGCATAAACCGTCCCTGTATTGTGGATAGAGTTCTTCATGTTTTACATGTTGATGACATGGGTCAGGGGTCGGCAACCTGTGGCTCCGGAGCCGTATGCGGCTCTTTCATCCTTATACTTTGGGAAAATAAATAAGTACTGTATTTTCCGGACTATAAGTCGCAAATTTTTTCATAGTTTGGCCGGGGGTGCGACTTATATTCGGATTTGACTTATGTGAAATTATGAAAATATATAATTTCACATCTTTGATATTGTCACACTGACAACTGCGTGAGGCCACGTGGAAGCAGCGCTCCATCTGCTTCCGGAGCTGGCAGAGTTTTTCAGAAGCGACACTGAGGTTGAAGAATTTAATGGATTTAGTGATTTAGAGTGAGATCGAGAGTAAACTTGCTAGCTTGTTTTTTATGCTTTAGTAATCTGATTAACTGTTAATATCTTACGCTAACATACCAGACACATATTCAGTTCGTTTTCTATGCTTCATGTGGCTGAATAAATATGTGTTATTTAACGGTTGATTATACATGTTACATTTCACTTGTTTGACCACTACATGGCAGTGTTGTGTTTGTAATACGTGTAAGAAAATGTACTTGACTCGTTTTCTTTTAAATATTTCATGCTTAATTTCCCCTTAGTTATTTCCTCTTCATTTATAAGACCATAAAGGTGATAATATTTCATTTGGAACAATATTATAAATGTTTAGTTTATCATAAGTCTCGTTAAAAGTCACGGAAACTACTTCCTGTTTCCCGGTTCAGCATTTTATGGTAATGTGAAGTCTTACCCGACAGAGCTCTATTTAAAAAACAATTGAAAAGTAAAATATAAAGTTTTTGGTTTACTGGTTTATTTACTAGCAGGCCAAAGTGGTATGTATATTTTCATTGTGTTTATATGCAGTTTTGTGTGTATATGTAATATGAGTCAATACTTGAGTTATATTTGATGTGTTTGCTAGTTCTACAGTGTGAACTGTGATGAAGAAGTAAGACCACAGTAAACATCAATGAAAAGAACTCTCGTGTTTGTGGACAAGCCAGCATATGTTACGTTAGCGTAGTTATCTGATTAACTGTTAATATCTTATGTAAACATACCAATCAGGAAAATAAGGTATTTAATCAAAGTGTATTTTAATTGTGTTAGTTCTTTTTTTATTGGAAGATTATTGTGATCTTGAAATATTAAAATAAGATTATATTTTATTATTTTTTTATTACTCAAAATAAGTGTCACGCTCGTGGAACTATGTTAAAAACAAACACTGCTCACGCTTCACAGACGACAGCTCACACTCCTACATAAAGATGAAAGTGCAGAGGTTCAGGAGCAGAAGTTCCATTAACCAGGTAAAATAAATATTTATGCAGACATTTTGCAAATACTATAGTTGTTTATACAAAAGCATAAAGGTAAAAAAAAACAATAATATATACAGTGTTATGTTCAATTTAGATGTTAAAAAAAAAAGTATTTGCAGCTCCCAGTGTTTTCTTTTTCGTGGAAACTGGGTCCAAATGGCTCTTTGGATGTTAAAGGTTGCCAACCCCTGACATAGGTAGACTCTGAACTCTGCTACTTCCTGTGTCTTTAAACTTTTCACCTTTTGTGATGTGAAACTATGATACATACTTACCACATGAATGGAGCCAGGGTAACAGAGCAGACAGTCCTGCACAGGCAGGGTTTTTTTTTCTCCATTATTACATTATTATTACATTATGACCATTTCTTTCTACAATGGTTTACATCTAGAACAGCAAAGACAAAATGGGAGTTATTACAGTGTTGTTAGCAAGTGAACTAACACTACAAAAACAAAAGCACAGCAGTGGCCCCTCTGTAGGAGGATGAAAACAAAATATATTCTAGAAAATACTGATTAGATTTACAATGTCACCTGGTTACATGTACTATGCCAAACCAAGGCATAATGTGTGTGTGTCTGTGTGTGTGTCTGTGCAGGGCAGTGCCTCTCAGTGGGTCTCTCAGCTCCTCCTTCACGTGGCTGAGATCCTCAGGCTTCAGGACCCGGACTCAGTCCAACTGGAGCTGGTTTCTCTGGTCCAGCTCTGCCCCGACCTCAGGTACAGAACAGGCAGCACAGTGGTTGTGTAGCTAGCACTCTCACCTCAGAGCAAGAAGGTTCAGGGTTCCATTCCCTGCATGTTCTCTCTATGTCTGGGTGGAGTTTGCATGTTCTGCCTGTTTCTGGGTGGAGTTTGCATGTTCTGCCTGTGTCTGGGTTGAGTTTGCATGTTCTGCCTATGTTTGGGTGGGTTTCCCACATAAACACAAAACAATCCTGACTGAGACTAGCTCAAGATCTGGACATGGGTCCACTGCTCCCAGCAGGGTGCCCTAGTGACACTGAAGGGTGGGTCAAATATGGTCACTGAACTAGTTCTGCTCAATGGTGGAAAAAAAATTATAACGAGGAATATTTTTTATTTTGATCATAACTGAAATCATGTTGCTATTTTTTGTGCTGAGTTTGTAGACATATCTATACATAGTAGGTTGTTATTCTACAAGTAAAATGTTCCTTTCTTCCTTTGTTCTCACCCCCTCCCCACTTCATCCCCACTTCATTATCGCTCTCCTCTTTTGCTCCCCCTTTCCCTCTCTTTTCTCCTCCCTCACCAGCTCGGCTCACATCTCTCACCTGCTCCTGGTAAAATCTGGTCTCTCTGTGCACTCAATTCGTTCCATTAAACGCAGTGTTAAAGAGAACCGCCCCCTGGAGCTCTCAGCCAATCAGAGTCGTCCGTTCTTCTCACATCTCAAAGTCAAATGGATCAAAAACAAAATGAGCCAACTTGAACTCAACCGGTGTCACTTTTAAATGTGCCCAGTTTTAAAAAGAAGTCTATATTGTGCTGCTGCATTGCTACTGTTATACTGTTAGCACTGACAAAGACCTACAGGCAAAGTCACCATTTAAAGCTGCACTATGTAACCTTTAGGTGAAGAGTCAAGTACTTATCAGCACTGCTTGGCTGTTACTGTGCTTTGCTGCTCCCATTGTATTAGGCCTAAGTGTATTTATTAACCACAAAATAATAAAAAAGTAAGTATAAAACAAAAGTGGCAATTTAAAGCTGTGCTATGTAACTTTTTGATGGAGGGTCTGACGGTCCATGGAAATACCTTGAAAAACATCACTGTGGTTGGGTCATCTCTCCACAGATCTGACTTTTGATTTGGCCTGGTGGTGTCACCTGCTTGCCTTCACAGAGATCCACATTATCTCAATGGAGATCTCCAAAAACCGTTGCTCTGGACCCATGTAGGCATACTTGAAGCTGAGTATTTCCTATTTAAAGGTGCACTCTGTAACTTTTTGGTGGATGGTCCGCAACTTACTTCACACATGACAAAGACACATGAGAAGGACACAGGACAAATAGTTGACATTGCCAAGCAAATTCACAGGTCAGATCAGTGGAGACATTCACCATGAAGATAGATCAGCTTTATGCCAAACTGGAAGATTATAGCCAAAGGAACAACATTTCCATGTGTGGTAGAAATTTAGGTCAATATACACTGCAAGAACTGTTAAAAGCCATGCTAGTCAAATCCTTTAGTCTCACATGAAGCCTATAGGTAACTTTGTGTTTCCATTTACATGTCTACTGTTTTATTTTACATGTCTATTGTTTGATCAACCTTACCTGTGCTCAAATGCTGATGTAAAGGTGTTACCTCTCTGAGCTAAGAAATTTAAATGGCCAGCCAGACTGGCTTAAATGCAAATTGTACTTGGGGAAGAGCTTGGACCTCAGACAGTATTTAAGTGGTGTTACCCCATTGCTCTGGGCCCACTGCAGCAGAAACTTTTTCTGTCAGTAGTTGGACCGATTGTTTACTGGTGCAAACATAACAAATCAATATAGACAGTCTTCTTGTATGTTCTGGTATTATTTTACAGATAATTTCCTTGACACATGGTAACAAGAGTCATGTTTATGGAGATGCGAGCCCGCTCAGAGTAAGGACGCACGTTTTTCTCTGGTTTTCAAAAGGTCACATATGTAACAATACGGTACATTGTTTGTATTGCTTACAATAGAGACACCGCTAAAGGGCGATCATGAGTTGTGTTTTCATGTGTGAAAACCGTGTAGTGCAACGAGGAGTTGACACTGTGAAAATGTTAAAATAAATGCCGACCCAGTTGGGCCAGAGCAAAGAAGCTGGACTCGTTTTTATCATAAAAAGCCACACTTCAACAACATACTGTGGCTTTAACGGGGAGATATTGCATCGCACCTAAATATTTCCTAATCTTTACCAGCAGGGGGCCTATCAACCCTTTTCTTGTTCGGGATTTATCTAGCCTATGTCTAAAGCAGGGGTCGGGAACGTATGGGTCGGGAACGTATGGCTCGCGAGCCAGGTATGGCTCTTTTGATGATTGCATATGGCTCGCAGACAAAACATAAAATACTCTCACTTGTTGTAGCCCTTTAGCGTCGGATGCTATCGTCGCTGATAGACTCGCGGTGGCAGACTTTTTATTACCGTAACTCCGCAACCAACTGTGCTTCATGTAAATTCAAACGGCGTCTCAAAGCAGAGTCACGAGGTTCTTTAGATATTTTACCGTCATTACGGTAAACTGTCTCTGTTGTCCCTCGAAAATGACAAATGAGAGGCAGGAGCCACGGGGATTTTCCCAGTCGCTTATTCAGTGCGTCAAAGAATAAATACTAGGGATGGGCGAATGGAGCCTCGTGAAGCATTGACACCTCAGTCTCAATATTGTCTCAAATGGTTCGACGTGTCTGAGGCCTCGGAGAAACACTGACCTCTAGTGGACAAATTTAACCATTGCAAACCAGAACACAACCCATGATATGGGAACCCAAAACTCTATTTTCTATTTTATTAGAAGTCATAAATAGTATATATTCTGTTTTTAACATTAAAAAAACAAACAAAAAAAAACAAACAAACAACTATTTATGCGCTGACACGCAGAGCGAAGCAGGAGGGGGAGGGGCCGACACTGCGACACTTTGGTCACGTGAGCGGCTGCTGCGAGACGAGCTCCGAGGCAGAAAGAACGAGACGTGCTCCGGAGCTCCGTCTCATTTGACCATCACTAATAAATACGGATGGATATGTAAAATAGAGGTAGTTGTGTGAAAAAATGCAGTATATTCTGACACTTCCTTTAATATGTGAGTGTGAGTATTGCTGTATTGACATCAAGTCCAAGTCGCATTAATGGTGAGTATTATAACAACATTATTTAAAAGAATAAATCAGAGGCTTATTGTACTCACATTTAGTGGAATTTAGTCTTAAAATACATTATATGGCTCTCACTGAAATAAATTTCCAAATATTTAGCTTTCATGGCTCTTTGAGTTCCCGACCCCTGGTCTAAAGAATAAAGGAAACTCCCGGACACTGTCTCGCTCTTTGCTATTTATTGTACACAACGTTTCGGTCGCTCTGACCTTCCTCAGGTTCATGAGGTAGAGATGTTACGCTCGAGCCTCTCAGCTCGACACTGTACCGACCCGGTGAAGCGGAAGTGTTGCCGAGCATCGTTTCTATACGCGCTTCACCACGCCAAAAATCACGTGACCAGTCAAACCGAGGCCTCGTCACGTCAAAGTGGCTTGTAATTGTGGCATAACTTTAAAAGAGTCTGAATCCCCCAAGAATTGTGGGTTTTGAGAGGAGATTTTGTTGACGGAATTTCTAACACTATCCAAGTTATTCAATAAGGGAAAGTTTATATTAAAGCAGGTAAGATACAACAGGTAAGAATAGATTACATCTAGTACAGATACATTTGTATACACTTGGTGACATTACATAACATTTACACACAGATTCACATCAACATACACCTAGGCCTATATAATACACACAGTGATAGTTTTAGGTAAGTGATATAGGTAAGTCTTGAGAGTGAGTTTGAGTGGTTGAAAGAGAGTGTGAGTGAGACAGTAAGGAAGAGACATGGAGGGACAGCTATTGCCACCAAAATGAGCACGGTCATATGCATGTGAGCAATTGACTTAATTAATTTTATAATACACAGAAGAATAAGTTATAAGAGAATAAAAATAAAATGGAAGTGATAAAATTCATCCAGATAAAAGTCACAGAAAAGGGGAGTGGGGGTTAGAGGAAGGGGGTAAGCGAGGTTATCAAAAGCTTTACGTCACATCCACACAAATGCATTACACAGACAAATCCAGCAGATGTCGCTCTTCTGACTGTGTCAAATGATTCGAAGCAGTGTGTCATTTTCAGTGCAGTTGTCTCAAAGTGGTTCAGTGTTTCATGAGGTTTCGGTTTCACCATCGCTCGGATCTGCAGGCTCTTTTATAATAGGTAACATCAGATAGCCGTGAATGTATTTCTTCATTCTCTCTCCAGCGGATAAAGGGGGTGCTACTGTCATACGTGTCTTGTATGACAATAGCACCCCCTTTATCCGCTGGTTTTATTATTATATCTTTATCATTCATTAACTCGTGTAATGCTTTCTTTTCTTCCTTTGTTAAATTATCAGTATAATGATACTTACTTACTTTCTAGCCTATACTACGTCATTTGAGCCTGAAACAATTTGTCCTTCGTTGTCAATGGATATGGAAACTGCAGTTCACATTCTTCACCAGCAGAGAGCGTCCTAAACTGATGTTGCAGACTCAAACTGAAACTGAAAGTTTTCGTTGGAGACAGAAGGATGCTCTGATGCTCCAAGATGAGTCTTTGTTTAGACCTGGTATAGATCTGATTTAGTCCTGGTTAGACCCAGTTTAGCACTCGTTTAGACCTGGCTTAGTTCTGGTTTAGTCTCGGTACAGTTCTTTTTTCTTTCACTGCAAGTTAAAAATGTCGATTTGTTGTGGATTCGGGAAAATATTCAGCATGTGCAAAGGTAAATCTTATCCTTTCTTATGCTACAGGATATCTGAACATGTATATTTTCGGTTTTATATAAATACATTTTAAAAATCCAAAACGATTTCACTATACCACACCCAAAACTGCACATTTACTATTAAAATTTCAGCTTATTTAACCCCATCTCTTTTCAGAATTATAAGCCTATGGGATGTAGTGATGTCATCTGAAATCTTTATTTCAAACCTTCATAACACTCTTTCATCCTTTTTTGCTTCCTTAATTGCTCACTTGTATCCGTGCCTCTTTCTCTAACTGTATTCTGTTCAGTTGGGAAGAGAGGAGAGAAAGCTGAGAAGAAAAAGAAGAAGGCTCTTAAAAATGAAACTGAAACTGATGAAGGTCAGAAGTATATAAATACATTTTACATCTTCAGTAATGAAACTAAGTTTTTAAAAATAAGTAATACACACTCAGCCTAAAACAGTATCAGTGTTTTTCCTTGTCCATCTGCTGTTATCTGTGTGGCAGAAGAGGCCCTGCAGAGGAGAGGGGGCAGGGATGAGGCGTTAAGGGACGGTTTTGCACTTCTAATGATTTTGCAATTATACACAAAAAAAGAATAAAAATGGTCAAATATAGGCAGAGTAATTCATTTATGACTACTCTGTATTTAAAATATTTCATAGATTCTAAATTGCTTACATTGGAGGATGCAGAGGAGCGGGTCAGATGGAGCAAAGGATTCACTTTGTTTTGGATCTTATTGTTCCAGTTCATGCAGAGGAAGTCCTGCCTTTAGAGCAACTTTGCAAGGAGTTGATGCAGAGGGAGGAGCAGATGATGACCGAGGGGGGTCTATCTGAAGAAGACCAAACCCAACTGCACCAAGATCTGAAAAAACTCTGGACCCAGATCCGAGACAAGGTCCAGAAAACCTTAAGTCCAGACTTTGACGGAGCGGGTCTGCGAGCGGCGGTGCTTTGTATTCTTCAGCAGGAGGAGATGGACTGGCGCTGGACCAGACAGAGCATAGGTCAGGGCTCTGGTCTGGACTCTGGTTTTGACTCTGGTCTAGTCCCAGGTCAAGTCCTGGTGTGGCGCCCGAACGGTACTCTGCTGGACCACGATGAGCTACTGTGGAACATGGTCCAGGAACGGCTCTCACAGCACCCTCTACAGGTGGGATAGAGTCACTACAAGCATGACTTATACATTTCATAATAACCAGTCTGGCAACAGTGTTAATATATCGTACCTTTAGTTTATCCCTCAACAGAAAAACATATTTTTCTGGTGAGCAGAGTCCAATGCCCAGGGGTGGTGCAGTGGCTGATCCTGCTTGTCTCCATGAAGATACATAGGTTTAATGCCATATCTGTCTGTGTAATCCCTCAGTTGTCCAGGTGTCTCCATAGCAAAAGACGCAATTAAAATTTGTCAACTGGACAAATCATTGCTGGAGTTTCGCTGCTCATCCAAGCTGCTTCTTCAGTTCTAGTCAGATTGTTGGTGGACACTGCCTTATATGTATCTGAAGGAAGAAGAAAAGAAGAAAGAAGAAAAGGAAGGAAGAAAAGAAGAAAAGGAAGGCAAAGAAATAATAACTTCATGGAGACAAGCGGGTGGTGGACTACCCACAAGAAAAGTTGCACACTGCACCTTAAAGTATTTACCGTAAATTCTGGACTACAGAGCGCACCTGATTAAAAGCCGCATGCTTTAATTTTATAAAGAAAATCAATTTTGTACTTGTACAAGCCGCACCGGATTTTAAGCCGCTGGTATCCCACATAGTAATATAAAAAAATTGCTCAAAGATATTCATTACAGTGGTCCCTCGCTATAGCTCAGTTCACATTTCGCGGATTTTTTTGTGTGCAATTTTGCATGCTTTTTTTACAGTGTATGAAGGTGTGTGTTCTGCGTCCTGATTGGCTGAAGGAGGTGCCGTGTCTCCTGTACTGTACAGAATGCGTTCAGCCAAATTTACCAAAATGTTTGATGCTGCAACGTGACTCTGAAACACTGGGGCGTCAAGATCGCGTTTGCATTCGAGGACAAATGCCTCCGACGCGCGTTGCGTCTAGAGCGTCTGTTGCAGTCTGTGAGTGCCTTTGGATGTTTAGTTTTTCCTGTGTCTTTGTGAACACTGCAGACCAGGATGAGAGAGTGACTTTAGTGTATTTATTACATAAAACTCATCAACGGAGGTAATCGGGTCTGTGGCACGTCTGACGCTTGAAAATGCGCTGCAGAAAAGCCAAGACGCGCGTCCACGAGAGACTTTACGTGTGAACTCAATATAAAGAAGGTGGAAAATACTATTGCCTGGGGCTCCAGGCAGGGTTGTCCTTTAAGTCCACTTCTGTTTGCACTCTCACTGGAGTCTCTGGCTCAAACTATTCGTTTATCTGATAACATTACTCCAGTTGTACTCAATGGTACAAAACATTACATTGCTCTGTATGCGGACGATGTTCTTTTTTATATAGAAAGTGCCCAATCAATTCCAATTTCCAGTTTCAATATTTACCTGCTTTAGCAGTATCTCAGGTTACAGAATAAACTGGGATAAATCAGGTTTTTTTGGCCTCTTAATGATTCTATGAGAAATTCCACCTTACCTGCAGGTGTCCCTGGTTAAATATCTTGGGATTGAGATATATTTCATCCTTGGGCTCTATTGTTAGAACAAATTATGAAGGTGTCCTGACCAAAATTTTTGTGGATCTGGAAAGGTGGTCTTCTTTGCCAAACTCTCTTCGATCATGCGTTTCAACAATTAAAATGGATGCACTGCCTCGTATAAATTTTCTTAGTTTCATGATCCCACTGCTGCCACCATCTCGTTACTGGGACAGGCTGCAAAGAGCTATTACAAATTTTATTTGGAATGTTAAACAATCTTGCCTTAAATTGTCCACAGTTCAACGTAATAGAGCGGCAGGAGGACTTTCGCTTCCCAATTTCAAACTTTATCACTGGGCCTTTGTTCTACGGCCTTTGGTTGCCTGGTTTGACAACTCAGTGGATGTGGCCTGGCGATAATTGGAGGAATCCTTGATACATCCTTTAGGGTTGACTGAAATATTATTTGCTAATATCTCCCCGAATAATTGTCGTGTGCGGTTTGGCCCTGTTCTATCCCACTACATAGCAGTCTGGCGTTCTGCAGAAAAAGTATGTGATGTTGCAATTAAATGTAACTCTTATTCCTTCATCTTTAACAATGAAGGTATACTCATTAATAAATGCCCTGTGAAACAATCTCAGTGTAAACATTGGTATGATAGAGGTATACATTCCTTTGGTGATATTTTTGGTGAGAGGGGGCTTCTTTCATTTGAAGATTTGTGCATTCAGTTTAATTTGCAGTGCTCTTCTTTCTTTTTTTTTACCTCCATTTGAGAACAGCCATGAAAACATATGGGGTTCCTTGGCACTGTCCACTCTGGGTTCATCCTATGTTGAAATTTGTAGATGGTAGCGTTCCAAAGGGTGTAATTTCTAAACTTTATAGTCATACTCTAGAAAAGTCTTATGTTCCCTTACAACTGGATGTTGAGTGGAGGAATGATGTTCCCAGTCTGCCTCTGGATTTTGACTGGGAAGCAGTTTGGAACACTGTGCTTTGCGCATCTAAGAAACCGGACCATCAGCAAATACATTTGAACTTTATTCATAGGATGTATATGACACCCCACAGACTTTTCAACATGAAGTGCAGAACAAACCCAAATTGTACATTTTGTCATACAATCTCATTAGATACTTATTTTCACATGATATGGGAATGCCCAGGTGTTTTTAACTTTTTGAAGTTGATAAGCAACAGCCTGTCTCTTTTACTATCTTGTAATATTCCCTGCTCACCTATGGTTTTGATTTTCAATGACACATCTGTGCTTGGCTTGCACAAAGAGCAAGAAAAGGCCTAACAGCTGTGAAAAAAATGGTTGCAGTCAGATGGAAGCCCCCTCATTCCTTATCTCACCGCCAATGGGTGCTGTCATTTATTGATATTGCTTATTTAGAATTGTCCACAGCACGCATACATAATGCAAAAGAAAAAACTATTCATCTCTGGAACAAAACAGTATCGTATCTTAAAACCACCTTGTTGTTATATATACAATAGGCAATTATTTGTCATATTGATATCAAAAATTGTCATCAAAATTTAAGTCTAAATTTAATGTTGATGTGCACAAATTATTCCTTTGTCCTGGACCTGTTATGTTATGTTGATGTTGATGTTTTTTGTATGTAGTTTAGTTGTTATACCAAAACTTAATGAACATTTGATAACAAAAAAACAAACAACAAAAAAGGAGGAAACTAGCATAAAGATGACAGCAGAATAAGATTTAACAAGGAGCGAAAAGGGTTGTAACCATGTGGATGGAGTCTCCTTTAGTTTGTGGATCAGTGACTGCAGGAAAAAGAACATTACGAGACATTACAGCGGAGCAGCGCCAGGACGAAGAGGCGGGGACAGAGGAACCGAGAAATACACCTGCAGCCGCAAAACATATAGAATAATTGTTAAAAAAAAAAAAAATGTTTTCTCTTTCGCAGTTTTCATTTATCGCGTGTTATTTTTGGAACGTAATGAGGGACCACTGTATATCTTATGAAAAAAAAACAATGAATAAGCTGCACTGTACCATAAGCTGCAGTTTTTAAAGTGTAGGATAAAGTAGCAGCTTATAGTCCGGAAATTACGGTATTTCAGTTTCTGTAGGTGTAAAATCATAATTAATCCCCCTCCCTCTCTCTTTCTTTTAATCTATCTCTCTCTCTCTCTCTTTTTTTTGTCTCACAGAATGGAGCAGGAGACCAGTCTAAAGTTGAAAGTGTCAATATCACTGAGGAGGTCGGTTTAAGTAAGACTCGACTAAGCTAGGACAGATCAGATATAGCAGAAGAGATAGACATATGGAGCAGAGGGGTGGGTCAGATGGAGCAGAGAGGGTCAGATGGAGCAGGGGATGCAGAGGAGAGGGTCAGACGGAACAGAGAATTTAACAGATGCTGGTTTGTAGGTCGATCGTCTGGCTGCTCAGATGAAGCAGGACCTGTTGTACATCCAGAAGACAAGTACCTGCTCCTGTTCCACCGCTGCTTCTCCTCACACCTCCAGCAGCTCGCTAATGCAGTCGAACAAGAACCTAACCAACTACAGACCTAGTAAGAAGGACTCAAAGCAAGAAGCTCACAGGTTCAACTCCCAGGTTACGTGTAGAGTTTGGGTTGTGTTCATCATCAGCATGTCTCCGTCATGATTTTATTAATTTTACAGGAATGTTGTGTAATATGGCATTAACATATCCAGCTTGCATTTATTCTATTCCAGGTGCTTTTATTGTTGGCAAACGGTGTAAAACATGAGTTCTTACTGTTAGTGGGTTTGCAGACCTGACTTGTAACTTTACCATGGTGGGGTCACTTGCTTTTCTCCATGGCCCCCTTTCCCTATTGAGTACACTGTACAAGAAGCATCTAAAAGGTAAATTCTTAAAAGCTGAACCGGAACATTTGTATTAAATCAATCTTTATTTATAGCCCTTTTATAGCCCTTTACTACACTCAAAGTGAGTGTAGTAAAGGGCTATAAAAAATGCTTTCCAATAAAATGAAAACAATAGAAACCAGTCTGAATATGTCAGTTCTGAGCCTGTATTTAAACACTCTGTGACACTATTTCATAATTTGGATTTGAACACATTGTGCTGTCATTTGAAACCCAGCAATAATCCCGCTCTGCTGTTTCAGAGACATGATAGACCCAGAGCTGGAGGGTAAGGTGGACCCTGGATCTCTGGGTCCTCTGCTGCCCTCAGACCTGCTGCTGAAGCTGCAGGAGCAGTACCTGAACGACACACAGGTAAGAACCATTTTTACAATCTTCGGCCTTATTCCACATACAAACTGTTGACCCTATAGTTTAGATCTGTACATGTTCTGAAATGTGATTTTTTAACTCTTACTAAAATAATATAAGGCGGAAGTAATAATGCTTGTACTTAAATGTATTTTTTGTTTTCTGTACTAACATGTGGTTGTCTGTGTAATCAGGGCACTACACAGGAATGGCTGCAGAGGGCGCTGAAGATAGAGGAAGAGTCGTGGGTGAACCAGTCCAATGTGAAGCAGGACAGTCCTCACTGTTACAGCCCTCTGGCAGCAGACGTGATACAGGTCTCTGCTCCCTCTCCACTGCTTATGTCCAATGTAACTCTATGGGAGAAATACTCAAACTTATGATCCGCAAATGTTGAACCATATCATTATTTGTTTGGGATTGGATCCACAAACATATTTATAGTATGGTTTTAAAGGTCCTGTATTACAGAAAATGTATTATTTTGTTATAATGTTGTTACCTCCTCAAAAACATACCCATTTCATTTACATGCTGTAACTCCAAAGCTCAAAATGTTCTGCTCCACCTTGTTATGTCATGAAGCAGTAGTTTTCATGTCAGCAGCTACCTTTTTACTTTTAGTTCAGTGGAGGTTGGCAGTTCTTAGGCTGAAATCATCTGAATGATTCTAGTGAAGGTGACTAGAGTTTAAAACAGTGGCTCAGCCTAAATATGTAGGGTTTGTGTGTTAAAAATTTGTGAATGAAACAAACCACAACTCTGGGTATGTTTTTGACATTATAACAGCGTATGGGCCCTTTAAGTCCTGACAGCAGTCAGACAACAGTCTTTGGGGTTGAATAATGGCATTGTTTTCTGAAGCTGGTGTGGTATGTATTTCACTTTTGTTTATTTATACTGACAGAGAATATGTTAAACCTTGTGTCAGCTTTTGTTTCATGTGGATAGGTCCAGTAATTGCAGAGATATTAACCATAAACCAGGTCAACACATCTGCAGCCTGACAGTTACACAGCAAACTCCACCTGAGAATTCTGACCTGTCTCCAGCTCCCTTTTAAACTATGGGGGTTTATATATATTATATTATGGGTAATACCACGGCCAAAGTTTTCAACTTTGGCCGTGGTATGTGCATGTGTATGGATGATACACACATACACTTTACATGCATACACATGCACACGCACACCTGGTGTGTATGGGCATGTGTATGGGCATGTGTTTACATGGATGATACACAGTTACACTTTACATGCATACACATGCACACGCACACCCGGTGTGTATGGGCATGTGTATGGATGATACACATACACTTTACATGCATACACATGCACACGCACACATGGTGTGTATGTGTACGTGTATGGATGATAATCGCTGCGCAACTATTAAATGTATGGACATGTATAAACTGTTGAATAATCACTTATGCACTAATAACAATTCTCTGTAATGCATTATCTACTCGGGTCTTTACTGTTTTCGATGCACTTTTAATGTACTCTGTTTATAATACCAAGATGTAATCCATGTAAACATTATGAACACACATTACATGCATGCACATGCACACGCACACCTGGTGTGTATGTGCATGTGTATAGATGATACACAGTTACACTTTACATGCATACACATGCACACGCTCACCTGGTGTGTATGTGCATGTGTATGGATTTTGTAGGTAAATAAATAAATGCTATCTGCAATTTTGGGCCTACATTGGATTTTGTACCTAAATTTATGTACAATCTGCAATGTTGCATCAACAGCTGAATCATGTGATTTTATGTACAATCTTGCTTCTGATTAGCATGGGGGGGGTAAGCTCTTACAAGTTTTCTTACTTCTGCTTACTCCTTTTGAGCATTGTAAAAATGTGGATGTGCACTGTTTTATCTGAACTGACTTTGAAATTATTAAATGCCTGCTCAAATAAACAACATTCATTCATTCATTCATTCATTCATTCATTCATTCAAAGAAGTTTAAAACCCAAAAATATGCATGTTATAATAGGGTTGTTAAAGTGCACTATGTAACTTTTCTGTCTGTCACCTGTCTACATGGAGATTGTATCCTAGTGCCTGGAATGTCTGTGTAATCTCTCAATCGTCAGGTCTAATCCATAGTAAAAGCCAAAGTTTTGTTCAGCTGATAGACTGAACTTCAGCATTTACTATAGTGCCTGGAATGTTCCACAGTAGGGCATTCATCTATGCTTTTACTGTGAAAAATAACTATTGAAAAATAACCAATAAGTATAAAATAATAATAATAATAATAATAATAATAATAATAATAATAATAATAATAATAATAATAATAATAATAATAATAATAATAATAAAAATAATAAAAAAATAATAATAATAAGTAATAAGTAAAATCACCAATGAAATACATATATTCTGACAGTGGAGTCCTGTCTTCACAGATCTGACTTGTATTTTGGTCTGGTGATGTCACCGGTTTGTCTCCATGGATATGGATAAGTTTAATGTCATACAATGGAAAATTCCAGACAAAGCAATAATATCTCCATGGAAAAAAAACAGGTCATGGGCCCATCACCAGAAAAAAAGAAAAAGTCATGTAGTGCACCTTTATTACTCTGACTTTCAGTTATTGTTACTCATTTAAACATATTTAGTTGTTTCAGATATTAGACTCGTCCCTGTTTGTATGGTGTTTTCGGTCGTTTTCACACGGCCACTACTCAGGGGTCAAGGTAAAGAGCATTTGCTCCAAGAGCGTTTTTGAGAATGCAAACAGTGGCATTCTGGACTGGAGTAAACGGCCGGTCTGCGAGCGCTTCAAACAGGAGGTCTCAGAGCGGCTTCACTCGCACTCTGGAGCGGCTCCAGAGGGGTGAGTGTGGTGTGAACGTGACCAACCTCGGGCTGACCTACGAAGTTGGAATTTGGCAAAAAATGCTCAGATCACGTATATTTGTGAATAGTATTCAGGTATTAGAATCGTCCCTGTCCATATGGTGTTTTAGGCATTAGACCCTTCTCTGTGTTTCATAGTGTTTCAGGTATAAGACTCCTCTCAGTTTCTATGTTGTTTAAGGTATTAGATTCCTCTCCGTTTTTTGGTGTTTCAGGTATTAGACTCATTCCTGTGTGTATGCTTTTTCAGATATTAGACTCCTCCCTGCTGAAGGTGAGTTGTGTTGGGCCAGAGCAGAGGCAGATGGTCACTGCTCACCTGGACGACTTCCTCTGCAGGTAAGCCACAATGTCTTTGTGAAGTACTGTAAATCAACCCCATAACAGTAATCAGAGAATGCTGTTATTACCACTACTTCTGTTGTACTTCTGCTTATAAAGGCTTATGTTTATATCTGCTGCAGATATGTTCAGGTAGTGGAGGAGTTTGTCACAGGAAATCACAGTATCACTGCATCAGTGTTAAAAGCTCAGCTGGCGTGTGAGGAACAGTTCAGGTGAATGTGTACTCTACAAACGCTGAAATGGTCAAATGAAATCATTAGTAAAATGTTTCAAATTAGGATATTGCTTTAGGTTTTATTATCAGTGTTTTAAATGTATCCATTTATGTTTTCCAGGGAGTTTGTGTTGAAACAGGAACTGGACGAGCAGAGGAGGCAGAGCTTCTTGAAGTCACTCGATGCACTGAGGGATTGTGGGTATTGTAGTCTCACCAGTGGAATCCGCAGCAAACTCAAGGTAATGAGTTTTTGTAAAAACAACTTTGCTTTCTTACATTGTCAGATAGTGGTTTATTCTGTATGCTATTTGAATACTAAAAACATTACCATCAACAGTTTTTCATGTAGACACATGTCTGTGTCTGTGTCTGTGTGCTGTGTGTGTGTCTGGTGTCTGTGTGTGTCTGTGTCTGTGTGTCTTTGTGTCCTGTGTGTGTGTCTGTGTGTCTGTGTCTGTGCGTCTGTGTGTCTGTGTCTGTGTGTGCAGGAGCAGCTCTCTGGCCTGTGGACTGCCCAGTGGCTGGACGGCTCTCTTCCTGTGGTAGACTCTCTGTTGGACTTTGTGGATCAGAAACTGGAACTTTTGACAGACCTCAAACCCAGCTGCACTCAGGTAAAAACATGACAAATGACATCACAACATTCTTTTAGGCAGTGGCGTTTAAAGGGCCTGTATTACGCTGTTTTATGATCTAAGTTATAATGTTGTTTCCTCATCACAAACAGACCTGGAGTTGTGTTTTGTTTCATTCACATGTTTAACACACAAACCCTGCATATTTCAGATAAGATCTTCTCTCAAACTGAAAACACTCTGTTCCACCTTGTGATGTCATGTGGTAACACAGGAAGGGGTTCACTGTGTTTTTAAACTCCATACACCTTCACTAGAATCATTTGGATGATTATTATTTTCTTTCTGGTTTTGTAAAGTTTACTATGATTCTCAATAGCCTCGTTAACTATAGCCCTGTTAACCGGCCCTGATGCTCTCTGCTCTGCTCTGCTCAGTGGGTGCTGGGACGTCTCCATCGGGATGTGGCGCTGCGTTACTTTAAAAATCTCCTGAAGACAAAGAGGCGGAACCAGAAGGAACAGGTGGGCGGGGCCAACAGGATGAAGGATGATGTCACCAAAATGGATGTCTTCTTCACTCAACAGGTGAGTGACAACAGGAGACAGCCACAGTCCAGCAGTCTGCCACAAGGCAGATCTGGCTACAAAAGGAGTCTACAGTAATCAAATGGGTTTGTCTGATCAAAAACATTTTTACTTTTTTCAGTTTTACAGTTCCAGTTTCTGTTAGAATTGTAAGGTTCTGTCTTTGTTCTGGGCAGTTTTCTGGTTTAAAGCTGTGACCACTCATGCACCAAAATTAAACAGGGGAATTGTTTTTTGCTCAAAATCTTAGAAAACCTTAATAAAAGTGTACAGAAGGTATTCTGCATAAAATGGATGAAAACACCTTTATTTGTTAAAAGAAGGTTTAGATTCAGATAAAGATTTAAAATGCTTTCTTTGTGCATAAACTGTCCCTGTTTTGTGGATAGAGTTCTTCATGTTTTACATGCTGATGACATAGGTAGACTCTGAACTCTGCTACTTTCTGTGTCTTTGAACATTTCACCTTTTGTGATGTGAAACTATGATATATATACCACATGAATGCAGCCAAGGTAACAGAGCACACAGTCCTGCACATGCAGGGGGTCTTTTCTCCATGTAACATTATGACCATTTGCTGTTCTGGGTGTAAACCATTGTAGAAAGACAAAATGGGAGTTATTACAGTGTTGTTAGCAAGTGAACTAACACTACAAAAACAAAAGGACAGCAGTGGCCCCTCTGTAGGAGGATGAAAACAAAATATATTCTAGAAAATACTGATTAGATTTACAATGTCACCTGGTTACATGTACTATGGCAAACCAAGGCATAATGTGTGTGTGTTTGTGTGTGTGTCTGTGCAGGGCAGTGCCTCTCAGTGGGTCTCTCAGCTCCTCCTTCACGTGGCTGAGATCCTCAGGCTTCAGGACCCAGACTCAATCCTACTGGAGCTGTTGTTTCTGGTCCAGCTCTGCCCCGACCTCAGGTACAGAACAGGCAGCACAGTGGTTGTGTGGCTCAGAGCAAGAAGGTTCAGCGTTCCATTCCCTGCATGTTCTCTCTATGTCTGGGTGGGTTTCCCCCATAAATCCAAAAGATGCAGCACAAGTCAAATCCTCCTGCTGAGGTAGTCTTGACTGAGACTAGCTCAAGATCTGGAGATGGGTCCACTGCTCCCAGCAGGGTGCCCCAGTGACACTGAAGGATGGGTCAAATGCAGATGGTCACTGAACTACTTCTGCTCAATAATCCAGGATTATTTGAACATAACTGAAATCATAATTATTAAAACTTTTTTTTTTTTTTGCATTGAGTGTGTAGACATATCTATACATAATAGGTTGTTATTCTAAAATGTTCCTTTCTTCCTTGTTCTCGCTCCCTCCCCACTTCATCCCAACGTCATTATTTCTCTCCTCTTTCTCTCCTTCTTTCTCTCTCGGGTCAGCTCGGATCACATCTCTCACCTGCTCATGGTAAAATCTGGTCTCTTGGTGGACTCAATTGGTTGCATTAAATGCTGTGTTGAAGAGAACCGCCCCCTGGAGCTCTCAGCCAATCCGAGTCATTCGTTCTTCTCCCATCTCAAGTCACAAAATATGTATTCCTTTCCGGTATCTAAGCCGTGCCGTTAACCTTTAGGTGCAGTACTTATCATCACTACCTGGCTGTTACTGTGCCTTGCTGCTCACATTGTATTAGGCCTAAGTGTATTTATTAACAACAAAATAATAAAAAGTAAATTAAAAACAAAAGTGTTCTTCAAAGTGACCATTTAAAGCAGCACTATGTAACTTTTTGGCAGAAGGTCCGACAGTCCATGGACTCAAAAAATTCCTTGAAAAACATTACTGTGAGTGGGGTCGCCTTTCCACAGATCTGACTTGTGACTTGGCCTGGGGGTGTCACCTGCTTGTCTCCATCAGCGCAATCAATGACACATTCACAGTATCTCCATGGAGATCTTCAAAGAAAGGTTGCATTGTGCACCTTTAATTTTCACTACAGTATTTAATACTACTTACCTGTTACTGCTGCTCGCATTAGGCCTGAGTGTATTTACTAACAAAATATTAGATTATAGTAACTTTATACTAACTTCATACTAACTCTATGGTAACTCTATATATCATTTTTGAACTGACAAACGATGCAGAGAAAAGATTTTCTCACTCTTTGAGGTGTGAAAAGTTACTAAAAACAGGATGTTTCCTTTCACACTTGGTGGTTTTGACACTTTGTCATTTTTTGCTTAGTCTTGTTACAGGTTTACAAGAAATACCTTGAATATAAGGGCCCGTATGGTGTTTCCACATCACAAACATACTTGGAGTTGTGTTTTGTTTCATTTAAACACACAAACCCTGGATCTCCACTTCATTGTGTGGTCATGTGGTAATACAGGAAGTGCTCCACTGTGTTTAAACTCCATACACTTTCACTAGAATGATTTGAATAATAAACCAGCCATCTCTATTGAACTAAAAGTAAAAGGAGCTGTTAACTTGAAAACTATTACTTTATGACATCACAAGGTGGAGCAGAGCATTTTGAGCTTTGGAGATGTCAACAGACTAATAATAAAGGGTTACTCAAACACGTGTGACTGAAATAAAACACAACTCCAGGTATTTTTTTAGTAGATAACAGCATTATAACATGGCCAAAACCAAAAAGGAGTCTTTTCTGTGTAATATAAAACCAGAGTATTATTTTTTGTTGATTACTTTTTGAATGTTAAAATTGCTTTATATAACTTTTCTGGTGTGTGTGTGGTGGTGATGGTGATGGTGCATTTTAGCCAAAAAAACATAGACTGCACTAAAAGCATTTTGGTTGTGATTGATGCACTGAATATCATTTCATTTCCACAAACCAGATTCTTACTTCTGCTTGTTTCCATGGAAATGCTGTTCCTTTGGCTACACTTTCCCACAGTATGGCATAAAATGTATCTGTCTCCATGGAGAATGTTCTGAACCACCCAGCTGATGTGCCACCTCCAGAAAGTTACATACAGTTGCTTTATATTCACAAAATACCAGTGTTAAAAAATATCACATAAGAATCCATCTAGCAACATGTTTTACTAATCCTTTATTTTTAGTCTGTCTACATCTCCAAAGCTCAAAATGATCTGTTCCACCTTGTGATGTCATGACATTCATTAGAGATTTTCATTCCCGGGGCTGAAATCATCCAAATGATTCAAGTGAAGGAGTACGGACTTTAAAAACACAGTGGAGAGCTTCCTGTGACATCACAAGGTGGATTTTCTGTTTGAGAGAAGAACTCAGCCTAAATACACAGGGTTTGTGTGTTAAACATGAATGAAACAAAACACAACTCCAGGTTTGTTTGTGATGAGGAAACGACATTAGAACAGATCAGAAAAGAGCGTAATATTGGCCTTTTAAGGACGTCACAGCAGCATTAGGTGTTAATTTTGAAATAACAGGACAGCTAAAGCGAAATAGTACAAATTCAGTCACAGTTTACAAAAAGGGGAAGTTGTTTATTTACACATATTTACAGGTCATTTAGATAATTTCCGGTGTTACAGGAAGCTCCATTGCAGATCTTTCATACCTTTCAAATCTTACTCCCTCTGTGTACTTTGAGCTGTGTGTCTGTGATTTCAGAGAAAGACTAGCATGCCGAGTAATAAGAGTTTACATAGAATAGGGCTGTACTAAAATATTGAAATATCAATTTATACTTACATTTGATGATGCAGTATCAATATTGTGAGCTGCTATGTCAATATACTGGCAAGAGTATTTTTAGTAAATTGTTTAGTGACAGGACTAACATTGTGTTGCATATTCAGAGGAAGGAAACATGTGTACATTATATACTCCACATTTTCAGTGTGTACGGGTCGCAGTTTAACAAGGACATACTTCTTTTAAAATGCATGTGGTTCTCACTGGTGGAACAGAACAAAGTAAAAGTAGTAAAGTACATAGTAGTAGTAGTTGTTGTTGTTGTTGTAGTAGTAAGTATTTTTTATTATTGTTTGAGACGTGCAGAAAATGCTGAGGGTTTATTTTTAACACATTCATAATTTGAGCAACAAAAATATACAAATAACAGCTAGGGAAAAAAATGTAATTAGTTGTTTCTGTTGAAATCTTTATCAAAATCACCACATCTGTAGCCTTATAAGATCTCAAAATTTGTGCAAATTACTTTTACCTTTTTATTCTTTAAGTACATTTTTAAATGAATAATGTAACACTTTTACTTAAGTAGATTTTTGCTCTGGTATCTGTACTATTACTTAAGTAACAAAATGAGTACGGTACTTCTTCCACCATAGCTGGTTCTTAAAAACTAGTGACACATTGCATATATTGAGTATTATTGCATCATGAGCCATATATCAAATATAATGTTGAATCGTTTGGGGCCCTGTGATTCCCAGCTCCTCCCAACAAAAATAAAATATGAAGATGTACTTTTGCTGTATTCACTATTTGGTTATTATCGTCATATGTTGTTATTATGTAAATGTTTTAATATAGCAGCTTTCAAGACCCCCAAAGTGCTTTACACTTTATTGTGCTTTATAGCAAGTATTGATGCACATTCACAGGACAGAAATGAACCTTTTCTGAATACCCTTAGAACGATCTTCTTGAGCTATATCAGAACAAGTATAAGAAACATAGACTAGTATACATCCATGGACCACTATGGAATCTACCAGGACGACTGAGGGATTACACAGATATAAGGCCACATGAGAAGAAAAAATAAAGTACTACCATTTAATGTTGAAAATCACATTCTATTGTCTAAAGAAATAGTTTTCTTTTTTTTTTTTTATTACTGTCGTATTGGAATCAGTATTATTATCAAGTCTATTCCTATCGTATCATTTTACTTGTATTGAAATTGAGTTTTACTTGTATTGAAATTGAGTTTGAAATTTGAGTGTCATGACAAAATTATTTTTGGCATTCAATCTTTGCAAAGAGATAACCCCGCACTGCACGTTTTTGCATGGATTGATTAAATTATCTAGATTGTATCAGTTTGAGAGGCAAAGTTTAGACCTAGTTTAGACCTGGTTCAGACCTGGTTCAGACCTGGTTCAGACAGTTTATCTTGAATCTCAAAGTTGTGAAAACGGAAGTGCTGTGGTCAGTGACACAGGCAAGAGCATGCACTTGTGGTTTGCACTGTGCTATAAAGGGACTAGAACTAGACCAGAGCTAGACCAGGGCTAGACCAGAACTAGACCAGAACTAGACCAGGGCTAGACCAGGGCTAGACCAGAACTAGACCAGAACTAGACCAGAACTAGACCAGTCCAAGGACCAGACTCAGTCCAGACCCAAACCGAGATCATGAAGACTGTGGCTCCTCTGCTGGCCCTGATAGGCATCTTGCTGATCTGCTCTTCAGGTAGTAACTTTTTTATATATTAAATTATTACTATAAATTATAAATCAAATAATTAAAAAAGGATAGTTCAGTTACAGTTTTATGAAGTTCATATTGCTACTGTGCCATATGCACAATTCCTATGAATGTGATGTGAATGAACACTGCAAATTAACTCGTACATTTTACTAAATGATGTGCACATGACATGCATGGTTAAACACTAATGCAGAGTTGTGGGTTGAATTCCTGCTCTGACCTTGAACAGTAATGGTCAAGGGCAGGGAGGGTATCTGACATAAAAGAAAACTTGCTAAAAGAATAAAAGTTACATCCAAAATGCAGAGACGATTTTCAAGAAACAAACATTTTTTTCTGGCAGATTAAAGCTTCACCATGGAACTTTTCTGGTAGAGGGTTTGCCATCTGCTTGTCTCCAGGAAGATTGCTTCGAAATGTTCCTTAGTATGGCATTAAACTTAAATTATAGGTCAGATCTGTGGATAGGAGACGCCATTCTTAATAAGAAAGCATGTTTTTGAGTTAGTTTGCGCATTACTAACTCTTAATTGTAGAAATGCAAAATATTTAAGTATAATGCCATACTGAGGAATATCACAGCAAAATATCTTCATGGAGCCCTCACTAGAAAAGTGCACCTTTAAACATAGATTTAACAAAATAGTTTTTGTGTAGATGGCGTGATCCCTCCGAGGATGTACAACTGCTGCCCTGAAGTGTCCCAGCAGGGCATCCAAATCAGCACTGTCGCCAGTGCTCACTACACCTCCAAGAACTGCAGACTGCACGCCCTCATGTGAGTACAGCCCAGGTCCGAACCAGGACCAAACCAAGCCCAAACCAGGTCTAAACCAGGTCTAAAGAAGGACTTAACAAGGTCTAAACCAGGTCCAAACCAAGTCTAAGCCAGGTCTAAAGCAGGTGTAAAGCAGGTATAAAGCAGGTCTAAACAACGACTTAAGCAGGTCTAAACCAGGTCAAAACCAAGTCAAAACCAAGTCAAAACCAGATCTAACAGGTCTAAACCAGCATGTCACATCAGGACTTAACCAAGTCCAAACAAGGTCTAAGTCAGGTCTAAACAAGGACTTAACCAGATCCAAACCAGGTCTAAACCAGGTCTAACTAAGGTCTAAATCAGATCTAAGCAAGGATTTAACCAGGTCTAAACTACGTCTAAACCGGGTGTAAACAAGGACTAAACCACCTAGATCTAAATCAAGTCTCAACCAAGTTTCACCCAGGTCTAAATCAAGACTTAACCAGATCTAAACCAGGTTAACCCATACTCCTATTTAGATATAGTGGGCTATGTGTTCATTCACAACCCAATCAGGACTGAACCAGATCTAACCCATTTCTAAACTAGATTTAAATCAGATCTAAACCAAATCTCACCCCAAACCAGGACTTAACTGGGCCTAAATCATAGTCCGAATTAGATATGGAGCTATGCATACATTCACCGTCCAACCAAACGCCAATCTTAAATATGCAATACATACATTTGACATCTATTCAAATAAAGACATATCAGCCAGAGCAGAATTATTTCACTAATCTATGAGAACCTGCAGTGGTCGAACAGCAGATGGTGCTCTCCTGTCACTCATGGTGTTTCTGTTGCAGAGTGATCAACAAGAAGGGACGGAAGTTCTGCATTGACCCACAGTCCCAGTGGGTCAAAAAAAACCAGCCCACCCTCTCGGGAGTAATGCACTGAGAAGACACAAAACATTGAGAATTTATGACAAGGAAAAGGCTTTCAATTTATGTAGTGTGCTTTTTGAAATGTGCTACTGAAATAAACTGCGTGGTCATTAAATAAAATAACCCTCTAATCTTGAGTTTTTCTTTTGCTCATCGTAGTTAATAAAATTATAGATTAGTTGTATATCACTGGAAAAAATACCATCTTAAAGGGACTGTATTTTGCTCTTTTCTGACATATGTTATAATGTTGTTTCCTCATCACAAACAGACCTGGAGTTGTGCTTTGTTTCATTCACATGTTTAACACACAAACCCTGCATATTTAGGCTGAGTTCTTCTCTCAGACGGACAGAAATTCTAAAGTCTAAACTAGATCCAACCCAGGTCAGGACTCAGGACTTAACCAGGTCTAAACCGTCCTCCTAATTATATAGTGGGCTATGTATTCATTTACAATCTAACATCTGAACCAGGTCCAACCGAGGTCTAAACCAAGTCTGAACCAGGTCTGAAATATACTAGTCAGGTTTAGTCTCCATTTCTATGTGATGTGTGCAAATGAGCACAGCCTCTCAGAGCTTTTAAATGTTTTATTCAAATTGTGGCAACTTTAAGAAATATTTTAGCAAGCCTCAGACATCAATTAATCTTTCAAAGCATTAGGTATTTGGCTCCATTCTAGGCCAATTCAGTATGGTTCCTTAAAGTGGAACTAAATATTAAACATTCTACATTTTTCACAACTAAACTGTGTATATGGTGTTTAAATACCATTATCTACTGTCATTTCTAGTACTGACAATAGTAGTAGTAAGCAAGAAGTACTAGAAACAATAACAGTTTTAGTAGAAGTAGTAGCACTAGTAGTAGTAGTAGTTGTAGCAGTAGCAGCAACAGCAGAAGTAGCAGCAGTAGTAATAATAGTACTAGTTGTAGGCTAGAAGTGCTAGTAACAGTACTAGTAGCAGCAACAGCAGCAGTAGTATTTATTGTTAGTACTAGTAGTAGTAGTAGTAGTAGTAGTAATAGTTGGACCAGTAGTAGTAGTATGTTAGTAGTAGTAGGATTAGTATCATAAATAATCATAACAGCACTGTTGGTTGCACACAGATTAGTGCTGTTTACTTATTTCTGTAGCCTGTAAATAGTGTTTTAATGATCAGGGGTCATGTTTATCGAATGAGAGGTCACACATATTTTCTTGGCTTCAAATATAAATCTGTGAGTGATGAGATTGTGCAGATGTGAAATGAGAAGGAGGTCAGTGGATGCTACAGTCCTCCTACATGCTCGGCATTGTGGGAGTCTGAGTGCTCGGTTATGTAACAGCCACTCCAACCAGGGATCAAAGCACTCATCAGGACTGCATGTGGAGAATGCCCTAAAAAGATCATATATTCTGTGAAATGTCCATACTGCTTTGTTTTACCATCTCCATCTGAGCCTCTCCTCTGCATCCTCTGCTCTATCTGACCCTCTCCTCTTCATCCTCTGCTCCATCTGACCCTCTCGCCTGCATCCTCTGCCTCATTTGACCTGCTTCTCTGCAAAAAGAACACAATAATGTCAATCACATAAAATGATTAAGTGAAAATGGGCCAATTTTTTTATTTGAGTTTTAAAGTGGAAGACACAAGTTAGCAGTGAATACACATTTGACAAACGATGCATTGATTAAACGTATATCCCACAGACAGGACAGGAACAGACAAAACATGAATTTCAGTATGTTCTATGCTAAACAATATTAACATTATTCTTCCATAGGGGTAAACAGTACATACATACATACACAGAGGAGGACACATATTTAAAAAGGCTTACTTAGTAATGTTACGGTTATTGCCAGTATGATTAGTTCCAGTCAGGAGTAGACCATATCACAAATAATGAACACACAATTTTCTTAGAACCAGATAATGATTTAGATTTGACCACCATTGTTAAACATATTTGTATGGTGCTTCTTCTGAGAGCTCACACTTGAATCCACCTGTCACTCAGAGCGTGACTGGGACTGGGGAAATGTGTCTGTGTTTGAGCATAGAGCTGCATTAAACTAACCTTATGCAGCAAGACGAGTTTTTTGTGAGTTCACAGATTCCCACCGGTGCAAAAGGGCCCAGCTGTCAAAGTGCTGGAGACAGGACCAATCACAGAACAGCATTGTGGTGTGGGCAGGGTCAAGGGTGAAGCTCCCAAGCGAACCAAAACAAACATGGTGACGCTGACAGACAGAAAATATGGACTATTTTATTTGTGAAAAACATGCAGAGCTTTGTGCATTTGTGGAGGGAAAGATGTCTGTGCTTTTCTTTTAACTGGATTTAACTAAAGTTAGATTTTTCGGCCTGTTCTGCTGTTGTGGTGCTTCGACCAATCAGCTTGGAGTATTCATTTGAACATCCTGATCACTTTCACCGCTCCAGATTGATAAATGTGTAGCACTCAATCTGACGTGAGCGAGGTCAGCATTAAAAAGGCTGGACCTGATTTTTTTTTTTTACATGTAATTAAGTAAAATTTGTTTTGCAGCTGTGAGCTGTCTGCATCTAATTAAGTAGTGTTTATCATCCGCAAACCAGGAAGTAAGACTGGTGCATTGTTAGCATGCTAGTTGTAAGCATTACTCCAAGCTCACGCAGTGCACGCAGTTTGAGTGAGGCATTACAGTGATGGCAAAACTTTGCTCTGGCCTCATTATTAGATTTTTATTGCCATATCAATCACCCAGACCCAGACTCTTGTTTTTTTTTCCATATTTTTCCACTGAAAGCTCTGTTCCACTAGCTGATGTCATGAGGTGGTGCTCCACAGTGTTTTTAAAGTTCACACACACTTCCAGTGTTTGTACAATTAAAAATTATGGCTAAATTTACTTTTAGTTGTTTCTTATCCACATACAATGAACTACTGTAGATATGAAACAATAAACATTTTTAAAACTTGGAATGATTCAAAAAGACCTTTAAATATTTTCTTGTCCTTTCCAGTATAGTTTATATTGTTTTAAAGAGATTTTGTCCATTTGAGTTTGTAGACATATCAACCAACAGCAGATGTGGCTGGAGGTTCGATTGCTGCCCTTTCCAGCAACACACTCTGCCATTGTCTTCAGGAAAATCACTTCATCCAAGCTGCCTTTAAAAATGTGTAAAACATTTGTAAAAAGTCCCAAAGTCCCAAGGCAGATGTGACTTCAAAGATCACAGTCTCATCTTTTATTGGTGCTTTTCAGATTCTAGACTGTGATGATGTCATACTCCCAGACGGGGCAAGAGAAGTTTTTCCTTATTGCTAGCTATAAACCTTCCACTGAAATATCCAAAAGACAAATTCACAAATGAACCTGATAATTTCTACTAATGACTAGACTCTAGAACTCGCTATATAAACATAGAAATCAGCATTTTAAAGCAGACATATTGTGCTTTTGTCTGTTATATGGTTATAATCTATGACACCTACTGATTATTACATTATACTCGGAACATTTCGAGATTGATCTAAAACAACTAAGGCTGCTGGTATGGAAAATTGTGGAATCCAAGGAGAGCTGATTCCCACCAGTCCCTTTACGGCATCTCCTAAGGATAGCTGCAGACCAGACTAGCAAGCAAACTGGCTATGCAACACTGATGAATCTTATGTGTTTCACCAATTCAGACAATAAAATGGGAGAATGAAATAAGTACATCACAGTGCGCGTGTACCAGAGGTGTGGAAAACGGGGTACAGCGGAGCAATGGAGCTCAACAGTGATGAGCCACCCCTAGTTCTGGAAAGAAACTTCTCATTCATTTTTCTAATTGACTTTCTAAAAAAAAAAAATCATATTAAATGTTTGAAAGCTCAGGGATAATCAGCTACATGGAAACTAATGACCACATGACCTATAATTTGATTTAAATCTGTTTCTAAAAGTTTATAAACCACAAAGTTATTAAAACACTTCACTGACCCTTGCATTTTCAACGGCCATTTTGGATTTGAAACATTTGCGTTATCAATATTAGTTAGCATGTAGCTGGTCTACGTCTATGAGAAAAATGAATGGAAAATTGACTCAAAGTGGGTGGCAGCTCTATAACGTCTTGAATACATCAGTGTAAGGATTACTCAAACATGTATGACTCACTCTAAATACACATTAGAGAGGGTAAATGAGAAGGGAAAACAATTCTAACATGGTTAAAAGCTCTAAAATGAAGATTTTTTTTTCCTTTCACAAAATTAATTATCTGTCCCCATCTGTATTAAATATTTTTGGCCTATAAAATATTGTGATGTCATTTGAAACCCAGCGATAGCAGGATACAGTGATCCAAAACATTTCTTGGATAAATTAAAAAGCTGTAGAAGGAAGAGTTGTGCTTTGTCTCCTCGCCTCCTGGTCTCTTCTGGTCTCAGTCAGGAGCTGATCTTGATCTGAACTCTGTCCACCATCTTGGATCTTCTCTCCTTCTCCCTCTGCCCCCTCCTCTTCCTCCGCTTTAAACAGCCGATCATAATCTGCCTTCAACTCTTGATACGACCTGGAAAATGTGTGAAATATTGACGTCGCCGGGAACGCCATAATCAGAATCCCGCTCAAAATACTCGTCAACGCCACAATTTGTCCTGGTATGCTCCTCGGCACCATGTCCCCATATCCTACTGTCGTCATGGAAATAATCGCCCACCAATAGGATGCCGGGATACTGCTGAACGACTGGTGATGGGGCGTGGCTGTGAACGGAGCTAGCTCGCTTTCGGCTAAATGCACCAATGGCGAAAACAACATCACAGCTACACATACGAACAGCAATAGCAAGCCAAATTCACGCATACTTCTCTGCATGGTTAGCCCGAGTGTCTGTAGACCCAAGGAGTGCCTAGCTAGCCGCATTACGTAGAGAATTCGTAGCGCACGTAGCAAGCGGAGGATGAGGCTGAGTTTATCCAGGTAGCCCCTTCCCGCGGTCACTGTGATGCCCAAATGGAGCTCTTCGGGGCTGGGCTCACGGAGGTCAACCACCAGGGAGACGTAGTAGGGCAGGATGGCCACAGCGTCGATGATGTTGAGAGGGCCGCGGACGAATTCCAGTTTGCTCTGAGCGTTGATGAAGCGAAGCAGGAACTCGAACGTGAACCAGGCGACGCATATCGACTCCACCACGAACATGTTATGGCACTTCTGAGAACACTCGCCCTAGAGAGAAAAGAGAGAGAGAGGGAGAAAAAAGGAGGGAGCGGGAGAGAGGGAGAGACAGACAAACATATTTTGTTGATTTTTTTTCCCTATGTATTTGAGGAAAATGTGTCTTGCCCCAGATATACAGATATATTGTATAAGCGGCTCTTGAGGTCAAAATAAGTCAGATGTGTATTGTCTGCATCTAATTTGGAAAGCATTTTGTTGTCCAACCATCTGGAAGTGTGTGTTGGCATGCTAGTTGTTGTTAGTTTTACCTTGGTGGTAATTCACTTTAGTCGCTGAAAGTTGTGAAAAGCACTTATAAAGTCATCAAGGTGAATAATTAGGATGCTCTCAGTGCATAAGGTAAGTGAGGAATAACTTGGGACCACTGCAAACCGCTAGTTCTGCTTTTCATATTTTTAAGACCTTTATTTTATCCTTTTTTTAAACCAGGTAAGTGCCAATGAGATTCAGATTTCAAATTTTCAAGTGTAATTTACAGCTATTAGTTGTAGAAGAAAACAGAGAACTTAGTGGAAAGCGACACAAGCACGGGGAGAACATGCAAACTCACACAGAAAGGCACCATGCAGCATGCTTTTTGCTATTAGGCTAAAGCACTAACCTGTTCATTAAATGCATACACAAATAAACAATAGGTGTTCTTCTAGCACAACTCGGCTAATTCCCCATAGAGAATGAATGGGATGGTAAGGGAATTTTTGCTCTTCTGAGAAAACCAGCGGTATCATGAAAAGAAGAAGATGCTAGAATATCAGGTCAGGAGGGATGGTCTGCTGTGATTGGTCCAGTGATGTGGTGAAGTTTAGGAACAGGCACATTTTTTAAGTAGAAAACTGGTTAGGGTTAAGGTTAGGGTTTGGTTAAGTTTAAGGACAGGATTATATCATGGTAATGTTAGGGTTAGAAATTGTTTTACGTTAGTTAATATGTTAGCAGAAGTAACTTTAAAAGACCATTTTGTCACCTACAGCCTTATCACAACTTACATTTTTCATAGCAAGTGAAGCTAACACGTTACCATGACAACCTGAGCTACCTGATCACTTCTGTCCCTCCGGACCACAGACTGTATAAAGAAGTGGACTAAGGGAGTGTGACGTTCGCTCATCCAGGCTAGCAGTTATGGGGCGAATTTGGAGCTGAGTTCTATATTTGGAATTCAGACCTTGAGTATCTTAGCAACCAAAGAGCCAATCTGAAGTGAGGCTGTTGAAGGTAACGCCCCTTCCTGCCCGCACCACCAGTTTAGCAGGTGGTTAGCAATCCTGTCAGTCAAACCAGTTGCTAACGTTAGCGGGAGCAACCTTTGGGAAAGAAGGCTTGTATCTTGATTCATAAAAATGCCAGGACTATGTAGAGCGGGTTAATATGAACAGTTTAAGACCAAAATGACAAGCCTGACAGCAGCAATTACAGAGAGAGGGGCGGTAGTCTTACAGTACAAAGTGAATTGGGGCCAGAGAAGATGGAGCCGGAAGCGCGCCTACTACCTATTTAGAACGCGTCAGCTAGCAGGTTAGCTATGTCCATTTATATATACAGTCTACGGTTCAATCCTAGAAGTCACTGTATTACAACACAAATCAGCATTTGTGTAGATTTATCTGCCCATCATCTGTATTAAATATTATTGGCCTTTGGTAGTGTCTGAAACCCAATAATAAACAGGTCACGTAAATATGAAACTAACCTCACGTAGTTACATCTCTGTGTGGGCTGTGGGACAAAATTCAGAACAACCAAATCCTGTTTTTCTAATCACAGTCGTGCATGTTTTCATATGGAGCAGACAGAAAGGAGTGGCCTCAGGAGGACACTGGCAAATGTCACGTCTGAATGAGATGAGCGAGTTCGACTGGTCCTGAATGAACAGTGAAGAGGCAATTCTGCTCAGCTGTACTTCAGAGAACAAGGGATTGATCTGAACTATTGAGCAAATATTCTATAGGCAAATTAGTCCTCTATCCTCTCCTTTGCATCCTCTGCTCTGTCTGACCCTCTTCTCTGTATCCTCTGCGGCGTCTTACCCTCTCCTCTGCATCCTCTGCTCCATCAGACCCTCTCCTCTGCATCTTCATGTTCAAGTTATCCTCTCCTCTGCTCCCTTTAACCCTCTCCTCTCCATCCTCTGCTCCATCTGATCTGCTCCTCTGTACCCTCTGCTTCATCTGACCCTCTCCTCTGCATCCTTTGCTCCATCAGACCCTCTCCTCTGCATCTTCATGTTCCAGTTATCCTCTCCTCTGCTCCCTTTAACCCTCTCCTCTCCATCCTCTGCTCCATCTGATCTGCTCCTCTGTACCCTCTGCTTCATCTGACCCTCTCCTCTGCATCCTCTGCTCCATCTGATCCTCTCTTCTTCATCCTCTTGTTCAACTGACCCTCTCCACTGCCCCATCTTCTCCTCTGTTCCATCTGACCCTGTCCTCTGCATCTTCTTGTTCAAGTGGCCCTCTCCTCTGCTCCATCCTCTACTCTGCATCCTCTGCTCCACCTAACCCTCTCTTCTGCATCCTCTGGTTCAATTGACCCTCTCCTCTGCTCCATCCTCTCCAGTGCATCCTCTGCTCCATCTGACCCTCTCCTTCATCTAACCCTCTCCTCTGCATCCTCTGCTCCATCTGATCCTCCCTTCTTCATCGTCTGCTCCAACTGCCCCTCTCCTCTGAATTCTCAGCTCCGTGGGTCTTCCTCTAAGTCTTCTTGTTAAAACTCCATGTTGTATTTAGCAGGTTGTCGGTTGGTCTTGATGAGAGCGATTGACGGGAAGCACCAATGGGAACCCCATCCGCCATTTCCTCAGAAACTTGATCTGTTTTAGATTACAGTGAAACACAACACATCAATCCTGCTTTAGACTTGGTTCACTTAGGGGGAACCCGATATCTCCAACAACAAGCCACTTGTAAGCAAGGACATTCAAGCTGTGTAGTAGTAGCCAGTCCATAACAGTGAGATAATGCTACATTTATTTTGGAAATACAGAGGCTGAATTGGTATTAGAAGTATCACAATTTTCTCAGTAAATATTTTTCAAACGGTGCTATTAACAAGAACAGATATTGATAACAACCCAACCAATGTTCTGACAAGCACTGCAGTTCAGATCATTTTATATTCAGGTTTTAAAATCAAGATTCTGTTCAGAGTGCACATTATAAACTCAAGCATTAAAGATGCACTATGTAACTTTTTTGGCGGAGCAACTGTCACCTGTTTGTCTCCATGGAGATGTTTTGCCTTTCACAAGCAAGTCTATGTGCCATTTCAGTGCTGTTGTGTCTTTAGGCACACTTCACATACCTTGTCTATGTGTTAGAGAAGACATATTGTGCTTGTGTCTGCTCTATAGTTTATAATCTATGAAACCTGTGGATCAGAGATGTCGGCCCCTCCTATGAATAGTTGCAGATCACGCTAGCCTGAAATTAGTATAGAGAACTGTGGATATACCAAGGCGGTGAAAAGCAATGACATCTTGGAGCAATGACATCTTGAATACAGGAGTATAAAGATTACTCAAACATGCATGACTAACTCTAAATACAACTTCAATACTAAAGTCAACTTTGCATAATAGATCCGCTTTAAAGTGCTATTTGAATGATGGTGGTGGTTGGGGCATTCTGGGTGACATTTTTCCATCAGATAGTCCCATCTACATTGTCCTGATACTGCAGTGTGTGGTAGTATCTCACATTCAAAAGTGTAGCAGTCATTTTTGATGTCTGTGAACAAAGTAAACCAGGCCCCATTCAGACCTGCAGAGCACAGAGGCAGCTGCAGCTTTGATCAGCCCCAGGTCAGTACAGCACTGCTACGATGAGCTCACTGGATTCAACAGTGTACTCTGTATATTTCATTACACACTTGCACAAAGCTACTATTCAAAATATTTTTTATCCTTTGTTTAAAGTAGAAATAAACAGTAAATCAACTTTACTTTTTTGAAGTAAACTCTGCATATGGTGTTTCAATAGCATTACCTACTGTTTCTAGTGATTTTTTTGGCAATTTTAGTGCAAACTAGATGCAGTTGCAGCTTTGTAACACACATTTTTTTGCATGAAAAGTGCTTTATAAATAAAGTTTGATTTGATTTGAAAAAACAACAATGAAAAAACTGTGATGTGATGACATATAGTACTTTTTCAAGTACTATGTGACATCAAACATGACTGTCCTGATTAGGCCAGGTGTTTCTAATTGCAAACACCTGGCTGCAGAAACTGAGTTTAAAATGTGGCTACCTGTTAGACTAATCACACGGTTCCTCATATGTCCAGACCCCCCCCTCACTCTCCCCTTTAGTCCTCCAGGTACTGCTCAGTTTAGCAGCTCTATTTGAAATGTGGTTGGGGGCAGAGTTTCAGTGTTCAGTCCCAGTTTAAGAGTACATGTCTATCGTCCATCCAGCCTTATAGCTTTCACGTTTAAACACACAATGTAAAAGCAAGTCTCACCTTCTTCTCCTCGGCCCTTAGGTCCGGCATGGTGCTGATGCAGAGGCTCACCACGGTTACCACTACCATGACGACCGACAAACAGGCGAAGATCTTCCCTGGGATTCCAGAGTGAGGGTTCTCCATGATCTCACGCACCATCCACACCACCCTGCGACCACAAGGGAGAGATGTGTCACAGATCTGACACTACAAACAGGTTAAAGTATAATATGGAAAATCATCTATTCTCAGCTGTTAAAGCTGGGGTATCCGAGTTTTACATTTTGTGCCTTTCCCCAAAGAGTACATTGTAAAAGCTGAGACTGCTGCACGCTAATAATAAAGTTGTTTTTTTTTTTATTTCTATTACCTGGAAATAATCACCAAAAGCAGCTGTCCGCTAATGTAATTAGTATTAGTATTAGTATTACTATTGTAATTGACTTAAAGATAAGGCAGAGAGGACAGGGAGCTGCAGGTGGATGTCACTGACATGTTGAAGATCAAACACATGAGGTGAAAACCTCACCAGAGGACACTACTGTGTTTACAAAGACAGAGATGCTTGTGTCTCAATGCTAACGCTAATGCTAATTTTGAGGCATAATAAATATTAAAATAACAGCACAATCTGAAATATTCTACACATAAATCAATCAGTTAGTCTTTATTTTAATAAAGTTACATTTGAATTGGCAAAGCAAACTTACTATTAGCTTTGCCACAGAGTCAGATAGTCTTGCTGCTCTGATTGATTTCTGCAATTTTTAACTAATCCTATATTGTCCTGCATTTGAGACTTGAGTGGTGAGAAAATCTGTGCAAAACAATAACCTCAACTACAGAATTTAGATGCATGCATTAGGATATTTTTTCTTAGTACAGCGCCCCCTGCCTGTGATAGCCCTGTCCGGTGTCCAGGCTCTTTCTCTGCTGGATGAGCCTCTTCTGTCGCCACTCTTCGTCTTTCCGGTCCTTTTCCATCTTCTCATCCACACGCGTGATCATTTTACGGCGACAGCAGCGTTCCATGTGAGCAGGATCCACGCCCCAATAGTCCAGCTCATCGTGGAGCGACACAGCACACAGCTCACGGAGGAGGCGGAGCTTACCTGCTGCCAGGAAGTTTAGGATCACTCTGAGAGGAAACAGGGAAAAAGGTTTATTTTTGACAAACTTGTTCAACCAATAATTTCAGTATTGAATGGATGAACATAACACATATGAGGAACAGTGTGATTGGTCTATCCACACATCAAACTCCGCCTCTGCAGCCAGGTTGTTGTAATCAGAAACATCAGGGCAGTCCTGTGTGATGTCACATAGTACTTAGAATTTCAGCGCAACTAGAGGCACCATACAATCAATTTATGCAAGCAATGTATTTATAGAACAGATTGCACTTGTGAATTATGAGGTTAGATAGATATATAGATGTTGTTAATCCTGAAGAAAATTCTGTTTTCCAGCTGTAATACATCACAGGCACACCAGCATACATACAGAGATTTAAAATAGGCATTAAAACAGTTATAGGTTTACGACTAAGACTCCAATGACTGATCAACTCCAGGCCTACAGCCCCAGTACCTTACTCTTTACCTGAAAGCGGTTGGGTTGCGGTCAAAGAAGTACTCCTTCCTGGTCTCGTCATAGTCGTCACAGAGTCTGGAGATCTCCTCAGGTGTGGAGCAGAACCGGAGCCGTCCCAGTCGGCTCTGAGGAAACCTCTCAAGAGTGGACCAGGGGAATGCATAACGGTTTCCCCCGACGTTTATCAGAGCCTGCAAGAGTTGAGTTTGAGTTTGAGTTTAGTGCATTTTATGGGATAGGAACAGTGCACACTATGTATTAAAGTAAACACTAAATCGACTTTTTTCACTACTAAACTGTGTATAGGGTGTTTTAATAGCATTATATACTGCTCCTTGTCATTTACAGCTTTATAGTTAAAAATACCTAAAGCTAAGTTTGTGCGGATTTCAGTGGCCTCTGGAATTTCCAGTAGCTGGTGATATCACAAAAGACTGACCAGATTACAGACAGGTGTTTCTGATGAAAACTACCACTACATGTCATCACAAGGTGGAACAGAGCATTTGGAGCTTGTATGAATGAAACGACAACTCCAGGTATATTTTTGATGAGGAAACAGCATGATAACCGGGCTTAAAATTCACAAGAATCAGTTTTGAGTGATATATGACCTTTAATGATAACAAGTCTACTGGCTTCTTGTTCAGAACTGAAAAACTCATTCTCTGCTGCTGCCTCTTCACTGTGGGAAAAACACAATAATTAACTAGGACTAGGGGGTAGGTGAATACAGAAATTATTTGAGCACTAAAAAGCAGAAGAATGCAAAATTATTTTTTTTAAAAAGATTATAAGGAGAATTTTACATGATAGACATCTGCAAATGAATCCCAAAAATAAAAAAAAGAAAGTAAATGTTTCGCTTTTTCAGTTATAAAATGAGTTTGGGTTGGTCAATCTTGATGCTTCCTCTCACAACCGTCATAACACGATAACATCACGACATCTGTACCTGGAGCTTGTGGTCCACTCGTGCCGCAGCCTTATGATCCCAAAGACGCCGTGCTCGTTGGAAGTAGACCCCTTTAATGGTTTCAGTCTCTGGGATTTCGGTGAAGAAGCGATCCACACTGCTGTCATCGCTACTGACCGAGTACGTGCTGAAGTCATGGTTAGCGTTACTGATGATCGGCATTGTGGGCAAGAGGGGGGCGGGGGGTGAGGAGTGCAATGAAGTTTACTGAAACAAAAAATAGCAAGAAACAAAATAATGAACCAAAAATACATCTTCTAATTTTAAGTCAGTGTACTGCTGTGTTTGAGATGATGTCACAAAACTGAATTGGTCAATAATATGAAATACAGATGGGGCAGGTACAGAATGTCATCTGAAACCCAGCGATTGGTTGTGTTCATGTGACATCAGAATCCCTGTATTTTAAACCATAGACTATATATATAAATAGCTAACCTGCTACCCGCCGCGTTCCAAATAAGAAGTGAGCATGGAGCTGCTTCCAGCTTCAATCGACTATGGCTCCAATTAACTTTACATCAGAAAACTGTCGGTTCTCTCTCTGTAACTGTTACTGTCAGACTCGTCATTTTGGTGTTAAAATGTTTGTATTCACCGCTCTACATAATCCTGGTATTTTTATTTCCCTATTGTGTTTGTAAATCAAGACATTAACATTAATAACAGACAAATCACCTTTTTTCCCAGAGGTCAGGTTTGATTGACAGGGTTGCTAAGCGCCCGCTCCTTGCTAAACCAACACTGTGGGCAGGAAAGGGCGTTACCTCCAACAGTCTCGCTCTGGATTGGCTCTTTGGTTGCTATGATACTCGCAGTCAAAATTTCAAATATGGAACTCAGCCTCGATGAGCTTCATTTGACTGGAGCTGAACGCTATGGGCGATGCCGCACTCCCTTAGCCTTCTTCTTTATACAGTCTACGGTTTAAGCAGAGCTGGAGACAGGTCAGAATTCTCAGGTGGAGTTTGCGGTGTAACTGTCAGACTGCAGATGTGTTGACCTGGTTTATGGTTAATATCTGTGTAATTATTGGACCTATCCACATGAAACAAAACCTGGCACAAAGCTCGACATCTTCTCTGTCAGTATAAACAAACAAAAGTGAAATTTGTTTCTCATAATAGCTTCAGAAAGTGGTGCCATTATTCAACCCCACAGACATGATTGTTGTTGAAAGAGTGTGTCAGTTCGAGGATTCAGTACCAAACAAATAATTGTAAGCTTCAGTGTTTGTAGATTTCTAGTCTGTACATTTCTTTCAAAAACAGTGAATCTCCCATAGAGTTATACAGGCCCTCCATCTGAAATAATCTATAACAGAAGCATTCTGTAACTAAATATATTTTCACTGTAAGCAGGCTTGCCTCTTCACAGATCTGACCTGTCCTTTGCCTGGTTGTTTCCATGGAGATAGGTTAATGTACACTTAATTGTCTCTATAGGGAGGTTTGTCCTCTGCATTTGATCAATCCAAGTTTAAAGGCATACTGAAAAACATTCCTGGGCAATCAATAACATCTCCATGGAGACAAGCATGTGACACACCTTTCACCAGAAAAGTTGCATAGTGCACCTTTATAGGCCCCAGTACAGATACATTGTATAAGCAGCTCTTGAGGCCTGCTGCGTGCTGTCTGCATCTAATTACAGCATTTTACTGTCCAAGAATCAGGAAGTGTTTGTTAGCATGCTAGTGTTTGTTAGCATTACAGTGCTGGCCAAACTCCACTCTGGTCTCTGGTCTTATAAATTCATCATGGTGAATAATTAGGATGCTCTGAATGCATAAGATAACTGAGGAATACCTTTGGACCACTGCAAATTGTTTAAAATGAAGTAGTTCTGCTTTTTCATGTTCTTGAGACAGTAAAAATCAGGTACAGCGCCTTGAGAATACAATTCACTTAACAAAGAATGGGGGATGGGTCCATTTGCGCACTCCTGTCTGCACTCAGGCTAAAGAGCACAAAAACAGAAATAACCCAGATATCCCGATGAGCAGCGTCCATTACAAGTCAACATTCCCATGACTTATTCAGCACCATAAGAATCTAATAATAACCTTGTGTAACCTCTGCACCTCCACACTTACTCACTGAAAGGTTTACACAAGAATATCCACATAAGAGTCACCATATAAACAATAGGGGACAGCAATGTTTTAGCAGAATTATTAATTAGACTAAATCAGGCTAGTCTTTGTACAGATCTAAACTACAGTAATAGCAGTTTTTATGCAGACTGGAGATTACGGTATTTCAAAAACTACAATCTTCGAGACTTCATATAGAGGCTTTCGTTCACATTGCCATTTTAATTCAATTGTGATTATTCTTGCAGCCTATCAAATAGAGTGCTTCCAGGTATGACTGAACAGTGTTGTTGTGTCCTTGGGCAAGACTCTTCACCCACATTAATAGCCTATGTATAAATTTACATTTCTCATTTATAGGGGCGACAATGGTAGTCAAAGTCAGTACATTTATACTTTCTATGAGAGAAAATGACGTGTGCCTCTATCATCTGAATGAAATCGAAGGCTCTAGCTTGAGTGAGTCCCTTGATGCCACTGGTCACCTGCTTTACTTCACCGTGATACATAATTTTAATGCCTGACTATGAAACATTCCAGGCAAAGTACAAACATCTCCATGGAGACAAGCCACCAGGACCCTCCTCCAGAAAGTTACATACACCTTTGAATAAGGTGTTTGCAGGTGCTCATGACTCCATCTACATCTAACAAGAGCCAAACCAGATAGTCCCATTTGGAAAAATTATAGCAAAAGACAAAATCCAAGCCATGATGATCAGCAAAACCTCTTCCTACAATGATTTGTCCAGCTGACAGATTTAAATTTCATCTTTTGCTATGGAGCAGACCTAGACAACTGAGGGATTACACACATATTTGGAAAAATTGCCAAAAAGTTTGTTTATTTTTCTTTTTGTGACCATCTTCTAGAGATATTAACAATGACAGCAATGTAAAGCGGGTTTTATCAAGAAGGAATGCAAATATAAAATTAATTTGGCTTTTGAAAATATTACTATACTAAGAGTACAGCAAGCCTCCACTGACTTTTTCAAATGGCAATTATCTGTTTTACAAATGACCTCTTCAAGTAGGCTACTAAGTAGTAAAAGTATAACCAAAGGTGAACTCTGTCTCCATGGAGACAAGCAGGTAATGCAACCAAACTATCAGCCTAGTGTAAGAGCGAGCGTAAAACAGTTGATACCAGGATATCGATTAACAATAATATCGCAAAAAAAGAAGCTTGTTTTCATTTCGAATTCAGAATAATAAAAAATAGAAGTGTATAATAACTGCAATTAACAATACAAAATGTTGCATATAGACTAACAACGACAACAAAGTACAATACTATGATCATGACTTTAACACGAAACTCATCCATACTAAAACATGGGCTGTTTCTGTCTTTTTCACTTGTGCTGTCTACAGGTTTAAATCTACTTAAGTAGCCTCTATTTATCATTTTGAATTATAGTATAGATATAAATATGCTCGTAAACTGCAGTTCTTTTGTCCTTTATAATAATGACATATTAAATCTCCGTATTGTCCCATGTCTAGCCCTGATATAAGCTCATATCAGTCCAGTCCATTCACGTGTAACATGATTTTAAACTGTCTTACTTGAGTTTACGCGGGACAGTGCGCTGGGGGCTCCGTCATCCTCGTCTTTCTCCCGGACATTTTTCCTTCGCTTTAGCCGCTACAAACTCGCTCCAAAATTCTCAACCGGTGTCTACTCCACAACCGTACGTCCCGTGTCGTTGTAACTTGTTCCACAGGCCCGTCACTCTCCACTGAATCAAATCAAGTTCGCGCGGTGTCCGTCTCTCTCCATGGGTCCAGAGAGTGTCTGCGTGCGGGGAAGAGGCGCACTGATCCCGGGGAGTCCTGCCGCTGCAACGGACGGTTCTCTCTCTCACTCTCTTCGACAACATCACCATCACTCCATCCATACCCCTCCTCTCCCTCTCTCTCTCCTCTCTCTCTCTCTCTCTCTCTCTCTCCTCTGTGCGCTCACTGAAAACCACACGAGAACTTCCCACGTTTCCAACATTAATACGCGCGGATTGACCAGTAATTTACAGGCCTGGTCATTATAGTCTCTGTAAGTAAGTAAACGTTAAAGGCACCACGTCACTTTTTTGGTGTAGAGTTAGCCTGCTTGGCTTCATGGAGATGTTGTTGCTTTACCTGGAATGTTCCACAGAATGGCATTAAGCATATCTGTCTCACACGTATTCAATTACGCGTGTGTTGGATCAAAGATACCTTGAAAGTATGGCATTCTTAGGGCTCAGCTTTGCACAGATCCGACCTGTCATTTTGCCTGATGTTGATACCTTCTTGTCTCCATGAAGATAGGTCTGCTTAATGCCATACTGTGGAATATTTTGGCAAAGCAAAATAAGCTTGAATTCTGTCAAATGGACAAATGTTTTTAAATTTAATACATTTCAACATCCAAATTCTTTTCCTATCCATGGGTCCATACCATAGACTGTACAAATGTGCAGAATGCTGAAAAGTTTGGACTGTTGCCATAGCAGTTAACAGCTCTAAACACTATATTATATCTTTTTAAGGGTCAACAGGCCTCAAAATGGCACCATATATGTAACAGGAAGATGAAACCCATGAATACATTCTGGATGATTGAGGAATCACCCAGACACCGTTCCAGGCAAAGCAATAACACTGCCATGGCAATAAGCAGGCAGCAGACCCTCCACCAGACATGTTACATAGTGCAGCTTTAACCATTTTGAGAAACACACTAACGGTGAACACAAAGCAGTTATGTCTGTAGTAATTTATATTACAGCTCTGAACAGGATCCAGGGGCAGGCTGTTAATACCTTAATTGTCTTGGTTGAGTGAACAATTAATCCTGATTAAGTCCAGTTTAGTCCAGTTTTAGTCCAGGGTCTGTGCTTGGTTGATTAGATTCTTAGGCTTTGCCTTTGTTAGGCCTAGAGGTGAGGCTAAACGGTCTATGCAAGAATATACTGAAATAGCTGCTTGTAACTGTATGCAGATATGCATGCATTATTATTATGTTATGGTGCTAGGTTATTGCTTTGCACAGAATGTTCCACAGTATGGAACATTAAACTCTTATATCTCAATGGAGTCAAGCTGGTAACATGAAGGTCGTTTGTGAGCAATAAAACACCTGCTTGCACTGAATAATCCACGGCAGATACGTCTAATGCTGTACTGTTTTAGCTACTCAAGTTGATTAATTTTTATTTATTCATGTCACATCACATTTGAAAGCAGGTCTTTACAAAGGTCTTCACATTCACCCCAAAAAAGTTACACAGTGAAGCTTTAAGTTAATAATCAGGAATTACTTGTTAGCATGCTAATTGTTGTGAGCATTACAGCAAAAGAAAAACTCAGCTCTGCTCTTTGAGAGTTGTGAAAAGTGCTTATAAACTCATCATGGTGAATATTTAGGTTGTTTAGAAAGCATAAGGTAAGTGAGGAGTAACTTTGCAAACTGTTTAAATGAATTAGTTCTGTTTAAGACTGTAAACTAAGAGATTCCCCTTAAATGCAAGTGATTCTAAGATTTCTAATGCCATACTGTGAAACATTACAGAGAATCAATAACATTTCCATGGTGACAAGCAGGTGGCCACCAGTAAGGTCACATATTGCAGCTTTAAAATGGTGTGTGCTAATGTTGATCCATGTGTCAGGGCTCGTGGAGAACAGATGACCCGAGCCTTAATTAGCCTTGGCGCCACTTTGTCTTTGAATAATTGTGTGTGTCGCCGTGGAAACTGATTGGGTTCAAGTGCATCATTAGGAAAAGTGTTTTAGATGAAGGAGAAGAGAGAGACTAGAGGGAAAATGAGGGAGAGAGGCGTGGACAGAGAGATGGACTGGAGGATGAAGGAGCGAGAGAGCAAAGACAGAGAGAAGAGAGGAGGAGAGACAGAGAAGGGAAGGATGGAGGGGAGAAAGAAGAAAGGGATGGGATGCAGATAGAAAAGAGAGAGGAGAGAGAGAGGAGGAGAGACAGGCAGGGAGGGGAGAAGAAAGTGAGAGCAGGGAGAAGAGAGAAGAGAGAAGGCAAGAGGTAGGGAAAGGAAAGAGGGGGTGAGGGGAGAGTGAGAAGAGAGAGAAGGAGAGAGACAGGGAGAGAAGAGAGGGAAGAGGGAAGACAGAGAGAAGGAGAAAGACAAGCAGGGGAGAGAGGGGGTGAGGGGAGAGAGAGAGAACAGAAAGAAGGAGAGAGACAGGGAGAGGAGAGGGGGTGAGAGGAGAGAGAAGAGAGAGAGAAGGAGAGAGACAGGGAGAGGAGAGGGGTGAGAGGAGAGAAGAGAGATAGGGAGAGGGGATGAGGGGAGAGAGAAGATAAAGAAGGAGAGAGACAGGAAGAGGAGAGAGGGGTGAAAGGAGGCAGAGAGAAGAGAGAAGGCACGAGACAGGGAGAGGAGAGAGGGGATGAGGGGAGAGAAGAAAAGAAGAAAGATGGGAAGAGGAGAGAGGGGTGAAGGGAGGCAGAGGAAAGAGAGAGAGAAGAGAGACAGGGAGGGGAAAGAGAGAGAGGAGAGAGAAAGAAAGAGGTGAGTGTAAGTGAAGGGAAAGTGAGGGGGATAGAGAGGGGAGAGGGAATAGGAGGGATGAGGGAGAGAGGGAGTAGGAGAGTGAGGTAGAGACAGTGAACAGAGGGAAAGAGACAGGGAGGGGAGAAAGAAAAAAGGGGATGCAAGGTCAAAGCAAGATAAAAGACAGGGAGAGAGACAGGGAGAGGAGAGAGGGGGTGAGGGTAAAGAGAGAGAGAAAGAGAGAGGAGCGAGAGAAGTAAGTGGAGGTGAAGGGAAATGAGGGAGCTAGAGAGAGAAGGATGGGGGGGCAGAGACAGTGCAAGAGAGGAAGGGAGAGAGAGGGGGGGAAATGGACAGACAGATGGGCAAGAGAGAGAGAGAGAGAGAAGAGAGGGGAGAAGAGGGGAGTAGGAGAGAGGGGCAACAACAGTGAAGAGAGAGAGAGACAGGGAGGGGAGGAAGAAGAAAGGGGTGCAGGAGCAAAGCGAAGTAAAACAGCGAAAGAGAGGAGGAGAGACAGACAGGGATGGGAGGAGAAAGTGAGAGCAGGGAGAGAGAGAAGAGAAGGGAAATGAGAGAGAGAAAGAGAAGGGTGAGGAGAGAGAAGAGCAGAAGGGGGAAGAATGGACAGAGATGGGCAAGAGAGGGGAGCAGAGACAGTGAAGAGAGGGAAGAATGGGAGAGAGAGATGGGCAAGAGAGAGGAGAGGGACTGGAGGGATGAGGAAGGAGAGAGAAGAGAGGGTGAGAGAGTATGGTGAGGGGGAGAGGGAGTAGGAGAGAGGGACAACAACAGTGAAAAGAGGGAGAGACAAAGAGGGGAGAAAGAAGAAAGGAGGTGCTCTTCACTGTTGTTTCGTACACTTCAGTTTTACATGGTTTTAACTATTTATAATAAGTAAACAAGACAAAAGCTTTTTAGGGACCAAACTACTATTAGCCCTTATTAGCCCTCATGACTGTCTACATCTAAAAACTGGCCACACTAAAACTGAAAAATTGATTATTTTACTTCCTGGAAATACATTTCAAGGACATGCAAAACTGGACAGATTGGTGCCACTAATGCACCAATTTTCATTTAATAAAGTGGTAGTAAACATATATACTCATACCTGCTCTTGATTTTAATGTTTTAAATGGACCTGTGCAGTTATTTGGTTTGTTGGTTTTTATATTGTTCTGTGTTAGAACAAAGTGCTAATGAGAAAGTGAGTTTGGTGCTCTCATTAGGCCTCTCCCTGTACAAATAAAGATACATGAAATGGTATGAAAAATAAGGGGTAAAAAGATGATAAGGAGAGCGCGGGGGATAAGAGGAGAAGAAAGAGGGATAAGGGGATAAGGGGTAGAGGAAAAGAAAGAAGAGAGAGAGCGGGAGAAGAGGGACAGTCAATAGATCGAGACTGAGAGAGAGGAAGAGAGAGGTGAAAAAGGATAGATGGATAGAGAGAGAGAGAGAGATGATGGTAGAAGTAGACAAAGAGAGAAAGGAGTGAGAGGAAAAGGGTAAGAATTAATGTGAGCTAGATATCTAGATGTATATAGATAGATAGATAAAAGCGGTAAAGAGACAGGGATATGGGTAAGAGAGAAAGAAGGAGGGAGAGAGAAAGAAAAGAAAAGAAAAGAAAGAGTAGATAGAGAGATATGAAAGAGAGAAAGGGGAGTTGTGTAAATGTGCTGTGTAATCCACTACAGAGGATCTGGGGACACTGAGCTTATGGGATCATATTTGAGTCTGAAACATTCGTCTAATGGAGAGATTTCAGATGTAATTTGTAGAGATTTAGTGTTTGTGTTTGTGCTCAGAGCGAGGGACAAAAACACATCCGTCATCATCTTTGAGGTTTATTACAGAGAGCCATTATGTCTGACAGATAACAATAAATGTACTGCTGCTGCTGCTAGTCTGGTCTTAAAGAGGGGGTATTATGCAAACTTTTTTACCATGTTATAATGCTGCTCCCTCATCAAAAACATGCCTGAAGAGGTTTTAGCTGCCATCCATGCATGTTTGAGTATTTCAGCAATCTCTCCCGAGCACTATTTGAACCCTCCTTACGGTTAGCTGTAAGATTTTGTTCAATGCTCCGCCCACAAGCCTACATCATCCATGCTCCCACACGATATAATACAAAATGTGATACAAAATACAAAGACATGATGCAAAACTATACACAACAAACTGATGCGATGTGCAGTAGTTTTATTAGCAAGATGCACACCGATTGTGTTGCGATAGCGCTCTGAAGGGGGGAGTACTTAGCGTGGAGATTAAAGGGAGGAGAGACTCAGAGCATCAAAAATGAAAGTGTAAAGTGTAATATGTTGTTTTAGGGCAAATATAGCATTTTCAAACCAATGAAAAGTAACATGGTGATCGAAATATGTGTTTGCAGTTAACCCCATAGAAGTGTAATAACCCCTCTTTAAAAAGGACTCGCTTGAACCTCAACCACAGCCTCAATGTTTCAAATTCTCCAGCAAAAGTAGTCCTGACCAAAACTAGCTCAAGATCTGGAGATGGGTCCCGCACTCACTTCTGAGAGATTGCTCCGGCAGTAATGAAGGATGGATCAAGTTCAGATTTCCCCACTGGGACAATAAAGTGTAACTTAACCTTAACAACACCACCAGAATATTTTCATCATGATACTGCCGAAGAAATATTAGCATATACAATTTTGTCAAGATTTGCATGTTCTCCCTGTCTGAGTGGGTGGCTCAAATATCAGTTATATAACACATTTGGATGATTTTTCTTTTCTTTTTTTTATGTAAGTTATTGAGTAAAAGGCTGTTTTTCTTGATTGAGAAATTGCATACTGCCAGCTCAGCCATTGTCATCTTGGCCTACATCAGTGGTATAATACTCCCTACAGCAGGTTTATTTCTGTCCTCTTGTGTCTTTTTAGTATCAATACTTACTCAAATGAATATCTAGTTCCAATACTAGTTTTAATACTGAATAGTATCTAATTTTCGATGCAACCCTTGTAGCCAGGCTCGACTTGAATGGACAGTACTATCACAGTGTGTTGAGTGCCTCTGGGTCCCACCTTGCGGTAAATAAACTTCTCCTGTGTTCCAGAGTCCTGTCTCTTGTTACAACTCTTAGGTTACTTCAGTTTATTGTATAACAGGCCTGGTATCTGTTGATGTGAAGTATTAGAAGTGAAAAAGGAGCTGGAGACAGGAGCTGGAAACAGGAGCTGATTTGGACAGGAGTGGGAGACAGGAGCTGGGGACAGGAGCTGGAGACAGGAGCCGGAGACAAGAGCTGGAGACACAAAGCTGGAGAGAGGAGCTGGTTTGGACAGGACCTGGAGATAGGAGCTGAATACGGGAGCTGGAGACAGGAGCTGTGTTGGACAGAACCTAGAGACAGGAGCTGATTTGGACAGGAGCTGGAGAGGAGCCGATTTGGACAGGACCGAGAGACAGGAACTGATATGGGCAAGACCTGGAAACAAGAGAAGAAGACAGGAGCAGGAGACAAGGGCTGATTTGGACAAGAGCTGGAGAAAGGAGCCGGACACAGGAGCTGATTGGGGCGGGACCTGGAGATAGGAGATGGAGACAGGAGCTGAGGACAAGGGCTGATTTGGACAGGAACTGGAGAGAGGAGCTAATTTGGACAAGAGCCGGAGACAGGAGCTAATTTGGATAGGAGCTGCACACAGGAGCTGAATTGGACAGGAGCTGGAGACAGGAGCTGGAGAGAAGAGACGATTTGGACAAGACCTGGAGACAGGAACTGATCTGGACAGGAGCTGGAGACAGAAACTGATTTGGACCGGAGCTGTAGACAGCAGCCAGAAACAGGAGTAGGAGACACGAGCTGGAGAGAGGAGCTGATTTGGACAGGAGCTGATATGGGCAGGACCTGGAAACAAGAGAAGAAGACAGGAGCTGGAGACAGGGGCTGATTTGGAAAGGAGCTGGAGACATGAGCTGATTTGGACAAGAGCTGGAGAAAGGAACCGGAGACAAGAGCCAGAGACAAGAGCCAGAGACAAGAGCCAGAGACAAGAGCTGGAGACAGGAGCTGGAGACAGGAGCTGATTTGGCCAGGAGCTGGAGGCAGGACCTGGAGACAGGAGCTAATTTGGAGAGTAGCTGGAGACAGGAGCTGATTTGCACAGGAGCTGGAGACAGGACCTGGAGACAGGAGCTAATTTGGAGAGTAGCTGGAGACAGGAGCTAATTTGGACAGGAGCCGGAGACAGAAACTGATTTGGACCAGAGCTGTAGACAGGCGCCAGAAACAGGAGTAGGAGACACGAGCTGGAGAGAGGAGCTGATTTGGACAGGAGCTGATATGGGCAGGACCTGGAAACAAGAGAAGAAGACAGGAGCTGGAGACAGGGGCTGATTTGGAAAGGAGCTAGAGACATGAGCTGATTTGGACAAGAGCTGGAGAAAGGAACCGGAGACAAGAGCCAGAGACAAGAGCCAGAGACAAGAGCTGGAGACAGGAGCTGGAGACAGGAGCTGATTTGGCAAGGACCTGGAGACAGGACCTGGAGACAGGAGCTAATTTGGAGAGGAGCTGGAGACAGGAGCTGATAGGGACAGGACCTGGACAGGACCTGGAGACAGGAGCTAAGACAGGAGTTAATTTGGACAAGAGCCGGAGACAAGAGCTGATTTGGAGAGGAGCTGGAGACAGGAGTTGATTTAGACAACAGCTGGAGAGAGGAGCTGACTTGGACAGGAGCTGGAGACAGGAGCTGGAAACAGGAGCTGGAGACAGTGTAGGCATTCTACTATGACATCTGCCTGTATTTTTCAGAGTGTGACAGACTGGACGTGCCAAAGAGACAACGCTCTGTCAGGTTTAATCTAAAATGAATGATTCATGCAACACAAAATATCCAAAATGTTGTTTATTTGGAAAACAGTTGAAAAGAATGCTCTCTGCTTTTGACTCATCTGGACAATGAGCCACAAGTGAATTATAATCTCTCTTTGAGTAGAGCAGTTACAAAATGGCTAAGGCTGGAGTTATTTAGAAAAAAAAAACATCCTCTGCAAACAACAAAATATCCTTTTTTTAATAGACGTCTTGTAGTGCCTGTGGTTTATATCTCTACAGATGTCTACAGTTCAGTCCCTTGCACCATAGTGGATTGTAAACTCCGCCTTTTGGCCCTGGAGCTCCATGAAGGTTTAGTCCAGGTTTAGTTCAGGTTCAGTCCAGGTTTAGGCCTAGTTTAGTCCTAGTTTAGTCCAGATTTAGTCCAGGCTTAGTCCAGGTTCAGTACAGGTTTAGTCCTTTCCATTGCATCATATTGGATTGTATACTCCGCCCTTTGGCCCTGGAGCTCGATGAACACAGGGATTACAGTTTAATCCCTGGGTAGAACGAGGTGGCAGCTCAGACAATGATCAGAAAACAGGAGAAATCTAATCAGACCTGACATATTATGTAAGTGAATCAGTGAATGTTTGAACTTCGTCCCTCAGGCCAGTGCTGGTTTAGATTAATATTGTGCTTTACAATAAACAAAATGTGAATTGTCTACGATATAGTTCAGAATTAAATACTTTCTGAGTTGTGCAGTCTGGTGGTTTGGCTGGAGTTAAAGGTGAAGCGCTCAAACGAACCAAAACAAATATGACGATACAGATGGATGTACTTCAGCCTGTTTGATCAGAAATATAGACGGTACATTTGTGGAAAAACATGCAGAGGGAAGAAGCATTTGTGGAGGAAAAGATGTCTGTCCTTTTCTCTCAACTGGATTTAACTCAAGTTTGATTTTCCGGCTTGTTCCGCTGTGATGCTTTGACCAATTAGCTTGGAGTATTCTCATGTCAACAGGTCCTGATCACTTTCAGAGAGACTCATCTCAGATCAATAATGGCTAGAACTCAACTCAGAGTGCTGGTTGCACATATCAATCAGGTATTAGGTCAGTTAAAAAGTACTTATCCTGATAATGTAGCACAATAAGGGTCACGTTTAGCCCCCATCCCTGGTGTATAGTCCATGCCCCTGTCCAGCTGCATGCACCCCGCCCAATGTCAGCAGCACTCACACTCCCTCTCCCTCCAACACAAGATAAGGAGACGAAAACAAACTGCTTCACTGTTCCACAAGATAATTTCAGCACATTTTTAATCTCCATCTATCACAAAACTCCCTCAGTGACCTGAAAATCTCATTTGCATAATAAACTTGTGACAAACTCCAAACACAGCTCTGATAAATCGCTGCTCGTTTCATTTGGGCGTCTTTTAAATCTGCAGACCGCACAGCTTCTGTTGGCTAAGGTTAACGCGGTTCACTGAAATCTGTTGTACTTCGAAATGAAACAAAACTCTGGGGAATTGCTTTGCTCTCTCTCAATTTACTCCGAGCCACCGGGGGAGCCGTGCAGCGAGGCGACTGATAACTGCGCCTTTAAGTCAACCGCAAACAGAAGAGACACTCTTCTTGTGTTAATTAACAAAGGGACTCGGGCTTATCAGGTTCACACAAGAGGCACCACTCAACCCCATTTGAACAACAGGCCATGCATTTACTCAAGTCATTTAAAGGACATGTATTGTGTAAATTCAGAGCTTTGACCATATTATAATAATTCCTCTTGTCATTTACCCTGTTATTCTCCTGTATTCAAGACGTCACTGCTCCAATCGAGTCTCGTTTTCACCTCCAACGGTACAGGCCCACTGTGACATACTTACATCATTCTCCAATTTTATTAATCGGTGATATGCGTAGGATTGAGCAGCATCACGTAGTCATTTTGGTACAAATGAAAAAAAATCCTCTGCTGGTTTGTATGATCTGCAGCTGTCTATAGGAGGGGCTGACAGTACCGTAAAAAGGCATGCAGGAATTGGCTCCCACCTTGTTTCTTTTATAAAGCCATTTTACATCAGTACTGGATTTTAAAATGTCCAAAATACAACAAAATGATGCACAGGTGTCATAGATTATAGCTATGGAGCAGAGCACTGGATTTTTATTTATTTGTTTTTATATTTGATTTTTATCCCTATATATATGACCCAGAGTCAGAATTGTGGTGGGTAATGTTTTTTTTTTTTAGTATCAAGATGGCTATGTATACTACATTATGTCAATTCAATAGAAAAGTGTTAAAATGTCTTTACATCCATTCAGGTTTAAGTATCAGATGTGAAAGAAGGTTAAGGTGCACTTTATTGTCCCTAAAGGGAAATGCGTCCTCTGTATTTCACCCATCCTCCAGTGTCTCTGGGTTAAACCTGTCAGGAGGAGTGGGACCCATCTGCAGATCTTGAGATAGTCTTGGTCAGGACTAACTTAGGTGGAGGATTTGATCTATTGTGCATGTTTTGGGATGATAGGGAAAACCGGAGTGCAAAGAGGAAGCCCACCCAGACACAGGAAGAACATGCAAACTCCACCCAGACACAGGAAGAAAGCATGTAAACTCCACCCAGACACAGGGAGAACATGCAAAATCCACATAGACACAATAGAATTTTTTTGGAGAGGTCAGAACATGCAAATTGCACCCAGACATAGAAAGAAACAGGCAAACTCCATTCAGACACAGGGAGAACATGTAAACTTTTTGGACAGGGGGAGAACATGCAAACTGCACCCAGACACTGGAAGAAACACGGAAACTCCACACAGACACAGGCAGAACATGCAAAATCCAAATAGACACAATAGACGGGAGGTCAGAACATGCAAATTGCCACCCAGACATAGAAAGAAAACACGGCAAACTCCACACAGACACAGGGAGAACATGCAAACTCCACACAGACACAGGCAGAACATGCAAAATCCACATAGACACAATAGATTTTTTATTTTGGAGTGGTCAGTATTTACTTTTTACTTTTTGTTACTTTTTTTTTTGCACTACTGGGAAATTTTTGGTTATTATTTGGCAATATGATCAAATTTTAGCTAGAGAAAGTTGAATTAATAACTTCTATGACTCATTACAGATGCAAACTAACAACTAAAGTGTTTCATTCTGCTGTTTATTTATTGCAGCTCAAGATTTTTAAGAATATTGCACTTTTAGAGTAGTTTTTGTGGTTTAAATCAGCTGTTGTTGTATCAGTGACGTAAATTTGTTTCAATATTACTTTTTATCATCTATATTTATGTCAGCGATATATCGAACTTCACAAAGTGTTATGGAGACAGGCCTAAGCGCTGCCCCCCTGTGCTGTCTACTGTATGAGGTTTTACTGCCATGTGCCTCATACAAGTTTCATCTGGTGTGCAAGATCCCGTGTCAGGATGAAATGGGACTATGGGGTTGTGTAGCAGAGGTATCCCCTAACACCTGCGCACAAAAGCACTGTGGACAATGGGTTTGACTGACACACGCAGACCACACACTTGAACTTACACGTCCTACGGGAGTCCGTGTATTATGCAAGTTCGTGGGACCGGAATGTGAGTTGGGTTGAAAATTCAGAAAGTTTGAATTAAAGGGCCTGTGCCTGATTTTTTCCCATGTATTTGAGCAAAATGTATCTTGTCCAAGTAACAGATATAATGTACAAGCAGCTCTTCAGGTCAAAAGAAGTCGGCTGTGTACTGTCTGCATCTAAAGTGTTTTTATTGTCAGATAATTAAGAAGTACTTGTTAGCATGAAAGTTTTCAGCTTTATTGTGATGACATAACTCCACTATGGTCTCTGAAAGTTGAGAAAAGTGCTTAAACTCATAGTGGTAAATAATTAGGATGCTCTGAATTTAAAAGGAAAGAGAGGAATAACATTGAACCACTGCAAACCCTTTGAAAAGAAATGGTTTGTGTTTTTGTTTTTTTTTTTTTTTTTTTTAAATCAGGTACAGTGCCTTTAGTGGTGCAGTGTAACTTTTCTGTGGGGAGATCACTTACTTGTCTCAATCGCCATGGAGATGTTATTGCTTTGCCTGAAATGTATTAATTGTATGCTGTTGAACTTACATTATGCATTCACTGTGCCTGTAACAGATGGTGCCTGTCACAACTTTTTGCCTCCATGTGGATATATAGGTTTAATGGTATACTGTCGAACTTTACAGGCTAAGCAGTAACCAGATGCATTCCCCCCCTGTGATCTGGAGTTTAACCCACAACATCCTGACCGAAAGGAGGGGACAGTATAACCGCTCTGCCACAGTAACCCTGGGAGAACATGCACACTCCACGTAGACAGATCAGGAGTCTAACCCACAACCTCCTGGTGAGAGGAGGGAGACAGGGTAATGGTTGGGTCGATCCATTCATTGTGATTGCGCAGCAGAGGTTAGTTGTTTTTGTCCACTGGGATCAGACATAATGGAAAACACAAACTACTGGGACGACAACAGTCATTAGTATAATCCCAAAGCTCAAATATATAACTGAGCCAGAGGCATTCATGTGAAATTTAAACACATCATTCATTAAGCTGTCATTTATAAAAGCCAAGGTTTTAACAAAATATGACTGAGGCAACTTAAAGGGCCTGTACCCTGTATTTGAGCAAAATGTGTCTCACCCCAGTACACATATATTGTATGATCAGCTCTTGAGGTCAACTGCAAACAGATTCAAATAAAATAGTTGTGTTTTTCTGTTTTTAACACAGTAAATATCAGTGCACATAACAGGCTGGAGTACTTGTTTCACTAAACCAGTTGGGACTCCTACTACTGTATGTTCTGGACTATAAGTCACACTTTTTTTCATAGTTTGACCGGGGGTGCGACTTACACTCAGTGGCAACTTATATGTGAAATTATTAAAATACTTATAGTCCAGAAAATATGGATTATTATAATGTTGTTTCCTCATCACAAACATACCCAGAGTTGTGTTTTGTTTCATTCACACAGTTTTAATACACAAACCCTGCATATTTAGGCTGAGTTCATCTCTCAGACAGAAAACACTCTGTTTCACCTTGTGATGTCACGCGGTAATACAGGAAGTGCTTGTGTTTTAACTCGATACATCTTAATCATTTTTCATTCACACGATAATTTCAGCCTGTAATTCCCACTCTCTTCTTAACTAAAGATAAAATGTAGCTGTTAACTTGAAAACTGCTACTGAAAAAACTGAAATTACAAAAATCTTACCTAGTGTTTTGTTTTTGGGTTTTTTTTTTTTCATTTTAGTGAAGTTTATAATTTTACTTCTTGGTTGAACAAAATTTATCGAGAATTTTCCGTGTTGACATGGGATTGTGTTTTAGAACTCATCACAACTTCCTATACAACCTATATTTTTGTGCTTTTCCTTTTAACATTTTTCCACAAACTGCCACTTAACGGATGTAAAATTATGATAAATATTTAGCACAAGTAATATCCACCAAACCAAGTCAGAATTAAAAACACGAAAACCTGTCATCTGAACTTTAAGTCCATTGTCTTCAACATGCAGTCCCATTATATACACAGTGATCACAAGCCCAGCTCTCGCTATGGAAAATCACTGAGGAGGAAAATGAGGCACTAACAACAGAGATGTAAAAATTCCCCTGTTACCGACACAAGCTCTGAGCCCGAGGTTAAACACAGCTCCATCACAGTTTGTGCAGCCAGAATGACCAGTGAAAGTTGTATTTGTAATATACACTAGACATTTAGATCAGATAATATTTAAGAGGGGGTTTTTATGCTAATTTACTTTTTGAAGTTTTCTAACATGTTATAATGTTGTTCTGTCATTAAAAACATGTAAGAGATTTAGATGTCATCCATGTTTGAGTAATATAGTGATCTCTCTTGGGCCCTATTCAAACCCTCCTTACTGTTAGCTGTATGATCCTATCCAAAGTTCAGGCCACAAACCTATGTCACCCAAGCTCCCACGTGGCCATTTTCATAAATATAAAATCAGGAGACAAAACAATACGCTACAACTTCACAAACCTGATGTGATGTGCAGTAGTTTCATCAGGCTCCACGGGGGAGCAAAGGGAGGGGAGAATCAGAGCTTGAAAAATGAAATTGAAAGGAATTAAACATTTTAAAAGTTGCTTTTGACAAATATAGCATTTTCAAAACAATAGATAGCAGATAAATAGAGGATATAACTATCATGTGAGTTTCGTCCTGGCTGTGACCAGGTCACTTCATTTTACTTGCTGAATTTTTTACTTGTTAAACTTTGAGCTTTACAATGCTGTGCATTATTCATTCACTCCAGTCAGTGCTGGTAAGCCATTATCATTGTATGACCATCATCAACACTCACACATACATCCCATTCATATTAGGCAATGTGGGTTAAGTGTCTTGCCTAAGGACACAACGACTGGCGCCCCACTGTGGCACCTGGTATTCCCAGCAGTCTCCCATGTGAGTAGTGACCAGGCCCAGCCCTGCTTAACTTCAGACAACAGACAACAGACTTTGACAAGGAAGTTTGGCCAAACAGCAACTAGTATGCTAGCAAGAAAGATGCAGACAGCACACAGCAGACTTATCTTGACCTCAAGAGCTTCTTATATAATATACATGTACTAGGGCAAGACACAGTTTTCTGAAATAGAAATGGAGGTTGGTCCTTTTCTATTTCTGGTTTAGTCCCAAATTTGATGCGGTGATTGTTCAAGTGTGAACACAACTTAAGACTTGATTATAGTCCTGGTTTAGTTCTGGCTCAGTCCTAGTTAGGTTTAGTCATTGTTTTATCCTGGTTTAGTCCCAGTTTAGTCTTAGTTTAGACTATGTTTAGTCTTGGTTTAGTTTTGGTTTAGTCCCAGTTTGTTTTAGTCCTGTTATAGACCTGGTTCAGTCCTATTTAAATCCTGTTTTAGTTCTGCTTTAATGCTGGTTTAGGCTTGGTTCAGTCCTGGTTCAGTCCTGCTTTAGTAGTGAGCTGTTGACAGCTGATGCATGTGTCGTTCTGACCTCTAGGACAATTACCTGTTTTCAGCTCATAATGAAAAACTGTCATTTAACCCTTTGCTGCTGAGCTTTGCTGTAGCTGCACATGAATTATTTATGACACATTTCTGACACTGGGGACAGAAACTGGAATGGCATTTTCTATTTCAAATCAACCCCACAAATCCGTTCAAATCAATATCTTACATGCAATTCTCAGACAAAGAGGCATTTTTCAGACTTCTATTATAATTTCGTTCAAGACAATGTACCTCATTTTTACTGTCTTAAAAACATGAACAACAGAAACTGTTTATTTTGCAGAGGTCCAATATGCATTCCTATATGCAAATACTCTTTTTTAGACAAGTACTAATGGTAGTACTTTCTTTTTTATTCCCATGTAGCATTATATGTGTTTAATCCCTCAGTGGTGCAGGTAGGTTCCATAGTGGTCCATGGGCACATAGTGTATGTGGTCTTATACTTGTTCTGATTCAGCTCAAGATCATTCTAAATCCATTCAGGAAACATTCATTTCTGTTCTGTGAATGTGACTTTTTAGTATTGATACTTGCTCAAATGATTATCTAGTTTTGATACTTTGGAACAGGGTGACTAGCAGGTTAGCTATGTCCGTTTATATATACAGTCTATGGTAATCACCCAGTATAACACCCATCATCATTCATATTCATTCATATTCTACTGTCTGAAATCTAATTATGTATATAAAATTAGTCTATTTCTGGTGTTGTGACCAAAGTGGTGAGCTGTGCACAACTGGACATGTCGTTTAGTCTCAGTCAAATAAAAGCTTATTTGTGTATTGATATTTTCTGATGGAACCAGTGAAGAGAATCTCGTGTTAAGGAGCTGTTTATTGATCAGGGACAAGCTATTTGTTTAAGTCACTTTGTTCAGATTAGACCCATTTCCAATTCTTTCCCACTGAATAATTACATAGAACACTGATGCTGCTCGAACTGGTAACTCCCACTGGTGAACTGGGACACGGCCGAGATCCCACTTTATTTAACATGTGACGTATTACAACAATGATGCATCTACAAAAACAGGCCTAAACCAGGTCTAACCCAGGACTAAACCAGGTCTAACCAAGGACTAAACCAGGTCTAACCCAGGACTAAACCAGGTCTAACCAGGACTAAACCAGGTCTAGCCCAGGACTAAACCAGGTCTAACCAAGGACTAAACTGGGTCTAAACCAGGACTAAACCAGGTCTAACTCATTGCTTGGACTATTAATATGGATCATTGCAAGAGCTACACTAAAGTCAGACTAAACCAGGGTAACTAAGGACTAAACCAGTTCCAAACCAAAACTAAACCAGGTCTAAAACAGGACTAAACCATATCTAACTCATTGGACTATACTTTAAAGACTGACCAAAGAGCTGCACTTAACTAAAGACTAAAGACTAAACCAGAACTCAATCAGATCTAAACCAGGCCTAAACCAGGTCCAACCCAGAACTAAACCAGGGCTAATCCAGGAGTAAACCAAGTCTAAGCACCTACAGTTTGTGTATTTATGTTTTACTTGAGATAATGCCTGACTGGACCCTCCTTAGAGACCACACACACCTCCATCTTGGATTCTTCACTCTTCAAAAACATGAAACAAAACAGGTCAGAGACAGCTGTAAATGCACCATATCCCCATGTGTTCAAAGTCCATGTGAAAGAGGGAGTTCTAAAGGGCACCGGTCTCACAATATCACAAAAGAGGGGCAGATTACACAACAAATAAGTAAGACAATAAAGCAAACCTGATTTAGACCTCTTTTCAGTCTTGATTTAGTCCTGGGTTATGCCTGGTTTAGTCTTGGTTAAGTCCTGGTTTAGTCCTAGTTTAGTCTTGTATCAGTCCTGGTTTAGTTGTAGGTTAGTCCCAATTTAAACCTGCTTTGTAGTTTTGGGTTAGCCCGGCTTTAGTTGTGTTTTTTTTCCTTTAGTCCTGGTTTAGTCTTGGCTTAGTCCTAGATTAGTCCTGGTTTTGTCTTGGCTGAGTCATAGATTAGTCCTGGTTTAGTCCTGCTTTAATCCACGCTGTAGTGTTAGTCCTAAAATTATAGAGAGATCCTTAGCCAAAATTATGTAAACAAAAGAGCCATGGTACAACCAATTAAGCTACTGACATTATATCACCCTCTAATGTCAGAATACAGAAACACTAAATTAAAGCTGCACCATGTAACTTTCTGTTAGTATCCATGGAGATGATATTACTTTGCCTGGAATGTTCAACAGTATGGCATTAAACTTATCTGTGTCTGTGAACATTAGCAGGCCACTCCATCAGGCCAAATTACAGGTCAAATCTGTGGAAAGGCGACCCCACTCAAAGTATTTTTAAGCAAAGCAGCAAAAACACCAGTAATTAATTCAACAAACTCAAATTGGATCCTACACCAGAGAAGTCACAAAATACATCTTTACTAGTCTATGTGGTCCTAAACTTGTTCTGATACAGCTCACGACCATCAAATCACTATAAACTGTCTTCTTTAAATTCAACACTACAAATGTTTTGGCTGATTTTGTCCCTGAGGTTTGTTCATCTCTGTATTGACCCTGTTGTTCATGGTCCATATTTAAAAGCACTTCTCACCCACTGACTCCCCCTGGTGTTGAGTTCTGTCCCTGAGGCGGTTGTGAGTCAGTCCGGCTGCACAGCTAAAAACACAGTTTGAATCTGCTCCAGTCATCGGGCTGGAGACAGCAGGATCCACTCTGCACTCCCACTGCTCTCTCCACAATGAGGTACTGCACACAGGCGCGCACATTTCAGGATATCATTTTGATTTCACCTCAGTGGCAAAATGAGCCATGAGTTTGACTTGTTATTATTCTCTATCTTGGAAAGTTTCTATATTTTTGTGAGGGTTTTCAGGGTTCCCACACTTTCCTGGGTGTTTTTAATTATCAGTCTAACTATGATGGCAAATTCAATCTCACTCCAAGGCAAACACACTAATTCACATATATTCATAAACTATATATTTCCTTTGCATTAAGGTATGATTGCTTTGTATTGGGTATGTCCTATGGTCTATCTCCAATTATGTGTAGGTGGCACTAGCAAGCCAAGTTACAGATTGGACCTGTGGAATAGGAGAATACAATATATTTTCTAATGTATTTTTGTGCAATAAAAACACCTATAATTGCATTACGTTAAGATACACTTTATTGCCCCCGTAGAAGCAAGCAGGAGTAGGCAGCATAAAAAAGTTACACAGTGCTCCTTTAAATACTGAACTTCTCGTATTCCAAATACAAAAAACAAAAGCGAAAAGTATGTCCAGATTTTGGCCAAATGTGGCCCTCACAGCCTTTTTTCTCAGCTCTCAGGCTTCCAGGTGAATTGACCCACATTGACTTAAGCCAGGGGTGTCCAAACTATGGCCCAGGTGCCAAATGCGGCCCTCAGACCAATTGTTATTGGCCCTCAGGCTTTCAGTTGAACTGGCCCAACTGATCATAATCAGTACTTTTTACGACAACTTTGAGTATTCCTACGAATATAACCTAAATAACAGCACACTGCATTGTCATAGAGACGTAATATTAATATTTCAAGCCTTATTTAAAGTATGTTAACTGCACTCATCTAATTATCCACTGTATTGACCACTATTCTGTGGCCCTCCGTGTCAAATATTTTTCAAGATATGGCCCTCGGTGAAAAGAGTTTGGGCACTTGCCTTAAGCAGTACTTTTTTACTGGAAGTTTTGGAAAATCTACCATGACGAAGCCTATATCAAATACTGAGTGTGTCCTGTAGAGGATCTAAACATGAACAAAGCACTCCTGGCTCATTCTAGCCTGTTATAAATGCACAGATTTCAGTCATTCACTGTACTTAGCACCAGTCTATGGCCCTCGTGTTTTGATATGCAGCCCTTGATGGAAAAAGTGTGAACAATCCTGCTTTGTATATTTAGACATAGATCAACAAGTTAGAACTGAAGTTAGAAAAACCTATAAGAACAAAAACATATTGATAAAATAAAACATTAAAAGTATTTAATGTTGACTATGCATTCTTCACATTTGAATAATTTCCAGGATGTGTGGGACCCTGTTTATGGAAAGTAACCCATTTATACATCATTTTTAAATGTTTTCTAACCTTTATTTAACAAGGAGAATGCCATTGAGATTAAAACATCTTTTTCAAGGGAGTCCAGGCCAACAGGCAGATAAGTTCAACACATATATGATAATAGCATTAGCTATTGTTTGTAGTCATTGTTTGGCTATTTTAGTGCCAACTATGTAAACCTGCTTGTGTGGGAACCAGAAGACACACTTCTTCAATACTTAACAAAGATGTGAGTCTGGTCACCAGTGAATCTCCCTGTTTTCAGATGTGACACATACACACACACACACACACACACACATACACGCACACACTGGGAGACACTATAAAAGCTGTCAGCATGCACATCTCAGGACTCTCTTCTATCCTTTCCATGGAGTCTGTTGCTTCATTGTTCACTTTACCTGTGTGGAACTCATTAAAGCCCTTCTGGCTTTATGTTTCAGACTCTTGGTCCTCTTTGACGCTTACACCAGAAATGAACATTCTTACAAAAGGGAAGGTACGCACAAGAAATATTGACTCCACAAAATGATTGTTCCATCTGTCAGTTATAGAAAGATAAGTCGATACAGTGATTATTGTGGTGGAGTAGATGGGAGCAATGACGTGTTGAATACAAGAGAATAAAGATTACTCAAACATAAATCACTCTAAATACATCTTCAACAGGATTAAGTAGATTAAGTAGAAAAGTATATTTTGTACAGTAGGTCTTTAAAATAGTTCACACTTTTGGAGTTTGCACATTCCCTCTGTGTCTGTGTTTCTTCCGGTTGCTCCAGTTTTCATAAAACCAGTCACATGTAAAATAAAGTCACCTCTGGAGCTTCCAAATCTCAGTAGGGCTATTGGTGTTTCTTTATGGTGCTGTATCTGATTTTTACTGTGTTAAAGACGTGAAAAACAGAAGTAGTTGATTTTAAACTGTTTGCAGTGGTCCAAAGTTATTCCTCACTTATCTTAAGCATTCTGGGCATTCTAATTATGTACAGCAATGAGTTTATAAGTGCTTTTCACAACTTTCAGAGTAGAGTTTTGCTGTCACAGTAACGCTAAGAACTACTAGCAAACTAACCGCATACTTCCTGATTCTCGGATAATGAAAGGATTTATATTTAGATACAGACAGTGAACAGCAGACATATTTTGACCTCAAAAGCTGCTTATCTGCCCTGGGGCAAGGCACATTTTGCTCAAACTCATGGAATGAAATCCATGAGTTTGAGCATTTAAGTTGTTCAGTAATGGTGCAGCATTTGCTTGACTCTGAATCATGGCTCGAGTAATAGCAGCTAAATTAAACTCACCTCTTGTGATCACTGCTGCCACTTTTCTCTCTTGCTCCCTCTTCTTTCTATTTTTCTTGTTACTCAGTGCTTTAAGAATTACCTCATGGAGATAGTGGCTCTTGAGGTTGTTTAAACACAAGAAAATTATTCAAGCGTTAAAATGACAAAACAGCAAGATGATTAGTTTACTCTATTACACAACAATCCATACACAAGTGCAGTTAGAGCAGCCTTTTCATTTGTTTCGGGTGAGAGCTTTGTCCATATAAAATTATATTTGGCATCGTAAAAACAATTTGTGTTTTTAATTACTATTACTGAGCAATGTTTTATTTAGATTATGCATAATTTCAAAGGGTAAACACACTCCCACTCTTAGTTTGAGCCATTTTAAATTAATCCTTGCCTTGGTCATTTTTCTCTGTGATTAGTGGGTTAAAAATGTATGATTAAAATGAGTTCTGCCAGCCTTTTGAATGGCTCAGTTCAGGTGATGAATTGTAGTTACTAACTTGAGATTTAATTTGATAAAAAAATTACTAAAGCAGTATTACTTCACCTATATGTACTAGCCCTCATTGGTAGCTCTGGCAGCCTTAGTTCAACCCATATATTCAGTGTTTAATTCCCCCTTTGTACATATCCAAAGGTTGGTGGCAGATTGTTGGGTCCAGAGGGATGGTCTACTCTGACTGGTTATTAAAAGGGACAAGGTTATGGTTAAGGTGATGAGGAAATGCTTAAGCTTAGGTTTTGGTGAAGGTTAGGAACAGGGTTAGAAAGTTTACTTCCAGGCACTAACTATGTTAATACCAATGAATCTCAGTCTGGGCATGTGATTCTGTGTAAGCCCGTCCTCTGTCCCATATCTAGACCACCTGAAACTGGAGAAAAGGTAAATGTTGAACATGTTGAACAAGAACTCAGGAAATGTAAAATCATAGAAAATAACTGCAATAACACCGTATCGTTTATATTTTTTATTATTCATAATGCACAGGATTGTAATAGCAAAGGGTTAAAACATATTCCAGTACACCCAAAAAGTCTTAATATTGTTAAATGTTTTATGTAAATCTCACTTTTTATGCGATTCATGTGATAGCACTGAAAAAGTACAGCAGGGACCTAAATGGAAGTGTAGAACAACCAAAAGAGAAGGTGGTCACCCATGTGCTATTCATCAACCATCACTGTAGTTAGGACCAGTTAAAAGTGCAGTATGTAACTTTCTGGAGGTTGCATGTCACCTGCGTGATTCCCTGGAAACAGAAAGTTAAGGCCATACTTCGGAACATTCTCCATGTAAACAATCAGGAGCAGGTTTCTGGGAACTTGGACTTGCAGGCACTCCTCCAAGTCAAATAAGAGTCAGGTTTGTGGAGAATGAAGATGCAAGCCCCCTCACAGTAAGGACACATGTTTGTTTGTTTGTTTCTGTTTTTTTTTTTTTTTGTTTTTTTTTTTTTGTTTTTTGTTGTTGTTTTTTACGATTTCTCACAATAAGTTTGATTGCCATTGTCAGTGGACAAAATTCACGAGCTAGGAAATTACCTACTTATTTTACGGCGGTATGGTGCAAAAAACACAACCAAATTTTTTGAGCTAAAAAGTTACACAAATGGGAATTAAATCTATTCTTTATCAGTTGTCAGAAGATTCAGTGATACTCGCCTTTTATCTGCTGTTTTGACACAAAAGACTTCCTAACTCAGAAGCGCATGTGGTCCAGAGAGGAACTGCACATCACACAGCATTAAGCGTAAAAAAAAAAAAAAAAAAAAAAAAAAAAAGGGGGGAACAATATACAGTGTTATCTTCATTTTAGATGTCAAAAAGTTTGCGGCTCCTAATGTTTTTTGTTTTTCCGTGGAAACCATGGCCAAATGGCTCTGTGGGTGTTAAAGATCGCTGACCCCGTCATAGACAGCCTATGCCCAAATCCCATCGTCTCCGCTCTCGCGATATCTGTACATGTATATAAACTCTGAACTCTCGTCTCTCTTCCTTTCTTTCCCTTTAGCGGTGAAGGTGCAACAGTTTTCGGTCGTCCCGAAACCGGGTTCATCCGACACCCTCACCACAAATCCAGCTGATCTGAGCTCCACAGCGGCACCATGCCTCCCAAATTCGACCCCAACGAGATTAAGATTGGTACGTTTAAATCAATGACAGAAACGTTTTAATAAAAAGTCTCCGCAGCCAAGATGGAGTCGCTTCGTGCAGATCGTTTTCTGGTGTATCGGCCTGGTTGATCTGAACATAATTGAAGGTGGTAATACGAGTTTAGCGATTAGTTAGTCGTTATAGTTGGCGATGGACGTGGTATATTTTTGATCGATTATGGTTAATTGTGTCGTACGAGGGCTGTGAGGTAAACTAGCCGCGACCACGTGTGCTAGCCGCGGGAGATGCTAACCTCCGCTGCTAACCCATTAGCCACTCTCAGAGGCTTAAGGAGTGAGGTTATTGGTCTAATCTAGTTTCCTGCCCAGTCTTTTAAGTACCATCATATGATGCGTATCCAAAATTGATATTTGTAACGTATTCTAGTAGGAGTATTAGTAAGGGTAGTCTTAAAGTGGCAAAACTAAAATATGTAGGCATGTCAATTGCAGTTATTTGTATTTGCATGGACTTCCCAATCCCATCCTTCAAAATGATGGACGAATGAGCCAAAAGTGGTATTTGACTACAGTATTGCTAAAATACTACAAACAACAAGTAAGGTGTATATTGAAATAAAAACTAGAATTATTTCTATACTTTATAACAGTGGTAGTTTTGGCTCTTGAGAAAACTAGTTTCGTCACTGCGATCAGTTTGGCTGTAGAACTGTTTGTACATCCACAAACTGGTTAACGTGAAACGGAGATTGGTCCAATATCTAAACGGTAGCAAATGGACATTTCCACCTGAAAATTGTTTGGGGGAGGCATAGTAAATGTGTGAGTAGAAGAATGCAGATTCCAGAAAACGAAGTCTAGAGAAAGATCAATGAAATGTGTGGTCTTGAAGGACTACATCAGGTTGGCTGAAGAGGAGACTGATCATATGGTGGTAGATGTTTTGTATAGCTTCACCCATACCCACTGGTAGGTACATTATTTAAAATTAGATTTACAAATGTTTGAAAACATTACCTTGAATACAATGCCCTCAAACCACAAGTATGTACAGGGGATGTAGTTACCTTGTCGACATTTCACATTCCTATGTATTTGTCCCCAGTCATTTTACCTTCATCAGCATTTGTACAATGATCATGTGAGTAAGCATTACCTGGCCAGCCAAAACTGACAGACTTGCAAAGGAGCAGTGGTGTAAACTTACTGTAAATTGAGTAAATTTTTTGCCATGTAACTTTTACTTAATGGAGTACAAATCCTGCAGCCAAAATTGTGTAAAGTACACATGAAAAATTCTACTCAAAATAGTCTATCACATTTTTAGCAGCATTATTAGTACAGCCTTTTATAGTATAGGAGTTTAAAACTGAGTTTAAACCAAAATTCACATTTTGAGCCAATCAGCAGGTGATGCAGGGCTTGGTATGTCCAAGCAGAGTGCTGTGTTTTGAGTACTTGTACAGTACTTTGCAATGCCTGTAATATACGCGTGTGTGTATATGTGTTTTGTATGTGGGGGGTGGGGGGGGGGGGGTTTGCAACCATTTACCAATACATGGCTAGAAATTTACTGAAGTATTAAAAAAGGAGGCACTGGCTGCTCAGGCAAAAGTTTGCAATTTTTTTTTTTTTGGGGGGGGGGGGGGGGGGGGGGGTCTATTGCTACATAATGAGTTTGTCTAAAGCCTCTGACAACTTATCTATGAATTTTTAATGAAACCCCTTCACTTGACAAAGACCATACTTTGACCATAATGACTCAGTGCAACCCTGCAGACCAAAACTATAGGCAGCATTGTATTGGTCAATTTGAATGTTTGCAGTAAACAAATTGCAAAGACTGAACATGATCTCTAAAAAAAACAGCCAAAATATTTTCGTCTGTATAAAAGCTAACATGGTTTAGACTTTCTGAAATGGATATGATTCTTGTATTGTTTTAAGTCCCTATTTTGGTCTTGACTGCAAAGTTTTTGATTTGATAGTTTTTCAAAATTGGTTCAGACTTATTCAGTTTAAATTAAGATGTATTCACAGGGTATAGTTTTTGTTGTGTACTGTTTTTAAGACAAAACAGGTCAGAAAAACATGAATAACAAACAAATTGAGGTTGAAGGATATTTAGGGTCATCAAGTCCAAAGTGACCATTAGAATCTGTATGAACAGGGATTATTTTTGATACCTGTCCCTGTAATATCCTATTACTACACCAGTTTCATTTGGTCATTTAACAAAGTTCCGTTTCTTGTTTCAGTGTACATGAGGTGCACAGGAGGAGAAGTCGGAGCCACCTCAGCCCTGGCCCCTAAAATCGGTCCTCTGGGTCTGGTCAGTATCTCTTTAGTTTTAAATGGTCATTTTCCCCAGCCTCCCGCCACTATGCCCGTCTGCAGTGACTGAGTATATTCCAGTGGAGGCTCAGAAAAACCCAGCTTTAGGAAACAGGGCTGTCCAAACCAGTGGACCGCTCTGTGCCGAAAAGACTGAGACAACCAGTAACAACCTGGAATTTAAATTATTTATCTCCGAGCTTCTGAGGTTTATATTTATGGAGTTGGTGCCATCATTTATCTTTTTGCATTTCACTTGATCATAATTGCTTGCTTGCTCTGGAAAATTTAAAAGTGTTGACCCTGCTGGGCCATACTGATTCTATCAGATATGTTGTTTTTTTTCCTCTGTAGTCTCCCAAGAAAGTTGGTGACGACATTGCCAAAGCCACCGGTGACTGGAAAGGCCTGAGAATCACTGTCAAGCTGACCATCCAGAACAGACAGGCAGCTGTAAGTGCAATTAAAACCATTTGGCTTGCAACTGTTTCACTAGAATGGTGACGACCAGGGTATTAAAGTATTTTAAGTGGAAGTGTAATACTCAATTACAAATGGAAGCGTATAGTAATTTTTAACTAGTTTGTACAACAATGTCATGTAGGATGCAATTTCATATTCACTATCTCTAATTAAGACAAATAACCTTTATTTGTCTTGCAATGGGAAAATTTAAGTGTTGCAATGCAAAGTTCAAGAACAAGTTGGGGGGGGGGATGACTATTAAGACATGACTTGGATTAACAATAGTTCACTATGTTTAGTACTAGTATAGCCCTCTGCAGTTTCCTATGAGCAACGCTTTTTTTGAGTAATGTTTGACTCCTTGCTGAGCCTCCCGCCACTATGCCCGTCTGCAGTGACAGAGTATATTCCAGTGGAGGCTCAGAGGAATCCAGCTTTAGGAAACAGGGCTGTTCAAACCAATGGACCGCTCTGTGCCGAAAAGACTGGGACAGGCACAAATAAAACCATGCATCTTGGAGCCTTTTTGTTTTTAACTGGTTTGTACCATGTAAAATGTAACAAAACTTGAGATCATTGAGTTGTATGAGTGTTTTGCAAATTTTATTTTGTTGGCTTGCGTCAATTGTCTTGTTTATTGATATTTGCATAAACCTGTTGTATTTTAATCTGCAGATTGAGGTTGTGCCCTCTGCTTCAGCCTTGATCATCAAGGCCCTGAAGGAGCCTCCCCGTGACAGGAAGAAGGTCAAGAACAGTGAGTGTCAAACATTTAAACCAATTTTGATGTTAATTGACTGAAACTAAATGTAAAGCTTTATTTTTCAGTCAAGCACAGCGGGAGTGTGAGCTTTGACGAGATCGTGAACATCGCTCGCGTCATGAGGCATCGCTCCATCGCTAGAGAGTTGTCCGGTAAATACAACTATGCTAAAAGACAGAATCTGTCTCTTAAAGACCAGGACTCTATAATTAAAAGGGACGAGGAGCCAAAACTAGAGATCCATGAGTTTCTTATTGATTGAAATTTTGTCAGCTTTGGACAAAAGTCTGCATGTTATACGTTACGTTTTTTTTTGTTTTTTTTTTTAACATGGTCAAATATAATTTGGGCATTTAAAAAAATACAAATTATAAAACTACCATTAAACATTTTTCATTACTGGAAAAAAAAATCATCAAAATCTTGATTCTTTAGTTGTACTCAGCCTTCCGCCACTATGCCCGTCTGCAGTGACAGAGTATATTCCAGTGGAGGCTCAGAGGAACCCAGCTTTAGGAAACAGGGCTGTTCATGCCAATGGGCTGCTCTGTGCCGAAAAGACTGGAACAACTTCAGCAGAATTCAGTGATATATGTACACATCTTAACTGTTGTCCCAATGTACCACAACACTACCTAGATATTTTGTAGAGGGAAAAACTTGCTGTACTCCATGGCTTGCATTCTCAAAATGATTCTAGCCCATGTGCTTATGACATCCTAGAACGGTGTTTCAGTGGTCCATGAGCTCCTTCAGGTGGTACTTTGACAGCTCTTCAGTTTGTGGGTTTGACTAAGTTGAAATTAATTTTATCCAATTTTGGCCTCTTTTGGATAATTTGTTCAGAACTACAGAGAAAATTGTGTCCCTTTTTAGACCTGGAATAGTCCTGTGGCTTTCCAAGTACTTCCAGAACTATTAATGGTGGTACTTGGAAAGCCAAATCTTTTCTTTGGTGGTACTTGGTGTGAGACGTTGGAGAGCCACTGCCCTCAATTTTATTATTTTTTTTTACATTACCGTGTCAATCTTGCCTTGTACAGCTGGTACTTTTCTTCGATGTTCACGCTTATGTCTGTATTCTCAGGAACCGTGAAGGAGATCCTCGGCACGGCTCAGTCTGTCGGCTGCACCATTGACGGGCGCCCTCCACATGATGTCATCGATGACATCAACAGCGGCAAAGTGGAGTGTCCCGCTGAGTAAACTGACAATAAATGACTTTGTATAAAATAAACTTGTTTGGTCATTTTTTGCATGTGTACACTGAATGAATATAGACTAGAACAGTTGAATAAAACTAAAGCAGTGGTTTAAGACCTGTGAGAACGCATGATTCAGGAGGAAAGGCTGTCCCATTGACTGAGCTCATGTCTCGGTATAGAAATGTTCCCACTGTTGAATTTCCTTATTTCCTCAACCTTATCTGTGAAGTCCAGGATATCCCAGGCAATCGACCTACAAATTGCACAATATCAGAGGTGTGTACTCAAGTAAAGGTAACATTACTTCAAAATATTATTGAAGTACGAAGTAGTGGTTCAAGAAATTGAGAGTAAAGTATTTGGGAAAACTAGCCAAGTAAGAGTAACATCTGATTTGTAATTTGACAGAAAAAAATGTACAATGTCTGGTATGTTGGAGCATACACAAAAATGACTCCAAACCATATTTGAAGGGGCAAGAAAAACAAATGATCAACAGTAATCACCTTTACCCATGTAAGAGCACTACTTCAAAAAAAAAAGTACTCTGAAAACTACAAATTCTTCATAAAGTTACTCCAGTAAGTGTAACTGAATAAAAGCAAAATATTTTTTTCCAAAACAGACAGACCATGCATGTCATTTATTGGCTAATTCACCTGTTAATCAGTCATTTTAAAACTGAAATTCACCAGTGATCAGACTCACACTGTTGGAGTATTTAAGTGTGTTCTGGATCTCAGGCAAACCCCTCTAGATAAGGCAGTCCCCTGATGTTGCCAATGCTTTTGTTTCCTTAAGTTATAATAATTTTTTGAAACCAGAATTTTCTTTTTTTTAAAGAGGGAGCAAACTGCTGTACATTTAAATACACATCTTAAAGACATTTGAAATACAAAATTGATTTTATTGTTTTACAAATGTATAAATATCAACATGAAGCAGAACTAGTACACTGTTGTCAAATTTTCTGTCCTTTTGAGATCGTAATAGCTGTTTAAACAAAAATTAACTTGAATACCAACGCTAAAATGAGTAAGGAGTGGCCTTTACAAAGAAATGTAAAATTTTTATTTCAGCTTAATTTCATTGTGCTTTTCAGGTTCTTTATAATCAGACCCAGACTTATAGCAATGTCTGATAGTGTAAATACAACAGTTATTACTATCACTTAAGGTAGGCATGTTCAGTTTTCTGTTTAATTTGTATGGACAAGTTTATCAAAATGTGAAGTGCAGGTCCTTGTTGATTTTCGGCTCAGAACCACAGAATGTTTAGGAAGACCTCAGATCATTTCCAGTATAAAAAGTCCATTACACTGCAAAACGTAACATCAAGATTACTTAGAAAAATTACTTCAAACGTTAAAAGGTGCACTGTCACTTTTTTGATGGAGGTCTGCCACCTGCTTGTCTCCATGGAGATGGTATTGCTTTTCCTGGAAATGTCCACAGTATGGCATCAGACTTGCATATATTCATGGAAAAGAACAGGTGACACCACAATGCATAGTCCTGACCAAGCCAAGCTCAAGATCCCAACAGCATTGAAGGATGTGGTAAATGCAGAGGACAAATTTCCCTACTGAAACAATAAAGGCTAACATCAAGCTTAACCAAGCCATGTTACAGATACAGTAATGTCTCAAGGAATCTTCCACCGTATGGCATTAAAACCCAACTTGCATTTATTCATTTACAGGGTTTTTAATGCTCAAAAATGTCTCAAGCATTGGACACAGATCTGACATGTAACTTGGCCCACTGATGTCGCTTTGTCACCATGGAGATATGTCTAATGCCTTAGTGTGAAACGTTCCAGGCAAAGCATCTACATCTCCATGGCGACAGGCAGGTGGCTAACCCCCTACCAGAAGTGTCACAAAGTGCACCTTAAAACAATCTAACAAACTAGTTAAAAGTAGTCAAACTAAGGTTCCAATTGTGAAATGAGTAGTTTTTGAGTGCATGTTTGCAGTAGTTCATTTCAGTTCTCGGCTTCGTCCTCCTCTGCCTCGGGCTCCTCGTCCATCCTCTCCTCTTCCTCCTCCTCCTCTTCTCTGCTCCTATCATTTTCAGAGTCCTGTTTCTTTTCTTTATCCTTTCGTTTCTGCTCCGACACCTCCTTCTTCCCCTTCTGGCCCTTTTTATACACTGTTGGAAAATCAAAATTAGATCTTGATTAAACAAAACCTCATCTTTTTTGTTTTTTTTTTAGTAAATGCTCAAATCACATTTATTTTGCAATGCATTTTAAACAGCTCCTTTTGGAGCCTCCTCGGCAGTGTAATGTTTAAATTATAGACCTTATGTTGTATGTGCAAATCATGTTTGGTAGAATAATCACGTTTTATATTTCTACCACCTTTAAGCAGTAATGGCTGGATACACAGGTCACCCTCAAACCTCAAAGTTGGTAGTTTAATCGCAGCTCCAATCAGTTCATATTGTCCTTGAGCAATTGTCCACCTTGCCAATGAACAAATATGGTCTGTGCTACTGCTGCCCTCAGTCTGTCCCAGGGCGCCTGTGCCTTGAGGGAGATTCAGCGCATGTCTCAGCATCGCTTAACAGATTTTTTTTTAATGCTTTTTTATTTTTATTATTATTTTTTTTTTTTTATAAAAAAAATTATTTGAATTGATTATTTTATTGCCAATAGAATAAGTGTTTTTTTTTTTTAATTTAGAGATACAGTATGCAACTTTTTGGAAGTGGCACGTCACCAAAATTAAAAAATAAAACTTTTATTTTCGCTAAAAAAGTTCCACACTGTGGCTTTCAGTGGAATATGACTAGGTATATTGACAAACCTTTTTCCTAGACTAGTCAAAATACATCATATAAAATACTAGTAGAATATGAGTAGAAACGAGTAGAATACTAGTTTAAGGTCATGCGTCATCTGGGGGGGAAAAAAATGTCCTGTTGTTATGTTACATGTATTTGCACGAATTATACCAATATGGTCTTGCGCTATAGCCACACTCATTGTTTAACATCTAAATGTAACAATAAATCCTGTGCTCAGTGTGCATCATAAATTCTGCTCAATAATTTTACAATTGTTCATACACCTTGATCCATGTGTTATTTTCAAACAAACCTTCTAGAGCTTCTTTGAGAGGCTCCAGAAACCGTTCAAACTCCATCTCCTCCATTGCAGCCATCACATCCCCCGCGTTCAGGGTTTTCCTCTTGGCTTTCATCGCAAAGTTATTGGCGCTACACAAAACAAAACAAAGACATCAGACAGTGAAGATATGCTCAAGTCCAGAACACTGTTAGATCTATTCTCCATGTATTTACCAGGATGTGGCGTAGAGCACAAAGACACTGGCCGCCTGAGAAATGGCTCGTCTGGCTTCTTTGGACACATTCACTCCATCAGGGAGCTGGAAATAAATAAGTTTTAAACACTGTAAATCCAAATAGGGTGCATTTCAGTTGTTTAGCAGGGGCCTATAGCACCATCACCGTTTTTGAAAGAAAAAAACAATCACAAACTCCACAAACTTGCCATATTAATCTTAGGCCTATTTTAAACTGACACATCACATCTTCGAAGTAGAATAATGGTACCACTTTTTTAATACTTTCAGTTGAGTTTATTTATGCCGACAGACAATTCTGCCGACATTGAATTCTGTGCCACTGTATATTTAATGTTTATAAGTTGAAATAATACAACTATATTGAAGATGCACCTTGTAACTTTTCTTGTGTGTCCACCACCTGCTAGTTTCCAGGAGATATTACTTTGCCTATGCTTTACAGTATAGCATTAAACTTCAATTAACAATCGATTAACATGGAGATAACAAGTCGAAGGTGCAACCAAACCGAGTTATAGATCAGATCTATGGAGAGGAGAGCCCACTCACAGTAATGATGCAGGTTTCCAATGTACTTTTAGGCAACATAAACACCTGCAACTGATATAATGCAAGATGTACACATTTAATGGCACATCGTGCAATAATCCGTGAAAAGCAACATCACCACGGAAACAAGCAAGTGGCAAACACTCCACCAGAAAAGTTACATAGTCCAACTTTAACCAATGATATGGTCTAAACCATTACAATGCAATTATGATGAGGAATACATTGGTTTGTGAATAATAATATCAACGTCACCACTCATAATTACACGCGCAAAATGGTGGATACATTCTTCATTTGACAGTTTATGTTGATATTCACCGCTTCTTTAATAATCCGGGTGATGACCGCGTTGGGTAGGTTTAAATCTTCTGGTCTCTCCGCCATCCTCACACCGGTAAATCCTTAGGTTAAGGCCGGAGACCGAGACACCAGGTGCGGGTAGACACTCTGCAGACAGCCGCTAGCAGATAACTACGGATCCAAGACGGGACACAGCGCTGTTAGCCTCTTTAGCTAACGCAACAGGCTGCAACAAACCGCCTTCAATGTGGCGTTTTCAAGTAAAATAAAACATAAATAGTCAGAAATTGTGCTCGTATTCCTCGGTTACATCTGCGTGGTCTATTATAAGGTTGCAAAGCAGTTTTGACTTGTTCAGGAAAAGATCAGATGCACTTTTGTTTTGAGAGATTTCCCGCGAAGCTTCCAACCACGAGCTCTCAACTTTCAACTTCCGCCGCGAATGTAAAAAATGTGACGCACTTCCGGCAAACAACTTTCGTTATTATTTATTTATTTATTATTGTTTTTACGTCATTATTCAATATGTTATACTGATTAAATGCTCTGTTTATAAGTACCAAGGTATGTTAAAATATTTCATCTAAAATCACTGAATTATAAATAAAACTAATAAAATGTCTGCTGGAGGCACTCAGGGCCCTTTTCCATTTAGACTTAATTTTATTTCAGCTAGGAAAAAATATACTATTCTTTAGTATTTCATTAAAAACTGATGATGTATACATTCAGTTTACATCTTGTTTGGGGTTTATTTATATCTTGTTTTGGGGTTTATTTAATTCAGTTTTAGGTCTAACACTGGTCACCTTAATAACCCACGTTGCACTGCTGTTCTGATGCTGCTCTTGTATATATTTTCTACCTCCTAAGAGTTTTATTTTATTTTTAAGCATATATTTTTTTTAACTTTGTGCATCCCCTTATTTGTATTTGTACTGGTATTTATTCAGTGTGTTTTTATGTGCACTTTATCACCGAAGTAAGTTCCTAGTCTGTGAGCTGTGCTCACTGACAATGGCAATAAAACTTCTTCTGATTCTGATTTTCTATTTATTTACATTATGAATTAATTTCAGATATTTTCTGCTAGTAAACCAAGTTGTTAACATTTGAAATTTGCATATTCCTAGTGTGCAACTGTGTGACTAGATATGATCAGAGGACCTGTTGGTGCAGAATGGCAGCTGCATCTCTGTCATTCAGCACCATTCAGGGCACTTCTGGCTAACTTAGTTCACCACAAAAGAGAATAACTTAGAACCAGTGAAATGCTCCACAGCAAGTGATGCCACCAGGACAAGTTACAAGGTACGATCTGTGGAGAGACCACCCCACGCACAGTAAGAATGCATCTTTTACAGCAGTAACAACACCTGTACTTGAATAAATACAAGGTAGTTTAATGCCACTGCACAACATTCCAGGTAAAACAATAACAATATCTCCATGGAGACGACGAGCAGACAGTGTTGGATCCCAAACCAGAAAAGGTGCACAGTGCACCTTTAAGCTAAGACAATAAAGTACATATGCATTAACAGTGACCCAGCAAAAGTAATGAGCCATAAGATCCCCTTTCACCAGTTCCCCAAAGTGTTAAAATCCAGTGGTGGATGGTAACAAAGTACAAGTAGTAAAGTACTTATGTACAAGTTTCAGGTACCTGTAATCTGCCATTTACAGTGTATACTTTTTACTTTTACCTCACTACATTGGAGAGCAGGTATCTGTACTTTCTATTCCACTACAACCTTGAACTGGACTGAAAAGTAAAAAAGTACTTTTTTGTATTATTTGAGAGGTTTATATTATTTATTTATTTATTTGACTGGGACAATGCATGTGAATGACCAGACATGATTCAACCTGAATGTAAACATATCTGATTTTAGTCAAAGGCTAATCTGTTGTTCTAAGAGCTGGGGTCACAAAAAGGTCAAACAAAAATTGCACACTATACTCATTGCACAGTTCCCATAGTTGCACTTCGGAATTGCACATTGCATTCATTGCACATTATACTTATTGCACAGTTCCCATTATTGCACCATAAAAAATATTGCACATTCCATTCATTACACAGTCCCCATTATTTCAGTCAGTTTGGCCACCCTTTCAAGACAATTACATTTTATCAGAATCAGAATCAGAATCAGAAGAAGTTTTATTGTCATTGTCCGTGAGCAGAGCTCACAGACTACGAACTTACTTCGGTGATAAAGTGCGACATACAACAACACACACACAAAAAAAAAACACTAAATAAATACAAATAAGGGCATGCAGGAGGTAGAAATATATACAATAGTAGAAATATATACAATAGTGGCATCAAAACAACAACAACAGTGCAACATGGGTCATTAAAGTGACCAGTGTTATGAAGTGTCCAGTTTAGTGCAGGTTTAATATATACCCACCCCCTTCATATTTTGTCCATACGTGCAAATATGTGTCTATGGAAAAGTTAAAAATCACATTGCCACTATAGATGAATACATGTTTGGTTTGACCATAACCAGTTTTTCATTTGAGCTGTTGAACTGTATGTGGGACATTCTCTCAGGGCGACCGGGAGACTATTCCACAGGTGCCCACCTTGGACAGATAATACATTCTGACCAAAGGTGGTCCGTCTGTGGGGGATCAGCAGGTCACCTCTGGTGGCTCGCATGATCCTTGCTAAATCGGTGGTGGTGCGAGGGAGTGTAGGACTTTATTAATTAGACAAGCTCTTTTAAGGTTGACCATGTTGTTAAAGTCCAATAGTCTGAGCTTTTTCAGAACGTGACAGTGATGGTGGGAAATAGGTGTATTTTTAGGCCTCTTTTCTAGAGGTTTTCAATGGTTTTAAGTGTTGTGGGGCAGGCAAGAGACCAAGTAGTTAAACAATAGTCTATGGGAGATGATCATGGAGTAGAAGTAGGTTTTAGCAGCACTCATGTTTAAGTTATTTCAGATGTGACAAAAATTCTGATTATTGAATTTAATTACTTGGGACACTTTTTTACGTGACTTTTAAAGGACAATGTTGGGTCTAGCATAACAACATAACATCCAAGGTATTTAAATTCTGGGTTATTTTCACTATGTTCATGGTAACATCCTGACTAAAGTTTTCGACTTCAAGCTTCAGCTTTGAGTTGACAAAATAAATGCACAAAATTCACATTGCTAATGTTGACCAAAATATGTATCATTTGAATCAATATCACCACATTTACCTCTTTAACGACTGATAACACTTTATCAAAATCTCTGTGAAATACTTTTACTCTTAAAGTAGAGTATATTTAAAGTACATTTTTTAAATGGACACCTAATTACTTTTACTTAAGTAGATGTTTTCATGTGATTCTTTTACTTTTACTTGAGTAACTTTTTGCCCCTGTATCTGTACTTTTTTTTAAGGAACAAAATTAAGTACTTGATCCACCATTGTTTAAAGCTCATATGACAGGTTTTCATGTTTTTCTAATTATTACATGGTTTGGTGAGATAGTACCTGCGGTAAATATTTCTCATACTTTTACATCAGTTAAGTGGCAGTTTGTGGTTGAAAAGAAAAGTACAAAAATACAGGAAGTAGTGATGAGTTTTAAAACAGACTTCTAGTAATGAAACAAGGAATGCATTTTTCTGACAGATTAAACAGTGATTTAACAAAGCAGAGGTGTCTAATCATAACTATTGTGCTATTTACACAGGTTTTGGCCCTTGTTATCATGGAATTACCTCCGTGTATGTCATATCTGCTGCCCATGTCCAATCAGGGAGTAAAAATATATTTTAAAAAAAAAACAAACTAGGCATAATATTTTGAAAAATCCTGACTATAACAATGTTAACGCCGTTTTAGTAAAATGAGCGCTCTAACCTGTCATAGGCATTTTTAACTACTTTAACTGTCATGATACAAAAATGTCACACTCATTTTCAGTACTAAGAAACAGACTCAATGCAGATTCAGATACTCCAATGATAATAAAAACATTATTTATTTAGACAATAGGGTGTAATTTTCTACATTTAATCATAGTACTTTCCTTTATATTACCAGTCTTTCTGTGTAATAAGTCGTCCATGTAGGTTCCACAGTGGTCCATGGGTGTATACTAGTCTGTGTGTCTTATACTTGTTCTGATACAGCTCAAGATCAATTTAAAGACATTCAGGAAAGGTTAATTTCTGTCCTGTGACTATGGCTTTTTTAGCATCAGTACCAGCACAAATGATTATGGAGTTTTGATACTAGTTTTAGTATCGAGTAGTATCTTATTTTCGATTTGATTTTAACAACCCTACTTTTAACCGTGATCCGATAAAACAGAATAACAATAACACATTTATTCGGTCATAGATGCTCCACAGTTGTTTCCATAGCAGCTGCTGTTCATCCCACTCACTTCACTCCAGAGAAAACTCCAAACAGAGGCCAGGTTTACGCCCACCGGGATCAAGTCACCAACTGATTCACTGATCTGCTTTTAGATAGAGTTTCATTTTTATAGGCGTTTGACACTTTGCAGCCAATGTCATCAATATTCCCTGTGGTGTGATGCTAACTGTAAGTACTGCCCTGTCTAAAACTCTGTTAGACTTTAATTTGTGCTTTGTTTCAACACAATCTGACCAGAAAGAACTGACTTAGCTGGAACTACAACAGGAGAGCAGATTTTGTACCGTTAAGTCCCTCTCAAATATCATTACAATCACAACGAAGCTAACATTAACCAACAGTTTTTCAGTCACGCTCACCTTTTGTGAAAATCAGGCACCTAAACAGGACCATGAAAAGGCTCCTGAAAATGCGGTGTTTAAATTAATTTACTTTTTTTCTTGAGTTTCCAGACAATCTAAAAATGTATTAGACTGCTTTTCCTAATGTGTGCATTGTGTCACCATGGTAACTGCTAAATATTCCACCACAGACAAATATGCAGAATACTCCAGCATGATGTAACTTCAAAGTATCAGTTGACAGAGACAGGAGGCCCAAAACAGCTCCTCTGGTTGATTAATGGTCCCAGACCAGCCAAGAGACAAACTCAGCCCCAGCAGTGTGTCCTAGATCTTCCCCTGGTTTTCAGACCTCAGCTGACTCCTGTCGATGTGTAGGAGCAGCAGCTCTCCTCTGAGCTCCTCCTTTTTCTAAGGGAGCCAACACCCCTGCAGAGGAAATCATTTTGGATGTTTAATTAATGAGGAGCTCTCATTTAGAGCAATCATCCAGTAAATATATGGTTTACACCATGTAACTGGAATAGCCAGACAAATAACATTTCCATGGAAACCAGCTGGAGGAGGCCCTCCTCCAGGCTCACTCACAATAAGGATGCCTGTTTTTCAGTGCAATAAAAAATAAACAAAAACAAAACAATAAATGTTGATGTTGCAACACAAAGTACAAGTGCATCACAGAGAAATCAAATATACAGGCAAAATAAAATCAAGATAAATAAAATTTGATTTTAAATCTCACCAAAAACATAATTTCTCTACTGCCGATCTGATGATGCTTTGAGGAAATTAGATCCTTTCAGCAATGAGGCTGAGGTGGGGTGCACCCATGGATCTTGTTATGCTTCCATGGGTGCACCCTGGACCACTTTGTACAGACAACACAGGCTCCTGCCAAAAAACAAAAAGATATTCAACCTACTACTACAAATGCACAATTATTATGTAAATTTCCACCGACTCAAAAAAACCCCAAACAAAACCCAACAAAACACTACAACAACACACCCACCAATGAATGACATAAATCGTGACTAGTGAAATAACTCCTATCACGCCCTTTAATTCATAATTTAACCAACTTTTCTGTGCCAACCTATGGGATTTCCTGGCGTTGCCTTCTACTATTACCAATGTAATACATGCCAAGGAATAATCTAATAAGGGCTTCAATGTCTACCCTCATTAAGGAATAAAGAGGGGCGGGTGCATATAAACAATAGCAGTAAATGTGGATAAATGCATGAGTTTAAGGTGCTTTTTATATTTTCCTTGTCCTCGGGAGCCACTCTTCGGCCGTGAAATGTTTTAGGAAGAAGAGGAGGTTTGTTTATGCGGCGCTACTTTCGTCTCCATCCGAGGAGCCGTGGCGCACAGCAAACGCAGCGATTTAACATTTTATTCGCTACCATTACGTCATTATTATTGTACCATATTGATTTAAAGTCTTTAATTATCCTGGACAGAGTGTTTATCCACACTTTTACCCCGATGAGCGAGATTTTTCCGTCTGTTTTGGATCTATTTTCTTGGGGATGGCCGAGCTGCGCCTTTCTCTCTCTCGCTCCCGTGCTAGGCCGCCATCTTGAATTTTAATGTTAATTTCCGAAAAAAAAATGGGTTTCCTCTGATATTTTTGTTATAGCTAGCGTGCCAATCCTGGAATATTTTTAAGATCCACTGCGTTGCTCTGCGTTTATCTTTACAAAAACACTTTGTAAGTATCAAATGTGGCGGTGCGGTTTGGTTTGTCGACCTGAAGCACTGCGTGGAAATGATCTCAGCTTAGAGATGGTTGCTATTGTAAATAACGCAGCGTGTGTTGACTTATCCGGGCTTTTATTCCTCTGTTAAGTGCTTCTAGTGCGGTTCTGTGAGTTTGGGGCGCCAGAGGAACTTTTGATGCGCTCATAAACAGATTTGCTGAAGGCTTCACATCCCGAGCTAACGCACAGGACACTGTTAGCTTTAGCTTAGCTTAGCATGAGGATCAGGGCTCTGCAGGTACGTAGATGGTCTCATATTTGTGTCAAGTCTGAAGGAGATGGTTTGCTGTGGGCGAGTGTAAATCATCATTTTGTGTCTATTAACCGTAATTTAAAACCTCAAAATCGCTCGGATCGTTAAATGTTTGGAATCGGCACTGCTGTGAGTCGAGCTAAGTTAGCCTCACTGAAGTTCAGTTTGATGCTATCAAGAGATAAAAAGCACAAAGTAAGTACAAGTGTGAAGGCTTTCTTAGCTAATGGTGAAAGGAAACATGGTGACATATGTTATAATACGGCTGCATCTTTTGTTCTGGACATCATTGGTGTTAATTGTTGCAGTATTGATATCCGCAGCACGTCGCTTTAAATATGGAGTTTGGACACACAAATGCCACACCTCGAGCAAATTAGGATACTTCTGTGCTGCCCTATGCCCCATTTCCGTTTATGTGTAGTTGAAGTCAGTGCACGGCCTGGAGAGGAGGTTTGATTCTGTATTTCAGCCCTTCAGAGCCGGAGCCGGTGTCGGATGCATGCTAATCCAGGACACACTGGGCTCTGTGGTCCGCCCGCAGCTGAGGGACTGAACGTGGAGACGGGCCAGAAAGACACAAACAGAGCCCAACCTAAACCACACCGATCCACGCCGTGCCGTCTGCAGTGTCCGGTGGATTCTGGCTATACTGTCTTCTTATTTATTGAAACATCCTGAAGACGTGTTAATGCATCCACCGCTCTGATTTGGAACCATCTTGCAAGGCGCTATACAGATGCTGCTACTGTCCTTGTAAAGTATAGCAAAGTAAAGCAAGATGTAAGCATTGAAATATATGATCATATCAGAGGAATATTGAGAATAATTCACAACTTGGACGCTGCCGCTGTTGTGCCTGACAGCATTAAACTGCATCATTTTGGGTTACCGCTTAGTGGCGCTGTCTCTCCACCTTTGGGCCTTGTTTACTCCTCTGGCTCAGTGTAATTACAATATTCATCAGCCCCTTTCACAGCGGCTCCAGTGTGTTTGATGGAAGAACCGACCGTGTATTAGACTCTCATCAGGATGTGTTAAACATAGACATTCATGTAGACTACCGTTTACTGCAGGGAAATTGGCAGTTAAGGTGGTAATGCAAATGCACTTCCGTAATGTTACTTCTTAATGCTGCTTGTGGAATGGTGAACTTACTGGATGCTGTTGTTGATGAGTCCACCTTAACTTCACATAGCAACAGCCATGCTTCTTTAGCGCTGAACAATTTTGGAAAAATATGTAATTGCAGTTTTTCTGACACGCTTTGTGATTATATTTACAAGTTTAATAATAGGATTCTACTCAAAATTCACATTTTAAATTCATCTAGAAGAGACTGAAATATGAACTGACAAACTAATACAAGAATCCCATTTCAGAATATTTGTACAGATCTAAACTACAGGGTTAGCTGTTTTTTATGCGAAATAATACAGGAGATTTTGTTGTTTGTGGAGGAATTTATAGTTCAAAAATTGCAACCTTTGCGATTTGATAATTGCATCCATTCAAATTGTGATTTTTATTGTTGCGATTAATCTTGCAGCCCAATGCTCTGTGTGATTAAAACCTGCTGATTACATGCTGTTTGATCTTATTGACGTCCCGTTGGGGGGGTTTGGCATGTCCATCTATGGCAGAATCTTTAGTTGTTACCGTGGTAACCCAATGTACACATTAGCAATAACTAGCAGAAAAGTTTTAAGATTGCCAGAAAACTCAAGAAAAATACAAAATTTATTTAAACAACACATTTTCATGATTTAGATTTTTCACAAAAAAGGAGTGGCTGACTGAAAAACTTGTAGCTAATGCTAGCTAGCTAAGGAGTTGTTTAAAAGCACGAATCAGCTCACCTGTTGTAGCTCCAACTAAGTCAGTTCTTTCTGGTCAGATTGCATAAAAATAATTCTCAGATTAAAGTCTGAGAGCTTCATACAGAGCAGTGCCTCCAGTTAGCATCACACTCCCAGGGAATGTTGATGACATCAGCTGCAAAGTATCAGTAATCTCCTTGTCCTTTGAATCAGTTCATGTTCATGGAGATGTATGCTTCTGTGTGCAGGTTTCTCACACTGACCCCAGTCTTCCCCACCTGAGTGCGTTTCCTCACCTCAGAGACTAAATGCACCTGGACCCGGGGGCTTGTGGGCATGAAGTGGCTGGGCGAATCCAAGAACATGGTCTTAAATGGCAGACGACACGGGGCCAAATTGACCAGCGAGACGCCCGCGAGCCGCTCCCAGACACAGAAGAGCTCCCCGCGCCACAGCAAGGCCCTACAGAGGAGCCGCAGATGTAGCCGAAGTAAGTACAGGATAGGGTTGAACAATTTTGCAAAAATACTGAAATACGATTTTTCCAACAAGCGTTGCAATTAGGATTGTCAAAAGTAACAAAAATCAGATACTAAAACTAGTAGCAGAATTAGATACTCATTTGGGCAGGTATCGACACTGAAAAAGTCACATTCACAGGACAGAAATTAGCTTTTCCCGAATGGCTTTAGAATGATCTTGAGGTGCATCAGAACAAGTATAAGACCGCATAGACTAGTATACACCCATGGACCACTACCTGGACCACTGAGGGATTACACATATATAAGACCACATGGGAATATAAAAGAAAGTACTACATTTAATGTTAAAAATGAAATTCTATTGTTTAAATAAAGAGGTTTTTTTTATTAACATTGTGGTATCAGAATTTATATTGAGTATTGAGTCTATTCCTTAGTATCAAAATCAAATTTGAAATTGATGTATACTTTTTCTATAAATGTGTCTCTAACATGACATCTTGTGTTTACCAGGGTTCACTGCGTCCAGCCTGGAGTCGGAGCGGCGGTATGTGCCCTCCTCAGGGATGACCGCCAAAGAGCTGTGCGAGAATGATGATCTCACCACTAGCCTCATCCTGGACCCTTACCTGGGTTTTCAAACTCACAAAATGAACACCAGGTTTGTGCTGTCCCCAAAACGCCCTGGTTCACCTGCTGATGTCATGAAGTGGTACTTTCTTCGTCGTTTTCTGGACTCTTTCTGCTTTCTGACCTGACTCATGATCTTCTATCTCATGATCAAATATGATATGATACCTAATATGTTGCTTCTGTTAATATCCTGATATGGTGAAACTGAGTTAATCCACCTTTTATATATTTATATATATATATATATATATATATATATATATATATATAAATATATATATATATATATATATATATACACATATATATATACATATATATATATATATATATATATATATATATATATATATATATATATATATATATATATATATATATATATAATATATATATATATATATATATATATATATATATATATATATATATATATATATATATATATATATATATATATATATATATATATATATATATACAAATATATATATAACTGGACATATATATTATTGTCCATATATAATATATTTGTGGACAAAGGCCAACTGGACATGTGCCTTGTCCAGTTGGCCTTTGTCTCATTCAGTGCTATGCTGTAGAGCAGGGTGTCAAACTCAAATGGACCGGGGGCCAAATGAAAAAATTTGCTACAAGCCGAGGGCCGGACTTATCGAATGTTCATTGAAAAAATAAAAATGACCGCACATAGTGAACCTAGTTGAACCCTACTGAAAACCTAACTAATATATTACTATGCGATCGGATAAATAAAGCAATATTTTCTTATGGCTCTGTCAGTAATTTTTAATTTTCAACAGGCACAAAAGACAAACTTCCTTTATATAAAAATCCCCATAACATGCACATAAAATGAATGAAGCAGGATTATTCAACGCACCATCAGTATATTTTCTCAGGGAAATTGCAAAAGTAGGCTAAATTTACTTCAAAGAAATAAATAATAAACTATTTTCTATCAGTCACTGAACTGAAATATTTTTATTTATCCAATCCGATCATATAGTAATATATTGGTTTTCAGTAGGTTCAATTAAGTTCACTAGACTATGTGCGGTCATTTAAAATTTTTTCAGTAAATATTTGATCAGTCCGGCCCTCGGCTTGTAGCAAATTTTTTCATTTGGCCCCCCGTCCTTTTGAGTTTGACACCCCTGCTGTAGAGCATTTTAGGCAAAATAATAACACAACAGAACAGAAGGATGTTTTGAACCCCCCACTAAAAAGTTTACATAGTGGACCTTTTAAGTAATAAGTTCTCCAGAAAAGTTCCCCACGTTTAGACTACTATGAACTGTATGTTACTGGATGACAGTCACATGGCCTTGTATTTCTAATCAGTTATGAAGTATATATCATTAGCGATAAACAGCTGATTTCTTTAGTATGTTGGTTATATCACTGATCTTGTTTATTTCTTTCCTCAGGTTTCGGCCAGTTAAAGGGAGACAAGAGGAGCTGAAGGAGATCATTGAGCGCTTCAAAAAACATGACAACTTAGAGAAAGCGTTTAGGGCACTTACGTCTGGAGACTGGGCCCGAAACCTGTTCCTTCATAAAACCAAGGCTCAAGAAAAACTCTTCAAACAACATGTAAGAAATAAGAAATGCTATCATTAAGCCTACCTGGTGCTGTGGTTTTTCATACAGGGTGTAAATATTTTCTGATTCTGTTATAATGTTTCCTCATCACAAACAGAGCTGGAGTTGTTTTTTGTTTCATTCACATATGTTTATCATGGAAACTGCATATTTTGGCTGAGTTCTTCTCTCAAACAGAAAACACTCCACCTTGTGATGTCATGTAATACAGGAAGTGCTCCAGTGTGTTTTTAAACTACATACACCTCCACTAGAATCATTTGGATAATTTCTGTCTTTTAATTAACCATCTCTACTGAACAAAGGTAGCTGTTAACTTGGAAACTACCACTTCATGACATCACAAGGTGGAACAGAGCATTTTGACCTTTGGAGATGTAGACATATTAATAATAAAGGGTTACTCAAACATGTGTGAATGAAACAAAACACTACTCTGTGTTTTTGAGGAGGTAACGTAACTATTATGAACTATTAAAGTTCACAATAGTCAATATTGCTTTCTCTCAGGAGTTGCTTTCTTCCCCCAGCTGATGTCATGAGGTGTTGCCCTCTTTCTCTGTGTTCATACACCTTTTACTTGTTCGGCTTCACTGTGTGCAGAAATTAGGGCTGCATTACTTTTACGCGATTAGATTGAAAGTTCTTTCTCAGTACCAGAATAATGCATAATCTTCAAAGAAATGTATCTTTATATTTTTAGTTATTATTGTTGACGTGACTTGAAAGTAATCACCTTTTTCAGAGTTCCTTATAATTACTGGATTTTTGAAAGTTCCATGTGTTTTTTCGGCCCTGAATTAATGTGGTTCTTCAACTAAACATCTAATTTTTTCATCACAGGTTTTCGTCTACTTGCGAATGTTTGCCCAGGACAGCGGCTTTGAAATCCTCCCCTGCAACAGATACTCGTCAGAGCAAAATGGAGCCAAAATTGTGGCAACTAAAGAATGGTAAGGGACCACAAGGATATATTATTAATGGCAGGTCTGGAAAAGTTTGGACACTCTGGAAATGTACTTACTTGATAATGATCTGATTCAGAATATGACTTAAAAGGACATTTCTCAATTTAAAGTATGTATATTTGTATTTATTTGACAAAATGCCCATAGAATTCAAAGTTTATTAGTTTGTTTAGGAGTCCATATTGTAGTATTTTCAATCTGCATCTAGCCTAGTGGCCAATTTTTTCACCTCACACTAGAAGGTCCTTGGTTTGATTCCCAGATTTTGTTAGTTCTTTTTATGTGTCTGGGTGAGTTTCCTTTGGGTGTTATTGTTTTTCTCATCAACCTATAACATGCAGAATTGACTAATCTGCCAGCAAAATCCTTTTTGAAGGATTAGACTCGATATTCAATACCAATTCCAGTACCACGAAGACAATTAAAAACACTGTTTATCTGTTACATATATATGTATGTATCTGTTTACAACAAAATGTGATTTTCAACATTAAATGGTAGTACTTTTTTTTTATATTCCTATGTGTCCTTATATCTGTGTAATCCCTCAGTGGTCCAGGTAATTTCCATAGTGGTCCATATTTTTTTTAGTAGCTTGTTCAAATTAGTTTCTCATTTCAATACTACTTTTAGTATCTGATTTTTAGTACTTTTGACAACACAATTTGAAAAGGTATCAGTAAACTAGTCTAAAGTGATCTGTCCTTATTTTTCAGGAAGAGAAATGATAAGATGGAGTACTTGGTGGGGTGCATTGCGGAGCTGTCTGAGAGTGAGGAGAACCAACTGCTGCGACACGGGGAGAATGACTTCAGTGTGATGTACTCCACCAGAAAGAACTGTGCTCAGCTGTGGCTTGGGCCTGCAGCCTTCATCAACCATGGTACGTGTGTGCAATATTAACCCCAAAGAAAAAATAGAGATCATTTTCTATATCACTACATTTCTTGGTTGATTGTTAATGAATAATACTAATGAATAATCCTAATAATAATCATAATCATAATACTAATAACCCTAATAATAATAATAATAATAATAATAATAATAATAATAATAATAATAATAATAATAATAATAATAACCATAATAACCATAATAACCATAATAATTGTAATTATAATTATCATAATTATGATAATGATGATAATTATCATTATGGGCCAGACTGATGGAAGCGAGGTTGCCAATCCGCACCATTGGCCCGTCCAACCACCATCAAGACTCACGCACACACCAGATTCATATTAGGCAATGCAGGTGAAGTGTCACCCATAAGGGTATTGCCAATAAACTACTAGTCTAACTTTCATTTGTGTACATCTTAAATTAAAATATAGTTTTAATCACATGTTTCCATTTTATTTTAACTTCACACATGTTTTATTAAAGCTAAACTGTTCATGAAAGATGCTTTTAATGTTGTCCCTCTTTATGTATTTTTCAGACTGTCGGCCAAATTGCAAGGTACATTCAAAGCAACATAATCATAACTCTGAATATGACTGATATTTCCAGCTTCTTATTTCCACTTTTTCTGTGCAGTTTGTGTCGACAGGTCGTGACACAGCCTGTGTGAAGGTGCTGAGGGACATCGAGCCCGGGGAAGAGATCTCCTGTTACTACGGCGACGGCTTCTTTGGCGAGAATAATGAGTTTTGTGAATGCTACACGTGTGAGAGGTGCATATTATTACAAAGAGGGCATTTGAAACACACAGGTCAAGGCTGCAAGATCATGATTTGAAAGGCAAATCACAAAGACCTCAATTATTTGAAGGAGCATTATGCAATTTTCCTTGTAGAGGGGGCCCCCAGCTTATTCCTATGGACAATATTATTGCTTTGCTTAGAATTTTCCACAGCATGGCATTAAACTTCTTAATCTTGTATTGTGTGTTGCATGTGTATTCATTGCTAAAAACATGCATTCTTAGGGTGAACAGGGTGGCATCTCAGATGTTGAGCTGATGGCATCAAGTTTAATGTTATTACTTTCTTTACCTGCAATGTTCCTCAGTATAACATCTCCATGGAGACAAGCAGGTGGCAGGCCCTCTACCAGAAAAGTTGCATAGTGCACCTTTAACACACTCTTCAAACAGCAAAATATCCTGCGTGGACTTCCAAACGCTGTGGTCCAGACCTCTACAAACATGTTCTGAAATGCATGGTATTCTTGTGTTAGTTTACCTGTTCAGCTTTCAGCCTTCTCTCAAATGTGACTGTCCTGGATGTGTTTTAAAATTTGCACATGGTAAACAAATGTATCCACACATGACTGATTTGGATAATTAGACAGAAGTGTTTTACTTTAGTCTATTGTTGGAGTTTTGTTAATTGGTGGAAAATAACATGGACCATACATTTCTGAAGCTAATGGGGATCTTTATAAACTAAACCAAACCATAGAAACTGGGCATAAAAGCTCCTATAACCTCACATTCTCCTGTTTGTCTTCCCTTAGGCGTGGCACAGGGGCGTTTAAGTCGAGGGCAGGACTTCCTGTGGAGGTGCCGGTCATCAACAGTAAATATGGTCTGCGGGAGACGGACAAACGGCTGAACCGACTTAAGAAGCTCGGAGAGAAAGGAGCGGGATCAGACAGTCACTCTGTGGGATCACACACCGACGCAGAGACTCAGGAAAACAACAACACACACACAGGTGAGAGCTGGCAAGACAAGTTTACTTGTGTAGCTCAGTTTGTACACAAAATAATTCTAGAGTGCTTCACAGAATAAGGAAGGCAATAAAATTACAATACAAATAAATCAAAACATAAATAAAAACCTAATCTCATTCCTGTGACTGTTTCATAGAAATCCAGTGCTTCTTTTTAAGGCGGCGCTCTGTTCAAACTAGGCCTGTCACACTAACGCATATTGAAGTAGCGCTGAAGTAAATGTAGACAATAAACGACGCTTTATACCATAGACACAAAACATGCACAAAAAAGTTTCTAAATCTAGAGTATTGTTAAAAAACACAAACTGCAATAAATAAATAGCAGAATGAAACACTTAATTAGTTTGAATAAATACCATTTCATCTATGACTTGCATATAGATAGATATAACCTTTTACAGCTCAGATCTTATTGTACTGCCAAAAAACAACCAAAAATGTCCCATTTGTGTGGAAAGGTCCACATGATAAACATTGACCTCAAAAAAAACTATTGTTCCATCAATCATTTATAGAACAATAAGTCAATATTGTGATTATTTTGAAGGCCTAGTTTAAACAAAGGGACATTCCCCTCCCACTCCTCCTATTGGTCAGATTCTGTGAGTGACAGAGGGATTTAAACAATCACATTGAAGTAATTTTTTGAAGCATCAGATGCCTTTAGTTACTTTAGTCCCTAATGGCAATATAAAGATACTGTCTGTATGAACCAAAAAACAGGCGACATCCTCATTTGGACTCTTTTGGGCATCTTACCCAAACTCTAATCACAAAGTCCATCTGATGTATAAAACGTCTGATCAGGAGGCAGCTGTGGGGTGTTTTTCAAGGGATATATTTAATGCCCCAATATTGAACATTCCAGGTAAAAACAAAATGGATACTGGCAGGCAGCCTCAGAAACATTACTTGGTGCACCCCTTTCTGTATTTAAAAAGTAATTCTTGAGTGATTTGATGAATCAAAATATTACCTTCTCTCATTGCAGCTGCCAGAAAAAGGACATCGTCTTCGTCTGGTCTGAAATACAAAAACAGGACTCAAACCAGATCCCTTTCTACCTCATGTTCCAAACAAGGTCGAGTCACCAATAACAGGGTACCAAAGAAACTGAAATCCTCCCAGCCCCGGCCCTCCCTCAGCAGGGTGACGCTGCGGAGCCGGAGGAGGGACTCGAGAGCGCTCAGGGACGCTAAGACAACCACGCAATGTAAGAACGTTTCTGTCAAAAAGGAAAAGCACGACACACAGGAAATCACGCAGCAAACTCCTGGCCCTCGGGGCTGCCTCACGAGACACGCTGCCAAGGAGAACGGCAGCCTACAAAGCAGTGAGAGTAGCTCCACCTATAGAACTCGCAGATCAACTCGAACTCTTAAAAATCAGGAAGGTAAGGAGGATAGTTTAGATGGTGCTAGCTCCGTTCCCGGTGGAGTGATGATTAAAACCGAACCGGCCGATATGGAGGAGTACTTGCACCACCAGCAGGGGGCGAGTTTGCCTGCAGTTAGCACAGGGTATAGCCGTAATAGGTGTACACGGCAGAAACGCGTGACTTTGCTGAGATCAGAGCGGACGATAAAATGCGAAAATTACGCAGAGACAATAATGCCGCTATCGGGGAGTAACACTAGCTTTTCAGATTGTGATAGTAATAATGTTTTGCTAAGCTACACGGACACGCATCGGGATTATAACGGAATGTCCAAATCACTCCGAAGGGACAAGAGGAAGTCGGGTTCTCCAGATAAAACCAAGAAGAAGCGACGGATCACACGCTACGACGCTCAGCTTATTCTGGAAAACAGCACGGGGCTGCCCAAGCTAACGCTACGCAGGCGGAGGGACAGCAACAGCAGCAAAACAAACGAACCCAAAGACGCTAGCTCCGCCTCCTCCTCCTCTTCCAGTAAAATTAGCATCAAACTGAGCAAGGACCGCGATAACAAGGACAAAGGCAGCTCGTACGTGTCCAGGCTCAATAATGGCTATGTTCCAGTGGTGCACAGTAACTCAACAAAGCTAAAAATACAACTCAAAGGAGCGGACGATACGCGGAGGGCGGCACACACGACCAAACCCGACCAAGTGCCCTTTAACGGGGACATTTCTCAAAGCGTGGAGCCGCGAAACGGAGCACACCGCCCCCCGAAGGTGATGGGGGAACCTTCATCAGATGAAGACAATGCAGATGAGGAGGAGGATTATTTTGACACAGAGTTTGAGGACGACTTCATTCCACTTCCTCCTGCGAAACGGCTCCGTCTGATCGTGGGCAAAGACTCCATGACCATAGATATCTCCTCCACGAGGAGAGAAGAGCAGTCCCTGAGGCTCAATGCATAAGCTCACTGCAAACTGGGAACGCCTACATGAGCGAAAGTGGCTTCAACTCAGAATATTACACTTTATTTGGGTAGTGTTGGCTTGTTAAAGGTACACTGTGTAACTTTTCTGATGAAGAGGCTGCTTACCACCTTGTCCCATGGTGACGTTATTGCTTTACCTAGAATGTTCCACAGTATAGCAGTAAATTTGTGTGTCTACCTTACATTTATTCAATTACAGGTGTTTTTATTCCTCAAAAAGACCTTGATAAACATGCATTCTTACTCTGTGCGGGCTTGCCTTTCCACAGATCTGACCTGCAGCTGGCCTGGTGATGTCACCCACTTGTCTCCATGGAGATGAGTTAAATGTATACTCTGGAACATTCTGGACAAAGTAGTAATCATCTCCCATCTCCATGGAGGCAAGCAATTCAAAAAGAAAAAAAGAAAAGTTACACAGTGCGCCTTTAACATGTGTTTATTTATTTTTATTATGGTCAGATTGATAAACGTTTTACGACAAGCGCCACAAAGAAAGTATTTGGCCACCTCGTACTGACACAGGAGATCTAAACCAAGTCTCTAATGGGACTTAACCAGGTCCAAAGTAGTTCTTGATTTGAGTAGATTTGATTAAGTTTGATTTTTCTTTTTAGCCCAGAGTATGTGAGCCTAAGATATTTCTCACAAGTTTTTGATGCGTTCTTGTGTATTCCACTGACAGATTTTGCTTGAATTTAAACTATTGAAACTACCCTGAAATATCTTAAAACTGTTCACATGGGGCTGATAAGTAAATCAAACCAAAACTAGTCAGAAAGTAAAAAGGAATTACTGAACTGAACACAGAACCATTAAAAGGTGTCATTGAGCAAGAATTAAAAAAAAAAAAAAAAAAAAAAAAGGTCTCCAGCACTTAATCGAGTCATAGAAGCGATCAGAGATTAAGATTTGTCTTTAGTTTCATGGTGTATATTTTTCAGGCTAAAATATCTTTCAGCAAAGTTAGATTTTATTTTGAGTGAATTGGGCTTGTTTAAAATATGCTGGACAGTCATTTTTGGCTTGGTATGAAAAAAAAATTGAACTAGTCTGACTGAAGTACAAAAAGTCACTTCTGTATGTCTAATAACGCTATCAAATAATCTATCAAAATCTAATTTAAACAATTTTGTAATTCTAAATTAAAATCACCAGCAGGTTTGTAATGATATGAAAATTGTATATTGAAATCTGCCCCTAAAGTTTCAAATCATTTAAAATGTGTATTAAGTAAATCTAAACTAGTCAGTGGTATTAAAATCAACCTAATATTTGGAGCTGAAGTCACTTAAACTCGTGGAGATGTTTCTATTTGTGGTGCTTGGTGTTTTTCTGTAAATAAAGATCACTCGCTAATCAACTGTTGTGTTGATGTAAAAGAAGTAATTTAAAAACAAAATGGCTTCCTGGAAAATCATTGTTACTAAAGTGAGAGGTTGACTTGAAAGAATTCTAAACTTTTGTACTTTGTAATTTGAAGGTTGGTTTGGGATATTGCTTTGGCCGTTCACATTTTGAAGATTATTTTCTATAGTATAAAGCTTATACGTTGAAAGCATACCCAAGCACTAAAATATGTATGTTTGTGAATTTAAATTATTAAAGGTGCACTTTTAACTGTTCTAGAAGAGGGTATGTTACCTACTGGTTGCCATGGAGATGATGCACTTTGCCTAGAATGTTCCACAGTATGAAATTAAACTTGTTAATGTTGCATTTAATCAGATACATTGTTTTTATTACTCAAAAAATACCTTTAATATTTGTTTCCATAGAGATAAATATGTGTATCTCCATGGAACATTGTCAAACATTATTGGGAAAGCAATAACCTCTCCATGGAGACGGTGTGACAGAACCTCGACTAGAAAAAGTTCCAAAATGCACCTTTAAAATAAATCTCCATAATGTTTTGGTTTTTTTCCAATTTTTTTTTCCAATTTTTATTCTTTGTTAATAATTTTAATAATAGCCACCAGGAGGAGTTTTTAGGCAGTGCTATGTATTGTAGTATTGTATAGTTAAATAATAGAATAAAAAGTGGGCTGCACAATTAGGAAACACGATTAATCTCGCAGCCCTAGTCACATGATTCACAAATCACTTTTACAGAATATGTCATCGTAAAACTTGACTTGTTTTGGTTATTTTCACATGGCACAAAGTGTTAACTGCTCCTCTGTGCTACTTCTATTATTAGATATAAATCGCCAAAAGGAAATATCCCATAGACCTTCATTGTACAAAAGAACTGGCATTTCCCTATATTTGAAACCATTTGGCAAGGTTATTTTGTCATGTGTACAATCATACAACTTTGAGATGCCCTATAGAGTCAAAGTCAAAGAGGTTGCTTTCTGTCTATGTATTAATTATGCACAATTCACCAAATAACTTGAAATACTCTCGTTAGCATTTTACAACACATTTTAGTCACAAATAGCTTGAATCGAATAAGGAAACAGTTCAACAGTTTGTGGATGTCCTTGCTTTAATTAGTAAAAATCCAATTCATTTTACCATTGACTTAAAAAATATATATACAAGTTAGAAAAAACGGTATGCTTATTGTGATCTTAAAAGGGTTTAAAATCTATTTTTAAATTGTAAAAACCTAAATGCACTTAGAATAAAAATAAAAAAAATATTGTTTTTTGTGTAAACTCTTCTGTAACTTTTCTAATGGAGTGTCTGCATCTTGGTCCCATGGAGATGTTATCACTTTGCCTAGAATGTTCCACAGTATGGCATTAAACTTCTTTATTTCAATGGGGACAAGCCTGGGAAGCTACCAGGCCTAGTTACAGGTCAGATCTGTGGAGAGAAGACCTCACTGACAGTAAGAATGTTATTTTTTTCAAAGTATATTTGAGCAATAACAACACCCTTAATTAAATAAGCGCTTGATAGACAACTTTAAAGCCATATGGGGTGGAACATTTCTGGAAAAGCAATAATGGTGCCATGGAGATGTGCTTGTGGTGTACCCTCCATTAGAAAAACTGCATAGTGTACCTTTAATGTTTGGAATTTTTTGGTGAAAATCAAATAGGAATTCACTATTTTACCATAAATGTCCACAAACTGTTGAATAGTTGTAAGATCAACTCTTCCTTTAAAAAGAATGCACTTGATGTGACCACACAGGACTTGGGTGTTGTAGAAAATGTACAGTTTTGGTGACTGTCTTTGTCTCACGGGCCGCTAATTGTTTTTTGTTTATTTTCTGTCAATTTTTTTTTTTATATCACAAACCATTAAAGGGCCCATATTACACTATTTTCTGATCTATGTTCTAATGTTGTTTCCTCATCACAAACAGACCTGGAGTTGTGTTTTGTTTCATTCACACATGTTTAACACATTTTAAAACACTCTGTTCCACCTTTTGATGTCATATGGTAATATAAGAAGTGCTCCACTGTGTTTTTAAACTCCATACTCTTTCACTAGAATCATTAGAATGGGTTCAGACCTGTAATTGCCCATGTCTACTAAACAAAAGGTAAAGGGCAGCTGTTAACTTATAAACTACCGCTTCAAGAAATCACAAGGTGAAACAGAGCTTTGGAGATGTAAACAGACTAATAATGAAGGATTATATATGCGAGAATGAGACAAAACACAAATTCAGGTATGTTTTTTAGGAGGTAACAACATAACATGGCTTAAAGCTCACAACAGTCTATTTTGCATAATGTAGGGCCTTTAACTAAAGACAAATGGTCCAAAAATGCATTATTCACACATAAAGTTAAATGGAACAAGTTGTTGCTGCCAAGTTATAATTGCTGTGGGACTATTAAAGGTGCACCATGTAAAGTTTTGTCTGGGAGGCAGCTATATGCTTGTCTCCATGGAGATGTTATTGCTTTGCTAATAATGCTCCACTGTATGGCATTAAACTGAGCTATCTTATATTTTTCCAATTACAGGTGTTTTTATTGCTCAAAGATACAGTGGAAAAACATGCACTCTTACTTTGTGCAGGCTCGTCTCTCCACACATCTTACATATAAGTTTAAGTTTAATGCCATACTGTGGAACATTCTAGATAAAGTAATAACATCTCCTTGGAGACTAGCACTTGGTGGACCTTTTACGAGATAATTTAGCACAACATCACCCACTGGGTATACTATTTTTTACCAACAAAATTGATGTTTAATCTTTTTGAGTAGTCCTGGATTATAATAGCAAAGATAATTGGTTAATAATTTATTTCTGGAAATGATCTTTAGGGGAAATCTAGACTGCACTTAATGCTTTTGTGCAGCCAAACATTTTAAAACAGAATTGTTCTAATTGACATAATACTGATTTAGTCTGGAATATATTGGATCATCCCTTAACAGTCCCATATTTGGTGCATAAATTCAGTATAGGGCTAAAATGCTGTATTCTTTTATTATTGTGACATAATCTCAATGCTCCTTATGAATGAGTTTGTATTCTGGTTTCATTTGAACACAACTGTTATTTGGCGGCTTTATTTCAGTAATAACAGTAATAGTTTTGCTTAAAGCAGTAGTGAAGAAGCGTGTATTTCAATTTTTGCATTATGAAATCATGGTGCTTTTCCAGATGAGATTTATCATTAGTTACTTATATGTTCAAAGTAATAAATGGGAAGACTGGAGAGGATAAGTCATTTTTTATGCAAATTTCACTTTAAAAAACATAGGTTAACTGTTTGGTGCTACTTGGAACTTCTGTCACTGCTGTATCACTATTCATGGGTTTCAAATTCACAGTCTCCATGGAGATTTCATTTCTTCATCTGGAATATTTCATAGTATGGCATTAAACTTGCCCATCTCCATGAAGACAGGTGCTGCCCTGAGCCAAATTACACAGTTCACAGTACGAAAGCTTTTTACAAGGTATTTTTTTAAGTAACTGAGTTCATGCAAGTTTAATGCCATACTGTGAAGCATTCTAATCTAGATAAGCAAGAACATCTCCATGTAGACGAGCAGAAATGTTATATAGCGCACCTTTAACAAAAAATAGTGTCACTGTTCCCCCCAGTTATAAGTTTGTAGACCTTAAAGCCAGATTTTTTTTTTTTTTTTTTTTAGCAAACCAATACAAAAGTAGGTATCTGTACTTTCCCCTGTAACTAACTTGTGTCCAGTCTTCCTGTGTATTTACTTTACCTGTTTGGGATCAACTGGTTTGAATCATGTTTCTGTGTTTAACTGTTCATATCACCAGCAGCATTTTGAATTTCGTCTTTTTCGTTTCTATAACCCTGTTCACTGTTTTGAAATGTCTGTGTGTTCTGCCCTATACACCGCTGTCAAGATTTTTCCATCAAAAATATCAAAAAGACAAAAAACAAAATGGTCACTCACTATCCCACTTGTGAATAGCTTGGACCATTTAGCGCAGGGTAGTGCAGAGACGTGTAAAAAGAGAATTTAAATCTGGACCGAGTGGGTTGTCCGATATGTAAATGATGTTGTACTTATTTAACAGTTTTGAATACTTGAAAACTACATAAAGTTTCTTTGTGACTCTTGGTTTCAGAGCGCCTTTTATTCATTGATCCTTTGCTTAATATTAACCCATACATACATTTGAGTGGCTGTTTTTTTTTTAAAGAAAAGATTACTATTTTGTTAATGAACCCATATTATGCTATTTTCTTATTCTGACGATATAATGTTGTTTCCTCACCACAAACATAATCAGAATTGTGTTTTGTTTCATTCACACATGTTTAACACACAAACCCTGCATATTTATGCTGAGTTCTTCCCTCAAACAGAACGAAACACGCTGTCGTGATGTCATGTGGTAATAGGAGAAGTGCTCCACCGTGTTTTTAAAGTCTATACACCCTCACTAGAATCAACAATGCACCATGACATCACAAGATGGAGCAGAGCTTTGACATGTAGACAGACTAATAATAAAGGATTACTCAAACATGTGTGAATGAAACAAAACACAATTCCAGGTATGATTTTGAGTCAATTTTGCGTAATATAGGACGTTTAAAAGTCTGAGTTTTTTAGTACAGTATTAAAATCACAACTATTTATGGGTTGCTGCAGGTGCTTGGGTTTAAGTGGTGAGGATTCAGATCAGATCCTTTTAGGTTTAAACCAACTGGATTTCAGCATTGAAACAGGCAGCCCAAATGAAATGTCCATTGTTTTTGCAATTAAGAAATCAGCATTACAGTTGTTATCAGTAAAAGCTATATTTGATTTTAACATGTTTACATAATATCTGACGACACAGGTCATGTTTATGGAATTAAGTTGTTTTTATTTCACCGAAAAACAGAAAAACATACATCCGGCCTGGAGGAAGGCCTCCTCCTGCTTGTTTCCATGGAAATGTTCTTTTGGCTATAATTTTCCACAGTATGGTCAAAATTGCTCTGTCACCATGGAGAATATTTGGTATGGTGTTAACTTTCTATTTCCATGGAATCAATCAGGTGACCTCCAGAAAGTCACATACTGTACCTTTAAGTTAACACAGAGACTTTAGTTTCCTGTAATGAAATGTGTCTTCTGCATTTTCCCCAGGAATGAGTTGAGGTTTGAACCTGTCTGCAGCAGTGTGCAAGCACAGTGCAGTGCCCAGGGACCCATCTCCAGATCTTGGGCTAGTCTCGGTCAGGACTATTTTAGTTGGAGGATTGGTCTATTCTGCTTTTAGCTTTTGGGTTGACATCGCATTACACCAGCCATGTGCATTTCTTGTGAAGGTAATAACATCATCATTGTCATTTTTTCATCTGTTTAAATTAAGGGGCCTGGATTTGCTATTCTCAGAAATGATCCTTAATCCTATGTTTCAGTGAGATAAAACATCAGATTAGGATTAGGGATAATATTTTCATTCATAATTCTGTCTTGTTTTTGCGATTGCATCTGTTCTGTTTAAAAATATTAGGTCAAACACATTGCATCTGACAAGGTCCAAGCATTTCTTCTGTGAATAGAAAAAGTCATGCATGTTAATAATACACACCCTTGCAATACATAATATTGTTTTATTTCTATTGGTCAAAAATATTCATGCAATTTGGGGAATAACCAAACTGAACTGTCACTGTAGCATTACAAAAGCTGACACTCCTTTAAAAAAAAAAAAAAAAAAAAAAAAAAAAAAAAACAATGTCTGCATTAAACTATCATAAACAGATTAAAATAAAATTGAAGTAAAACAGATTGAAGACAAGACTACATAACATAATTATGGTGAAAAAAGGGAAAACACAGTTAATACATTTTAAATTAAGTATAAGGTACAGTTAACAAATTCACTAGAATAATAAAGTCAAAAGTGTGTAAGTAATAATATACCAATTTATATTTATTTAGTCTGAAGGTTACTGAACCTCCCTGTGCGTCACACGTCACTAACTCACGCCAACGTTGTCCACCAATCAGCGCCGTTCTTTTAAGCCCGCAGCCAATCAGATTTCAGGACGCAATATTTGAACTCCCGGAGCGTCGCGTCCTTAGTTTCATTCTTGTTTACCTGCACAAGTCTTCGCTTTTACTCAAAAATCTGCTCGTCCGCTGCTGTTTTTGGTGGTGATTCATATTTACTTTGCTGTTGGCATTAAAATGGCGTCCCTGGAGGTCAGCGCCCAGGTAAGTGAAGACTTATGTCTTCTCTTTGAATGTTTTACATGCGTGTTTTGTTTTCTACAGTATGGCGTCTGCTCCGTAGGTTAGCATTGCTGCTAGTGCTAGCATAAGACTCCAGTGTCGGTCGTTTTCTGGTTTTGTTAATGTACGGTCCTCTTTAGCAGCTCGGAGCCGGAGAGAACCCCGTGCGGATGGGCAAAGCGGCTGTAGCGGGTCCGAGGAGAGCAGCGCTGGGAGAACTCACAAACTTCAACCCCGCGGCCGTCAACACAAAGGTGAGCCCTGATCAGACCTGGTCTTATCTGAGGACTCTGTGCTTCGGCTGGAGGCTATACCAGCTCTTACTGTAAAGAACTGAGCATTTCTAAATTAATGAACAATGGTAAGGCAAGGGAAGTTTATTTGTATTGCTAAATGTGGATTTAAACATTGTCAAAGTAGAGGCCTGTCTCACATCTTCAGGAAGGCAGTTACAGGTTTTTACTACTACTATCTGGTGCTGTTTCTCTCTCCAGAGAGGAGCAGCTAAATCCAAGCCCCCTGCTGCTCTGAAGACGAGGCAGCCTGAGAAGAAGCCAGAGAAGCAGCCTGAGGTCCAGCCCCCGCAGGTGGAGGTCCCAGCAGTCCCTGAGGCCCCCGAGCACCCGCAGCAGCTGGATGCCTCCATGAAGGAGGAGAGCGAGCTGTGCCAGGCCTTCTCTGAGGTGCTGCTCACTGTGGAGGATGTGGACAAACAGGACTCTGAACTGCTATGTTCACATTACGTCAAAGACATCTACAGATATCTGCACGAGCTGGAGCAGCAGCAGGCCGTGCGGCCACACTACATGCAGGGCTATGAGATCACGGGCCGCATGAGGGCGTTGCTTGTCGACTGGCTGGTCCAGGTTCACTCCAGGTTCCAGCTGCTGCCAGAGACTCTGTACCTGACTGTGGCCGTGCTTGACCGCTTTCTGCAGGTGCGGCTCTGTGCGGGGGTGCTGGGTGTGCTAATGCTAACATGCTAATGCTAACCCTGTGGTCGTCCAGGTGCAGCCGGTGTCACGCAGGAAGCTGCAGTTGGCCGGGGTGACGGCCATGCTGGTGGCCTGCAAGTTTGAAGAGATGTACGCTCCGGAGGTGGGTGACTTTGCCTACATCACAGACAACGCCTTCACCAAAGCCCAGATCCTGGAGATGGAGCAGGTGTTGCTGCGGAGCATCAAGTTCCAACTGGGACGCCCTCTGCCCCTGCACTTCCTGCGCAGGGCATCCAAAGTGGCCAATGTGAGTGAGGCTGTGGGGGGCTGTGGTTGTGGTCTGGTCTAAACTATGTCTGCTCCTGTTTGTCTTCAGTCTGATGTGGAGAGACACACATTGGCCAAATACCTGATGGAGCTGACTCTGCTGGACTACGACATGGTTCACCTTCGTCCGTCTGAGATCGCGGCTGCAGCTCTGTGCCTGTCGCAGCTGCTGCTTGAGGGGCTGCCCTGGGTCTGTACACACATGGGTCTAGGATACAGCCGTTATTGTTTACAACAGTGCTGCCAATTTAAAATCAAATTTTGATTAAGGCCGCATAAAATTTAACCTAAAGGTTTTGCATGATTTACCAGTAAATTTTATTTACGACTTTATTCATGGTCCATTGATCATTAGACTTGCTGTTTTGTCTTTCCCTTTTGAATTTTAGAGTTGAGCTAATGTGGAGTGAAGGCACTAGGCAACTGTTTACTCTGTACAAGTCACAAACAGGGACTTTACTAGATATTTGCAGAGAGGCACACAACCATGGTAATGCCGTTACACCAACGGATCAGTTGCCAATACAAATTAGTGCACAATGTACACAGACATTTAATAGCCACTTAAAAATGACATGATGAAATGCATTGAGCGGCAGGTATTCCAATATTATGGCATTTATCCTAAAGTCTGCTCTTGTCTCCGCAGTCTCCCACTCAGCAGCACTACTCCACTTATGACGAGGCCCACCTGAGGCCCATCATGCAGCGCATCGCCAAAAACGTGGTCCAGATCAATGATGGCAAGACAAAGTTCACCGTGAGTCCAGATTCAGGTCAATGCTTAATATTATGTGACCTCCCGATGACCTTTGCCCTCTGTCCAGGCGGTGAAGACCAAGTACTCGAGCAGTAAACTGATGAAGATCGCCCTGATCCCTCAGCTCAGCTCTCCCATCATCAGGAGCATGGCGGCTGCAGTGGACCAGACTCACTGACAGACTAGAACCAGGGACAATAATGCACTTTATTTTTCACTCTTTCCTGGGGAGACATGATTTTTAAATAAACCTTTTTTTTAATATATATATTTTAGTCTTTTAGCTGAAGTTTAATTTAACTTTATTTTTTTTTTTTTTTTTTTTTTTTTGACACATTTACACACTGTTCTAATCAACTATTTTCCATTTATCCATATACAGCTGTGGTTCCAACCTTTTTGACTATAATATTTTTCTCGCACTACAAGTACTCCCTTTTACAAGGCAACAAAATGAATTTTATCTGTGGAATAATGGTAAAATATGTTGATTGGTGTCCCATATCCTCCAGGATATAAAATCTATTATTATTTATTATTTTGTTTTTTTTGTTGTTGTTTTTTTTTTTGTTTTTTTGTTTTTTTTAGTTAAAAAAAAACAATACTCCAATTATTTGTACTTTGCATCTGATGTCCTCAATATTTCCTGGGAGCCAACTGTAGGCCGTTTCTCCAGTTTGTTTTAAAACAAAGGTCAGATCAAAGTCTATTTAGACTATAAAGAACCGATTTGGCTCGAACTGAGTGCACTGTGTCACCATGGTAACTGCTGAACATTCCCAGGCTGGGAAACACCGATGCAGGATGTGTTGTAGTGTTGTAGCTAGCATGTTCAAAAAGGTTGTGGGCCAAGCTCAAAATAAAAGGTACATAGCTGAAGTTGCATCAATGTGACAACAGTCCACAATCCCTATAGTTTAACCTGAGCTGGAGCTAGGTCAGAATTCTATCGTGGAACTGTCAGGTTGTTGACCTGGTTTATGGTTAATATCTCAAATTACTGGGCCTATCCAAAAAGGCACAAAGTTCTGTCTTCATCAGGTTACGTAAGCAGAGAGTGATGTCATTATTCAAGGCTTAAGATGTGTTTGTCAGTTGAAAGGACCTTGAGACATTAGATGAATATGACATGTTCGTGGAGGCACTCTAACCAACAAGGTTCAGCATTTGTGGATCATATGTTCTTCCAAAAAATGTGAATCCAGTTACAAGAGTGGATTTTTGTCACACTTGCCAGTAAAGTGCTCCATGAAGTTCTCAGAAATGTCAAATCCTCTTCCTTTTTGCAGTCTGATGGAAAAACACTTGCCAGTTTAATTGATTGGCAAATGATTATTTGCTGAACTATATAATTTCCCCTATATTGTACAACTGTCACTTACACTTGTAAATTGTACATTGATCTGAAGTCTTACAAGAACGGTACCTTCGGTTGATTTGTATAGTTTCACGTTTCATTTGTAACTGGCTTTATGTAAACTTTGTGGACATGTCTGTATTTTCAGAATCCATACAATTTAGTTATTTTAACTGGCCGTGCTGGCTTAACTTGACACTTAAGTCGTCGCTCCACTCATTCAGTGTAATGGGTGTCTATGCTAATAAAATAAATCTGAGTTTTTGTTTTTTTTAAACACATTGCTGAATTATTTAAAAAAAAAAAAAAACATTAATGGACTTTGGGCATGCAATTGTTTTTATTCAATTACTTTTATTTAAGCACAAGTCTTATCAGATTACATGAGGCTAATACCTGTCAGTGTATTGGATGGATTGGATTGGATTTACATCGTGGCTCGACAACTGCCCTGGGGTAGGCTGATGGACATGAGGCTGCCAATCTATGCCATCGGCTCCTCCGACCACCACCAGCACACACACACACACGTACCACTTTAATAGGCATTATGGGTGGGAGTGTCTTTCCAGGGCTGTAGTCGTTTTGTTGATTGATTAATTGGTCAATAGAGGTTTATTCGACCGGGTGATCACTCAGCCCCTTCCTCACCATATTACCACATGCCACTACTTCAATTTGCCCCTGGAAGAAATTCTAATATATGTATAAAAAGTGGGATATTAATGTGAAACCTCATTAGGCCTGTGTATTGGTGTTTGCTCTTTGCAGACTTATTAGACCCACCTAATGAATGTGAATGTTATGATGTCATACTCCCAGATGAGGAACAAGAGACAAATTTAACCATTGATTACATTGTTTTTTTGCCATGAAATATCCAAAAGGTAAATGAACAAATGTTTACCCTTATCACTTCTATTTTAACAATATTTATTTTAGCTTTTCCCATCAGTAATAATAATACTGGACTATAGAATGTTTGTGATGTCATCTGAGACCCAGCAATAGTGTTGAGCTGGAGAGGTTTTTGTTCATAGGTAGGATGAGGAAATATTTTGGACATACAGTCTCTACATTGGAAAGCAGGGATAGAGGAGGGGATGAAAAATAAAGATGGATTATGAATGTATTACTATTTTAAATAAAAAATAAAAAATATACATATATATACACACACACACACACACACACACACACACACACACATATATATATATATATATATATATATATATATATATATATATATATATATATATATATATATATATATATATATATATATATATATATATATATATATATATATATATATATATATATAGAAATATATACGAAGGTCCCTGAAGTAGTATTTAGTTGTATTTATTTTATTAGTCCATAATTCAATAAAAAATATTCAATCTACTCCATCATGAAATTCATACTGAAGTGATTCAACTTAAATACGTACACCTATTTGTCAAAGATAAAATGCTAAATATTTCAAATACAGTAGTAGCCCATGCACGGTGAATGGGCTCTGATCCTTTGATCCCCAGGTATGCTGTGTTGCATTTTATATGCTTTTTACTGTTCGTTGGTTGATAATTTTGAATATATTCATCCAAATGGCATGAAATTAATTACTGCTGAGCTGACTAGCCCTGAGCAAACTTTCACATTTTTAATATCATTTTTCCATGGAAAAATGAATTAGAAATTTTGTTCCAGGACTGGGGCTGTACTGTTGAGCTCCACTAGGACATCCAGGACATTTTTTGTTCATTATATTTTGTTTTCTTTTGACTCATTATTTTCAGACATTTCTGATCTAAATTTTAGAACAAAGTACTTTGGTAACATCTATGATTTTTTAACCCTTTAAATGTCATCAATAAAAGGAAAAACAAAACAAAGAACTAAAACATTTTTTTAAAATATTTTTTCAATATGATAAATGCAGACCCGATAATTTTGTGCTGTTTTCTTGCAGCCTGGGACAGGTCCATCATTGACACTGACTTTAGTTTTGGTGCATTGTTGTCTTCTGTGTGAAATACTCATGTCTGTACCAGTATTTGGACAGCCATAAGTTTCTTGTTCACCATCATATTCCACTTTCTTTGGGCTCATTCTTTTCAGGCACTTCTGCTCTAAATGTTCAAGCTGGGGTTTGTGATTTCCCTCCCATGGAAAAGTGAAACATGCATTTTTATATATGAAAGGTTTTGAGCTTCTGACTCAAAAGTGATCATTTTTACTACTCTCCACCAGATGACACGTTTTTGAACATGTCCAGGATTTGGCAACGAAACCAGATTTTCCCCATTGAAATTTATTTAATGGGGACAAGTATGTACATTAGATGTGTAACATACAACATTTATAGTCAAGGCTAATTTGTAACGTCTGTCCCTTCAAGGAATTTTACAAACGACCAACGAAAAAAAAAAAACAAACACACACACACAGGGTTCACTTCATGATTTAACAGTATACAAAGGCAAATGCAGGTCCTCACTGATTATCAGCGATGACATGTCTGACTACTCTTTAAAACACGTTTTAAGTGCATGTTTAAAACCAGTTCAGGCAAGGTCCAGTTTGAGCTCGGGGCTTAAGGAGGTCCAGAGCTTATGGACCTGGACAGAGAACGCAGACTGCCCAAAGGATGTTTTTCTCAGGAGCACTTTCACATTCCCATTGTCGGCTCCTCATGTAATGGACCCTACTACTCCGAGTGGGACTATGGGTTTACTGAGGACACCTGGAGCTCTACTATGCAAACCTTTATACATTAATATTATAATGATATGAGAACATCTCCCCAAGTAGTGCTGCCAACTACTGGTCATGGATGATCATTCCAAATTGGCTTTTTTCTTTCTTTCTTTCTTTCTTCTTATTTTTTTTATTTATTTATTTTTTGTGTGCCAAAAACTATTGATGAACATCTATTAATGAAGATTGTTTTGTGTTTGTGTGTGTGTGTGTGTGTGTGTGTGTGTGTGTGTGTGTGTGTGTGTGTGTGTGTGTGTGTGTGTGTGTGTGTGTGTGTGTGTGTTTGTGTGTGTGTTTGTGTGTGTGTGTCCATGTGTGAGAATCTCTCCCTCCCTCTCCTCCTCTTTCTATATATAAAACACAACACTAAAACAGAGAGGCTTAACATGCACTGAAAGTGACCAAAATCACTGGTGTTTGTTGTCTGTAGTCTGTGTGTGTGCGTGTAAAGAAGGCTATAGAAAAATGAACATTAAATAGCCTTTTGAAGCCTCTTTAAATGGGGTGGCCACAGAGGCTGTAGTTGGTGTGAACCTATTTCTTTGAGGTGCAGAACACTGACTGCTCCTCTGGACTGTGCTGCTCTTCACACACCAGGTCCAGTACAGGGCCATCGCAGACAAACACCGCCACTGAAGCAGAAGATGTGAGGTTCATTTGTGTTGCAAGAGCATTTCTGTCATTTGGACAAGCATTGATTAATCTGTACACAAAGGGATCGTATGCATAGCTAAAGGCAGCAGAAAACACCCTATTTAAACCCAAGGGTTTTTTGTTTGACATGATGCACAAGTAAATTATTTGCTTTATGATCCATTGATCATTAGACTTGCTGTTTTGTCTTTCCCTTTGAATTTTAGAGTTGAGCTAATGTGTTGAGTGAAGGCACTAGGCAACTGTTTACTCTGTGTAGGTAGTAAACAGGGACTTGCCTAGATGTTTGCAGATAAGACACACAGCCATGGTAATGACAGTTACAGGAACTGATCAGTTGCAAATACAAATGTACACAAATGCAGCTCTGTGCCTGTCACATTTTGTGCACTGTGTACACAAAATCTTTAATGGCCACATAATTCAATGACATGATGAAATGCATTGAATTGTTTAGCGGCAGGTATTTCAATAATATGGTATTTGTCCTAAACTCTGCTCTCGTCTCTGCAGTCTCCCACTCAGCAGCACTACTCCACTTACGACATGGCCCATCATGCAGCGCATCAGCAAAAACATGGTCCAGGTCAACGATGGCAAGACAAAGTTCACAATGAGCCCAGATTCAGGTCAATGGTTAATATTCTGTGACATCTTGATGACCTTTGCCCTCTGTCCAGGCGGTGAGGACCTACTATTCGAGCAGTAAACTGATGAAGATCGCCCTGATCCCTCAGCTCAGCTCTCCCATCATCAGGAGCATGGTGGCTGCAGTGGACCAGACTCACTGACAGACTAGAACCAGGGACAAAAATGCACTTTATTTTTTATTTTTATTTCTTTGTTGTGTTTTGGGGTTGTTTTTTTTACATGATTTTAAATAAACCTTTTTATATTTTTTAATCTTTGCTTTAAACTTTATTTAAACTTAAAATGCATTGACATTATGGTAGAATTGTCCATAAATACTACCACACAAGTATAAGGGCAAAACTGACCTCCTTGCTGTATTGGCCTCTATAGATAGGCTGATGTACATATTTGATAGCCTATCGGTCCTAAATCTCTTACAGAAGCAGATATAAAACGTGCCTACTCAGCTCTTGTATCCACTTTAGTAAAACCAGTTTATGGATGACTTGTAATTCAAAATCTTATCTGGGGAAAAATAATATATCAGAGGTTATGACCATCGGTTTCAGTGTCAGCCATGAGGAAAAACACCATTTTGGTTGATCTCTATTGGCCTCTCCAAATGTGTTTTCAACAGGAGACGTTGGCCAATGAGCTTGTGAGTTTTTCTTTGCACAAATCATGCATCACTACATATAAATAATTATATAGTTCTGTTATCAGGCTCAGAAGAAGAAGAGGGGGTATTTCCAGACTGACATTCTGAGAACTCTAATCTTGCTTTGCCAAGCTACTTCAAAGGAACTTTTGTAGAGGACATAATTGTACTTCTTTGAATTGTTATCTTTCTTGTATAAACATTATGGACATGTACATTGTTTTTTGCACATATGCTTTTTTTCTATTCTTGTAATTATGTTTGTTGTTAGCTGTTTATGGAAGATTACAATTTTTGCTTCCAGTTTGACAAAATTTGCGGTACTTATTGCCAAATGCATATTTTGTTTATATCTTGCAGTTTGAATTAAAACTATGGGCAATTTGTGCCATGTATGCACCCCTTTTTAAATGCAATTTGTCAAAATGACAGATGGTTTTTTCAGAATTTGGCCAGCACTTGTCTAATATTCTAGATAAAGTAGTTTTCAGATTGGTCTGGACATGTTCAGAGGAGGAAAAGTGGATGTATATGGGCCAAATGCTGTGGTTAATTAGCAGGAAAAGATCTTCTAGAGCAGGGGTCGGGAACCTTTTTTACTCAAAGAGCCATGAAAGCTAAATATTTGGAAATTTATTTCAGTGAGAGCCATATAATGTATTTTAAGACTAAATTCAACTAAATGTGAGTACAATAAGCCTCTGATTTATTCTTTTTTTGGTCAATAATGTTGTTATAATACTCACCATTAATGCGACTTGGACTTGATGTTTTTAAGCTGTGAGAATGAACGCTCACATGCACAAAGATCCAACCATGGTCAATCAGCAATACTCACACTCACATATTTGTCAGAATATACTGCATTTTTTCCACACAACTACCTCTATTTTACATATCCATCCGTATTTATTAGTGATGGTCAAATGAGACGGAGCTCCGGAGCACGTCTCGTTCTTTCTGCCTCGGAGCTTGTCTCGCAGCAGCCGCTCACGTGACCAAAGTGTCGCAGTGTCGGCCCCTCCCCCTCCTGCTTCGCTCTGCGTGTCAGCGCATAAATAGTTGTTTGTTTGTTTTTTGTTTGTTTTTTTTTTAATGTTAAAAACAGAATATGTACTATTTATGACTTCTAATAAAATAGAAAATAGAGTTTTGGGTTCCCATATCATGGGTTGTGTTCTGGTTTGCAATGGTTAAATTTGTCCACTAGAGGTCATGTTCTCCGAGGCCTCAGACATGTCGAACCATTTGAGACAATATTGAGACTGAGGTGTCAATGCTTCACGAGGCTCCATTCGCCCACCCCTAGTATTTATTCTTTGACGCATTGAATAAGCGACTGGGAAAATCCCCGTGGCTCCTGCCTCTCATTTGTCATTTTCGAGGGACAACAGAGACAGTTTACCGTAATGACGGTAAAATATCTAAAGAACCTCGTGACTCTGCTTTGAGACGCCGTTTGAATTTACATGAAGCACAGTTGGTTGCGGAGTTACGGTAATAAAAAGTCTGCCACCGCGAGTCTATCAGCGACGATAGCATCCGACGCTAAAGGGCTACAACAAGTGAGAGTATTTTATGTTTTGTCTGCGAGCCATATGCAATCATCAAAAGAGCCATACCTGGCTCGCGAGCCATACGTTCCCGACCCCTGTTCTAGAGGAAGAGCAAATACACTTATGGATGCAGTGAAAAAGGAAGTATGCAGGTGTGAGAGGAGAGGGTCAGATGAAGCAGAGGATGCAGAGGAGAGGGTCAGATGCAATTGAGGGTACAGGGGATGCAGAGGAAACGGCGAGATAGAGCAGAGGATACAGACAGGGTCAAATAGGACAGAGGATTCATTTAACTACAGCATCAAGCTCAAGATCATGCGCAAGTGCAACCCAATAAAAAGAGAGTGAGTTCTTTGGCAACCCATTTCTACATCATAGTTATAGTTTGTGTAGTAGATTGGCCGTGCCGCTCCTGTTCTATTCTTGCATTCTCAACACTACTAGATGATAGCTACGTTACTGCAGGGCAACAGTGTGTCAACTTTGGTCTGACAGAAGGCAGCACAGGTGAGCTTGAACAGAGGCCAGGTGAGGGGAGGGATGAGGGGGAACAGGTTGCAAATCTGCCATTTACTGGAAAAGAAAAATAAATAAACTTACAGATGATAGCTTTAAATTGTGATTTATTCTATTAAATGTATACACATACTTTACATAAATATGTCTATTAATATTGAATATTTTTGTTTTTATATTTTGGCATTTCTCATAAGAGTGATGCTTATTTTCTTGTAACATAATATTCAAAGTAAAAGTAAGTAAGACAAAACATGTGCAGATAAAATACATAAAAAATTGTAAAATATTAAAATAAATAATTACAATAAATAATAAAAAAAAATTAAAATTACTATGGGCGTATCTTCACGTAAGGTACAACAATCTCCACCAATCAGATGCGCCCTTCTAATCGCAGCAGCCAATCAGGTTTGTGGACGTAGTATTTAACTCTGAGCGGCGCGTTTTTAGAGTCACTGTTGTTTATCTGCACAAATCTTTATCTTTTACTCAATCTGCTCGTTTTTAAGGCTCTTTACCTGTGATTTCGCTTCCGACGTCGTCGGTAATATGACCTCTCTCGAAATGCGCGCTCTGGTAAGTAAAGTGGTAAGTAAATTGCGTTTTTCCTTCCATATTTGTAGCTAATGTCACTTGTGTGATGCTAGCTGTGAGACTAACAAGTACCGTTTTTCAGATTTTTTCTTTTTTTTTTTTTTTGTTTTTTTTAAATCATAAAGTTATTATATTCTAGGAAGGTCTATAGTTTTGTGTTGTCAGTTCTTAAAGCTTCACAAATGCACATTCAAACGTTATTAGCGCAGCCCCCAAAGCACTAGGTAATGCTAAAATGCCACATTTTAATATTCTTTAAACATGGACATTTGATCTTGGCTCATTTGCTTATTTGTGTGACAGCCCAGAGCCGGGGAGAACCCCGTGCGGATGGGCAAAGCGGCTGTAGCGGGTCCGAGGAGAGCAGCGCTGGGGGAACTCACAAACTTCAACACACTGCAGCCGTCAACATACAGGTGAGCCTCACCTTTGACCCCTGGAATTAGCAGGTGTAAGTTGTCCAGTTGAAGACTAGGCTTTATCAGCTCTCACTGTAATGCATCAGGAATCTGTCAAGCTGGCTAAGGGACAATGGGGATTGTACAACCTCAACCCGTGGAGAAAAAAAATAAAAACTTGACCAGTATCTTGCGCTGCTTCTTCTCCCTAGAGAGGAGTGGCTAAATCCAAGCCCCCTGCTGCTCTGAAGACCAGGCAGCCGAGAAGAAGCCTCCGCAGGTGGAGTTCCCAGCAGTTCCTGAGGCCCCCCAGCGCTCACAGCAACTGGATGCCTCCATGAAGGAGGAGAGCAAGCTGTGCCAGGCCTTATCTGAGGTGCTGCTCTCAGTGGAGGATGTGGACAAACGGGACTCTGATCTGCCTCAGCTCTGCTCCCATTACGTCAAAGACATCTACAGATATCTGCACGAGCTGGAGCAGCAGCAGGCCGTGCGGCCGCACTACATGCAGGGCTATGAGATCACGGGCCGCATGAGGGCGTTGCTCGTCGACTGGCTGGTCCAGGTGCACGCCAGGTTCCACCTGCTGCAGGAGACTCTGTACCTGACTGTGGCCGTGCTTGATCGCTTTCTGGAGGTGTGGCTCTGCCGGGGTACTGTGTGTGCTAATGCTAACATACTAACCCGCTGGTCCTCCAGGTGCAGCCGGTGTCACGCAGGAAGCTGCAGTTGGCCGGGGTGACGGCCATGCTGGTGGCCTGCAAGTTTGAGGAGACATGCGCTCCAGAGGTGAGTGACTTTGCCTACATCACAGACAACACCTTCACCAAAGCCCAGATCCTGGAGATGGAGCAGGTGTTGTTGCGGCGCATCAAGTTCCAACTGGGACGCCCTCTGCCCCTGCACTTCCTGCGCAGGGCATCCAAAGTGGCCAAGGTGAGTGGGGCTGTGGGGGGGCCTGCGTCTGTGATCAGGTCTAAACTATGTCTGTGCTCAGTCTGATGTGGAGAGACACACATGGCCAAATACCTGATGGAGCTGACTCTGCTGGACTACGACATGGTTCACCTTCGTCCGTCTGAGATCGCGGCTGCAGCTCTGTGCCTGTCACAGCTGCTACTCGAGGGGCTGCCTTGGGTCTGTACACATAAGAATCTAGGATGCAGGTGTTATTGTTGCTTACAACAATGCTGCCCATTCGAATCAAATTTTGATAAGGCAGCATAAAATGCCCTATTTAAACCTAAAGGTTTTACATCATGCACCATTAATGATTTGCTTTATGATCCATTGATCATTACCCTTGCTGTTTTCTTTCCCTTTTAAATTTTAGAGTTGAGCTAATGTGGAGTGAAGGCACTAGGCAACTGTTTACTCTGTACAAGTAGCCAACAGAGACTTGCAGAGAGGCACACAACCTTTGTTATGAGTTACACCAACTGATCAGTTGCAAATAGAAATTGGTGCACCATGTACACAAAGTCTTTAAATGACGACTTAAGTCAATGCTTTTTTGTGTGTCGCAGGAGGTATATTAATACTAGGGCATTTGTCCTAAACTCTGCTCTTGTCTCCGCAGTCTCCCACTCAGCAGCACTACTCCACTTATGATGAGGCCCACCTGAGGCCCATCATGCAGCGCATCGCCAAAAACGTGGTCCAGATCAATGATGGCAAGACAAAGTTCACTGTGAGTCCAGATTCAGGTCAAAGGTTAATATTCTGAACTCTTGATGACCTTTGCTCTGTCCAGGCGGTGAAGACAAAGTACTCGAGCAGTAAACTGATGAAGATCGCCCTGATCCCTCAGCTCAGCTCTCCCATCATCAGGAGCATGGCAGCTGCAGTGGACCAGACTCCCTGACAGACTAGAACCAGGGACAATGATGCACTTTATTTTCCACTCTGTCCTAGAGAGACATGCTTTTTAGAGATTACCTTTTTAACTTTTTAAAATGAATGCTGTTACAGCTTGATCGTTCTTATTCAAAGTGGTCAGAAATTAGATTTTTATAATTTATTCCAGAATTTTACTTCAGTTGTGATGTACATGTTATGCATTGGAAGATTTAAAATAAATGTGTACTTAAAATTCATGTTTCAGACTTTACTAATGCTATTTTACAGCAGTTTTGTCTAGGGTGGGTTATTTCAAACAGATCCAGGATCATACTTAAGAAATGTGAACTAACCCAATTCAAATGAACAGAAGACTGAACACATAGAGGTCTAAAAGTACAAGGCTGGCAGGCCTTTTACAGAATAGTTCATTGCAGAGTATCAGACTTGCAATTATGAGAGTAAAGCCCTTTTATGATTGTCACTATCATTTGTATTCTAATGGTTTGGCATTCTTCTGGTATGTGACGTGAACACTTTTAGGAAATGACCAAACCTGCAGTGTTTCCCATATGGTTATAATGGCACATGTCATTTTCATTTAAATGATTTAATCTCATTCATTTGGAGGGCGGGCACTGTAGTCTCCTGTGTTAATGGGAAACCCAGAGCTTGACTTAAGTGCCTTTGGGTGTTGTGAAAAGTGTTGTTTTACTGGCAGTTTATTACATTCATCTTTACTGATTTGGAGTGAATAGAAAATCACACTTTGCTTCTGAATAATCACAATCGTTCAGTATTGATACTGGAAACATGCACTGTAAATGCCAATTTGTAATTGATGAACCAGGTTGTTTAAAAAGTATTACAGCTTTAGATAGCATACAGAGGATCTATAGAGAAGCCCTGATGTCATGAATCGTGATGCTGCAGTGACCAGAGCCCAGACCTGAGCCTAGACCAGAGCTCAGACCAGGGTTTAACAAGGACTTTGTGTGGGCCCAGAATGTCTCATCACTGATACTGGAGCCTGAAGAATCACATCATTTAGTCCGGACCGCTGCTCACTGTGAAAAGACTATTGTACATTCATTTATAAAGCTGATCTCACCATTGCATGCTCTGAGTACTGGGTGACTACTGCTGATGTGAATCAGGAGAGTTTTATTTTACTTATTTAAAGATGCACTGTAACTTTTCTGGTAGAGGCTGGGGCTACGCCTTTTGCTTGTTCATTGTAAATCATAAAATTGGTTTGAACTGCTTAAATTTCTGTTCAGAACTGAAGGCCCCCACCTCTTAAAAATCAAATTTCATTGTAGCAAGCATAGTAAAACAAAAATTCAAATCTGTCAGCTTGACAAAAAGTGGAGTGAAGATGCCGCTTATTCAGTTCTGAAGTTCATGAACTGAAGAAGCAGCTTGGATGAGCAGCCAAACATCTTCACTTTTTGTCAAACTGACACATTTGAACATTTGTTTTACTATGGATCATATCTGGATGACACACAGACATTGTAACAAGCAGCAAATTTGCATTTGCATGTTTTTATTGTTAAAAATGGTAAGTGACATATATATATTTTTTTTTATATATAAATAATTGTAAGTACTGAAGAGTGGGTAGGTGAAAGCAAGAATTTTCAAAGCACTGGAAGCCTGAAATACAAGACAATACAGGATTAATCAAACCTGCACAAAATAATATAATATTAGTGAACACTTCTAAAAAAAATCGATTTTACATAATATGTCCCCTTTAATGAAATAACAAACAGTGCATCACCAATAAAGCCTGTTAAATCTGATACTAGTCGATACTAAAACTAGTATTGAAAGTAGACACTCATTTGAACAAGTATTGATACAACAAATATAAGACAGACAGACTAGTATACACCCAGGGACCACTATGGAACCTACCTGGACACTGAGGGATTACACAGATATAAGGCCGCATGGGGATATAAAAGAAAGTACTGCAATTTAATGCTGGAAATCACATTCTATTGTCTAAATAAAGTGTCGGTATTGGGTATTGAGTATCGAGTCTAGTCTTAGCAATGAAATCGAGTTTTACACATTTTAGTATCGTGACAACACTACTCCCCGGGCTCTAAAGGTTAAACGTATCCGTGCAGTTCCCCGGTTTGACCACACGGGGGCTTTCACACACTCCACGCTTCTCTCTCTCCACTGCAGCTCCTCCACGCACGCACGCGCTCCAGTCTCTTTGTTGTTTGTCCGTGTGTCGATCAGTGCACTCCGTTTGACCACTGCTGCAGACTATTCAAAGCGCAGCCCGAGTCTAGACCCACGAATCTACACCAAGAACCGAATCCCAACCTCAGCTTTTAGACCAGACCAGCTCCTCGTGCGCTAGAAGACCCGGTTTGAAACTTCTACCACGCGCCCAAAACGGTGAGTAGTAATGAGTCTGCACGGCTCTTGTGGCTTGTATCGTTTGGATTGACTTAACTTTGTGCCAGAGAGCGCTTCGGTTGCATCCACAGACTGGACTAGGTCGGATCTACGTGGACCAAATGTAGTGCGCTAGTACTGCTGATGTGGCGCGTACAGAGATAAAAGTATGTCCAAAAAAAAGTTGAGTTTTGAGTTTTGCTGAAAGGATTTTGCAACATGTCGGGACCAAAGTGACAGAGGGTATATACGAGTATACGCTTCCATTAAGGTGCACTATTTTAGGGCGCAAAAATGTTTTAATGTTGCAGTGCGCCCTTTTGCACCCCTGTAGACCCGCGCCTGCAACATGTGTGGACTGAAACGACTTCTGGACTTTGTTATCTGCTTGTTTTGTTTGTTTAAAGCAGAAATTCAATACATTTATATCAAGTTTAGTACAACACTTTGAATCTTGAGGTCTTTTTGTTTAGGGATAGGCCCGTTGGGGTCAGTGAGAAACTCGTACAACTTGTTGACAACAGGTAGCAATTGTCACCCTCCCTGTTTGGAGCTGAAGTGTGTTTACCAGTCGGACCAATGCGAATGCTATGTTTAAGGTTTCTTTTCTAAACCATTGGAATTATATGTAATCCATGATGGGTTGGATGGTGGCAGAGTCGTTAGTCCTCCAGTCTCTCATTTAAATACCACTCACTTTGGAGTAGTATATAGGTGAGGTCAGGTTAGTTTATTTAACATTTCTATTTAAAAAACACATTGGAAAAAAGAACAGCATACAGGAGGAGTATTACAAGCTGCGTGCAGGCTATAGAATACCGTAAATTACTATTGAGGGCACCTGAATATAAGCTGCATCAGCTACATTTGAAAAGAAAATACATTTTGTACATATATAAGCCGCAGGTTTTCATTTAGCAACATTAAATATTTACACAGAAAGATGGTGCATGGAGTTTTTTTTTTTTAAGTTTTAATTTAAGACACTTTTTTAAAACTGTGCCTGAAAATCGTCAGTATGGCACCAACACGTCATCAACAAGGGATGAACATACCTGTATGTTTAGAAAATAAAACGGCACCAACACGGGCCATCAGCTTTTATTTCCTCTGAAAGCTTTTATCATCTTTTTACATTGACTAAATTTCTTCCTGCTGCTGCCTCCAACGTCGCACCATCAGTTAATGCAAAACTTACGTGCAGTGGCTCTATTTCCTTCTTTGAGGCCAGATCCATTGCCTTTAACTTAAAAGCTGTAACTTATGCATTTCTTCATGTGTTTTCCATGATGATGGCGTGTGCATGATACCAAAAAAGACCGTTCGAAATCAAAACGAGTGTATTCTTCAGCGCATAATCTTTCCCCACGTCTGTCTCACTTTTGTATTTGCTGGTAGAGAGTGCCCCCTGGTGGCCGTTATCCTGTACAAGTCAAAGGGTTCAAAACGTGGGGAAAAAAGTAGCGGCTTATAGTTGGAAATTTGCGATACTTTAGGTCAAAAAGCCCTACACAGGTTTACTTTTAAAGGTGTACTTTTTTTAGTCTCGTGAAAATATTATTGTTCTTTGAATTTTACCAAAATTTTCAAATACGAATGTTTTAATGTCAAAAAACACTTGGTTTGATAGTTGGTTTGTCTTCTTGTCTCCATGGTGATGCCTAAGTTATTGCCAGGTTTTAGACCCCTCCATGAAAGAAAACCCAAGCTGATTTTTGGCGATAGGGCTGGACAATATGGCAAAATAGTAATAATTTTTTCCCCCTCATATTTATCAATCTCTATTTTTGATTAGATTTTATTTAGACTTTTCAAAAACAAAATTAAATGGGTCTCGGGATTGTTTATGCTCATAAACTCAACACTGAGTTTTAAACAGTGTTATTTAACACAAAATTAGTCAAATGTATTCCTCCAAAGCCTGAACTCGGCTCCAAACTGCATGGTTTTACTGGCAGAGGATTGGCTGTGGACCTTTCGATTCAAAAACCAAACTATATCACTGATAATTAGACATGCCAGATTCATGATCTCTCTATCAATGACCCAGCCCTAACTGAAGATTAGACCTCTGTTATAACAAGGTCAATGCAAACACATGTTTTTATTTCTAGTTTACAAGTCATATGCACAGTGGCAGAGGTTAGGCTTTTTAAACATTGAGTTGGTGAATCTAATGACTCCTGCGTGAGTGAATGTGTGTGTCACTGTGTGCCTGAGGGTCAGTGACTAAAGCACATCCGGGTGTGTTCTCCTGCCCAAGGCCTATAGTCGCTGCCAATTCCAAACACGCACACAAAACTGGGATTAAAGTGAAAGAAAACACAAAACAAACTCTATTGTCTTGGGCACACGTCACAGTTAAAGATGTTCATTAATCAGTTAATCAGTAATCATGATACATCATTATTGGATAACTAAAAAATCTAAACACAGACACAGAGACATTTTCAATCAATTTAATGCCAAAAAGTAAATATTTTTTTTTAAATTTTATTTAAGTTTTAAAAAATAACTTTAACTTGAAATACTTTTTAATATATTTTTTCAATTATATCTTGGCTTGTTCGGCTTGAAGTATGATATATTGCTACAGAGAAATATTGTGATAAACCATAATATTGAAACTACTTCATGCCATTGTGAAAATAACAATAAAACAGGATAATCCCAATGGAACACTTTTAAATAGCCAGTATCATTAAAAAGAAACAATATTTAGCTACAGAAGTTATGTATTTAATCCTCTACAGCTCAAATCTTAGAATATTACAACTAAATGCCAAAATGTCCCCATTATTTCAAAGAAAATGTACACACGCTAAATATTGATGCCAAAAATATTGTTCAGTATATAAAAGCTGGAACAGTATAAGTGGATATAGTGATTGTGGTGACTGGTCTGTGGCGGTGAGTGGTCTGTGGCGGTGAGTGGTCTGTGGCGGTGTGTGGTCTGTGGCGGTGAGTGGTCTGTGGCGGTGTGTGGTCTGTGGCGGTGTGTGGTCTGTGGCAGTGAGTGGTCTGTGGCGGTGACTGGTCTGTGGCAGTGACAGGTCTGGGACCAGGTAGCAAAAAAGATCATCCGCTACCTGCTTGTCACCATGGAGATGTTATTGCTTTGCCTGGGATGTTCCTAGATGTGTAGAACATAAATTCTTAATGTGAGAAAGCTTGTCTCTCCACAGATCAGACCTATAACTTGACCTTTTGACTAGGAATGCACCAATACTGGGATTGACTATCAGTGCCGATACAAGATTTAGATTTGCTGGACTGGGTATCGGCTCCATGATATCGGTTCAGCCGATATCCTGGTTGGGCCTTCAGTTGGATCCCTTGTGTTATAAGCTAACTGTGTTTAAGGAAATAAGTGCCATTTTCTGTCCCTACACTGGTATCGGGTAATATCGGCTATCAGTGGATATTTAAAGTCAAAGTATCGATATCAGTGTAATTGAAAAAGCTAGATTGGTGCATCTCTACTGTTGGATTTACCTGTTTGTCTCCATGGAGATGGATAAGCTTAATGTCATACTGTGAAACATTCTATGAATAGCAATAACATGGAACCATATTTAAGAAAAGTTGCATAGTGCAACTAATAATAATGCCATTAGTTTTACACTTTTACACTCAAAGGCCTTTATACTTACAGACAAGTGCTCCATACACACATATATTGGTGGTACTGGTGTGAGGGATTGCATCAGATATGACAGACACCCACACAATGGCCCGTGTTTTACCCCAGCAGAGCCCTCCGTGAGTGGGCATCTGAGTGACGACGCAGTGGGCACTTTTCCAGGGACCATCAAGTGGCACGGTCTGCTACCTCAAGGCTGACGCCATGCTACTGTCCACAGTATGTCTGCATACAAGATACTGACCTGATTTTAAGAAACAATGCAGAATAAGCACTGTTGTTGTCGCAATAATATTTCAAACTCGATTTTGATATTAAGGAATAGACCCGATACTCAATACCAATTCTGATACCACAATGATGGTAAAAGAAAACCCTCTTTATTTAGACAATAGAATGTGATTTTCAATATTAAATGGTTGTACTTTCTTTTCTCTTCCCATGTGGCCTTATATCTGTGTAATCCCTCAGTGGTCGAGGTAGGTTCCATAGTGGTCCATGGGTGTATACTAGTCTATGTGTCTTATACTTGTTCAGCTCAAGATCATTCTAAAGATATTCAGGAAAGGTCCATTACTGTCTTGAGTATGTGACTTCTTTAGTAGATACTAAGCAATTTGATTTTCGATACAAATTTGCGCTTTGAGAAGTGGCTGTATAGGTTTAAAGGTCTCCAGTTCTCTTATCAATATAAAGGTCCATTATGTAACTTTTCTTTAGAGTATTGGATACTTCGCTTGCTGGTCTCTATAGAGATTGTTATTGGTTGGCCTAGCATGTTCCACAGTATGGCATCTATCTAGCTCCAAATATACAAGCAGGTGACCAGGCCAAGTTACAAATCAGATCTGTGAAGAAGCAAGCAACTCTGCTCAGGCTAAGAATCCATGTTTGAGGTACTTGAGTAATAAAACACCTGGGATTGCATTTTTTCAGATCCTAGAATGTGATTCTGTCATGGAAGGGCAAAATATTTTTCTTTGCCATAAAATATTCAAAAGATAATAATGATTCAAAAGGTAATGATCATTTCTATTAGTGACTCTCTCTACATTTGAACAGTATGTGTAGTTGCCTCCAATCTGTGTTAGATATGAAATATCTGCCATTAAAATGATGTGGTGCCATCTGAAAGCCAGCAACTCATAGATCAAAGGTCATATATTATACAAACATTTGTGAATGTGTGAAGCCCTTTAAGGTTAAGGTTATAAGGAGAATGATGTACTGTGGAACACAGAAGCAGGTCACAGACTTCCCCATCAGAAAACCATCACCTTTACGCCCCTATTCATGGGTTTCAAAATGATTCCTTCCTTATTAAAATGATTTGCCATGGCAACAGTCCTCCATTGTTAAAGCAATAAGACGATTCAAATCAAAATGATACCTTTTGGGATGGGGAATGGTTCTCACAAAATCTTTCAAATCAGGAAGAAATCATTTGCCAGAAACCCGAACTACTACTTTCCCATTTTCCATGTTTTTGTTTTGTTACGTCCTTGACCCTGGTGAACTGAGACGTAACATATTTATAAAGTGAAAGGGTTAAAGCCGGAGTACCTGTTTTTGAATGGTGTAAGGGGGAAGTGGATATTTGGATTGTTACCTGCAGATTTAGCTCATCTTGGTTATCTCAAACCCTTGGGCACATTGCTAGTATTTACACGAGTTTCACATGGAGAAGTGAAGTATGGTGGTCATCCCAAAGCCTTTTATAGCGACTTCTTAGTTTGTAATTAAGCAAATATTTTAAAATAACTTCTATAAATATATTTTGGGTATTTCCAAACTCATTTATTGTAAAGTGTCAGGAGGAAGTGACAGATCTGAGGTTTTCACTTCACACTGGTTCTAGTTGCGTTCCAAGTCCCAGGTAAGATCTGTGGAAAGGCAAACTTTCTCTGCCCTTTGTGTGGGGAGCAAAGGAAGGAGGGACTCATAGCGTCAAAAACAAATGTGAAACTTATAAAGTATATTAATATGTTGCTTTCAGAGAATAGCATTTTCAAAACAATAAAAGGTAACATGGTGATCTAAATATGTTACGTGTTAACAGTACACCATAGAAGTAAAATAAATCATTTTAAAATCTGTTTTAAAAATGTAATTGGAAAAAAAAGCTCTTGACTTTGCTCCTCAGAATGCACCATTTTACATGTGCTTTTTGCTTTTCTTATTTGATAGATGTTGAGGTAAAAGTAGTTTTTCACTACTATAACCCAACCTCTGACTCAGAAACTATGGTAAGAAGCTTAAAGTTACATTTTCACTTTTCCCTGGAGCAGAATCGGTCTGTGTCATGAAGCGTTTGTGAGTTTTTTCGTAATCTGAGTGTGGAGGGTCATGTGATCATCTCCAGAAAACCAGGTCTACCAGCCTTTGGTGAGGACAGAAGGGTCAGAAAAGTGTTTGTGTTTCACTTGGGGCTTTGTGATGGGTCAGACATATTTTTTTTTTCCTCCATATTGATTATGAAGCATATTGATGCTTCTGAGTTTTGATTCAAAGTGTTTCCATTTAAAATAACTTATATAACCTACAATATAGATACAAACGACAGTAGTAGTGGGGTGACAGTTGCTCAGTTGGTTGGGTGTTTGTCCACTGATCCGAAGGTTGGCAGTTCAAGTCCCGCTCTCTACATAAACATCATTGGTTGAGTGGTTAGATCCACTGGCTTGAAGGTTGGTGGTGCAATTCCAACCCTCACAGATGAATGCTGTCGTTGTGTCCTTGGGCAAGACACTTAACCCACCTCGCCCCGAGTGTCTGCGTACACTTGTGTGTGAATGGGTGACTGGTTCCTTGTTGTAAAGCGCTTTGAGTGCCTTGAAAGGTGGAAAAGCGCTATATAAAGATGTGACCATTTACAAACTAACTGAAGTCTTTCATTCTGCTGATTATTAGTTTCAGTATTTCATAGTTTGGGGGATAATTGTACTTTTGGGTTTTTGTGTCAGTGGCATTTAGCATTATCGTTTATCGTCTGTATTTTCTTCAGTCATAAATTGCACTGGATGGGTTATCGAGGCCTGATGACCTGTTGAATGAAAGGCAGACCTTGCATATTCATGTGAAATGTTGCACACACATGTTGTAAGTAGGTCTTGTAACTTGTTGACAAATTATTAAGCCCATGTTTTCTTTTTTTGAGAGCAGGGCCTGTGTGACACATTGAAGGCCTCTATTATTCTAGTCTGTCTGTTCTGTCTTGTAACACTCTTTCACCTCCTCTTAACTGGCCTTTTCAGCTTTACAACACCATAACCTGCATATGGTTTCAGCAAGTTAAACATTTTTTTTCTTTTCTTAAAGGGGCCACTCACTATTGGCATGTTGGACTCATTTTATTCCAGTTAGAGGTTGGATAGTATTTTATTTAGAACCAGAAAATTAAAAAAAAAAAGTAAAATAGAAAAAAAAAAGTTGTAGATTTCAGATTTGTAGGTTTATTTTTAGAAGAATAATTATAGCCTTTAATGCACTCTGGGGTATTTACATTTTCAATTATATTAGAGCCGCACATTACTAATCTGTTCATCTTTTTCATTTGTTTAGTCCATTAATTTCCAGATTCCTTTTTAATTTACTAAAATGTGTTAAGTCCTGGTTAACCTTTGATGCCCTCTGCTTATGTTAACAGTAAAACACAGTACATTAGAATTGCGCATTTTATCACGTTTTCATCATGATTACTATTATCGCTCCAGCCATAAAGCTCATGTATGCCTAAAACCAACTGATTAAAATTGCACTATGTAACTTTTCTGGCAGAGGTCTGCTACCAGCTTGTCTCCACGGAGATGTTATTGCTTTGCCTGACATGTTCCACACTGTGTATCTTGCATTTATACAGTTACAAGTGTTTAAGGTGTATGTATGATGCTATACTGCGGAACATTTCAGGCAAAGCAATAACATCTCCATGGAGATGAGAAGATGGCAAACCTTCCACCAGAAAAGTTCCATGGTGCACCTTTAAATTCTATTCTGAATAATTGATTAAAATATTGTAATGTAACCTTTTCAAAGCACAAAGTGATCTCTACACTTCTGCTCTTTTCCCTGATGCCAGTCCTTATGTTTAAATGTGTTTTAAATGCTGTGCCTGCCTTAACTGGCACTGAGCTCATGTTGTTGTCATGTATTTAGCGTCTATGGGGTTACTGTATGTTACTTTTATATGGGGCAGTCTAATGGTGTTGCAGCTCTGCCAGTGTTTTCTACACGTGTGGCCCTTAACAATGGAACAGCATTGATTTGGTATGTTGTTTATTTGTACAGGGACAGTGTGCAGTAAACACTGACCAAAAGGAAAGATGCATTCTACTAGGCAGAAGATCTTCATCTGTAGGCCCTGGGCTGATGTAACAGTTTACATATGTTTATGTAAAAGGAGATGGACATGTGACCATATCATGTGGGTTAAATATTTAATTGCATTTTCTATAATATAATATAATATTGTGATTAGATTTGCAGTTTATTAACAACTGTTAGCATTTTCCAAACAATGGGCTATGCACTAAATGTTGCAAAATCATCTGGAAGTCCTGAAATCATTTTGCATCCCTCAGGTGGAGAACCACTGGCCTAGAGACCGATTAAAGCCATACGAGTTTAAGGCTTACTTCATGGGTCCCTCGAGAGAGAAATTCTGTATTTGACTCATCTTTCAACTAGTGCCTCTGATGTCACCTGTCAGGAGCAGTGAGCTGCTGCGGTACAGTGCTCAGCTCCAGATCTTGAGCTGGTCTTGGTCAGGACCACCTCAGCTGGAGGATTTGACCTTTTGTGCATGTTTTGAGTTGATGGGGGAAACTACAGTGCCCAGAGGAAACTCATCTAGACACAGGGAGAACATGTAAACTGCACAGACACGCCCGGCGGCCCAAGAATCTTGGACTCATGGAACCTTCTTGCTGTGAGACTAGAGTGCTAGCCACTCAGCCACTGTACAGCAAAAATCTAGTGAAAATGATAATATAAAAGAAAGTACCATTATTAATGTTGAAAATCACATTCTGTTATCTAAAGAGTGTTTTTATTATCACTGCCCCGTCAGAATCGGTATCAAGTATCATGTCTATTCCTTTGTGTTGAAAGTTTGAAGTTTTGCATCGTGACAACACTAAAGCCAAGTAGTCTTGTCTGAACTGCATTTCAGACATGTGCCGATTGCAGGTCTGTTCCTGATGTTTGTTGAGTGACTATTTGGAGATGAATGTAGATGAACTGGTCCAGTCCGCCGCATGGGGCTGGAGTCTGGTTTGAAAAAGGCCAAGACTTAAACGTGTTCAGATGTAGAAGTCTGCTCCTACACGCTCACATGAGGAGGGGGGTGTAAGCAGAGGACAATAGGACTTCAGTTTGACATAATTTACCACTTGCACTATGTAAATGTTTGCTGAAATTATGGCCATTTTTGTGTCTATAGAGATGTTATTACTTTGCTTGGAATGGCATTAAACATACTTTACATATAACCAGTAAGCGGCATTTTTAATGGCCAAAAACATTGTAACTGTGAACAGTTGCCTCTCCACAGATCTGACCTGTAACTTAACCTGGTGGCACTGGAGACGAACCGGTGACGGACCCAGCGTCGTAGTGCACCTTTAAAGCAGTCCAACTCTGCAAAATGGACTTTTAGAGCTTTAAATCATGTTATAGTATATATATTTCCTGCTCATTGACCTTCTGAAGTTGTATTTAGAGTGATTCATGTTTGAGTAATCTTTATTCTACAGTATTCAAGATGTCATTGCTCAGATCAACCCCTGTTTTCACCTCCACCCACACATGCCCACTGTGATGTTCTTACTATGTTCTCCAATTTTATTTTCTTAATCCGTGATACACGTAGGATTTGTCAGGGTTGAGTTTTGGTAGTTTGGTACAAATGAAAACAATCCACTGCCTTCTAGTGTGACTTGCAGATATCTGTAGGAGGAGCCGACAGCATGCGGCGCTTTGTTGTGATATTTCTGCTACGTCAGCTCTCATTGGGCACCACGGTTTTCTAACACGGAAGTCAGCAGACTTGTTTTTTTTAATTAAGTTTTAGATGAATGTTGCGATTTAAAATGTCCACATTATAACATAATGATCCAACAGTGGGGATAGATTATGACTATAGAACAGACACAAGCACAACATATCTTCTTTAAAAGACGTGATGGTTGATGTACACATTCCATTTAAATATTAGACTAGTCTGGTGGCGTTGGCCCTGTCATGTGTTTGACAATAGGAATATTCAGACTCTGCAAGTCTTTAGGTGTGTCATTAGTGTGTAACTGTGCCCTGTGTGCTGCACTGGCTGCTGTGTACTGTGTGCTGTACTATGTGCTGTACTGTGTGCTGTACTGTGTGCTGTGTTGTACTGTATGTTGTACTGTGTGTTGTCCTGTGTGTTGTTGTTGTAATACCATGTGTTGTACCGTGTGTTGTACTGTGTTTTGTACTGTGTGTTGCTGTGTTGTGTGCCGTGTGTTGTGTGCCGTGTGCGGTGTACCGTGTGTTGTACTGCTGTGTGTTGTGTTTAAGAAATTGTCAGATGATTTTTGCAGAGGAAATTGCCTTGTGTTGCCTTGTGTAACTTTTCTGGAGGAGGATATGCCACCTAATAGTCTCCATGGAGATGCTATTGTTTTCTTTTGGAATATTCCGTAGTATGGCATTAAACCTATCTATCTTGCATTTTCAATGACAGTTTGTATTGCTCAAAAAGCCTTGGGAAAACATGCATTATTCTTACTGTGAGCGGGGTGACCTCTCCACAGATCTGACCTTTATCTGAGTTTGGTCGAACCACCTTCGTATTTCCATAAAGGTGGCAGTTTAACGCCATACTGTGGAACATTCTAGGCAAAGCAATAGTGTCAGTAGTTTTACATAGATTTCAACTTGTGCTGTGATACTAAAATTCCAAACTCGACTTACTAAGGAACAGATTCCAGTGCCACAAAAATAAGACACTAGAATGTGAATGGTAGTACTTTGTTTTCTATTCCCATGTGACCTTGTATCTGTGTAATCCCTCAGTAGTCCAGGTAGGTTCCATTGGCATATACTAGTCTATGTATCTTATACTTGTCCTGATACAGCTCAAAATCACTCTAAAGCTATTCACGAAAGGTTCATTTCTGTCCTGTGAATGTGGCTTTTTTAGTATTAATTCCTGCTCAAATGAGTAATAACTATTTTCAATACTAGTTTTAGTATCGATTAGTATCTGATTGTCAGTGCTTTTGACAACACTTCTTTTTCAGCTCCAGACAGATTGAAAACAGCAGTACTGGTGGTAGGTGTGGGAGAGATCCTCAGACCCGTTTAACCAGTTCAGAAGAATGGCCCTGCAGCAGAGTCTAAGGTTTCCTCTGTTTCAAATGAGAAACACGAGTCCAGTACTCCTATGTGCTAATGCAGAGGGCTGTCCTGAATACACTGACGAAGAGGCAGGGTTGTGAAAAGTATCAAATCAGATACTAATTGATATTAAAACTATTATTGAAACTAGGTATCGAAATTAAAAACTCCCATTCACAGGACAGAAATGAACTGTAGAAATGAACAGATGAAGAATGATCTTGAGCTGTAACAGAACAAGTATAAGACCACATGTATTTATTTATTCATTTCTCTTTATTTATACAGGGGAACCCAATGACAGCACTTGGCCTCTCTCACAAGCAGAAAAAAAACAACAAGTATACAAGTCCATATAAAACAGGAGCAGGTGTGTGTATAAAAGTTTATTACCAGATTATTAAAATGCAATTTGAGTGAGTTACATTTTTCTGAAGCATCTAAAAGCTTCATCTTTCAGCCCTCCTTCCCGTCTCATCCTTAACCTTATGTAGTCATGTGATCTGATATTAAATGCTCCTTATCAATGATTAACAAGCAGGTGAGGTAGATTTTGAAGTATAGTCCCTTATACACTTCATTTGAAAATCATCAAATGTTTGGAATCGTATCAGGTTATTCCTTAATATCGAAATCAAGTTTGTAATTTTAGTATCGGGATGATACTATTAGGAGGAAAAGACTCAGAATGTATAGGATATCATTTGGGCTAGCCTTGAAATATTTTTGGAACATTTTACTATTTTAAATGTATTCTATGGAACTTTGAATTCTCTTCTCACTCTGAGCTGATGCTTCAGTCAGTCAGCTTAAAGTATTACACCTGAAGTTCTGCCATTTCTCAAACACTTTTAACACATGTGACACGCAAGAAGCTGCAGGTTAAAGGAGGGGGAGGAAAGGATTGGAGAGGAGGAGGAGGGGGATGGGAGGAGGAGGAGGGCAGGTGGAAGCGAGTGGGAGGAAAGGTGGAAGCGAGGAGGAATAAAGGAGAAGGAGGACAGGTGAAAAGGAGGAGGAGGTGAAGAGGAAGAGGTGGAGCAGGAGGAGAGGGAGCAGGAGGAGAGGAGGACGATAAGAGAAGGAGGAGGAGGAGGAGGAGAGAAAGAGGCGGGGAGGAGGAGTTGGAGCAGGGGCTAAGGAGGAGCAGAGAGAGGACGAGAGGCAAGAGGAGGCCAGAGCAAAGGACAGGTGGAAGACCCTTCATTTGGGAGATGGTTTGTAAAGATGAGCATTGAGTTTCTCTTTTGTCACCACAGAAAGAGTGAAGTCTGAAAGAGCTTTTGTATACAGAGGGATGGAATGAGAGGAGGGAGAGTGAAAGAGGGAGAGAAGGAGAGACAGTCAAGAGAGAGAGGGGGTAGGCCTAATCAAAGAAAGTGACACTTGGGCTTTTGTAGTAATTACAAAGTTCAATTTATCCGTGGTTGAGTGCTTGTCTAACTGTTGTGTCTGACTCTGCTCCAGGGCAGCTGTGGCAGCAGTTGTACAGTACCACCACGGAGTGTAGAGTGAATGAATGATGCGATGTAAAGTGCACCGCACTTATTATAATTTGAAGATAGGAGGTTCGATCAAAGATCTGTGTGTTACTGTTATGTCTTTGGTCAAAGACACTTGTCTAATAATGATTCCTGGTGCTCAGACTCAGGAGCTGTTGGTTCTCATGTCTGTGGACAGCTGTGGCTACAACTGTCTGGATTGAATTAAACCATTACAGGTGTCTTAAAGCTGCCATCTGTTAAGTGTATTAGATTTTCTTTCATCAGTAGAGGGCAGAAACTACCCCTCCACCTGGCCCCTCCCCTCCCTCCACCTGACGTTTGTTCACTCACCTGTGCTCTCTAGTCGTCTTCTGTCAGGCCAAAGCTGGCGCACTATCAGACTGCAGTGGCATGAATAGGTCCTAGTGGTAACATGTGGGAATACAGGGCCAGAATGTAATTACAGACTGGGACTTAAAAAAGGTCTTTTTATAGTTTCTTTTCAGCTGGACGTTTTGGTCCCAGAGTCACATGTAATTGTGTATTCACTGTTGTCTTTGAATCATTTGTCCAGAAAAATCTTGTTGTTTGTGTGAATGGAGCACAAACAGAGTTTGAACTGGAGGAGGATTGTAGTCCGTCTCAAAGAGTTTGTTGTGTCTCTCAGCCCACTCTCTCTCTCTCTCCTCTTCTGTCATCCCTCTGTCTCTCCTGTTTCATCTCTCCCTCTCTCCTCTGAGAACACAGCATTACTCTCCTCTCTCTCCTCTCCTGCTCTCATCTCTCTCCCTGTCTTTCTCCTTTCTCTCTCTTTCTCTTCTCCCTCTCTCTCCTCTTCTCTCTCTTCTCTCCTGCTCTCATCTCTCCTCTGAGAATACAGCATCACTTCTCTTTCTCTCTCCTGTCCCTCTCTCACGCTTTCTCTCTTTCTCTCATCCCTCTCTTGCCTCTCTTTTCCCCCTCATCAGTCTCCTCTCTCTTTTCAACTTTCCTCAGAGAACAACAGTACATCTCTCTTCCCTGTCTTCTTTCTGTCTATTCCCTCTCTCTCCCTCTCTTCAGCTCTTCAGCTCTCGTGTGTAAAAGACCATCTCTGATCCCTGTGTGCCACTGTCAGCTGAGGTCATCTGAGGTCACCATGTTGAGAGTTGTGAGTGTACAGGGTTTGACCTCCCACACTATGTAAATACTTAAGTACAGTTGGCATAAGTATTTGGTACTGTATGTGTAAGGCAGTGGTATTAGTTCAGGCAAGGTTTGACCCCCGTAGGTCATTAGGACCAGGATATTGTTGCTGTGAGGGGAGCAGGTTTGCCTACTGTGCTGCCAGTTACATACATTAGACACTGGGGACTGCCACACATTCAAATGACTTGAACTTGAAAGATGGAGACACCTGGGGTTCAGAGAGGAGTTTAACCATCAATAGTCCATAATACTGATGAGACTTTCCGCTTTTTCACGGGATCTGAATCTTTTGGTTCTTTTAATTTCAAAAGGCCGTTCAAAAGACTCTCTCTTTTTATATCGATTTTAGTGCTGTCAAAACGATTCAAAAGAATGAATCAAATTAACCACACTTTTGAAATCTGATTCGTCACGATTAATCGCACTGTGCACTGATTTTAAAGTTCCTCATTTGAAGCATTTTTGAACATTGTTAAAGAAACTTATCTTATGTAATTATTCCACAAATCTAAAAGCATTATTTTAAAGTCCAGCTGGCTGTAATAAAAAAAAAAAAAAAAACAGATTTAGTGGGGTTTAAGTGGCCCTTATGGTGACAGTTTAAGCTCTTGTGATTGGGCCGGCGGCTTCCAGTGTTTTGTGGCAGTTTTGTGAAATATTTGTCCCATTTTTACCTGTTTTAACGCTCACTGTCAGCTGAGGTCATAATGGACTGTTATTTCTGTTTGTATGTCTGTGTGTGTCTTTGTGTGCGATCTGTGTGTGTGCGTGTGATCTGTGTGTGTGTCTGCGTGTGTGATCTGTGTCTGTCTGCGTGTGTGATCTGTGTGTGCGTGTGTGATCTGTGTGTGTTTGCATTTGTCTGCATGTGGTCTGTGTGTGTCTGTGTCTGTCTTTGTGGGCTGCGTGTGGTCTGTGTCTGCGTGCCGTCTGTGTGTCGTCTGCATGTGATCTGTGTGTCTCTGTGTGTACTTTGTGTGTGTCTGTGTGTAGTTTGTGTGTGTTGCCTGTGTGTAGTTTGTGTGTGTGTGTGTGTGTGTGTGTGTAGTCTGTGTGTGTGTGTGTGTGTGTGTGTGTGTGTTGCCTGTGTGTGTTGACTGTGTGTAGTTTGTGTATGTCTATGTGTTGCCTGTGTGTAGTTTGTGTGTGTATGTGTGTTGTCTGTGTGTTGTCTGTGTGTTGCCTGTGTGTTGCCTGTGTGTTGTCTGTGTTGTCTGTGTTGTCTGTGTGTGTCTGTGTCTGTGTGTTGTCTGTGTGTTGTCTGTGTGTGTGTGTGTGTGTTGTCTGTGTGTGTCTGTCTGTGTGTTGTGTGTGTGTGTCTGTGTGTGTCTGCGCTGATCCACAGGAGGACTGATTTATGTGTAAAGGTAACAGTGTGTGATCGTCCCAGCTCCTGTTCACACTGCTGCTCTTGTCATGTAAACCTCCAGCTCATCTTACATGTGTGATTGGTGAAAACAGACTGTGTGATTAATCTGACTTGCATCAGTTTTGATTAATCTCCAGCGTTAGTGCGCGTTGACAGAGCTAATTTATTTTTATGACCGAAGCAAATGTGTGGACTCTTTCCATCTACAAATTTGCACTTAAGTAATATTTTTTTTAAAACATGCATATTATGATGCCAAATACTCTCTCACTCATGCTGCCTGGTGCTTCTGCTGATTTTTGTGTTGGTTAAATGTAAATCAGTGTAAAAATGAGGCCTGTCATGAGGTCAGTATTTATTTATCCACGTTGGCAAGATCTTTTTCTTTGGGCTTTTTTTGTTTTTTTTTGGGTTTGATGATAATAAAATATAAAAGGTTGAGTTACTAACTTCTCTGACTCATTACAGATGCAAACTAACGACTAAAGTGTTTCATTCCGTTGTTTATTTATTGCAGCTCATGATTTTGAACAATATTATGGATTTATAAAAGTTTTTGTGGTTTAAATCTGCTCTTGAGTTTTTGTGACAGTGGCATAAATTAGCTTCAGTATTATCGCTTATCGTCTATGTCTACTTCAATGTATCGCACTTCAAAATATGTTATTGTGACAGGGCTAGTAAAAATCTAGATCAGCAGGATGAGGGCTGTTGTTATGGCAACGTGCCCACAGTTCTAGATAAGCAGGGTGAGGGCTGTTGCTATGGTGACGGCTGTTGTTATGGTGATATGTCCACAGCTCTAGATCAGCAGGAAGAGGGCTGTTGTTATGGTGAGGTGTCCACAGCTCTAGATAAGCAGGATGAGGGCTGTTGCTATGGTGACTGCTGTTGTTATGATGACGTGTGGAGCAGTGTTAACCAGGTGGATGCTGGTCACGGTGTGTCCTCTGGGCTCATTAAGCTTTCATAGAGTGTCTGTTTCAGGTGTGTCAGGTCATGGAGCTGTGAAGGCGACACATTTAGTCCAGGCTGTTTCTTTGTACTTCAGTGTTCAAGGAAAACTCAATGAAACTGGTGATTTGTTGCACCAGATTTCGTAGTTAGGGTTTGGCTTAAAATAGCTTTTTTTTGTAGTCTAATCTGTAAAATCTTTAGCTGTTGATACTTTGCAGTTGGTATCATCAGCATTCCCTGTGGGTGATGCTACCTGGAAGCATTGCTCTGTCTGTAGCTGTTAATCAAGTTAGACTTTAATCTGAGCTTTATTTTATCATAATCTGCCCATAAACAACTGATTTAGCTGGAACTACAACAGGTGAGCCGATCTTTACGGTTATACAGGTCCCTCTCAAATGACATTACAATCACACGCTAGCTAGCATTAGCCAACTGTGTTTCAGTTAGTTGCTCTCACCTTTTCTTGAAAATCACTCTCCTAAATGGTTCCATGTATGCTTGCATTGATCATGTTGTTTAAGTCCATTTTGTATTTTACAAACATATCAGGTTGTGTTTGCTAATGTGTGCATTAGCAAACACAACCTGACTGCTTAACATTCCATCATAGACATACATGCAGTCCTCACCAGCGTGATGAAATATGAACTATTGCTAATCAATATGTGTTTTCTTGTGCAGCATTGTTCGCATGTTTGAATCAGATGTAAAATAAGATGTTGAGGAATTGCAGTAGTAAATGTAACACCACTGATATGGTTGGTAATTGCAAACCTAGTGCCGAGTGTCCAGTGACGAGAGCCCGCGCAGATAATAGTCACTCTCTGTATCACAATCACAGTAAACTAGGCCTGCAGCTGCGAAACTCTGTGGTCTGTGTCGTCATAGAGATGCACTTTGTGCCTGGCACAAGTCGAAAGAAGAATCAGAGCTGTGCAGAGGGAGACTTCATTTTACTAGGGCAGAATCTTATGTATTTATTCTTTCAATAGTTTTAAGGGTATGGTTATGGGCAGGGCTGGGTATCACCAAGAAGCTGCCGATACGATGCGTACCTCGATACACAGTCCACGATACGATACGTATCTCGATACAGTGCAATTTCGATACGATACGATTCGATACGATATATTTCAAATCGATACGATACGATTCAGAAAAAAATAAAGGCTTTCAACCTTACTTAAATGGTCAACCCAATTTTCACAAAAAAAAAAAAACAAAAAAAAAAATAAAAAATGGTGCATTTATCTTCCATTTATTGAAGATTAAAAAAACACAATGAAGTGCTTTTTGATTAATGCATGTTTCTAACTAGAGGGGAGGAAGGCGGTTGAAACATTTTTTCTGACATTTTCGTTTCTCTTGCTTCTCGCTTCTCTTCACCCGTAAAGAGTAACGTCTGTGGGGAATATCGATATTGATACTAGGAAACAAAGAATCGATACCATATCGATTTTCATAATATCGATACATATCGGTGTATCGATATTTTAGCTAACCCCTAGTTATGAGTAGTATATTTTAAAATCATTATCTACTGCTTTGAGTCATTTTTTGGCAACTTTAGTGCAAACAAGGTCAATCTGCAGGTTTCTGGTCAAAAATGCCTAATCTCTTTGTGCTGCCATCAGAGGTCTCTGCAATTTCAAGTACTACATGACATCACACAGAACTGCCCTGATTACATCCAGGTGTTTCTGATTGCAAACATCTGGGTCCAGGGGCAGATTTGAAGTGTGGAAACCTGTTCGACCAATCAACACTGTTCCTTATATGTCCAGACCTCCTCCCCCGCACTCTCCCCTTTATTCCTCCAGGTACTGCCTAGTTTAGCAGTACTGTTTGAAATGTGGTTGTGGGCAGACTTTAGGTGTTTAGTCCCACTTTAACGATGCACTATGTAACTTTTCTGGTGGTAGGTGGGACTTGGCACCACCGCTTTTCTCCATTGAGGTAATGTCATACTGTGAAATATACCCCAGGAAAAGCTAAAACATCTTTGTGGAGACAAACAGACCCTCCACCACAAATGTTCCATAGTGTACCTTTAAAGTAATGATAATGTAGATAGGTAAAGTACAGTACAAGTACCAGATTTAATGTTTGAGTGAAAATGAAAGGTATTACCCAGGTACTTTGTTGACATCAGAACTGTCTGTCAAAGCCAGACATACTTTTGATTCCTGTTCTATTGTCATATTTATTTTAAACCCTCCTTTGTGGTTTTTGTTTCAGTTTGAAACCAATAATCGGAAACCAGAGCCGCAGATGTTGTAATTGTTGTGTTGACTCAGACCTGGTTACTATGACAACTGTTTATGAGGCTTAAACAGTGCGGTAAACTAGTGATTATGAAATGTCATGTAATCTTATTATAGATTCTGTGTAGTTAATCAGATTTAAAGGCACAATATGTAACTTTTCGGGTGTGGATCTGCCACATGCTTGAATCCATGGATATGTTGCTTTGCCTGAAATGTCCCACACTGTAGCATTCAACTGAAAAAATATAGCCTACCTAGATAATGTCCACAGATTACCAGACCCGGTGGTATCAACTGCTTGTCTCCATGGAGATTGATTAGTTTACAGGCTTTTGGTTTTTGTTTTAGCATAAGTCACACCTCTCTAGGCCATGTTACAGGTCAGATCTGTACCCATGCACACTTTTCAAGGCATTTTTGGGCATTAAAACACCTGTAATGAAATAAAGGGTTAATGCCATACTGTGGACTATTCCAGGCAAAACGATAACATCAGTAATGGACTGCGCATGGGACGATATTGAAATTTGTCACGATTATCATGGCCAAAATAATTGTGATTAACAATTATATCACGATAATGATTAAAGCTGCTGACAGTTTAAAAATGTTGTGCATATGAATAATTATAATTTTAATATTATGAACAGGTTTTTATATTTAAACAGCTGTTCTAGTACAGTACTAGAGAAGTAGGTTTGTTCAGCACATTCTGGTGACATAATGGTGATTATCTTTGTTGACGATTCTCACGGTTATATAAAATGTCCCACCAACGATTATTGTGGACCATTTTTATCACGATAAACGATATTCTGGTTAATTGTCCCATGCCTATAATGGACGTCACACAAAAGTTAACTCTTGTTTGTAAAGTTGAGGTACTCTTTATTGCCCCCATTTGACCCATCCTTCACTGTCACTGGGGCAACCTGTGAGGAGCAGTGTGTCAGGTGGGGATCTCCAAACCCTGAGTTAGTCTTGGTCATAGTACAACTTTAACATTTAAACATGGCTTCCTGCTACTAGTATTTTCTTCTATTCTTGTCCAAAGGTGGAATTATAAAATTGCATCACTCAACAAAAATATTGTCACATATAATATATATATATATATATATATATATATATATATATATATATCAGTGTATATATATATATATCATGTATATATATATATATCAGTGTATATATATATATATATATATATATCAGTGTATAAGGTCATATAGATTTCTGTTTTGGTTCAATAGTGTTTTTCTGGGCCACTGTTCACATGCTAGTTAGCCCACATCGCTGCCCTACTGTTTCAGTGTGACGGGACGTAAATCCATTCATTGATTTATAAACTGTGCCACCAGTGACCAGGTCAGAACCAGCTGTGTGACCCGGTTTAGACCAGAACTGGGCCGAAACCTGGGTCTAACTTATTAATACTGCTGTGCCATGTTATGTTATAATTATAGGTCAGTGGGACACGTTCAAATGAGAGATGTTTATGTGGTAGAGGAGAGCTGGGGAGTAAATGAACTAGAATTCCTGGAGTAACTTGGAGTTGTCTTTTCATTCACACGTTTGGAGATGTAGATGGCCTTATAATGCAGCGTTACTCCAAGCTTAAAATGCCCTGTTCCACCTTGTGATTACAAGTAGTGGTAGTTTTCAAGTTAACTGCTACCTTTGGCAATTCCAGGGCTGAAATCATCCAAATTGTCCATGGGCGTATACTAGTCCATGTGGTCTTATACTTGTTCTGATACAGCTCAAGATCTTTCTCAAGCTATTCAGGAAAGGTTTATTTTTGTCCTGTGAATGTGACTTTTTTTAGTATTGAGATTTGCTCAAAGGAGTATATAGTATCAATACTAATTTAAGTATTGATTAGTATCTGATTTTCACTACATAAATTGTAATTTTTGCTTGAAATCTTGTGAGCTTGTGGTCTTGAGTGCAATTTGGGTCAGATACCAGATTATAGAGATGCTGTTTTGAGCTTTTGCAAACGCTGCACAAAAATGGTTTTAGTCCACCATGTTTTTTCATTGACTACAGGCCTAGTGGGAAGCCATATATTTATGCACCATCATCACTTCGGCTGTAACCTATATAAACAGGCCATGTGCTGGTGGGTTTAGTGTCTGAGTACGGAGCTGACCCAGGCTTTACAGTTGCGGTAACGCAAATCGAGGAGCTCAAAGTGGGGCATGCGTGTGGGAGCACTGGGCTGTGGCTGGAGGGCACCACCAACCAATACCCACTCTGCACATGTGATGAAAAACCAATGGATTTATCGGGTACATAAACAGACTCAGTCCTGGTCTAGTCCCGATCTAGTCCCGGTCTTGTCCTGGTCTTGTCCTGGTCTTGTCCTGGTCTTGTCCTGGTCTTGTCCTGGTCTTGTCCTGGTCTTGTCCTGGTCTTGTCCTTGTCTAGTCCTGGTCTAGTCCTGGTCTAGTCCTGGTCTAGTCCTGGTCTAGTCCTGGTCTAGTCCTGGTCTAGTCCTGGTCTTCTCCTGGTCTTCTCCTGGTCTTCTCCTGGTCTCGTCTTAGTCTATTCTTAGTCTAGTTCTTTGGAGGGAGACTGGGATGAAGTGATTTAGACGGGGCTTAACTACAAAAAAAATTGTAAATTCACTCTGAGGACTGAACCGGCACTACACCAGGTCTAAATTATGAACCATAAGCAGAATTCTCTTCCCATTTTTTTAAATCTTATTTTGTCTCTATAAAAATCATACACATATTAAAAGTTAAAACAGGAAGGACATGCGATAGATGGCGCTAGCATGTGATGTTATCTCTCACAATTGAAAGACGAATGACCTTATTAGGACTTCCTGCTTATCTCACACTCCATCTTGGTTTTATCAGTCATCATTCGATTCGAGTTATTTTTAGTCCTCCTAAGTGGATACAACACAACATGTGGAAAGCAGCAGTGGTGTAGTGGGCTAGCTGTTTGCCTTTGAACTGAAGTTTTGCAGGTTCACTTCCCATTCAAGTACACCCTATTTTTTGTATTGGCTTTGTTACTTTCACATAGGTTTTTGTCTCCACAGGGATGCTTTTGTTGACCTTGCGTTTATTCAATTATATGTGTTTATTGCTTAAGCACTGGATGTAACCTTTTTAGACCAAAATTGTCTTAAATAAAACCTTTCTTTCTTTCATTTGGTTGTGTTTATTGCACTGAAAATTTTAGGGAAAAAATCCATCCTTACTGTGTGCGGGTTTGCATCTCCACAAACCTGACTCTTATTTGGCCTGGAGGTTTGCATGAGAGGAATGTCAAGATTATTTGGGGGAATCGATAATTGTGATTATTCAGCTCGTAATATAATGGCAAGAACTAAAAATGAGTATCTGCATTTCAAGAAAAGTAAGTTTATGTAAATGTGAAAAGCTTTCTATCCAATGGTATGTCTCGTTAAAGGAACATTATGCAGCCTGCACTTATTAGAAAAATGTATTACAATCACAACTGACCCTGTGTGTGCAGAGCCTTAAACTGCAGATAGACACATACAAGTGTGTATCATTCTCAAGTGTGTCTGAACAGGCCTCATGTTAAAGCTCAGAACCTCCACAATTGACTCACTGAGCTGCAGAGGCTGCACTAGCACTGGTTCACGAATGGTTGCAGGTGCTGGAGTTTACATAGTGGCCATTCAGTTTCAGAGAGAGTCTTATTAGGTTTAAACCAACTGGATTTCATCTTTGAAATTGGCAAACCAAATGAGAGACTCGAGAGGCTCTTGAACCAAAACACCAAATTATAACATGAATAAATGGGACAGGATTTCCAGTGTGTTATAATTGAGAATAAATCAGTATTATAGTTATCAGTAAAAGCTATGTTTGATTTGAAAATGTTTACCTCATATTTGGGGACACGAATGGATCTAGGTTCAAGGAGTCTATTAAGTATTAAAAAGACTCCTTGAACCTAGTATATGAAATTTAAAATCAAAATCTAACATTTAATATTGTGACATCTTTACCTGTGTCTGGATAGGTTTGCATGGATTAATCTAATTCCTACTTTCTAAAAATAAAAATTCCTTTTAACCCACTCTTGTGCTGTGCAGATCTATAGTCCACACTGGTTTCCTCTAATCCCAGTGTAAACTGGATCGTCTGGTTCATGGCCCAGATCTGAGTAAATCTGTTAGTGATCTCCTCTGTCTTGACCCTAGGTGTCTTATATACAAGTCTACAGTTATTCACACCAAATCTTCAGTATTCAAATCTAGTGGCTTAATCAGGACTAACCCAGGTCTACAAGAAACCGATAAACTCAGACTAGACCAAGACTAGGCCAGGACTGAACCCGGTCTGAACCAAGACCTAGCCCCGGGGGACGCCTTGCCCCGGGGACGCCTTGCCCCGAGACGCCTTGCCCCGGGGACGCCTTGCCCCGGGGACGCCTTGCCCCGGGGACGCCTTGCCCCGGGGACGCCTTGCCCCGCGGACGCCTTGCCCCGCGGACGCCACATAGAGAACAGAAGGAAAATCGTACATGCAAAAAAAATAAATAAATAAATAAAAGAAGATAATAGATAAATAGCTAGAAATAATTTAAGAAATGTACTTAAAAATAAACTCTAATATATACATCTCTGTAATGTGACTTGAGTATTGCATGCCTAGCCCCAAACTAAACTGGGACTAAACCAAAGCTTTTTTCAGTTTGGTTCAAAAGGGTTTCTTAGTCTGCTCTGATCTTTAAAATGATTGTGTATCGCAACACTTTCTCTAACACAGTCACACTTCAGTTTGATTATAGTTGTTGTACTTATGGTTACACAATTTATTGCAATCTAAACAAAATCGCAATTTCAATGAACACAGTTACCAGATCGCAAAGATTGCAGTTTTTGAAGTACTATCATTTCCTCCACAAACCACCATATATCCTGTCTTATTCTACATAAAAACTGCCAACCCTGTAGTTTAGATCTGTCTCAAATCCAATCGTGATTGCATGGCTTGTCAGAAAAAATGCACTTGGATATTTTTTCCCCAAAATCGTTGCCCTTGTAATGGTATACTACATGTACACTATTATTGCATGTTTAGACTCAGCTCATGCTCTCCTCTTATGTGTGTGTATATTTGTGTTTCAGATCAGAGCCATGGGGAAGGGCTGCCTCACTGCCACCAAGTACTTCCTGTTCCTCTTCAATCTCATCTTCTTTGTGAGTAATTTGCCAACAGATCAGACACTCATTTGAGATGCAACCATTTTAGATTCTCCAAATGAAAAGTTTAAAGGTCCTATATTACTGACTCTTGTGAGCTTGTAGCCCTGTTATAGTGTTGTTACCTCCTCAGAAACATACCTGGAGTTGTGTTTTCTTTCATTCACGCATGTTTGAGTAACCCTTTATTATTAGTCTGCCTACATCTCCAAAGCTCAAAATGCTCTGCTCCACCTCGTGATGTCTGCTACATTTTACCTTTAGCTCAGTAGAGGTCGGCAATTCCAGGGCTGAAATCATCTAAATGATTCTAGTGAAGGTGTATGGAGATTTTAAAACACAGTGGAGCACTTCCTGTATTACCACGACATCACAGAGGAGAACTCATCGTAAATATGCAGAGTTTGTGTGTTAAACGTTTGTTAATGAGACAAAACACAACTCCAGGTCTGTTTGCGAAGGGGAAACAACATTATAACATAGACCAGAATATAGCGTAATATGGACCTTTAAGTTACATAGTTACTGTCATGCTAACATATTTTGAAGTCTGATATATCGCTGAAGTAATTATAGACAATGAACAATAATTTGAAACTAATAATATTGAAACTAATTTATGCCAGCTTAAGTCTTACCATATAGCCAAAAGATTTCCTGGTAGTGCAAAGAAAATGTGCACCTGGTAATTATTGACCCCCAAAAAATAGCGTTCAGTATATGACAGTTGGAACTATAACTATATATAGATTATGGTGACAGGCTTGATTCTTGTACTAGTTTTGCAGTTCATTTTGATTCTCTCTCAAATGTTCTTTTGGGTGTCGACATTAATTACTCAATATTTGTGACAGTTCAAGTCAGAGTAAGTTAGACTAATACACAGTAGTTATGGTAGCCGTCTTTAATTGGGTCATTTCAGTTCAGTCTAATCCAATAAGGAACCTAAGTATAATGTGATTTTATATTTGGCTGATAAAATGAATTTAATATGATGTAATTTGATTATAGAGCTGGTCACAGACTAGAGTCATCTATTGAAAAATGGAAATCTAATAATTTTTCTTCTCACAATAATTGTAATACTATAATGTGACTGTAAAAATATATTCTAAGGCTCCTGCAGTGTTTGTCTGCAGAGGCCCAATGAGCTGTGTACATCTCTCTTGTTTCCTTGGTCCATAGTGTTTTTCTTAAAGCCGAGCGTTTGCTGAGAGCGTTAATCTGCAGAGGATGAACCACGCTGGCCTACTTCACACTTGTGTTAAAGAAATGAAATCAGATCAGCTTAAGATCACTGCCCCCCATTTAGACAGACAGGGCATCTGACACACACTGAACTGGATCCTCTTCACTGTCTATAGAAGAGCAACAGAAAAGTAACATCATATCACACTTTACCTAACCTTTGTCATTTACTTAGCATACAGTTATTTAGAATCAAAAGGGTTTGATACATGAACCACATGTTTTTCAGAACACGTAGAGATTGTAGAGATCACATCTACAGGGTTAGCTGCTTTGACATTAAATCACATTAAATGTTTTTTTTTGTAGCTACAAACCATTTGTATTGTAATTTACATTAGATTGTGATATTTGCAGTAGTTAGTAATAGATGGTAGGAGTAGTAGATAGTAGGTGGTGTATAGTAAAAGGCAAAGTTAAATCTGTTAACTGGACGACTGAAGACAACATGGATGAGCACCGAAACGTCTTCACTCTTACAACTTTTTGTCCAGTTGACAGATTTAACTTCGGCTTTTCCTATGGATCAGACCCGGATGACTGACGGATTACACAGACGTAGTAGGTGGTGGTAGTAGTAGATAGTATTATTGATGGTACAAGTAAACGGTAGTAAAACTCTCATACATTGCTGTCGGATATATATTATTTTGATTATTCCAATACTTTTCGTTTGCATTTTTGTTTTGTTCACATCACATGCAAACATCATTCGAAAGAAGGATTCACAGCCCTAAAGGAGTAGACTGAAGCAATGGCTTATGAGCTCCTACCCGTCATACAGTGTCTTATTTACAGCTGCCATGCTTTAAGTTTGTTGATTACATGTGGAACATTTTATCATGCATTCATCCATCCATTTTCTTCCTCTTCTGAGGCCGGGGTGCAGAGGCAGCAGTCTGAGCAGGAAGCCCCAGAATCTTTTCTCCATTCACACTTCCTCTAACTCTTCCCATGTCCAGAACACCTCCTGAGGGAGGCGTCCAGAAGGCATCCAGAACCAAAGCCTGAGCTACCTCACAATTTACACTATTTACAACATCCCTTATGTGTAACATCCAGGCAGACAAATACCACAAAGACAACTGAAAAATGCTAAGACAAGGTGAATTTAGGAGTACATTTCATCATTACCTTATTTTACAGGTTACAGAATCAGTATGTACCAATATGCAGTTATCCCTGTATGTTACTGTGTGTATTATTTATCCAGACTCCAGATACATCTCCCATTGACCCTTCTCTTTGCCCTGTGTTGCAGCTGCTGGGAGGACTGATCCTGGGCTTTGGACTCTGGCTCCTGTTAGACAATCAGAGCTTCATCGTGGTCCTCAGTGAGTAGAACTTCAACAATACTTTTATAACACCAACTGGAATGGTCAAATATATTTATTGTTGATATGGGGGAATGTTGAGCTTTCAAAAAACATATGGTGTTGCTGTGGCAATGGATATATATTTTTATTTCTTCTTCTTTTTGAGCACTATCTTGACCCCCTAAACAGATTCTAAAATTCAGAAGTGCATGATTTTTTATATTAAAGAAATTGAGAGTCATGCCAACATAAAGTTTGTCCTAGAGCAATTACATCTGGCATACGGGTTAATTACATGAAGACAAACAAAAAATATTATTATGGACACGCCCTCTGACACACTGGAAGGCAGCCATCTTGGATTGAAAATTCTGAAATGTTGAGTCAGTATTTTCATTGTTGTATTTTAAGTATCTCCCCCACAGTAAAAGTTTGAACGTGAGAAATTACTTGCTAGAAACCCCATAGCTGTACATGTGTGAGAGCTGCAGCCTGTACCGCAGACAGGGTCAAACCATGTAAAGTGCAGGTTGATCTGGTTTTCTCAGTAAGAAGTTGGTCAGTGGTTAGAGGCTGTCGTTTTAACAAATCCAGTAGTGTGTGTGTGTGTGTGTGTGTGTGTGTGTGTGTGTGTGTGTGTGTGTGAGAATCTCTCCCTCCGTCTCTCTCCTCCTCTTTCTATCTGCCCCCTCTCTTCCCCTCCTTCCCTTGCCTCTCTCAATCTCTCTTTTTCGCTTTCTTTTTCTCTCTCCCTCCCTCCCACTTGCCCACCTTTCCCCCCCAATCTCTCTCTCCTCTCTCCGTCCCTCTCTTTCTCTCTCCTCCCGTCCTCCTCCCTTACTCTCTCCCTCTTTCTCTCCTCCCCTCTCTCTCTCTCTCTCCTCTCCCCCTCCCTCTCTCCCTCTTTCACATAAGACCCAGTGTATTTGGTTGTGAACCACAGGCTTCAGTGCTGTTCCTCTGTGTTGCAGGTGTCTCCTCTCTCACACACAGACCTCTGTCTAACTCCACCACACCCCCACCCTCCTCACTCTCTGTCTTTACACAGATTTTGGCATCAGTACTTCATTCATAATTCATAATAAACCATTTAACATTCAAACTTTCTGCAGTGTTGTCTGTTCATCAGGGTCAATTTTTTTGACGTTATCAAGCCTCATGGGAAATTACAAGGTTTCAGGTTTGAACAAAGCACAAATTAAAAAGCTCAAATCAAAGCGATGGCATAAAGGTCTTGCAGTGTAGTTGCCTGGTATTTCCAGAATGGTCCTGTCACCACTTCCCCATCGCGCCTTGAGCCAAGCCCAAACCCCTCCGTCCAATCAGATTTGTGTATTTTAGTAATGCATGTGAAACGGGTGAGCTCATTGGTCTCACCTCAGAGTTTAGTGCGTCCCTTAGTGATTCTACAGAAATCTACAATGTTTTTCATCCCCTGTGATATTTTTTCCCCTTTATTTTTTCCTCCCAAGCAGCCATATTTGTTTTGATATGGATGACCATGCATGTCCTGATTTGCTAAACCACCTGTCATTCACACTCATCTGAACTCACTCACCCAGACTCACTATACGTATTGAAGAAGTGTGTATTCTGGGTAGATATTGAGGTAATTCTGTTCACTCATAGAACACAATGGAATCCAGTAGTCAAACGCTACAAAATCTTGATATGTTTAAGGTATTAGATAGAAAAAAAACCCAAAAAGACTGATGTATTTTTTACAAATGTAATGTAAGTGAATATTATACAGAGAAAAAAAACACATTACAAACGTCTAGGCTGGGCTAGCTCTCCACAGTGCCCTGTCTGTGTGGGGCATAAGAGACTTGTTTGTGACACTCATGAGGAGCTGAGATCACTAAAGTCCCAGTCTAGTCCCAGTCTAGTCCCGGTCTAGTCCCGGTCTAGTCCCAGTCTAGTCCCAGTCTAGTCCCAGTCTAGTCCCAGTCTAGTCCCGGTCTAGTCCCGGTCTAGTCCCGGTCTAGTCCCGGTCTAGTCCCGGTCTAATATGCGCGGACTTCCTGGAAAAGATACATAGTGTGATTTGGATTCGTTTAGAAGCATCTTGGAGCCTAATCCAAGCCCATTGTACTAGCATTGTCCAGAAGCTGCTTCTTGGCAGAAGTTTGGTTCTGATCCTGGTTCACTGGTCCCTGGAGCTCCATGTTCCTCCAGACTCCAATCACAGAATTTACTGACTTTTTAATGAAGAAAATTACACCATTTAGAGGTCGACTGCGTGGAAGATTAGAATTCTACTTTTTTGCGTTGTCTCACACTGACTAATGTAATCAGGGTTAAATTGTTTTGGGCTAATCAACATGTTTTGTTTTTTTTATCTGATTTTGTACTTTTTGTTAAACTGCACTTGAGTAGAAAACAAGAGGTGTATCTTTGCACAGATTGATCAAAAAGAATAGATGGTGATTGGTCTTTTTGCCCTGTCCCCAGCCCTATGCAAGGCTGTTTGTGTGTAAGTTTAAAGTCTGTGTAGCATGAGCTCTTGGAATAAGGCCAAAGATAAGTTCTTTTCACTCATTTAAAACTGGGGTATCTGATACTGAAACACGAAACACGAAATGTGAGGAGGAGGAAGTATTCAAATCTATCTATCTGTTTTTGGCTCTCACAAACCCACATCACAAGCATTCACATGCAAGAGTGTGATGACCACTTGCACAGCTTTAGAACAGCTCTTGAAGGAGAGTGGACCATGCTTAGACAGCCTATCAGCTCTCATCCCAAAACATCATATTGTGACAGTCACAATTGCAATTGTTAAAATGTTTTGTAACTGAATTAATTATCTTTTTCGGCAAAACAGAATTTATAAATTTATCAGAAAAAAGTTGTGTAGTTCAGCTGTAAAGCACAATAGCTTGTCTCTTCCGGATGAAGTTCCAGTCTGTAGCTGTCAGATCAGTGTAAGTCCTGGTCTTTATTACTGGTCCCATGAGACTGTCTCTTCTGTTGCTCAGATTAGAGCAGTTGAGGTAAAGACAGAAACAGACCCAAGCACCTGAGATACACACAGACACCAAGCACATACAGTTATTCTGCTAAATAAGTCATCTGGCCAGAGCAGTTATTCTTCTCTTTTTGGGGTGAAGATTAGGGAGAGACATTCAACAAATTGAACAGAATACCACTGTTAACACATGAATCATAAATCTATATCAAGGTTTCAAAATGCCCAATCAAATGTCTAGAGGAGTCGGTAAAAGACTAAAATCTGAATTACGACAAACTAACACAAGAATTTCAGAGCATTTTTGTTCAGATCTAAACTACAGGGTCAGCAGCTTTTATGCAGAATAAGACAGGAGATTGTGTTGTTTGTGGAGGAAATTATATTTTAGCCTTTATGATTAACTAATTGCATCCATTCAAAACTCAAACTTTTTATTTGATTGTGATTAACCTTGCAGCCCTGATCTTTGGACTCTGAGTGTCCAAAGATCCAGGGCTGCAGGTGTCTAGATCACAAGACTATTGTGTAGCGCAGACACAGATATTTCTATGCACATAAGACCATAGCTGGTGGTCTTTAGTTGATTCGTTGAGTACTTGGTTGACGGTTATAAGGATTTTTCTGAAATCACAAAGGAGAAGACATGGAGTGAGTTAGCTGGAGTTTGGGGAGTGAATCATGAGTTTAATCTTTTCACATAAGACACTGTATACTTGTACTTCTATTCATACATAGTTGCTTTCTCATGACCCACGGTGAGCGTGTGTTCTTGTCAGTACAATTACTAAATACTAATGGCCAGTTTTTCCCATTAAAGGTGACATTTATACTGCATAAATTGTATTAAAGATGCATTATATTTCTGGTGGAGGGTCTGATTCCATCTTGGGACCTTGGAGATGTCACTGCTTTGGCAAGAATGTTTTACAGTATCACATTAAATCAATATCACTTTATTTGTCACAGAGGAGCAATTTAAGCACATTGAGCAGTGAAAAACAATAATTAAAAAAAAGCTCAAACAAAAGTGTCAGTGCGGCTCAACAGGCAGGATCATCAGATCCAGTGTCAGGGCAGTTTGAGGACAGGAACAGCCCTCAGGACAAAAGTGTTGTGAGGGCTCTCCTCTCTGCCCTGCAGGTTCATAGACAAGGCAAGGCAAGTTTATCTGTATAGCACAATTTATACACAAAGTAACTCCGAGTGCTTTACAGAAAAAGACATTAAAATCACAATACAAACAAATCAAAACATAAAAAAACATAAAAAAACATAAAATCATCATAAAATAAACATTAAAAGAGAAGAGAGCAGAATAAAAACCCTTCAGTTATATGCACAGCTAAACAGAACCGTTTAGAGCCCGGATTTAAACATTGTCAAAGTTAGACGCTCTTCTCATATCTTTATGAAGATATGAGAAGACCTGTTTAGTCCTGACTCTGAGGACTTCAGGGACCGGCCTCCCGCAGGTGCCCAGAGTACAAGATGGTTCATATGGCACTAACATGTGTGAGATGTACTTTGCTTGTCTCTCCATGGCCTAGCACCAGAGCACAAGCAGAGCAGCTTTAAAGTCTATTCTCTGAGCCACAGGAGCCAGTGCAGAGACCTGAGCACAGGACGCATGTGCTTGTACTTCCTGTTTCTAGCCAAGACCCGAGCAGCAGTGTTCTGGATGTACTGCAGCTGTCTTAAGGCTCGTTTGGAGAGACCATTGATCAGGCCGTTACAGTATTCTAACCTACTGGAGACAAATGCCTGGATAAGTTTCTCAAAATCTAGTTATGGAGACAAGCCAGGGAAGCTGCCAGACCTAGTTACAGGTCAGATCTGTGGAGAGATGACTTCACTAACAGTAAGAATGTAATGTTTTCAAGTTGTATTTGAGCAATAAAAACACCCTTAATTAAATGAATGCTTGAGGGCTAAGTTTAATGCCATGGGGTGGAACATTCCAGGCAAAGCAATACCATCTCCATGGAGACAAGCTTGTGGCGTATCCTTTATTCCATAGTGCACCGTTAGATAAATGTCTCAAAGGAGGATCACTTGTGCCACCATAGTCTCAGTATAAACCTGAGACATGGCTCTAATCTCCATCTCCATTGAGACGTTTCTCTGTGTGTGTGACTATTTTATCATGCATAACTTCTGCATTGGTTTAATACCTAATGTCTTGTGTACTCTGCAGGTGATGTTATGACAGTGAAAGTGGCCTGTTACATCCTGATCGGAGTCGGAGGCTTCTCGATGCTCATGGGCTTCGTGGGTTGTTTGGGAGCCATCTACGAAGTCCGCTGTCTGCTCGGCCTGGTCAGTGCCTACGGGACAGTTTGATTACAAATTGAATAGCCAAGTCATTTGAAAACTCTGCAGCAGTTTAAAAGTTATTTGTGTTCTTCAGTACTTCACTTGCCTCCTGTTGATCCTCATCGCTCAGATCGCAGCCGGAGCCCTTATTTACTTCCAGCAAGATGTGGTGAGTCACTTTTTAAGCCTGTCACAAGAACAGTTATTTTGTGTGATAATTTGACAAAAGAAATATAGCAAATGAAAATGCTAAATTATAATAGTGAAACTGCTTTATGTCCTTGATGCAGTAACTCTGAAGCAGGAGCCTTTTTAAATGGACAACGTTGTAATGCTACAATATGATACAATCTGAAATAAGACGCCATTTTGTAGATCAATCGCATTTTCACCGCCACCACTACACACCTACTGCTCTGTGCTTACTTTTCATTTTATTTTCTTAACCTGTAATATGCATAGCTCTGAAACATGTCTACTATATTAGCAAATCTCTTCTATTGAATTTTGTTTCAGTCTTGTATAATAGACCCTACAACAATGTTTATGATCTCACACACAGCCAAGAGCTATAATTGTGAATGGAAACTAGGATTGTCAAAAGTATCGGAAATCAGATACTAATCAATGCTAAAACTATTATCAAAACTAGATACTCATTTGAGGAAGTATCAATACTAAAAAGTCACATTCACAGGACAGAAATTAACTTTTCCTGAATAGCTTTAGAATGATCTTGAGCTGCATCAGAACAAGTATAAGACACACAGACTAGTACACACCCATGGACCACTATGGAACCTACCTGGACCACTGAGGGATTACACAGATATAAGGCCACGTGGGAATATAAAATACTGCCATTTAATGTTGAAAATCATTCTATTGTCTAAAAGTATTTTCATTATCATCGTGGTATTGAAATTGGTATTGAGTATCGATTCTATTCCTTAGTATCAAAATCTAGTTTGAAATTTTAGTATCATGACGGCACTAATTCCAACACATATACTTTACGAGCAGTCTCTTCATTGAATTTTATCTCTGCGCCATAGACCCTACAGCTGCACCCACCAAGAGTCATAACTGTGAATGGAAACAGTGAAGCATGCTACACTAACACCTGAACATGTGATTGTAATGTTAGGAATGCTCCGGTCTTCTGTACCAATGTCACAACATGCCATTGTTCAACCAGAGCTCTTAGTAACAGCTTCGAAGAGCGAACACGAGGAGCAGGACCTTAGGCACCAACTGTCTCCCTCTGACAGAGACGCTGTAATTAGATGACATAAGCTGACGTACCACAGTAAAACCACCGCTGTAAACCACCAGAGAGGGGTGACATGGGACACCCTCTGGTGGATGCACACAGGAACAATAAACAAATGAGACACAGGACTTATTAGTCATTAGTCACTATTGTTGGCACGATACTAACATTTCTTTTTTTTTTACTAACAACTGGATGTCGATAATAGGGAATAAACTCAATACTCAATACCGATTGCCATACCACAATGATAAATACAATGTGATTGTCAACATTAAGTGGTAATACTTTATTTTCTATTCCCATCTGGCCTTATATCTGTGTAATCCCTCAGTGGTCCAGGTAGGTTTCATAGTGGTTCATTTTTGTGACTGGGACTTTTTAGTATCTATACCTGCTCAAATTATTATCTAGGTTTGATACTAGTTTTAGTATCAGTTAGTATCTGATTTTCAATACCTTTGACAACCCTATAAGTTGGTATGGTTACTTTGTGGTTTACTGTAGTACCACTGTAAAACACCACTGTAAATAACCAGAGAGGGTGACATGGGGCGCCCTCTAGTGGATACATACAAAAATAATAAACAATGTAAAGGGCATTTCTATGGAGCTCCACAGTGACCGCCTGCTGAGGTACCAAAAGTACATTTCCATTAATTTTTCTCATAGACTTTTCAAAAAATTCAAATATTAAGAGTTCAAAGGTATCACAGAGTCTAACCAGCTACGAGGTAACTAATATCCCCAAAAGTCTAAAAAGGCTATTTAAAAATGTAAGATTCTGCAAATTGTTTCAATAACTTTATGGTTTATAAAGTTTCAGAAAATATTCTAAACATTCATTAAAATTCTAGGTCTTGTGGTCATTAGCTACATAGCTGATTATCCCTGAGCAAGTTTTCAAACTTTTAATTTAAAACTTTTTTTTTTTTTTTGGTAAAGTCTAAAAAATTGGGAAAATTGAATGAGAAGTTTCAGGGTGGGTGTGTCACTGTTGAGCCCCATAGGAATTTCTCATTAGTGTGGTTACATTAAATTCTTCTACTCCCAGTTAAAGAGGATGCTATTTAATATTAAATTATAAACTGTGTAGATCATGATTTTTATATCCATCTATCTATCTATTCCATTTAAGTATTTTATGCAAAATGAAGACAACGTATTAGCCGAAAAAAAATGTACCCTTTTGGTTGTATTTTCTCTGGGTTCTTACCACGTTATAACTGTGTTCCTTTGTTCCCTAATTAACTCAAAGGTGTATATGGACTACTCCGCCCACTGCTCTGTACTTAATTGAAATTATTTTTAAAATGCACTCTGGGAAGCTAGTATGTGCAATACTAGCTTCAAAAATTACATTTTTCAACAATAGAAACATGTAGTTGAGCATTTGCAGGTTGCTATGGAACAACCAACAACTATCTTCCAACAAAAGTGTTTTGACAATGGACACAACAACAGTATACATTATTATAGATTCACTTGGATCTGATTCAAAGATGACATGTTTGAGAGCAACAACAATGAACATTAAAGATATAAATCTAAAAATATAAACTCTGCTGCCACACAACGGTACATGCTTTCAGGCTGTACAGTGTGGTATATTGCAGCTTATTTCTGACAGTGAAACAGCATTAAACAGTGAAATGTTTGAGTAAATCCTTTGTGTCCTTATCCAGACGGACTTGATTTGAAACAGACTGAAACAATAATAGTTGAATAGAGACCAGAGCGCTGTGCAGTATTTCATAACAGTGGAAAACTCCTGGTTCAGACACGGCCTCAGTGAACCGTGTGTGAGGGTATGAGACTGAGGGGGGGCAGAGAGGGAACTGAGGGGGGTCCTGGGGCTGTTTAAGGTGCTAGTCCTTACTCTACATCTGGAACTTCACTCTAGTGTCTTTACAGTGCAATAAAAAGCATCCAGGATATAGTTTTCAGAAATCAAATACTAATGGTAACAAAACTATAATGGAATCTAAACTAAATGCTAATTTGAGCAGGTATCGATACTGTAAAAACTCATGTTAACGGGACAAAATCTGAACTTTCCTTAACAGTTTTAGTACGACTTTTGAGCTTTATTAGAATGAATACAAGAGCTCATGCTAAGATAAAGAAAGTACTATTATTTTGTGTTGAAAATTGCATTCCATTTCTGAAAAAGGAGCCCTTTTACTGTGGTGTCGTAATCGGTATTGAGTAAATTTCTTGAAATTATAACTTAGGCCACTGCTACTGAAGTGAGAGTGAACATCTGATTGTGTTGTTAAAGCAATTTGAAAATGCCAGATTTGTGCATCATATTATGTTTTGTCTTTCGAAGGATCGACACAAAAAAGAGACAAACTCAATCATATCTGAAGGAGCTACAAGAAAAACACAAATGTTCACATAATTTCATACTGTCAACATAAAGCTCAAGTCACTTAAGATTGTCTGAAAACAAAAAAAAAAAAAAGTATTTAAACTGTATTTTCAGTTTTCTTTCCCTGCTAAGTGGAAGATAAGTTGCCTGGCATAAAATAAACACTGTATTGAAGCATGTCAAGTTATAGGTACTCAAATGAAGGTTAATTATTCTGAATTCCAGTCATGCTCTCTGCTGTATCTCTGTATCAGATGTGGCTGAGTGTCCTGCTGGTGGAGGAGATGCCTTTTCCAGACTCGTGGTTCAGACTGTGAATGTTTGACAGATTTAGAAATCATTTTGGATGTTTTCACTTTGTTGAGTTTGGCTTCGTTCAAGAGTGACCCACAGATTCAGGGCAACTGCTCAGGGGAACAATTTGGTGTGTGGACCGCGTTACAACAGCTGACTTTGGCATATATATAGTAATGTACAGAGCAAAATATATTCATGTAGCCTGTTTCGTGATATCTACACCAAAGGTCAGAAGTTTGGACACACTTATTCATTTACATTTCTTCTTTATTTCCATGATTATTTACAATGTAGATTCTTACTGAAGGACTGTAGCCACCCTTGACTTCATCCTGCAGCTCACTGAGAGAAAGCCAAAGGCTTGCAGTACTGTTGACAAAGCAAAGGGTGAATACTTTGTGGATTTGAATGTAAAATATAAAAAAATATTTAGTTGTTTTTCCACTTTTTTCTCGTTACTACATAATTCCATACATCTTGGCAAACATATAGTTGATGCCTTGTGCATGTATATAAAATGCAGAAAGTAGTAAAAATAAGAGCTGAATGAATAGATGATACAGGCACAGTTGCACACTTAGTGTAGCTTAATAGGCCTAGCCTACATACAGAAACTGTAAACAATACTTGTTTCCAGTTTCAGTGTAGTTAGCTCCTCCCTTCAGACAGATATAAGGCAATGTCCACCAGTAATCTGACCAGAACTGAAGAAGCTTGAAATGAATGTGATTATTGCTTAACTGAAAGTGCCACCACAAAGAAACAACATTTAATAGCATTTAGAGGAAAAGTGGGCAAAATAACAGTGCGTTATATAACTTTGATGGTGCAGGTCTGGCTCCTGCTTGTCTCCATGAAGATGTTATAGCTTAAAGTTTTAAATATCTGATATTTCAATATCAGTGTTTTAAGAATTTAATGTTTTGTTAGTCCTAGCCTTACGATACTAAAGTTTCAAACTCTATTTCGAAAGGTTCCATAGTGGTCCATAGGCGCGTATACTAGTCTATACTCTGTGTCTTAGTACTTAGTACTCTTAGTACTTTTACTGATGCAGCTCAAGGTAATTCTAAAGCTATTCAGGAAATGTTCATTTCATTCTGTGATTTTTATTTTTTATTTTTTTCGATACCTGCTCAAATTTGTATCTAGTTTTGGTACTAGTTGTATCTGATTTTTGATTTGCATGTCTTTCTGTCTGTAGCTGGATGAGGAGATGTCAAAGATCGTGATCAAAGTCCTGGATGGTTACCCTGGAAACAACACCACAACAGAGCAGGCCTGGGACTTCCTCCAGAGGAGCGTGAGTGCATTACACCCCATTTTGTTTACTGTAGGAAACCTTCTGTTAACAGCAATACAAGGATACTAAATGCCGAAGCGTGATCCAATCATCTGATGCCCTCTCAGTCACAGCCATTTACTCCTCTTCCAATTGATCAAGTGATGGACAGATAAAGTTTTAGGGATTGGACAAGACTCCATTCTCACAAGAAGAGATGAGACATGTTTATTGTACGACTCTGTTCACCATCTTTTAACCTTATATTTGTCCAAGTCAAATGTAAACTGGCTTGGACCCCACGTGCTGCTGACACCAGCAAACTGGAAGCATTTGAAACCACATGCAAATTTTATTTATTTTTATTTAACCTTTATTTTACCAGGAAAAAGTCCCATTGAGATTAAAAACCTCTTTTTCAAGGGAGTCCTGGCCAAGTGGCAGCAGCAAATAAAACATACAGTTAAAACAAAAAAGACAAGATAACAATAAAAGACAAATAGATTATAATATATACATATATACACACATACATATATACATACATACATACACACATACATATATACACACATACATATATACATACATACATACATATACACACATACACATATATATGTATATATATATATATATATATAGTATTTCAAAATTTATAAAAAACAAGTGCATGTTGTGGAGTCAGCCTCAAGACCTCTCAGTTTAGATTTAAAAGCGTTCAAAGAAATCATCTCTGTCAAGTTCCAATCTTTCTGCAACATGTTCCATGTATAAGGTGCAGAGTGGACAAAAGCCTTTTTGCCCAGTGATACAAATACATTTTGAAATGTGATATATTGCTGAAGAAAATACAGACAATAAATAATAATACTGAAACTAATTTATGCTTCTGACGCAATCACCCTAAAGTAGAATTATCGCCCAAATAACAAAATTCTCCACCAGTATATAGAAAAAAATTGCCCACGATAAATATTGACCCCAAAAGAATATTGCTCCATCTATGATGTATTGAACAATAAGTCCATATCGTGATTAAAAGTGATTAGTGATTAGCGACAGACCTACAGAACGTCCACGAATATCAACTGTAAGAACAAGGGAACTACAGTACTTTGTCCACATCATTAGGGCTCAAAATGTCTGCCCACATAGTCTGGAACTGCATATAGATGGAGGCGAGGTGGAGGCGAGTTGGAGGCGAGGAGGGAGAAGAGAAGGCGAGGGGGGGCGAGGGGGAGGCTGAGGCAAGAGGGCCATGGTGCCCGACAGTCAGAAATGAGGATGGGAATAAGCAAGGCAAAGTAAATGTAAACACATGGGAAAAATCATGTAGCAATTTTATCTGTAGATATTTTTGCCCACCTCTGAGTTGTTTAAATGTTATTGTGTGCAGATGCAATGCTGTGGCTGGTCTGGGCGTCAGGACTGGTATGGAAACCCAAACATTGCGAACAATACTCTGCTCTACCCCTGCTCCTGTCAGAACCTCAACTCCACCAACTCCACCGACTCCTCCGACTCCTCCATCTACCCCGACTCCGGCTTCTGCAATCTCACTTCCCCCGAATGGCCTGTGTATGAAGCGGTAAGCCCCGGCTCGGCCCTCAGCCCCGGCTCAGCCCCGGCTCGGCCCCGGCTTAACCCCTGTATTTGTATGTTTCTCTTAGGGCTGCTCCGACGGTGTGGAGGCCTGGCTCAGGACAAACATGTGGGTGATTCTGGGCGTGTGTCTTGCAGTCGCCTTCATCGAGGTAAAAACTCAAAACTTTTACTCTCTCACCTCACACTGGGAAACTCTGATTTGTTATTCTGCTAAAATATAACATCAAATTAGCAGAACATACATTATAACATGATCACTACAAAAAGACATTTTCTGAGCTCTCAAGCCTCAAATTCAAGACAATTGATACTTTGCAGCTGATGTCATCAACATTTCTTGGGGTGTGATGCTAATTAGAGGCACTGCTCTGTCTGAAGCTCTGTTACTCAAGGTAGACTTAAATCTGACCTAGCTGGAAAGACAACAGTTGAGCTGATTTGTGCTGTTAAACATGTCTCCCACATAACATTTATAGTCACAAACTAGCTAGCATTAGCCAACACCTTTTCAATTAGTCACACCATGAACACTCGTATTGGTCACAGGATAACGAAAATATGTTGTCTAAATCCATTTTGTATTTTTTCTTGAGATTTCACACAATCTTACAGTTGATTTGACAATGTTTGCTAATGTGTGCATTGTGTCATCATGGTTACTACAGAACATTCCGCCACAGACATGCATACAGAGCACCCCCAGCATGATGCCTTTGCAAAGTATCAATACAGGATTACTCAAACATGCGTAAATTAATTGAAATAAAACTAGTGAGCTAATGATGATGGAACACAATTGTTAAAGGCATTTTTAGTGCATTTTAAATAATGTCTCCTTTAATGTGTGGCTGTATTCTCTTTTACAGCTGCTGGGGATGATCCTGTCCATCTGCCTATGCAAGAACATCGGTGTCGTGGACTACACCAAAGTGCCCAAGTACTGAGTCCAGACCAAGTCCAGACAGAGTCCTGAGACCGGACCAGACTAGGGACCAGACCAGGACTAGACCAGGACCAGGGACCAAGACCAGGGACCAAGACAGACCTGCCCCATGTAAAATAATGTCTCTTTATATATTTTCCTCTGATTGGTTTGATTGGTTTGACCAGTTTGGAGCACTTTAGATTGAGGAGGTACTGTGGATCCAAGCCATGCTGAATATGTGAAAGGAACTCTGTTACTATGGTTGCAATGGTGTAATAGGGCCACAAAAATATAGAGTTAAAGGTGTACTATGTAACATTTCTGGTAGCGGGCTCAAGTCCTTAGACCTTTTATTGCTTTGCCTGAAATGTTCCACACTATGGCAGTATTGATAAGTTTAGGCCTATTTACAAGTCAGATCTGTAGAGAGGCGACCCCGCTCATAGTGAGAATGGAAGTTTTCAAGGCATTTTTGAACAATAAAACGACTGCAATTGAATAAATGCATGTGGATAAGTTTAACACCTCCACTGGAAGAAGTTACATAGTGCATCTTTAACACTACAAGGCAAATATGCTAATGCAGAATCTGTACACAACAACTATTATTTCCATTTTTTTTTTTTTTTTTTTAAAGAATTCTAACTACAGCTGATCTGAGACTGTTACAATATTTAAGTAAATACTTTCCAATGATTTTCCTTGTAGACCCTTCACTACTGGCTCTGTTTACATTTGATTTCTGGAGTTGTCCCATTATTGAAGCGTCATTTAAACAGTTACATTTGGCGTGAGTAATCTGATTTATTTTGTCGATTGTTACACCTGTGCAGGTTTTAACAACTTTTAGAGACCAGAGTGGAGTTTTACTGTCATGGCAATGCTAACAAAACGCAGTTCCTGATTCTCAAAATGAAACATCGTATGATTACTTGCAGACAACACGCAGCTGACTTATTTTAATCTCAAGAGCTCCTTATACAATATATCTGTACTGGGCAATCCAAATTGTGCTCAAATACATGTGAAAACATCAGGTACAGGCCCTTTACAATGTGAAAACTTTACTATTACAAACACACAATACTTGGGATGAAGTCTATAGCTGCTCATTCAGCAGTTACTTTTCAATATGGCCCTAAACACCATTGTAAACTGTACATTGTAAAACAGTAATGCATGTGGTGCTCAAATGGTACGATTCCTGACAATAATGATGTGTCCGTAGTGAACTGGACCTGCAAAACTGGAAAACAAAATCCTTTGTTTTGTTTTGGGTTTTTTTTTTTTTTTTTTTTTTTACTTTTGTAAACCGTTGAGTTCCTGTGAAAAGTTTTTAGTATTTTGTACATAATTTTAGTTTGTGTGAATTTTTTCCACATTAAGGTCAGTGTTTACGTCTTCTATATTTTTAAAACCACTCGCTTCCTTGCATTCCTTCTTTTCTGGTACTATTTTAGTTTTAACAATGCACTAAATAGAAAGGGGACATTAAAATTCATCCGAGCCTTTATTAAGTTGAAAGGGAAATTAAATAAAGTTTTTTTTTTAACGTTTGATTAAAGTTGCACTATGGAACTTTTCTGATGAGGATACACCACCTGCTTGTCTCCGTGGAGATATCATTGCTTTGCTTAAATGTTCCTGAGTGTGGTATTTAACTTATCCTTCACTATGGAGACAAGCAGGTTAAGTTACACATCAGATTTGTGGAGAGGCAAACCCACTCACATTAGGAATACCTGTTTTTTCAAGGTAAGAAATAAGTAATAAAAATTACTTTAATGGAATAAATGCAAGACGTATTCTTAACGTCATACTTTGAAACATTACTGTTTATGGAATCCGTGGAGACCAGAAGTTAGCATACCAGGCACTAGAAAAGTTCCGTAATGCACCTTTAAAGAACAGTTGGTGGAGTTAAGACTTAAGTCCAATTGTACATTTTAACCATAGCAGATGAGCCATACTTTTTAATTGTACAAAAGCCTGTATAGTGTGAATGACACCTTCCGTAAACTTCACTTTTTTAGTTTAAAATAATGGATTCTGAAGCTGGAATTTAAGCGTGTACTCACAAAATTCTGTTACAATTTGACAATAAACCAATTCGTTTGAAACTGTCTCTTTGTTCTGCTATATTAACAATATCCCATTTTCACTACACAATAGAGCTGCACAATTTGTTATTCAATCAAAATCACATTTTGAGTTTGTGGAATTATCAAATCACAAAGGCTGCAGTTATTTTAATCATTTAAAATAATTTGTTCTTTGCAGAGGACAAAATATTGTCTTTATGGGAGAATCTCTCATAAAGAATCTCTCTCAGATAGGAATGCGTCCTGGAGTTATTTTAAATGTGCTCTTTGAACAGAATTCTACTTTTGAAACATAAGATGAAAATCAAATCATAATCGCAGTATTTGTCAGAAAAATTACAGTTAGGTTTTTTACAAAATCATGCAGCCCAACTACACAATATTTAACTCATCCTACACTATTGTGTAGAATGTAATTATTCTTTATTTAACCAGGAAAGTCCCACTGAGATTTGTTTTTAGTGGTAGAGGAAACCTGCAGACATGGGAAGAATATACCAACTCCACACATAAAGTGCCCATGACGACCGGGAGTCAAACCCAGGAGCTTCTTACTGAGGCTGAAGTACTAACCATGTGCCACCATGCTGAAGCAGGAGTAAAAAGATGGTATATGATTTGACACCTCATAATGCTGGATGGGCTTGTTCTTTCAATGATCCCAAGCTAAATCAACAAGGGTTTATTCCCCCTTGAACAGGTTGAGGGGGAGAAGGCAGATGAAGATCAGATCCTGGTCCTCCAGGTTGGGGGTTGTACTAAGGGCCAACAACCCATCCACACAAGAAAAGGTTGGAGAAACTGAACACACTTGCCATCTAATCAATGGAGGACTGGAACATGCGTGACGGCCTTATGTGGCATCTTCTGCAGAGAGCTTTATGGTGAAGGATGAACATGACACAAGCACAATTTACTCGGTTACATGTAGTGTAATGTTACAGAGGTATCTGCATACCGCCAGAAGGAGCCTGTATAACAGTTTGAAAAACTCTTTTAAAAAAAAAAAAAAAAAAAAGGTCTTAAAACAATGCTGCTCCCGCAGCCAATCATGATGCATTGCCTCATTATGGCCACAAGAAGGCATTGTCTCATCAGTGAAGGAGTAAGACATCAAGTGAGACAGGTGCTTACAGGAGCGAAACAACTCCTTTTAAAAAAAATTAGTTGGACTGATAAAACTGTTGGACAACACGAGATCAGCAGCTAGAAATCTAAAGGCGCACCCTTTAGATTTCAGGAGTTACACATCTAACTTGCTTCTGGGAAAAAGAATGACAAGATTTTTGTTCTTGATCTTTATTTTTGTACAGTATGAACCATAATCCTGGTTTAGTCTTGGGTTATTCTTAGTTTAGTTCTAGTTTAGTTCTAGTTTAGTTCTGGTTTAGTTCTGGTTCAGTTTTGGTTTAGTCCTGATTTAGTCCTGGTTTAGTCCTGGTTTAGTCCTGGTTTAGTCCTGGTTTAGTCCTGGTTTAGTCCTGGTTTAGTCCTGGTTTAGTCCTTCACGCTCTGAGCCGCTCTGAGCCCCTGCCAGACCCGTCAGTTCCTCTCTATCTGCAGAGGTCTGTGGGGAAAATGCATGTGTGTGATGAAGAAATCATTTTAGTTGTTTTGTACTTTAAAGGCAGGGTATGTAGAAAATAATGCAACTTCCAGGATAAGGTGAACACTGATAATGAAATAAACTTGTATGAGTCTCTATCTGCAGGTGAAGGCTCTAGACACATAGGTTCAGTTGTGACTGTAGTACCTTTTTTTTTTTTTTTTTTTTTTTTTTTCACGGTAAGCAAGTTAAAAACCTGTAACGTTTCTGTACTGAACTTGCTTTTATAAATCTAAGCAAACACAAGAATGCATTATACAGTGGAATAATAACATCCACACATAGGTCAGTGTCAGCACGGCATGCCCTCTGAGGCCTCTGAGCTGTCAGCTGTCAGAACCTTCAAACTCAGTCCCATTAGGATTCATGTCTCAAGTCCTCCTCTAGAGTCCCAGACCAGGATCCGGCTCTGGTCTGGTGGACACGAGGAGCAGGGCTTGTCACTCTGCATCAAGGCAAGCTGCAGACCTGTGTAAAGATGACAGGGGTTACATTATACCATGTTATTTAAAGGTGCACTGTGGAACTTTTCTGCTGGGTTCTACCACCGTCTCCTTAGAGATGCTATTGATTTGCCTGGAATGTTTCACATTACACCTTTAACTGATTGAATGCAAGATGACCCGGAATTCCTGGTGACCAGTTTATGACTACTCACCCCTGGAAAAATTCTACATGTGCTTTAAATTATTGTGATTCAATTGCCTGGGATCCAGAATACACACTTCTTTAATACTTTATGAAGATGTTTGTCTGGTCCATAGATTGTATATATAAATAGATGTAGCTAACTTGATAACTGTAGCTAACACCGCTTTCCAAATAGAAAGTGATCAAATTCATTCCTGTAACTGAGCTTCATTTTGCTGGAGCCGAATGCTATGGTTGACATCACACTCATTTGGTCCACTTCTTTAAGCTATGGTCTGGCCACACATGGCCCTTCCACATCAAAACAAATATGGCTGCCAGGGATCAAAACAAAAGGATGGAAAAAAAGGTTGGAACTAAAAAACACTGAGTATTTTTGCTGAATCAATGAGCAAAGCACCAAACTGTGTTCATCTGAGGTGAGAGAAATTAGATTGTGTTTGTAAATGATGGATGACCAATGAGCTTTCACATGTTTCACTGAAATAAGCAAATCTGATTGGATGAACATGTTTGGTTCTGGCCTGAGGTGCAACAGAGGGCGTGGACCAGACTGATATCGCTCTCTATAAAAAATACAGAAAGATATCAGTCTGGACTTGGCCAGGCATGTAATTTAAGTGTGGAGTTGTTATTTTTGTTTAATTTTTAACAAGACCAGTACAAGATTCAAATGCTGTATTTAAAAATACTGCAATACTGCAAATCTAATGTGATTTTTCATTGGAGAATAAGTTAATGAGAGACACGAGCGTCTCACAGGTGATGCTTCTGTTACATAAGGCTCAAATCTGTGACCTTGTCTTAAACCTCTCTGTGTCCATGTCCATGTGAAGGATACAGACTGAGACAGAGTGTATTATTCAAGCCTCTGTCTCCTGGAATCTGAGACATGAGTCATTCATGCATATATTTACTACAGATCTGAATCTAAAACAGTCACAACAAGTAATGAAAAAAATCCTGATACTTTATATTTTAAAAGTGAAAATTATCTGGTGCTAGGTCTGCTATCTGCTTGGTATTTGCTTTGCCTATGTTCCACCGTGTGACCATACACCCCGCCAGGCCAATTTAATTGTAAGATCTGTGGAGAAGCAGCCCTGCTCACAATAGAATGCATGTTTCTAAGTGATAAACCATCTATAATGTAGTGATGGCTAGATTTATACATTTAATATGCAGTAATACATATAATCCTGGCAAGGCAATAGTATTTCAGAGTAGCAGACACCAGAAAAGTTGCAAAATGTACCTTTATCTTTAACTTTTAACTTAAAGTGTCCCGCAAGTCCACAAACCTTCACCAGACTTGTTCTTGTCCTTTCAGTGCTTATATTTCTCTCATTCACACTATGGCCTGGATGTAGTCCTGGTTTTAGTCCCAGTCTAGTCCAGATTCAGTTCTGGGTTTAGTCCCATATTTTGTCTCAATTTTGGTGAACTTGGTGTGCTTTGCTGGCTGCCTTGCATCTTCTGGTGGCAACTATGAAATATGTTGGGGTTTTTTCATTGTTTATTTTTTACAAAATTACATGACAAAATTAGATAAATTACCATGATCAACTAACTTGATCATTTTACACAAACTGCTTTGATTTTAAATTGTCAGTACTCCGCCAACTTCCTGTGAGAGTTTTATTGTGAAAGTCCCCGGAAGCTGCACACTTCTCTGACGCATTCTTTACGCACGGACTTCAAATGGCTCCGGTGCGGCAGCGGCTCGTTCAGAAAAGCCTACCCGGAGTCCGCGCACTATTCACGGGATTAATGCACCGCTGGGACCCCGGGAGCTGCGGATCAACTTCCAGAGCACCACACAGAGGTAGCACTCAATCTCCCTTCTTCTCTTTAGTGATATTCTTTAGCTTTTAACGGGCTCATTATTTGTTTAGTTGTGACAATGCTAATCTAATTCAAGTTATTGTTGCTTGTTGTGATGTAAATTAGCAAAATGAGCAATAAGGTGAATAAATGGCCAGGCTAAATAAATAAATATATAATAATTCCGAAAACTATTGTCACACTGAAGCTCATATCGACTGCCAAATGTGTTGGTGTCGTGTTTATATGACAAAAACTTTAAAGGTGTAAGAGCATAAGAGATTGACATGGCATTAAACTTTTGTCTCCATGGAGATGAGAAAGAAGTTGAAGCTACCATGCAAAATTACAGATAAAGGATTTTTTTTTTTATTTATTTTTTTTTTGCAGCATTACCTGTAATTGCAAGAATGCAGCATAGTTTAATGCTATACAGTGGAATATTCCAGGCAAAGTAAGCAAAGTGAGAGAACCGGCCTACCAGAAAAGTTACGTAGTACACCTTTAATTTTCGTGTAAGTGTTTGCCCTTTCTATCTCTGCTGGAGGTCCGTCTGGTGCAGAGCTCACAGAATCCAGGCTCTTATCAAAGTGACAGCCTCACACTGCTGCTGCTGCTGCACACACTTCTTTATATTTACAAATCAATTATTTATATTAAAGGCGCACTATGGCCATATATTTCACCACACTCAAAGCCCTTTACATCAGGAACCGCTTACCCATTCACACACACCCATATACCAGTATATGCAGACACTGGGGGGAGGTGGGTTAAGTGTCTTGCCCATCGACACAACTGCAGCATTCATCTATGGTTGAGCTGGAATCGCATCGCTAGCCTAGGAGTCAGTGGATCTTATATCGAACCACAAACCTTAAGATCTGTGGACAAACACTCCCACCAGCTGAGCTACAGTCACCACTACGTAACTTTTCTTAACTTACGCCTTCAGAGCATCCTAGTCATTCACCATGATGAGTTTATAAGCACTTTTCAGAGCTCTAAAGCTTGACCAGTAAAGCTTGACACGATAACACATTTTGAAGCATGACATATTGTTACAGAGAAATATTGCGATAAACAATAATATTTAATTTACTTTATGTCACTGACACAAAGCAAGATAATCCCAATGAACCATTTTTTTAATATACCAGAATGAACTAATAATCAGCCTTTGAAGTTATTTATTCTACCGTCTATAGTTTAAATCTGACCCTGTTACATAAAAATGGCAAAAATCTCCCCACTTTTGCAAAGAAACTGCACACATGAAATTTATTGTTTCAGCTTTCTCTATATATTGAACAATAACTTGATATAGGCCCAAAGACCCAAATAAACGTAACAACTGTCTTGCTAATGCACACTTCCTGATTATCAGACAATAAAACGCTATCTAATTAAATGCACACAATACACAGCTGACTTATTTTGACCTAAAGAGCTGCTTATGCAATATATCTGTTAAAAACACATATTTTGCTCAAATACATAGTAAAAAAAAAATCAGGTACAGGCCCTGCAACTATAATATCACTAAGTAGTCACATTATTTAATTAATGTTTGTAGCCCCAAATACTCAACAATGAATATAATGTTAACTTCTATTGCGAGTGCTAACAGTGTGACAGGCCTGCTTCCCTGGCTCTGTTAATCAACATGTTTTTATGACTCTTTAAGTAATTGGTTCAAATTTGACCTCGCTAACCAGCAGCTGTCTTTTCTGCACAAGGGTAACATCCTGGTTCTTTTAGAGTTTTCCACATTAAACAGATTAGATTGAACCAGCAGCAGATGGTCGGTCCCCCCTGTAGTCCCAACATGCTCCTCTCTCCCTCCTCTACCACTCTCTCTCCCTCTCCCTTCTCCCTCTTTTCCTCTCTCTCTCTTTCTCTCTCTCCTCTATTTCCCCCTCCTTCTCCCTCCCTCCTTTTCTACTCTCTTCCCCCCTCCCTGTCTACTCTCTTCCCTGTTTGTAGTCCCCACATGCTCCACTCTACCTCCTCAGCTTCTATCACTCTTTCTCTCCCTTCTCCTTCTTTTCCCTCCCCATTCTCTCTCCCTAACCCCCTGTAGTGCCCACATCCTTCTCAGCTTCTTTCCTTCTTATCCTTCTCTCCCTCCTCTCTTCTCCTCTCCCTCTTTTCCTCCCAGTCAATATTTCTCTCTTTGCCATTTTTCTCCCTCTTTCCATCCTTCTCCCCTTGTCTCTCTCTCCCCTCACCCTTGCTTCTTTCTCTTCCTACCTGTCTCTCTCCTCTACTTTTCCCTGTTCCTCTTTTCCACCCTTTCCTTATTCTCCCTCTTCCTTTGCCACCTCCCGTTCTCTCCCTCTCCTCTCTTATCCCCTGCTTCTCTCTCACTCTCGTTGCCCCCTTCTGTCTCCTCTACCTTTTTCTCTCTCTTCACACCACTCATTTTCCTCTCCCTCCTTTTCTGTCTTCCTTTGCTGTCTCCCTCTCACTTTCTCTCCTCCTTTCCATCTCCTCCCATCTCTCTCTCCTTCTCTCCTAACCCCAAAGAAATACACTGACATTCTTTTTGTCATGCCACCTGTTACTGAGTGGGAGACAGTTACAGGAGGGATGTGTTTTGTCGATGTCCGATGTGTCCAGATTTACATGATTTAGACAAGTACAGAAAAGGGACAGTGTATTTACGTTACAGAGGATGCAGAGGAAAAGGTCAGACGGAGCAGAGGAGAGGGTCAGATGGAGCAGAGGATGCAGAGGAGAGGATGAGGGGAGCAGAGGATGCAGAGGATGCAGAGGAGAGGGTAGAGCATAGGATGCAGAGGAGAGGGTAGAGCAGAGGATGCAGAGGCTTTTGTGATGTTTTGTTCCACATGTTGGGGGAGGACAGTAGTAGATGTGTGGTGTTTTGTTCGTGGGAGGACTCTGACTCATGTTCCTCCTCCTGCTCCATCAGAAACAGCTCATCTGCTGCTGGTCTTGTTTGTGTGTGCTACTTCACTGTGGTAGTAAAATACAATCCATGTATTTCTGCAAACTGACTGAGGTCGGTAGAGCAGTCAAAAGTATCAGAAATCAAATACTTATCAAAACTAAAACTAGTATCAAAACTAGACACTCTTGAGCAGGTATTGATACTAAAAAGTCACATTTACAGGACAGAACTGAACCTTTCCTGAATATCTTTAGAATGATCTGACCTGCACCAGAACAACTATAAGACACATAGACTAGTATACACCCATGGACCACTATGGAACCTACCTGGACACTGAGGGATTACACAGATACAAGGCCACATGGGAATAAAAGAAAGTACTACTATTTAACGTTAAAAATCACACTCTATCATGGTATCCGAATCGGTATTAAGTATCAAGTCTCTTCTTTAGTACAGTATTGAAATCAAGTTTTAGTATGGTGACAACACTGATTCTCGCAGCACCAATCAATGGCCGGAGGGCAGATTATCAACTACACTGAAATGAAGGTGTTCTCTATAAAATATAAGAATCTATTTACTTTTAGCCATTTTACTTACTGTGTTTTTTGTTCAAAGTTAAAGGTGTAGTATGTAACTTCACTGTAGTTTAGATTTGTACAAACTTCTTCAGTCTTTTTGTCAATTCTTCTGGAGGTGTTTAAAATGTGAACTTTATTATTAAAATAAACACTGCAAAATGTAAACACAATGTTTGTCAGAAAAATGACAGTTCCCTCCGTCGTTCAGCTCTAATTGGGTTTAATTTAATTTCAGTTGACATTTTGAGGACCATTCAAAAGGCCCCAAATTCTGGTCAGTGGGCCTGGGTCTGTACAGAACAGTATGTAAAGGTACATCACCTGCATGATTCTTTGGAAATAGAAGGTTAAAACCATACTTCGAAACATTTCTCCCTGGAGATAAGTTTCATGCCATACTGTGGAATACTCCAGCTAAAGAAACAAAGAAACATCCAAGACGAACTCCTCAAGGCCAAGTCCAATAAACATAATCAGCCCCTGGGACAATGGATGGAAATTAGCCTTTGGCTATAATCTCGTGTGTTTACATTCATGTTGAATCATGTTTGTTCATTAACATGCATTGTCCCAATCAAATAAATAAATTAAATTAATAAATAACCAAAATAAAATAAAAACATGCTTTTATTAGTTAGTTTTTCAGCTAAGAAGTTACAGACTGTGGCTTTAAATTGAAAGTATAGTTCTTCAGTTGATTTACAGTGACTCGGGGCCTTTAGTGTCTTTAGCCCCATTATCCCATCATTATGTGAAACTGATCATAATTTTGTTTGCATTTCTCTCTGCTCCTCCTGGCGTCGTTCTGAAGTGTTTGTGACGAGTCGTGATCTGAAACAAAAACACTAAACATGAATCGTGAGGTGAATCAAACCCACAGCAGTGACTCAGACCTACACACATGTGAGGACTCACTTTAAGCAGGAGTCCCCAACCAACAGCAGGCCGGGACCCAAGACTGGACCGTAGGCCATCTGGTACAGGGCAATATTATGTTAGTTTTTTTATAGTACCACCATATCTATGTTTTATCTGAAAGAATATAGTGCAAATGAACCTGGTAAACAGCAAACATGAGAATGAACAACATATTTTTAAACTATGGTTAAAGTTGTATGCATTTTTCACTGTCATCACCGGCCCACCACTTTTCACCACTCCCTCACATAAATAATATGATTATTACAAATGCTTATGAGCAAAAAGCCTCTGCTGTATGCCTGGATCATATGGAGAAAAATAAATCACTTTCTTAACAGTATCTTTCTATTTGTTTTTATTTTTCATATTAGAATGTTTCAATATTCATTTAAACAACATAAACATGAAGACATACTTTTAGTCGATGGATTTGACCTATAAAAAAGACTCACGTTATATTTAAATGTGTGATAATGTTATAAAGACACTCTTTACTTGTGTTGCAGTGCAGTTCATGTGAAGAAGTCTGCAGCTTGTTTCTGAAGATTGATTTTTAAAAACGTCTCTTGGCTTCAGTAAATACCGTACTGTGCTGTCTGACTTTGACACTAAAATAAATGCTAAGTTCAATATGTGTTTTCATTTGGGAGATACAGGAATTAGCATTGTAAAAAAAAATTACACCCAGATATGAACTGATAAGTAGCTCGGTGTTTGTCCATTGATCCAAAGGTTGGTGGTTCACATCCTGCTTTCAACATAAACATTGTTGGTTGAGCAGTCCAATTCACTGACCAGGAGGTTGGGGGTGCAATTCCAGCTCCCGCAAATAAATGCTGTTGTTGTGTCCGTGGGCAAGACACTTAATCCACCTCACCCCCCAGTGTCTGCATACACTTGTGAATATGTGTGTGTGAATGGGTGAGTGGTTCTTTGATGTAAAGTGCTTTGAGTGACTTGAAGGTGGAAAACCACATACCATAAATCACAGAAATATAGGACAAAATTGGAGTCTAAATCTATATCAAAACTAATATAAGACTTATAGAAAACAACAACAATAACAACACTATTGAGGAAACTACTGTTATCCTTGCACTGAAAATGACATTCTATTGTGTAAAATAGCCATCACAATGAAGGTATTTAGTATCAAGCCCTTTTCTTAGTATTATGACAGCCGGTATACTTGCTACAGCTACAAGTACTACAAATCTGTTTACTCTGCCACTGCTGTTAATGTGGTGAGCGTGTCAGTTACAGCGCCCCCTGCCTGCACTACACGCTCATGTCCAGCCCACGCACGTCTGTTCCTCTGCTCCTGTGTTTACATCCAAGAAACACAGATGGGACTGCTCTCTGCACAGTCCTCAGATCATCAACTGTATTGTTAATATGTAATGATGTGGTATGGATGAAGTAGGCTAAATACACAGGGTTAGCTCGGGATAGTGATAAAACTGATTAATGGTAATAGGGCTGAACCTTTTAGACAAAATATTTAATTGCGATTTACCTGACAAACATTGTGATTAAGATCAGATTTGCGATTTAGGTGTTAATAATAGGATTCTGTTCAAAGTTCACATTTTAAACACTTCCAGAAGAATTAGCAAAAAGGCTGAAACATGAACTGACAAACTAAAACAAGAGTCACATTTCAGAACATGTTTGTACAGATCTAAACTACAGAGTCAAGATGTTTTTAAGTTTTGTGGGGTAAATTATTGTATTGTAAAAATTGCAACTATTGTAATTTGTTCATTCAATTTAAATTGCGATTAATCTACAGCCCCGTGACACTGTCTGTGGAGATGGTTGGAGATGGTATGTTCAGACACAGACATGTTCTTGTTTCTTACAGCTCCTTCAGACATGATTTGCTTTTTAAATGTTTCTAGTCTATCATTTGAATATACCAAATTTTGTGCATCATTTAATGTTTTGTCCTTCAAATTATATTAACTTCAAATTATAAATCAAATGTTACATTACATTTATTATAACTCCTACATATGACCCATTTTTCTGTCTTTTCAGAATCTCTTGTTTTTATGCAGTGAGTAATGGGATTGTTTGAACCACAAAAGGCTTCCATAAACAATGTACTCGTTTCTATGGCAACAGGAGCAGCTGCTTTCCAACAACAAATCTACGCTTTTGTATAATTTTTACATAGTGCATCTTCTACTCCATCTGACCCTCTCCTCTACATTTTCTGATCCATCTGACCCACTCCTCTGTATCCTCTGTTCATCTGACACTCTCCTCTCCATCCTCTGCTCTTTTGACACTCTCCTCTGCATCCTCTGTTCATCTGACACTCTCCTCTCCATCCTCTGCTCGTCTGACTCTCCTCTGAATTTGCTGCTCCTCTGACCCTCTCCTCTGCTTCTCTGACCTTCTTCTCTGCATCCTCTGCTCCATTTGACCCTCTGCTCCTATGATCTTCTTCTCTGCATCCTCTACTCTTCTGGCCCTCTCCTCTGCATCCTCTGCTGCAGTGTCTTTCAGGCTTGTATTATAGGCCTGGTGACATAGTGGTTAGTCTGTGAGGAGTTTGCATGTTCTTGTCATGTCACACTCAAGATGAAATTTTAGTGTTTTGATGGGTTTCAGATTGCTGCATAATTATGACCTTAGTGATTAACAATTAAACTCATAATATTATAGATTTTGTATGCGAAAAAGTGCCCAAAATGTTGAGTATAACTCAAAACCATGAATTGTGTGTAGAAACAAATGTAACAAATGTGTAATGTGACATAAAACGTGCTTTACATTTAGGGTTAGAAAAGAAAAGATTCAATTGAAATGATCGTTTGCTTTTAAAATTAACACAAATATTTATTCATGCATTTTCATTTAATTTAGTTTTGTTTCAATTGCTTTATGGCCTGAATAATTACTATCAGCAGTTAACATCTTGCCCTCTTTACTCACATAATGATTTTAGAGGAATATTTTTCTCACATGATTTCAACCTGAACTTCACAAACACATTTAAGCTAATATATAAAAATAAATCATATTCACTTGTATTGTCTGAAATGCCCAGGCTTTGCTCTGAAACGTCCGGGTTTTGTCTCTGCTGTACAGTGACAGGTGGCAGAGTGATAAACAGCAGCCGGAGCCACAGTTGGTCCAATTCACAGCCCTCAGTAACCCCGCCCACAACAGCATAAGGACACACCCACATTATTCCAGCAAATGAATGAATTAGAAATGGTTCAACAAGTTTCAAGTTATTTTTTTAACTTGAAACTTGTTGAACCACTTGTTGGACCCAACTTATAAATATAATTAAAATATGTGTTTTTCATATTGAGTAAAGAAGAATAAAGCAAAACAAAAACATATATAATCGGAACATTTACACATTGTTGGGTCCATTAACCACATAAAGATTTTGGTCCTGTTCTAGTCCTGGTTTGGTCCTGTTCTAGTCCAGGATTGGTTCCAAAATTAGTCCGAATTTAGACCTAGTTTTGATGTAGTCTATGTGTAGGACTCAATGTGAGCCAAACCAGGACCAACACAGAACAAAGGGGAGAGGTACAAGAGTCACATGGTAACCAGCCCTGCATGAGTTTCAGTTACAGATCAGGATAAACACTCTGAATAAGTCATTGTCTTTACATTGAGTCGTATGTTACTCTACAGTGTTGTGCTTTGTTCTTTGTTGTGCTCAGGTCCAGAGCAGCCGTGTGCACACGCTCAGGATGGAGGGCGACTGTCTCAGCTGTATGAAGTACCTCATGTTCATCTTTAACTTCTTCATCTTTGTGAGTCTCACGTCAGTCTCCATGTCCTGTAATGATTTTATTGTTATTTCAGATGGAGGATAGGGGCCTGTATAACTCTATGGGAGATTCACTGGTTACGAAAAAAAAGGTCACTCAGCTGACCGCTTTCTGGTTTGCCCCATCAACAGAAAACATGCACTATAGATCAAATGCTCCAGTTCGGGTCCTGACCGAGACTAGATCCCAGAGCTGCGCCCACTGCTTCTCATGAGGTGCCCCTGCAGCAATGAAGGATGGGTCAAATGCAGAGGCCAAATTTCCTTATGGTTACAGTAAAGTGTATCTTAAACCTTAAATATATGATCCCGAAATGTTGAACCTTCTCATTATTTGTTATATAATATATATTATTATATTCAGCTGAATAATGGCATCACTTTCTGAGGCTATTGTGAAATAATAATTTACTTTTGTTTATTTAAACTGACAGAGAAGATGTTGAATGGTGTGTCAGTTTTTGTTTCATACTGAATAGGCCCAGTAATTACAGAGATAAAAACTATAAACCAGGTCAACACATTTGCAGTCTGACAATTACACAGGAATTCTGGGCAGTTTAAAAGATTTCCCTCCAGATGACATTGTTTCTATCTTTATTCATACAAACTGCCTCCCTATCTTTACACCTTTATCATTACACTTTTTATCCTATTTGCAGGTGATCCTAACATAATCCCTCTGCTCTCTTTCTCCCTCTGCAGGTTGGTGGCTCGGTGCTCCTGGCTGTGGGTGGATGGGTGCTCTTTGACCCTTTAGGCTTCAGAGAGCTGGTGGCGTCTAACCCTTTGCCCTTCACTGGCGTGTACCTGCTCCTGGCTCTGGGCAGTTTGCTCTTCCTGCTCGGGTTTCTGGGCTGCTGTGGAGCCATACGCGAGAACAAGTGTCTGTTGCTCTTTGTGAGTAAACCAGGGTGACACTGAAGGAACAGGTTTTGCTCCTTCATGTAAATATCATAAAATATATTAGTTATTATTTTAGTGGCTGTGGCTCAGATGGCATACTATTTTTGTCTCTCTGGGCAAGACACTTTACCTGCTGCCTTACCATTGTGAAAGTGGTGTGTGAGTGGTTTGAGAGGCAACCATGTCTCTGTGAATCGCCCCCAGGGCAGCTGAGGCTACAGGTGTAGGTAAGTGTGGACAGTGAATGAATAATAATAATGTAAAAACTTGCAAACCTTATATATTGAAGGGACTAATTGTTACAGTGTTGCAGATGCAGTTGAATGAACTGCTTTGATACAAGAGTGCCATCTGCTGGTAAACAATATAATGGAAAAGCTGAGCATGAATAATTCATGCATTACAACAAGAATTATTCTGCAGTGTATTCAATGTTTTATGATATTGGTTATTTTTTTATGTATTATGTTTAACTTAACCCCTCATCTTCCTGTACATTTTTGTATAAATTACATCCACATTAAACCCTTTGTTCTCTCCCACAGTTCTTCATGCTGATCCTCTTCATCTTTCTGTCAGAGCTGGCGGCGGCCATCTTGGCTTTCCTCTTTAGGGAACATGTGAGTTTGTTTTTCATCAAAACAAAGTGGGGCATATGACAAAAAAAATCATATCACAGTTTTCTTAGAGGCTGTCCAGTGACTGCCCTGTGCTGCTGATATTATACAGTACTTAGTGCATTTGACCATGTGACCCTCCTGTGCTGCAGATGACTCGGGAGTTCTTCACTCGGGAGCTGAAGCGTCACTATCAAGGACACAACACGTCTGACGTCTTCACTTCCACCTGGAATGCCATCATGTCCTCTGTAAGACAAAATCACAGACAAAGTTTAACTCATAAGCTGTACAGATGTGCTGTGCTTTTAGTCTATTCTCACTAGCGTTGTGAAAAATATTGAAAATCGGTCACTAAATCAGATACTAATCGATATTAAAACAACTATCGAAAGGAGATACTCATTTGAGCAGCTATCAGTACACTGCATAAACTAGTATACACCCATGGACCACTATGGAACCTGGACGACTGAGGAATTACACAGATATAAGGCCACATGGGAATATAAAAAAGTTCTACCATTTAATGTTGAAAATCACATTGTATCATGGTATCTGAATCGGGATTGAGTGTCAAGTCGCTTCCTTAGTATTGAAATCAAGTTTTAGTATGGCGATAACACTGGTTCTCACTGGACCAATCCATGGCCAGAGGGCAGATTTAGGTACGTGTCGGGCCTACCACAGCAGCTCTAAAACCACTGTATTTTCAATTACATTGAAATAAAGGAGTTCTCTATAAAATATAAGAATCTATTTATTTTTAGCCATTTTACTTACTGTAGTAGTATGTAACTTCTCTGTTGTGATGTCCACCATCTGCTCCGCCTTGGATGTTCCATATTATGGCATTAAATATTATGATATTCACTATTTTATTGCTAAATACCATTAAAAGCGTCCATTCATTATTAGTCCTCTCCACAGATCTGATGTGTCTCTTGTCTCTGAAGAGGTAAGTTTAATGTAGTACTGTACAAAAACGTTTTCATGAAGATAATGGTGCTTGTCTACATGGAAAAGGTTATTACCAAGCCCTACAATGTTTCTCACAGAGATAGATTATTTAAACTAATCTATCTCCATCGACACAAGCAGTAAACACCACCAGGTCAAGTTACAGGTACAGAGCAATAATAAAAAGTATTTCTTTATCAATAGCAGAGTCCAGTAATGTAAAATAAGTTTAATGCTATAGTGTTCCAAACAAAACAAATACATACAGATGGCAGACCCCTCACCAAAAAGTTGGTCCTTTTATCTCTATAGTTGCAGGCTGGATGTTATATCTATTTTTTTTTTTTTTACCTCTCTGTGTAGTTTGAGTGCTGTGGAGTGAGTGGACCTCAGGACTTTGACGACAGCCTGTTCAGACTCCTCAGCCCCAGTAAAGCCGTCCCAGAGGCATGCTGTTACAGAGAGGGGGCGCTACAGAGCACGGGGCCAGAGCGACAGGGATCACCACACAGCAGGGGGCCTGGGCGACAGGTGGAGACAGGTGGAGATGCACATGGAGAGGGCGAAGTCAGCGGTCTGGAGCTGTGTGTGAGCGGGGCCATCGCACACTACACTAACTATAAGGTACCAGGGATGTCACATCATAGCTTTTTTGAATTTACATTGTTGAACCAAATTTAAGATATAGTAGAATTATCTTTATAATTGATACTTTGCAATGACATCAGGCATTAGCAAACAAAGCCAAAGACCTTTAAAGATAGTTTAAAATCTTAAGAAATGGATTTAGACCACACATTTTAGGAGCCAGTGATCAATACAAGCGTTCATGGCCCTGTTTAGGTGTTTGATTTTCAATAGAAAAAGTGAGAGTGAGTAACTGAAAAACTGTTGGCTAATGCTAGCTAGCTTGTGATTGTAATGTTATTTATTTATTATACGGACTTGTTTATGGTCAGATTGTGTTTAAACAAACCTCATATTCAAGTCCACCTTAAGTAACAGCACTTCAAACAGAGCAGTGCCTATTTTGAAGAGTGGTTGGATAAAAATTGTGAAATAAATAATTAATAATGCTACCGAATGATCTTTGTTCTAAACCATCTTTTGGCCTCAATAAATTATAATTATTCCCATTCATGTTTGGACCCCAATTGTGACATTATTACATAAGATAAAAAAGCAGTATTTGGTATTTTAAGTTAAGTGCAACAGGACATTATTTGAAAATGAGCCCTGTGTTGTTTTTTTTCTTTTGTTACTTGTTTCCAGGGCTGTTACTCGTCCCTTGTGGATTATTTTGAGACCTACATTTACTCTGCAGGAGCTCTGGCCATTATTGTGCTCACTATAGAGGTATTTAATTTAAACATCTTCTCTCTCTTTCTCTTTCTCTCTTCTTTCTTTCTTTCTTTTTTCATTCTCTCCTCTCCCTTTCTGTTTCTTTTTGAGGCATTAGATGGAAACTGCATACCTTGTGTTGTGTTATATATTTTCCCATCATATCCCATAGGTCCTACTACACTGCATTAATATTTACACTAGTTAAACTTGAAATAAAGCAACATTACTGCTACAACCAAGAAAACCATGTCTGAACTGGCACTAAAGCATGACTACACCAGGACTAAACCATGACTAAATCAGGATTAAACCAGGACTACAGTAGGACTACACCAAGACTAAACCAGGACTATAGTAGGACTACACCAGGATTAAACCAGGACTAAATCAGGATTAAACCAGGACTACAGTAAGACTACACCAAGACTAAAGCAGGACTACACCACGACTAAACCAGGACTAAATCAGGATTAAACCAGGACTACAGTAGGACTACACCAAGACTAAATCAGGACTATAGTAGGACTACACCAGGAATAAACCAGGACTAAATCAGGATTAAACCAGGACTACGGTAGGACTACACCAAGACTAAACCAGGACTACGGTAGGACTACACCAAGACTAAACCAGGACTACGGTAGGACTACACCAGGATTTATCCAGGATTAAACCAGGACTACAGTAGCACTATACCAGGAGTAAACCAAGACTAAACCAGGACTAAATCAGGATTAAACCAGGTCTAAACCAGGATTAAACCAGGATTAAACCAGGAGTAAACCAGGACTAAACCAGGACTACACCAGGATTAAACCAGGTCTACACCAGGACTAAAACAGGAGTAAACCAGGATTAAACCAGGACTACACCAGGATTTAACCAGGACTAAACCAGGACTAAAGAGGGATTAAACTGGGACTAAACTGGGATTAAACTGAGACTGAATCAGGGTTAAACTAGGACTGAACCAAGATTAAATCGGGACTAAATCGGGGCTAAACCTGGACTAAACCAGGACTAAACTGAGATTAAACCGGGACTAAGGTTTGACTAAACCAGGATTAATCCAAGACTAAACCCTCTTTATCATCACTGATGAGAGATCCAACATGCACTTACTGAATCACAACTGAACCCCATAACATATTGTGATGTTCCATAATTTTATCGTGAGACCTTTGATGATACGATACCACAATATTTCACTTATTGTTACATCCTTATATGTGATTATAACACCAAACTTTACTCACTCATCAAATTTAGTCTGAGGCTTGGTCCAAAGAAGTGTTTTTGGGGTCCTGAGACCAAACGGCCCAAGTTGAAACTAGACCCCAATCTCATAATGGCCTGATGTATAGATGAGTGAAAAATAATAGTAAGAAAAAGGTAGGAAAGTAACTGCGGTGGAGGGGCCTGGCTCCTGGACTAAATGTCTCTCTCTCTTTCTCTCACGTTCTCTCTCTTCCACAGCTCTTTGCGATGGTATTTTCCATGTGTCTGTTCAGAGGGATCCAGTGAGGCCCACATGGACAGGGCCAGACAGGAGCAGATAAGAGAATTAACCTACAGAAATATGTTCCATTTATGTTATGGTATTGTCATATTTTTAAAGGTGCACTGTGTAACTTTTCTGGTGGAGGGCACACACATCCTGCTTGACTGCTGTTGCTGCTCCGCTCTCCACAAATCTGATTTGCAAAATGGCCTGTTAGTGCCACCTGCTGGTCTCTATAGAGAAGTTCCATGCTGTACTGTGAAACATTCTAGATAAACCAATAACATCGCCATGGAGACAAGCATTTGGTGTGTGCCTCCACCAGAAAAGTTACATACTGCATCTTTAACATAACACATTGTTCTGTTGTTTTGTATTATAAAGCAACACAAACTATGAATGTTTTTAAATGTTTTGAACAGAACTAGTGCTGCACAGGTCACATGTACAGTTATAGTGCACTTATGTTACTGCACTGTGGGCGTGAATGGACAGTGTGTTGAAATGCCTTATTTGTTGCACACAGTTTTATTTAAATATTGTACAAATGTAAATAGTGAAAATATCAGTTAAATGAATATACATATGTGCCATATTATCCTTTTGGTTTGTGAAGATCTGCAGTGCAAATGAAACCACCAGTCGTGCAGGTGTGTACGGGTGTCATCAAGGGACAAAAACTGGTAACAAAATACACAAATAGAACAATAAATAAACGCATTTGAATACAAGCTACTTTGACAGGCAGTACTAGTACACGTCCCTCCAAGACTACTGTAGATGCTTTTCAAAATGTTCAAAACACATTTTAAGCACTGTGTTCAATAGACTTTGTAAATATTGTGTCACTGTTGTTGTCTAAGAATAAGCTCATATTTGGCATTGAAGTTTTTATGTTTACATGGGAACAAAGGTGGCCTGAGAAAATACATTAAAGGCTTACATCTTTAGAACAAGCCTGAACTGTTTCATGCAGGTATTTTAAAGGTATACTATGTAACTTTTGTAGAGGGTCTGCCACCTAACTTTGTTCTCACAGATGGTGTAAAAGGGCAGGTTTTGAACCCGAATGCAGCACAAATGACAGGGGACAGTTGACAAGACTTTATTGCAGATGGCAACAGCAGAAAACAGCGCAACAGGGATCAGGCGAGTCGCAGATACAGGAACAAGCAGGGCTTCAGTCTGAAGAAATGCTGGAGAGTCTGATGCAGAGACCACGAAGAACAATCTGGGACTGAGGGAAAGTGGAACTGGAGCTTGAATACTGGCTACGAAACACAGGTGAAGATGGGCGTGGTGGGAGTGGCTACAGGTGAGTGAGAAACCACTGGAAACATTTGGAAACATCTGGAAACATGTGGAAACAGACACTTGCAGAACTGTGACAGATGGTATTGTTTTACCTGGAAGGTCACTGAAGGTATTAAACATTTTTCTACATGCGAACAAGCAGGTGACGCCACTAGTCTAAGTTACAGGTCAGATCTATGCTGAGGAGAGTGGATGTTTTAGTTAAAGCAATACCATCTTTATGGAGACAAGCAGGTGGTGGACCTTCTACCAGAGAAGTTACATAGTACACCTTTAACCAACAAATTACAAAGGTGTTTTTGTGGTGTACTACTGTTTTCTTAAATAAATCTAAAAATGTAAAAGAGCTTTGTTATAATTAATGACTACAAATATTCACATTCACATTTTGCAGTTTAATTTTAACGGGACATGTTATAAAGGCAGTGTGCAAATTTGAGAAACGTTTGAGAAAAGTTTTAACTAAAATTCCTACTTGAGTATAGTTTCCCTCTGGTGAAATACAAGGGTCAGAAAGGACAGGCCTCACTGAGTTCACAGATGTCCTTCAGCTGTCCAAAGATGAGGGAATATATGGTCAAATTTTGGGGGACACGGTCAGTTCAACTCACAGCTAAGTGAGAACAGAACCGTATTAGTTTCATGCGTCACTGACAAGAGCTGTGTCACTTTCTGTTCGTTGGTTATACCTGAACCACAACTTAGAACCAGAACTGAACTCAAACACATTATGGGGACATCTGCATTTAAAAACATAAGGATTACTGCACTGTACCTGGCTTTGATTTGGTGCCATCTGACTGTCAAAGGTAAGTGAATAAATTCATAATTATAATTCATGACATTAAAGGCTTTTCTGGTGAAGGCTCTGCCATTGAGATTGATTAGCCTAGAATGTTCCACAGTGGTTGTAAACGTATTTCCATGGAGACAAGGAGGTGATACTTCCAGACAAAATACTGCTACTGTACCATGTCTTGTTCCGAAGCGCGAAGACCTCCCTGATCCAGTGATGGGACTTTTGTTGCTCCCTGTGCCTATGACTTTTCAAGTCCTTTAGGTTGTTCTCTCAGTTGCAGTGTGAAACTGTCAAGGTATGACAAAAACAGAGCTTTGTGCAAAAGAAACTACAGTATAATAAAATAAATAAATACAATTTTACAATGTGCTTAAATAGCTGTAGTAGTATTAATATGAGGGTAGCAGTAGAAATGGTAGTCAGCAGCAGCAGCAGCAGCAGCAGCAGCAGTAGTAGTAGTAGTAGTAGTAGTAGTAGTAGTAGTAGTAGTAGTAGTAGTAGTAGTAGTAGTAGTAGTAGTAGTAGCAGTAGTAGTAGTAGAAGTAGTTGTGGTGGCGATCAGCCGGCCCAGCCTATGAAAAGATTAAGCAGCTGCTTAGGGCCCCGAGCCCAGCAGAGGGCCCCCAAGAGCCCATACGTTTATATTGAAAATAATATATCAAGTTTTATTGGACAGAGGGCTCATGGGTTTACAGAAGCCTAAATATCCCTCTCAAATGATTACATTTGTTTTATATCTATAGTAGCAAAATATCTGCTGCTGCTACATTTGTTTTTGAGCCGGGCAGAGATGAAGGCAGCTATGTATTTACACCGGTGCAAGGACCCTTTATGATGTAACTGTAAGCCCACTGTCGCCAAATGGAACACATTAAAATCCACCAGAAACTTGTCTAGAATTCTTGAGCCTCCTTATATGTTTATGTACTGTTCTTGTGACTATGGTAGTTGTGACATTTTGGATGTTTTCAGTCTGATGTTGGTCATATAAACACAAATACAACTGGTCAAGGTGATGAGAGCTGAGTCAGGATGTGTCAAATGTGAATCACCATTAACTGAGCCAGGAGACAGGCACTACCAGGAACCCCCTGAAAGCTAGGGCCGGCCCTAGTGGTGGTGGTAGTGGTGGTAGTAGTAGTAGTAGTAGTAGTAGTAGTAGTAGTAGTAGTGTGTTATAAACATGGTATACTGTGAAGTCAATACTATCCTTGCTCAACTCTTCAACTTTTACTTTGAAATTGACTGATGGAGCCTATAACAGATTGTCTCCATTGTCCTCGGTCTCCTTCAGGCAGTGAGGTGCTTTTTGCCTCCCCTGGTCAGCCCTTCTCTCTGCCCTGTGTGTATCCTTATGAAGACCACACACCCCTCCCAGAGCTCTCGGTGCAGTGGAAGAGCCCCCAGAACCAGCTCCTCTGTCACTTTGTCAAACACAAGTCCTTCCTGAACTGTTCCAGCGGGTACCACCTCTCTTACAGCCCGGCCCGGATCAGTCTGGGCATAGAGCGGGTGCAGAGCAAGGACTATGGGACCCATCTGTGCTCCGTCAGCAAGAGGCATGAATTCACAGACACACAAGTGCAGCTCAGCAGACAAACAGGTGAGACACAGAAAACTAATGTTGTCAACAATGCTAACATTTCAAACTTGATTTCAATACTAAGGAATTGATTATTATTTAATTAGACAGCAGAATGTGACTTCAAACATTAAATTGTAGTACTTTCTTTTCTATTCCCATGTGGCCTTATATCTAGGTAATCCCTCAGTGGTCCAGGTAGGTTAAAGTGGTCCATAGGTGTGTACTAGTTTTAATATCGATTAGTGTCTGATTTTCGATACTTTTGACAACCACACTGTGTACAATACTATAGTTTAGTAACATGGCCAGCAAAATGAATTCTTGCAATATTTCTGAGCTCACAAGAATCCCTTTGACCCAGCACCCGATGCAAACAAAAAAAATAAAAAATATGGCAACGCAAATTGAAGCTTGTTTCACTATACTCAGAGAAGAAGTTGATTCTGCCAACAAACGTGTACTAGAGTGTGCCTGCTGGAGGTGGGAGTGGCCGTTGGACAGAACAGCTGCCATATTTCTGTTAGGCAGTCACAGGACAGTTGTGGCAGGTGTGAATGAGTGAATCAAAGATGGAAATGTCAGAGGAGCCAGCTGAGGTGGCTCAGGCATCTGTTCAGGATGCCTTCTGGACACCTCCCTAGGGAGGTTTTCCTGGCATGTCCCACCTGGAGGAGGCCCTGGGGAAGACCAAGGACACGCCTGAGAACTTATGTCTCTCGGCTGGTTTGGGAATGCCTTAGGGTCCTTGGGTCGGCGGAGCTGGAAGAAGTGTCTGGGGTGAGGGAAGTCTGGGAGTCCCTGTTTAGACTGCTGCCCACGCGACCTGGCCCCGAATAAGCGAAAGAAAATGGATGGATGATGTGGCTGTGTCCCAATTCACCAAATGCACCGTTTGAAGTACATGGCCAAAAACATCTACTCCTCAGTGTAGCTGCCATCTTGACAAAAATGGGACAGGCCTACACTTATCATTTAATAGAAAAAGAGTCAAGGGGTCGTTGTTGCAGCTGTTTATTTCTGTTTGGATTGAATAAAGTAAGGAATTAATATTTCTCTTTGAATATCAATTGGCAAAAATATAAGCTTCGAGGTGATTTTTTCCCAATTGTAGCAACTACATAACTTTAACAAAATATACCTTGCTAAAATGTAATAACATTCATTCATTCATAGTCAATAAACCAGAGAACACTTATTAGTTGTGCATAAAGTGGGATATTGAAGTTTAACAATTCTGTATTTGGCCAGGACTAATTTGGTCTGTGGCTAAACGACTTTAATACCAGTAGATTTCCGCCGGAAATGACGTAATGCCCTTCGAAGCAAACTTCAAACGGTGATTTTTAAGGGCATTTTGGCGAATTGAAACACGGTCTAGGTGTGCCCAGGTGTGCCTATTTCAGGGCTTATTAAGGGTGTGTCAGTGCTACACAGCAGAGGCACACAGTGTTTGACCATGGATATGCTGGTGTAGAAAATGTCATGAAAAGGATTCTGAAGTATTGAGTATTGGGCTTTTAAACCACACATCCCAACACGTTTAAATTCTGTAGTAGCTCGTGGCACAGAGCCGCTGGCCACTACATAAGTCACTACAATGTCTCAGTATTGGATCTTGAATGCCTGGTTTCAATCATTAAGCTTGGCACATTTTGGAGTTTTGGACGGGGCAATATTGGGGTGTCTCTCATGAAGGTGTCTTGGAAGAGAAACGGCGCTCTGATTGCGGCTCTAAGGACTTGGCACCCCCACCGTAGTCCATGCACCTCAGAGAACTTCAGCGGAAAAGAAGATCTGCATGTCTGGGACTTCACTGTAAAAAGGTGTACTGAAAAAAACTCATCAAAAAACTTTGGAAAAAATGGTGAAAGATTACACAGGAGCACAGGCTGATCTGGCGGCACTTTTGGTGAAAGCTTCTTATCTTGAGAAGATTCATGGACTGGACGAACAACTTGACGCCATTAGGAGGAAGAAACAGATATTGTAGCTGGAAATACAAAGTGCAGCCGCTGAGAAGAAGCTTGCACCAATCAAGTTCAATAAGTTGAAGCAGAGTAGAGGGATTCAATAAAAGAACTCTTTAGTAAACACTAGGCTCTTTAACCACACGTTCTAACACCTTTAAACTCGGCTGCTGGTTGCTACGTATAGATTTACTGAAATATTATTCCTTTTTTATCTTTGCAGAGTCTGTAACTCCGGTCCCAGGACGAGGAGTCACTCTAACAGGTAACTTGAAACTTTAAAACTAGTTTGTGATTGGTTGGACTGGTTGTTAAATTGATTTGATACTTGTGTTATTAATCATTTGTAATGATCTCTGCAGCTCAGTGTTGGACTCTCCTGCTCTCTGCGTTCTTGTTGGTGCATTAGACTCAGCATTAGGCTCACAAGTACCCTGGTTTGAAAATGTCAATGTTTCATCCAATGTGAAGTTGTTTTTACTTTCTACAGTATGAAGTTCTTGGAGATATGTTTAATTTATGCAATTTTCAGTAACTTTTTTAATCTCTGCCCCTGTCTCTGTGAAACTGAAGCTCACAACACTTTGCTGTAACTATCTCCACTGTTTTTACATCATAGTGAAAATGCATCTAAATAAAAGGTTTAATGAGGTGGAACATGCTTTTATTTTAAAGGCCCCATATTACGCTATTTTATAATCTATGTTATTTCCTCATCACAGACATAACTGGAGTTGTGTTTTGTTTCATTCAACCATATTTAACACACAAACCCTGCATATTTAGGAGTTCTTCTCTCAAACAGAAAACACTCTGTTCCACCTTGTGATGTCATGGGGAAATACAGGAAGTGCTTGTGATTTTAAACTCCATACACCTTCACTAGAATCATTTGGATAATTTCAGCACTGGAATTGCCAACCTCTGCTGAACTAAAGGTAAAAGGAGCTGTTCACTTAAACTACTGCTTCATGACATCACGAGGTGGAACAAAGCAGTTTGAACTTTAGAGATGTACAGACACTAATAAACATGTGTGAATGAAACAAAACACAACTCCAGGTATGGTTTTGATGAGGTAACAACATAATATGACTAGAAGCTCACAAAAGTTGACTTTATGTAATATAGGATATTTTAATACCATGGTAAAACTGCATTCTAGTGCCCTCTGTTGGTTATTTGATGTACTTGTGAATAGAAGTGCACATATTTATTAGAATAGCCTGCTTTTATTTTTTTTTTTTTACTGTAACTAAGCCTTACCCCTACTCTATATGTATATACCTACTTCCAATAAAAAATAGTTTTGTGACAAATTTGACAGAAATATACTGAAGAAACATGGTCATAATTAGATTTAAATAAATTTATATTAATACAATTTACAAGAGTGTAGTAGTCTATGTGACAAGTGAGGTTGGTAGTACTCGACTACTCAACTATATTTACTAGAGTATGTTTTTAAAGAAATTTAACTTCTTGGACTTGTTCTCAGGCACCACTTTTACTTTTACTTTTACTTTTACTTTGTACTTCTTCGCACGCATAATATTTATTAGAATAGCCTGCTTTTCAAATGATATACAATGATTTGAACATTTGTGTTTCTTGCAGCTCCTTCAGTCTCATTTCTATGTCTGTCCTTTGAAAATACCAGATTTGTGCATTATTTAATATTTTGTCCTTCAAATTACATTCACTTCAAATTATAAATCAGATGTTCCGTCCTAACAGTTCCTTATTAAGTTACTCTTACTTTAATAGTAGTTTTTCCAAATACTTTTTCACCTTTACTTTTCATTTCTTCAACCACTACTTTGTACTTCTACATGAGTAATATTATTTAAAAGTAACAGTACTTTCACTTGAGTACATTTTTGGCCTGTCTCCTCCTCTGTATGTGAATGTGAAATGCAGACAGAACACACGAGGAAACATCTTTGAGAGTAATGTTACAATGACAAAGTGTTTCTGTACAAACCCAAGGCTGTGCTCTGATCTCATAAGAGCTTTTCCAGGAACAGAGGCTGATGGCTTCACAGAAAAGCCCAGGAGAGAGCTGCTTCCTGAGGGCAGTGTGTCCCTCTCTGCCCCCTCCTCTCATGGCAGGGCTGGACAAACAACTTTATCACAGAATTGAAAGAAAACATCACCATAGTGGCCACGTGATGTGATGACTAAATGTACAGGAAAAACTGCCTGGTTACTCTGAATGTGCATCAGCCAAGGTACAATGTTAAAGGTGTCTCCATGGAGATGTTATTGCTTTGCTTGGAATGTTCCACACTATGCCTTTTAAAGTGCATATGAGGTTTTCATGTTTTGTTTTTTTTTTGTTTTTTTTTTCATTATTACTTGGTTTGGTTGGATTTTATCTGTGGTAAATATTTATCATAGTTTTACATCAGTTAAGCTGCAGTTTGTGGTTGAAACGAAAAAGCAGTACAAAAATTACAGAACGTTTCTTTGAGTTTGAGGTGAAGACAGTATTCTGACAGATTAAATACTGATTTAACAAAATAAATGTATTTCTATTAGTCTAATCATAATTACTGTGTAAATTATATGACTTTTGGCCCTTGTTAACATTATGGTTGCTAGGTAACAGTTATGAAAGTACCTCTTACCTATGTATGTTATATCTGCAGAACATTTTCAACCAGGAAGTAAAGTTATAGCCTAAACTTCAACAAAATTGTAAAAAAAAACAAAAAAAAAAAAAAACTCAGAGGCACTAAGTAAATCTTTAAAAAAAATCTTAAATATAGTGAATTATGTTTTAGTGAATTGTATAGTTGAAGCTGTCATATGCTCTTAACATATCTTAACTATCTTGCATTTAGCTATTCAATTAGCCTACAGGTTTTTATTGCTTGAGAAAACAACAGAATTGTCTCTCCACAGATCTGACCTGTAACTTGGCTTGATAGTGTTACTTGCTTGTCACCATGGACATAGGTAAGTTTAAAGTGATGCTGTGGAATATTCTTGGCAAAGCAACAACTCCAGTGAGACAAGCAGGTTCTGGACACTATAAGAAAATTTACATAGTGCTCCTTTAAAAATAGATTCAGACATGCAGTAAGAAAATCCGCTTGGTGGCAGCTCTTAATATTTCAAGAACAAAAACATTTTATGTACACAGCTGATCGACCATAGACTGAATATGTATGTTCTCGATACAGTCTATAATTTAATTCACAATCCATCGCAATTCTTTAGTTCAACACACGAGGGTACTGTGATTACAACATAAGACAACTAGACCTGGTAACGTTTACTTAAAGAAGGAACAGAGGAGGAGAGGAACACAGGAAGAGAGGAACACAGGAAGAGAGGAACACAGGAAGAGAGGAACACAGGAAAAGAGGAACACAGGAAAAGAGGAACACAGGAAGAGAGGAACACAGGAAAAGAGGAACACAGGAAGAGAGGAACACAGGAAGAGAGAAGCAGAGGTGGAGAAGAGCAGAGGAGGAGAGGAGCAGAAGAAGATAGAAGCAGAGGAAGAGAAGAGCAGAGGAGGAGAGGTGCAGAAGAAGAGAGAAGCAGAGGAGAGGAAGAGAGAAGCAGAGGAGAGGACCACAGGAAGAGAGGAGGAGAAGAACAGAGAAAGAGAAGAGCAGAGGAAGAGAGGAGCAGAGGAGAGGAGCACAGGAAGAGAGGAGAAGAAGAGAAGAGCAGAGGAAGAGAGGAGGAGAAGAACAGAGAAAGAAGAGCAGAGGAGAGAGGAGCAGAGGAAGGAGGACAGAAGAGAAAGAGGAGAAGAGAAGAGCAGAGGAGAGAGCAGAGGAAGAGAGGAGCAGAGGAGAAGGAGAGGAGGAGAGGAGAGAAGAAGAAGAGAGAAGAGGAGAGGAAGAGAAAAGCAGAGGAGGAGGGGAGCAGAGGAGAGGAGCACAGGAAGAGAGGAGCAGAGGAGAGGAGCGCAGGAAGTGAGGAGGAGAAGAACAGAGGAAGAGAGGAGCAGAAGTGTGCAGCAGAGGAAGAGAAGAGCAGAGGAAGTGAGGAGCAGAGGAGAGGAGCAGAGGAGGAAAGGAACAGAAGTGTGGAACAGAGGAGGAGATCAGGAGCAGAAGAGAGGAGCAAAAGTGTGGAGCAGAGGAAGAGAAGAGCAGAGGAAGAGCGGAGGCGCAGAGGAGGAGCAGCTGAGGAGAGCATTCTTCAGAACAAGCATTTTAATGATATCATACTTTTACCTTTTCCTGATTGTATCGTTATTTTGACGTCATAACGAATATTTACAACCACATGACCATAATTCAAAAACGACACACTATGTACCATATATCTTGTAGCCTTTTATAAGTAACTCATATTAAATGTTCATAGTTGTGGGCTCAATCACGTTCTTAATGAGCATGCACTGTAAGAATTAAAAAAAAGGAAAAAAAAAAGATAAAAGAAAACATTTGTCATATTCTCTCTTGACTGTTGAACCAGTCAGTTTAGAGATAATGTCCTCTTATCTTGCGTGTGTACCGTGTCTGTTAGACTTCCTGTGAGCGGCACGGGAAACAAAAGGCCAGTCAAAACACGTAGGACAGTGTGCTATCCAAACTTTTACGCATGGATGGATTTTACGCACGATCCTGGCTGTGCGCCTTTGTGCCATGGACGCGTCTGTCTGAGCTGTTAACTGTGTGTACATTAGAAAGGCGTACTCTACACATAGACAGTACACAAAGAGTGCGTCAGGACGTAAGGGAGGTTTCCTGAGAGCGCACTGGCCCGCTGCCAAGTGTCTGATTGGAAACAACGTGTACGTGAATTGTATAGAGAAAGAGGGGGAGAGTGGAGGGAGGAAGAGAGAGGAGGAGGAGGTAGAGAAGGACAGAGGAAGAAAGGGAAAGGAGACAGAGAGTGGTGGTGTGTATATAAGAGTGAGAAAGAGAGGAGGAGGAGGTAGAGAAGGATAGAGGAAGAAGGGGAAAGGAGATAGAGAGTGGTGGTCTGTATAAGAGAGTGAGTGAAAGAGAGAGAGGGAGGCAAAAGAAGGAGAGAGAGATTGGAGCTGTATGTAAGAGAAAGGAATGAGAGAGGTAGGGGAGGAAGGGGTATGTAAGGGAAGAGAGAGAGAGAGGACTGAGGAGGAAGAGAGTGAGGGGGGAAGGGAGGAGAGAAAAGAGGGGAGATAAACAGGGAAGGAGAGAAAATTATACAGAGGAGGGGAAGAAGCAAAAGAGGGGGACATAGAGGGAGAAAGAGAGAGATGGAATGAACGAAGAAAGAAAATAGAGAGAGTAGGGAGGGCAGTGAGAGAGGGAGAGCTATGGATAAAGGAAAGCTGAGGTGACACGTGAGAGTCATAGTATTAAAAAGTCTGTTGGGAATCGTGTAGTCCTCACAGTGTAGGTCTGTTCACGTGAGAACACAACACTGTAGAATCCATATGGTTTAATCTGCCACCAGCAGAGCAGGTCTGTGTGCTTCCAGATGATGTGTGTCAGTGGTGATGGAACATGCTGGGGTTGTACCAGGTCACTATTTTGAATTATGGGACTTAATCTGAGGGCGGAAAACATCAATAGTCTTTATATAGATCTGAGGTTCAGAGACGAGCCAAACCCAGCGACACTCAGACGCTGGTAAATATGGATCTTCTGTATTTTCTATTTAAGCTACGTTTAGTTCAAGACTCTCAGCTGTTGTATTAAACAAGATTTGTAGAAAGAAATATTCTAGTTAATCAGTGTAATATTTTTATAAACTTCCAAAAATAAAATCCATGTGTTGCTCTGATCATTCATATTAATGACCAGTGATGGGAAGGATAATTTGAAAATATATTTAGTTACAGAATACTGAATGTCTGCAATAAAATGCATTTTATAATGTATTCCAATACATGGATCAATCCAAGTACTGTGTTCTGAAAATACTTTTACACCAAGTTGCATTTATACACATTTAGATCTACAGTTGAAACCAGAAATTTACATCTGACATGAAATCAGACTAAACTTTTAAACTAACATTTCACCAAAATTATTTCTATTTGTTAAATGCCAGAATAATGAGAGAAAGATTCTTTTAGACATTTTTTCATTACTTTCTTCAAAGTCAGATGTTTACATACATTTCATTAGTATTTGGTATCATTGCCTTTAAACTGTATGACTTGAGTCAAACATTTGGATATCCTTCTCACAATAGTTGGCAGGAATTTTGGTCCATTCCTCCAGACAGAACTGATGTAACCAAGCCAAGTTTGTAGGCCGCCTTGCTCACACATGCCTTTTCAGGTCTGCCCATACATTTTGAATAGGACTGAGATCAGAGTTTTGTAATGACAAGATACTGACTTTGTTATCCTTAAGCCTCTTTGTAACCTGTCATGCAGCATGCTTCAGGTCATTGTCCATTTGAAAGACCCATTTGCGCCCAAGCTTTAACCTCCTGGCTGATGTCTTGAGATGTTGCTTTAGTATTTCCACATAATGTTCTTTCCTCATGATGCCATCTAGTTTATGAAGTGCACCAGTCCCTCCTGCAGCAAAACAACCCCACAACATGATGCTGGCACCCCTGTATTTCACAGTTGGGATGGTGTTCTCAGGCTTTCAAGCTTCCCCCTTTTCCTCCCAAAGGTAACGATCCTCATTATGGCCAAACAGGTCATTTTCAGTTTTGTCAGACCACAGGACACTATTATTTAGGACAGGTCTCTAAATATTAAAAATTTCATCCCTGTGTGCAGTTGCAAACTGTAATCTGGCCTTTTCATGTTTCTTTTGGAGTAATGGCTTCTTCCTGGCAGAGTGTCCTTTCAGCTCATGTAGGTACAGTACTCATTTCACTGTGGATAATGACACACTTTTACCAGCTTCATCCAGCAAGGTCTTTTGCTTTTGTTCTTGACCAAAGCACATTCATCTCTGAGACACAGAACCAGTCTCCCTTCCTAGCTGTTATGATGTCTGGACATTCCCACGGTGTTCATACTTGCGTATAGTTGTTTGAACAGAATAACGTGGCACCTTCAGGAATTTGGACATTGCGCCCAAGGATGAACCAGACTTGTGCAACTCCACAGTCCTCTTCCTGATATCTTGGCCCATCATGTTACACAAAGAAGCAGTGTGTTTGAGGTGTGCCTTCAAATACATCCACAGGTTTGTCTCTGATGAACTCAGATGTTGTCAATAAACCAATCAGAGGCTTCCAAAGACATGACATGACATCATAATCTCGGTTTTTATAAGTAGTTTAAATGCATTGTAATTTTACTGTTGCAATTTGTTATGGTAAACGGTCACATTTATACAGCGTTTTCCCAACTTCAAGGCACTCAAAGCACTTTACATCAAAGAACCACTCACCCATTCACACACACATTCATACACCAGTGTACACAGACACTGGGGAAGAACTGGGTTAAGTGTCTTGCCCAAGGATACAACAACAGCATTCATCTGAGGGAGCTGGAATCACCCCACCAACCTGTGGGTCAGTGGATCAGACCGTTCAACCAGTGATGTTTATGTCAAGAGTGGGATTTGTCGTTATGCATTTAGTTATCACTAATTGGAGAAGGAAAAATTACACCTGCCTCACCACACAAAAGCTGGTTTTATAGTTTTCTCAATAATTCTGTGCAGTTTGAAGCCTAAATGTGTGATCAAGTACCCCAATGTATTCCTTTGATTTTAGAAACATAACTGTACTCTGAATACCACCAAATGAAAAAGTACTTCCTAATACTGATAAAATCCATTATGATGTTATATTCAACCATACTCTAAAACACTATACCTACCTAAACAGTCAGCAACAGCGATGTGCCTTCTCCAAATAGGATCAGTTATTTTAACATTTAGCTTGGCCCTTCAAACTCAGAGCAGTGTTGACAGAAGTTTAAGTCTAAAAACAACTCTGCTCTGTTCTGGAGCCGCCCTGAAGCCAAGAAGATGACATGCTTGAAAAGGCAAACTACAAACTGTTTATTCACATGATCTCTCTGAGGCGGTATCATACACTTGAGGCTGAATAATGGCACCACTTACTGAAGTAAAAAAAATAATTTCATTTTTGTTTGTTTATCCTGACAGAGAAGACATTGAACTTTGTGCCACTTTTTGTTTCATGTGGATAGGCCCAGAAATGACAGAGATATTAACCATAAACCAGGTCAACACATCTGCAGTCTGACAGTTACACAGCAAACTCTACATGAGGATTCTGACCTGCCTCCACCTCAGTTTAAAAACACTTTGGGTCAACATAAAAAGTAGAGAGATAAACAGACATACTGATAACATTATGCATTGTTTTAAAGCCAACATTTCAGTGTAGTAAATGTCTAGTTTAAGGTTCCTAGAATGTATGTTTTTCAATGGGTTTACTTTGCAATAAAATTACCTGGTAAAATAATGCAATATAGATAAGTCTAATGTGTGTGGAACAGGTAGCTGACCCCCCTACCAGAAAAGTTACATAGTGTACCTTTTAGAATGCAGACTAATTGTTGTCACTGGGAAAAATATTGTGAGTATGGCAAAAATTTCAAAGCGTATAAATGAGTCTTGGCTGGAGAGGCTCGACAAAGTATTGTAATTATATAACAACCAGAAACTGCAGTTTAGAGCAGCCGAGGAGCAGAGGAGGAGGAGAGGAGGAGGAGGAGAAGCAGAGGAAGAGGAACAGAGGAGAAGGAGAGGAGGAGCAGAGGAAAAGGACCAGAGATGAGGAGGAGAGGAGCAAAGGAGAGATGAGGATCAGAGGGATAGGAGGGGAGCAGAGGAGGAGTAGAAGAGGAGGAGCAGAGGTGAGGAGGAGAACCAGAGGAGGTGAGGAGAAGGACCAGAGGAGGTGAGAAGGAGGACCAGAGGAGGAGAAGTGGAGGAGGATTCGAGGAATAGGAGGGGAGCAGAGGAGGGAAGAGCAGAGGAGACGAGTAAACTAGATGCATATGTGGAGCAGAGGAGGAGAAGAGCGGAGGAGAGAGGAGCGGAGGAGGAAGGAGCAGAGGAGGGAGGAGCAGAGGAGAAAGGAGCATAGGAGAGGAGCATAGGAGAGGAGCAGACTAGGTGCATACGAGGAGCAGAGGAGGAGAAGAGCGGAGGAGCAGAGGAGGATCAGTAGAGCCCTGAGCGTTACATAACAATGTGTGGAGCCATATCACAGTCACATGTCCACCTCAGTCTGACCCCGAGGCAGCACTGTAAACTCTGCTGTTTATGAGCAGGGGGTGAGTGCATGTGCGGGGCGGGGGTGAGTGCATGTGCGGGGCAGGGGTGAGTGCATGTGAGGAGCAGGGGTGAGTGCATGTGAGGAGCAGGGGTGAGTGCATGTGCGGGGCAGGGGTGAGTGCATGTGAGGAGCAGGGGTGAGTGCATGTGAGGAGCAGGGGTGAGTGCATGTGAGGAGCAGGGGTGAGTGCATGTGCGGGGCAGGGGTGAGTGCATGGGAGGGGCAGGGGGAGGGCAAGGGGCGTGGGGGCGGGGTATGTGGGCGGGCCAGGGGAGCATGAGGGAGGGAACAGAATTGATGGGACAGGTGTAAAAATGCCCCTTTAAAACATAAACACAATCATCATATTTATAAACCTAGATCCCCAGGTTTTTTGACTGAATATTTCTGTTGTTCTGCTGCTGGGCTTTGCTCTGGGGCACTAAAATGTGTTCACTTAATATCTAGTAGTTATAATAGTGCCAGTGGTAGTTGTAGGAGTATTTGTAATAGTAGAAAAGTATAGTAGTAGTGGTAACAGTGGTAGTAGTAGTAGCAGTAGTGGTGGTAGTAGCAGCAGTAGTAGTAGTAGTAGTAGCAGCATCAGCAGCAGCAGATTAGTGGACAATAAAATACTCTCTCATTAGATGCAGACAACCCACAGACATAATTCGATCTCACGAGCTGCTTATACAATATATTGTATTGTAGTACTGAGGCAAGACAAGTGACACATTTTGCTCAAAAACATTGCTCAAAAATTGAATATAGAACCTTTAAAGTGCTGTTATTGTGCATTTATGAATCCAACAGCAGTATAGAGGAACAGTTCTGGAGAGATGGTCCCGTTCTCAGTAGACCCACAATGCTTTGCTGCACTCTGTCTATCCCTGTGGCCCCGGTACACCACACTATAATGGAGGAAGTGAGGATGGACTCAATAATGGCTCTGCACCACCATCTGGGCTGGCCCTCTGCTGGGCCTTCTGGATGAGGGAGCTGATGGTGGGCTCCCACTTGAGGTCCTGGGTGATGGTGGTGCTGAGGAAGCAGAAGGAAGTTTTAAACAGGAACTATTACTGGAACCATTTTTACATGAAGCTGTTTAAGATCAATATTGTCGTACATTGACCTTATTCTGCACAGCCCACTTTTGACTCTAGATGCTACTAAACGCACGTTCTTTGTAGCACTTACAGTTAAGCTGAATCTCATTAATTTCAATGGAGAATTTGAAAAAAGTTTTACTGCTAAAATCTGATATGAAGAAGGATGACTTTTGTGAAATGTTACCTTTTATTGTTTGCTATGCTATATTGCTATTGCTATGCTATATTCACCCAAAACAACGTATGAACATGTTTTATAAGTTTCATTTTTGTTTTTGATGCCCTGAGTCTCCTCTCACTTTGCTCTCTGTGTTAAGTCACCCCCCCTTCAGAGCGCTATCACGACATGATCAGTGTGCATCCTATTAATGAAACTACCATCAATTTCAGACTATAAGCCTCTACTTTTTCCCCATGCTGTGAACTCTGAGGCCTATACAACAGAGCAGCGAATTTGTAGATTTTACTAGCTAAGAGCCACCGGGGGCACTCTCTAGCAGTAAACGCAAAAGTGAGACAGATGTGGGGAAAGATTATACGCTGAAGAATACACTAGTTTTGATTCTGAACTGTCATTTTGCATATCACACCCTCATCATGGAGAACACACACAGAAATGCCGATGATGCAGCTTTTAAGTTAAAGGCAATCGATCTGGCCTCAAAGAAGGAAATAGAGCCTCTGTACATGTGCTTGTCATTAATGAACCAATGTTGAGATGTTGGAGGCGGCAGTAAGAACAACTTAGTCAGTGTAAAAAGACAAAAGCTTTCAGTAAATAAAAAGTAAATAAAACAGGAATAGGGCCAAGGAGCGATCACTAAATCACTCATACATGCATGGATGAAATAAAACCTCTTCAAGCATGTTTTTGATGAGAGCATGTCGTTTTAACATGGTAGAAAGCTCAAAAAATCCTCACTCCTACCCAGTCCTGTCTGTGTTGCAGTGTCCTTGAGTGACTCCCTGTGGCTCGGTGGAGCAGAGGGTTGAGGGGGTGGAGCGTTTCATCTGCTGCTCTCAGGAAGTGTCAAAGTGATCTACTACTTCCAGGCTGAGCTCAAACACTGAAGACACGTGTGCACCAGACCAAAACTCTTTTTCACTTACTATGTGCTTTCTCAGCAATATTAATTACTCACTGTGATGAGTTTAAAAGTGCTTTTCACAGAACAGACTAGATCAGAGTTCTGCCATGATGGTAAAGCTAACACCAACTAGCATGCTAACACACACTTCCTGATTGTCGGATTGTAAAATGCTTTCTAATTAGATGCAGACAGCACACAGCAGACTTAGTTTGACCTTGAGAGCTGCTTATACCTTTTTACCTTTGGTGCATGTTTTATATTAATGGGGAAAATCAGAGCACCCAAAGGAAACCCACTTGGACACAGGGAGAACACGCAAACTCCACAGAGGAAGTGCAACTGTGTCACTATACTGTAATGTAGTGACATAGTTGCAATAAATGGCATGAACTCTTATTTAAAATTAAATTAGAAACTTTTCCGGTTGGGGGTCCGCCTCATGCTTGTCTCCATGCTTGATGTAGATTGGAATGTTCCTCACTATGGCAAAAATATGATTCATAAACATGCATTATTATAGTAAGTTGGCTCGGCACTCCACAGATATGAACTTGGCTTGGTGGAGTCAGGTGCATATGTTTAATGCCATACTCTGGAACATACAGCAAAGGGGGATGGGGCCTGAATTGCCCTCTCATCACCAAATCCTACCTCACCCCGTCCCGCCAATAATGTTTTTGTTGTCAAGTTTGTCTCATTATTTGTCTGATGTATTTGCCTAAAACTCATCTCCATGGAAGCAAGCAGGAAGAAAAGTTACATACTGCAGCTTTAAACACATTTGATTAGTATAATATTAGTATAATTTTCAAGATATTTCTACCTGTTGTTGACACCCGACACGTATCAGCTGATTCTATGGACTCTGGTCTTCTCTTTGTCTGAACACAATGTGGTATTATAGAGACAAAACCTCTCTCTCTCCCTCTCTCTCTTTCTCTCTCTCTCTTTCTCCCCCTGTCTCTCCTTCCCTCTCCCTCTCGCTCTTTGTCTCTCCCTCTCTCTCTGTTAACCCCCCCCCCCCCTCTCTATCCTTTTCTCTCATCCTCCCTCTCTCTTTCTGTCTCCCCCGCTCATCACTACAAAACAGACAGATGCCCTCACACCACATACTGCAGACTCAGCTAAAGTACTGTACTCTGATGACTGCAACAAAAGGATACAATAGCTTGTTTTGGTGAACTGAATTAAAGGATTTTTAAAATGTTTTTCACAGCAGAAGTCATTGCCTAAATGGGCAAATTGCAGCCTTTTTATTTGATAATTTAAAACATTTAAACAAGTATTTCAGTTGAGTTTTAAAGAGGGGGTATTATGCAAAATCTCGAGCTTTCTACTATGTTATAATTTTGTTCCCACAGGAAAAACATGCCTGAAGAGGTTTTAGATGTCATCTCTGCATGTTTGAGTAATCTAGCAATGTCCAATGCTCCGCCCACAAGCCTATGTCATTCATGTTCCCACATGACAATTCTCCATAAATATATATGCGTGACACAAAACAATACACTACAACATCAAAAAAAGTGCAGTAGTATCATTAGCGGGAGGCATGCTGTTTGTGTTGTGATAGCGCTCTGAAGGGGGAGTGACTTAGCACAAAGAGAGAGGTGACTCCCTATGCATTAAGTCACAAAAGTGAAACATTTTAGCACGTTGTTTTCGGCAAACATAGCTATATCACAACAATAAAAGGTAACATGGTGATATCTGTGTAATCCCTCAGTCGTTCAGGTCTGATCCATAGCAAAAGAAAAATAAAACCTGTCAACTGGACAAATTGTTGTAGGAAGCTGCACAGAACAGAAGAAGCGGCCTGGATGAACAGCGAAACATCTTCACTCCTATAACTATTTGCCCAGTTGACAGATTTTATTTGTCTTTTGCTATGTAACATGGTGAGCTAAATATGTTATATGTTAGCAGTTAATACCTCGAAGTAAAATAGCCCCACTTTAACGTCCATTCACCATCACCAAAAAGACTCTTACATGTGACATACCTTTTTGAAATATCTGAAGTAGAACTCTGTTGGTTACTTACTGCACCATATCTTCAGGCTATTGTCTGTACTGTTCCTTTATATTATTCATACATCAGAGTGCATGAGTCATTCTGCACACTCTGACAGACTGAACACTATAGCCCATGGACACAGTCAAAATAACACTAGTATTTCTCTCACTGGAATACATTCAGACAGCTTCCTTCCACTCAAAGGCTCAGGACCTGATTTTTACGTGAAAAACAAAACTAGTTATTTCTCACTTACCTTATGCATTCAGAACATCCTATAAAATGCTTTGTAATTATAATCAGACAGAATGCAGTGGACTTACATATTTTGATCTCCAGAGCTACTTTAAAATATATCTGTACTGGAGCAAAAACACATTTTGCTCAAATACATGGGAAAAAATGGTATACCAGCCCTTTAAATAGGGGTAGAACAAAACCAGAGATGCAATCAAGCCACCAACTAATTATGTAGGCCTATTTCTGTGACTCTCCATTAGAACAGTGTTCTAATTGTTACAGTGTTACATTTACTTGAGTAACCTGAGTGGTCACATCAGTGGAGGAGGTTCAATTCCAGCTCTGACCAGTGCATTATGTTGTTGTGCCTTTGAGCAACACACACCTGCTGCAGACACAAATATCACCACCAACATTATTTCTCGCTCCCTAGTTCATTTCCATCATCTGAGCATCTCACATCAAAATACAACTACTGCCAAAACTTAAACTTACAGTATGTAACTTTCTGGAGGTGAAAAGACACTTGTATGATTAAACTAAAAGTTAAAACTATACTTCGGAACATGTTTATGCCATACTGTCGAATATTATAGCCAAATCCTGCCTTATCCTGCTTATTTCCATGGAAAGTAGCAAGAAAAAGCTCTACTTCAGGCAAAATAAGAGTCAGGTTTGTGGAGATGCAAGCCCAGTTTTTCTTTGTTCTTCAGTGCAATAAAAACATCCATAATGAAATCATGCTTCTGTTTTTTTGGCATAAAAATTTAAGTTGCTTTCATGATCACTTCTGAACAAAAATATACAAAGTGTAAGGTTGTGAATGTTAATTAGGACCTAGTAACATTTCTATGTAGCATACAGTCTGAGTGACAGCTCCAAGCAGTCAGAGGGGGCGGGGCTAGCAGTAATACTCTTTATGTAACAGCCAATCACATCAGAGTGTCCTCAAGCAGAATGCCACCTAACACAAGATGAGGACGGGCTCTGTTCACATGCACACCAAAATCTGATTATGATCTGATTTCTGACCTGATGTTGATAATCTTATAACTTAAAAAATCTGTTAATAATCTTATTTTGAGTGTGCGTGTGACCACAGCCACTGTTGAATTCTGATATCAAGCACAGAAATTGGATAATTTTTCTGTAATCTATATTCACTAAAAGGTTTCTATGTGCATTATGAAACATGGAATGTTTTGCAATATAACATTTACTTTATCTGACTATTATTCATTCAAGTGTATTTTGCAGAAAAAAAAATACTTGGCCCTTTGGCATCACCTGTGCTATCCTGCTTGTCTCCATGGAAATAAACAATAACATTTTGATTAAACAGTTTATAGTGTATCCTAGATCTATAATGCTTATTGTTTTTAAAAGTCCAGATTTGCTGAAAATAGCTGAGGTCAAAATTGGACAGCTGTAGTTGTTGGTCGTTGCTTTGCTCAGTATCTGCACCATATTCTTGGGGATGCATTTTGCGCTTGAACACTGGCCGCCCTGCCCCCGCCCCTCTCTTCTTCCCCTCCCCGCATGTCGGTCTCTCCCTCCCGGCTGTGCCTCCGCCTGGTCCCGCCCTCACGACTCCACACTCCATCACCAGTCTGCCGCGGCACATGCATCTGTCGGCACGTCCACACACTACGGATTTACGCACGACTCTTTCACCCAGACATCGAGCCTCCTGCCCGGCTTGACGCACCGGATACTTCCAATAATTGAGATTGTACGCTAAGGTTAGTATTAAACTGCTTTTTTACGTAGATCTATCCCTTTTTATGTCGGGTTACCTTGATGTCACATTTCTACTGTGATAATTATTGCCAGTGTATTGCTAAAACTACACAATTACGCACTGATTATCGCATAGCCACGTTGTGTAGCCTATTCCGTTTTACGCAAGTCTATTAGTCATTTTTTTAAACTAAATTAGACAGAGAGAATTTAAAAACCCATTTAACCACACATTCTGGTAACATTAAGCCTCGATTGCGTCAAATTTGGTGAAAGGATGCGTGCGTTTTGGTCACTGTTCCTTCCCAGCCGCAGTAATGCTTTCTGTTTAGTCTACTTAGTCTGTTATAGATTTGCACCTTTCAGTTTTCCAGTTGTGTGTAACTTTAAAGTCTGTAATCTTACGTAACAGGCTCAAATTCTGCATGTACTGGATGTAGTAGTTTGATATTTTGTCGATTTGGGTGGCACAGTTAAAAGGGCAGAGCCAAAGGTAATATGATGATCCTATAGACTGCACTATGCTGCTGTCACTACAGGCATGTGCAGAGTGCTGCAGGAGAGATACTATCAAGATCATGTGAGGCTTAAGTACTTCACATTGCAAACCGTATTCATTGAGCTTATGATTATTAACACACTGCCATCTTATTCATATGAATGTGACTTGCGCTCATTTGGGAATAAAACCAGGGCATCTTTACATACAGGTTTGCATCTCACAAGTTACACTAAGGACATTAGGGGCGATCTGTCTGACCAAATTGTGGGCTATTTTTTCTTCTGCAATTCAGTTTCCAGTTTAAGCAATTGAAAATCGTTGTATTAATGTTTGTGCTGTGTTCTGGATATTCCACATAGTTCTACCTCGGTGTACTCCTGGCTTGAAAGGCAAGAAAAAAAAATATATATATGCTGAAACTGTGCAGGGCTGAACAATGTGGGACAAATAATAGTGATATTTTGGATAACTATTGAGATTAGATTTGTGCTTTATGTTTTAATAATGTGATTTTGTTCAAAGTTCACATTTTAAACACGACAAGAAGAATTGATTAAAAAAAAATGACAATTGAAATCTGGACCGACAAACTAATACAAGAATCACATGTTTGTACAGATCTAAACTCCAGGGTTACACGTTTTTATGCAGAATAAGACAAAAGATTATATTTGATTATGGCCTGGTCGCAAACATCCAAATAGGCTGCATTTATTTGTCCTTTGATCCAAGCAGGAGGACCTCCCTTTAGTCCTGCCTTACAGCTGGTTTAATCTTGGCCATTGGATTTATTTAGCACCTTTCAAGACTCCCAAAGCAGTGTGTTCCTCGGTGGAGGTAGACTACTATTGTAGCCGCAGCTGCCCTGGGGTAGACTGAAGCTTCCAATTTGCACCATCTGCCCCTCAAAGCACCACCAACACTCACGCACACACACCACACATCGAATGCCATTTATTTTACCAAAATGTAAAAAGTTTTGGTCTAGATATACAACTGAATTTTAGTATTAAGTATTAAGAATAAAACAATAGAGAGTTCATTGCTTGACAAACCTCCCCAGCCCAATACTTTATACAATACCTCTGTATAAAAAAAAACTAAAAAACACAGAGAAATAGCATTCAGGACCTGCCAAGCAAGAGAGTTCACATTTTAAACTCCTCTTCATCTGACTGCATTCACATCTTAGACTGAAATATGAACTGCTAAAGTACATTTTAGAGCCTGTTTGCAGAGGTCTAAGCTAAACTAAAGGTATGCAGTTTAGTTTGCATATTTTTTATATATAACAAGATCATAGTTTTTTGTTTGCAGTGGAAATCACATTGATTTGATCGTGACTGATCTGCAGCTCTAGGCACGTCGTGAGGATAGTGTTTGATTGAGAGTTTTACTTGTAGTATATATCTCTGCCTAGTATGATGGGTTGTTTCAATTTGGATTCATCTGGAAGTAAATATACATACATATATACATTTTTTACAATTAATCGATTAGTTGTACGATTGTGAAAGGCCTGTGAGTTAGCATTTTCATATAGATCGGTACTAACCTTTCCTGAATAGCTTTAGAATGATCTTGAGCTGTATCAGAACAGGTATAAGACACATAGACTAGTATACACCCATGGACCACTATGGAACCTACATGGACGACTGAGGGATTACACAGATATAAGGCCACATGGGAGTAGAAAAGAAAGTACTACCATTTAATGTTGAAAATCACATTCTCATTTAGTATCATGACAACACTGTTTGGTAATAGTAGGTTGTCCCTGTAAATGTGAGCTTAGGTATTACAGTAAGTCTTATGTAACGGAGCGCACATGCGGATGGGGCCTTGCTGTGACGTGGGAATACTATTAGATTCATAAAGGTCAGCTGCTTCTGTTTACTCTGTCACAGCCTGAGGCTCTGAACATGTAGAAGGCTAAACTATGTATTACTGTGTTTTGAGAAATACATCTTAAAACTAAATTTAAGAGTAAAATTGCAAGTACATTTTCAATGGGTCTGCCACCTACTTGTCTCCGTGGAGATGTTATTGCTTTGCTTTGGTTGGTTGGTACTTGCTTAAAGCTACAGTTTGCAAATTTCTGGAGGTGGCACGTCAGCTGCATGATACGTGGAAATAGAAAGTTAAAGCCATACTTTGGAACATTCTCCATGGAGATAGATAGCTTTTATGCCATACTGTGAAATATTATAGCCTAAGCAAAAACAGGAGAAAACCAAATATGAGTTAAGTTTGTGGAGCTGCAAGCCCGCTCACAGTGGAATAAACACATTTTAATCTATTTTTTAGTCTAAAAGTTACATACTGTGGCTTTAAGTTTATGTGCACAATATATGTATACAGTATGTTTCAATATACAGATATGATATGGTGATACTGCAGTCTGTTCTTTGGCTTAGTGTAAAGTCTCTCCCATTTCTACAGTAACAGGATGCATCACTGAAATGGATCCTGACAGAATCTTTCCAATCATTATAATTACATAGATATAATTACTTTTGTAAATTAGTGTATTTTTCAAACCGGATGGACCACACCTTAGAGCAATAGGCAAAGTGTTGTATGACCTGCACCCATTAAAAGGTTAAGCAGTAAAATAAATATGCAAGACCCTGTATTACATAACACAGAACTACTAGTACTATTATCGATTCATCTGTGTTGATTTCAGTATTTATCGAAAAAGGTACTTATTTATTATTATTTACAATGTTTCAAATGAGAGTTTGTGAAAGTGAACATTTAAGTTAATTCAGTTTTATTTTGAGTAATTTTGGATTAAAATTTTTGTTGCACAGGTTTGAGTCATTTCTAGGCCCGTCACGATAACACATTTTGAAGTGCGATATAATGCTGAAGTACACAAAATGATAATATTGAAATCAAATCATTAAGCAAAAGTACCCGAAAACTACTGCAATACACTGCAATAAATAAATAACAGATGGAACTTTTGTCAGGCTGGGTCTAAAATGAGTGATACAAGTTCATAATTCAAACTTCTACAGCTCTAATCTCATCATAGTACAAATATTTACCAAATATTTCCCACTAGTACAAAGAAAAAGTACCACTAGAAATACTGACGCCCAAAAAGTATTGTTCCATCTGTCATGTGCTGAACGAGAAGTCGATATTGTCTTTTCGTGTACTAATTTTAATCATAAAAGTTAAAGTTAGTATGTGAAATGATTATGTACACACTAGTCTGAAACATTCCTACCATTTTTTTTTTAATTTTCTTTATTTCCAAAAAAAGGAATAATTTTTAAAAATCAAAGCTTTCATTCCCTCATTTATTACTAAGTTTTCCAGCCCACAACAAAAGCAGCAGCTAGTCATTATTTATGTAATATATTCTTCTAATTGTTTTGATAAGGCAATTCAAAATGTACTCTGTTAGTGGTTGGTCTGGAAACCTGCAGTTCTCTCCATGGAGATGTTATTGCTTTGCTTGGAAAGTTCCACAGTATGGCATTAAAAGTATCTATCTCCATGGAGACAAGCAGATGACACACCAGGAAAAGTTACAAGTGAGAGCATGCATGTTTTTAAAGGTATTTTGAGCAACAAAACCCCTGAAATTGAATAAATGCAAGTTTCATGCCGTACTGTGGAACTTACAAGGCAAAGTAATAATGTCTCCATGGAGACAAGCAGGTTACAGACCCCCACTTAGAAAGTTTCATAGTTACTCTAACACTTTCATCGGGTTCAAGATTCATGAGACTTGACTAATTGATAGAACATTCTGGGGTTGTCAGAAGTATTGAAAATCAGATACTAATCGATACTAAATCTAGTATCGAAAATAGATACTTATTTGAGCAGGTACTGACTAAAAAGCCACAGTCACTGTATAAGACCACATAGACCAGTATGCACCCATGGACCAGTATGAAACCTACCTGGACCACTGAGGGATTACACAGATATAAAGCCACGTGGGAATATAAAAAGTACCACCATTTAATGTTGAAAATCACATTCTGTTGTCTAAATAGTGTTATTATTGTGGTATCTGAATCAGTACTGAAGTCAAGTTTGAAATTTTAATATCATGACAACGCTGGAACTTACAGATAAGGAGTTTTTATCTAATCAAATACAAATTACTTGTTACTCTGATCAATTAATTACAGTTAATTCAATTATCCTTTTTGTATCTCTCTTTTATATTTTGCAGATATGAAGTTCCTTTGTGCTAGCTGTTAATCTAGCCTCACCATGTCGCACTCCGTCAGTGACTATGTGCCCAGCGAAGAGGAGCGGGACAGCCCAAAAACTGCCCCCTCTGCCCCCTGTACTCCCCCAGGACCCCCCCTCAGAAGCAGGGACGACCTCTACGAATGTAATGCCCACGTCTGCCACAGGGGACACTCTACCAACTCTCTGCTGAAGGGCTGCAAGAGGAAACGGACCCAAAACACAGCAGACGACACAGAGAATGAACTATTATCACACAAGGTACAGATTAAAAAATAAAAGCTTGTGAAATTTATGATCACATAAATGAAGTGATGTATTACTTTGTTAGCAGAAGCATGATTTGTGTGATATCTAAATGACTCGCAATCGCAATTTTACTGACAGAATTATCAGCTGCACTTGGTGTGAAGAAATAACCACACCAAATGTGACAACACAAATTTGTTACAGGTTTATGGAGAAAAAAGGTCTGTGGATGAGTTTTTAGTAAATTTAAGTTGCAGAATTTAGGGAAAATAATCAAAATTGGTTCTATATGTCGGCCCAAAAATATCGGCAGAGCATAAACATAAAACATATCGACCGATCTCTAATTTGCTGAACAGTATATTTTTCAGTTCAGATTCAGTTCACAATGCACTTTCTAGGATGCCTTCCAGAGTTTAGCCCTGGTGTAGACTTGTTTTGGTCTTGTCCTGATTTAGTCCTCATTTAGTGTGGGTTTAGTCCTGGTCTAGTCCAGGATTAGTTCCGAATTTAGTCCCTGTTTAGTCCTAATTTTGGTGAGGAGTGGACTACAGTGCTGTGAAAAAGTATTTGCCCCCTTACCGATTTCTTACTTTTTCTGCACCTTTGTCACTCTTAACCATTTCAGATCAAGCAAACTGAAATATTAGACAAAGATAACTCACTATTAAACACAAAATGCAGTTTTAAGTGCCAATTAGATTTTTTAAGGGGAAAAAAAGTCATCTGAACCTACATGGCTCATGTGAAAAAGTGATTGACTTCTAAACCTAATAACTGGTTGAACCGCCCTTAGCAGCAACAGCTGCAGTCAAGCATTTGCGATAACTGGCAATGAGTCTTTTACATTGCTGTGGAGGAATTTTGGCCCACTCTTCTCTGCAGAATTGTTTTAAATCAGTCACATTGGAGGGTTTCTGAGCATGAACTGCCTTTTTAAAGTCATGTCACAGCATCTCTATTGGATTCAGGTCTGCACTTTGACTATGCCACTCCAAAACCCTCATTTTGTTTTGTTTTTTAAGCCATTCAGAAGTGGACTTGCTGGTGCTTTGGATCATTGTCCTGCTGCAGAACCCAATTGTGCTTCAGCTTGAGGTCACAAACTGGTGACCAGACATTCTCCTTCAGGATTTGTTGGTAGAGAGCAGAGTTCATGGTTCCTTCATTCACAGCAAGTCGTCAAAGTCCTGAAGCAGCAAATCAACCCCAAACCATGACACTACCACCACCATGTTTCACTGCAGGCATGATGTTCTTTCTATCAAATGCTCTGTTCATTTTATGCCAGATGTAACGAGATACACTCCTTCCAAAAAGTTCAACTTTTGTTTCATCAGTCCACAGAATATTTTCCCAAAAGCTTTGGGGATTATCAAGATGTTTTTTGGGACAGGTGAGACGAGCCTTTATGTTCTTTTTTGTCAGCAGTGACTTTCATCCTGGAACTCTGCCGTGCATGCCATTTTTGCCTAGTCTCTTTCTTATGGTTGAACACGGACCTTTACTGAGGCAAGTGAGGCCTGCAGTTGTTTAGATGTTGTTCTGGGTACCTGTGACCTCTTGGATCAGTCGTCGCTTTGCTCTTGGGGTATTTTTTGTTGGCCGGCTACTCCTAGGAAGGTTCACCACTGTACCATGCTTTTTTCATTTGTGGATAATGGCTCTCATCATGGTTCGCTGGAGTCCCAAAGATTTAGAAATAGCTTTTCCAGACTGAGACATGTCATTTACTTTTCTCTTATTTGCCCCTGAATGTCTTTGAATCGTGGCATGATGTCTTGGGTTCAATATGGCCTACTTCACTTTATCAGACAGGTTCTAGCTAAGTGATCTCTTGACTTGAAAGATCTGGCAGAAATCAGCCTGGGTGTGGCTATGAAAATTAAACTCAGCTTTCCACAATAATATGATTAATTACAGTTACCTCATAAAGAAGGGGGGCAATTACTTTTTCACATAGGATAATGTAGGTTTAGATAGTATTTTTCTCTTCACAAATAAAATCATCACAGAAAAGCTGCATTTTATGTTTACTTGGGTTATCTTTGTTTAATATTTAAATTTGTTTGATGATCTGAAACGGTTAAGTGTGACACACATGCAAAAAAGTTATTATTATTATTCAGCCCATAAATGAAATTGGCCCTCTACAATCTTCTGCATTTTTGTAGACTATCTGGTTTAAGAAGCATGGATCGAAACGGTTAACTATGGGATTGGAAAACGGCTCCCTCAAGGACGTAAGCCTATGCAATTTGCATTTGTAATTTAATGGGTTCCAATTTGAGGTAAAACGAGGTTGTGGGTTAGACTCTTGATCTCTCAGAGTGGAGTGTGCATGTTCTCCCTGTGTGAGTGGTTGTCCTGTCTCCTCCCTCTCACCAGGTGGTTGCGGGTTAGATTCCTGATGTCCTGAGTGTGTACATGTCCTGCATGTTGATGGATATAAGGCGGGTAATTGTCTAATGATTGTAATGCACGATTCTTGTTAATGTTAATATTTAATGTGCTTTGGGCTTCTCAGTATTATCCCGACCTAAACCGACCCAGTGTACAGTCCTAGACCGATGATAGTATCAGTGAAAGAGGATCAGATGGTGCCTGTTTTCAAAGTCCTGGTCAAGTCCCGAGTCTAAACCAGGGTCTGTGGAGGACTAGCTCTACCATATGGTGCTGGTATCAGCTTTGGTCATTAAAGGAGTGAGACTTGTGTACTGTGTTTGTGATGGTGGTGTCAGATGTGGGGGCTTGTAAATGGACATTTGGGTTTAATGAGAAGTCTATTAGTCAGGGACACATTAAGGAGCTGGACAGTGTGGTGCAGTGTGAGCCATTCTGATGCATTTTAAAATATCCTATTAACTCCTATTAACTAATAAGTCCTGTCATAGATTTGATTGCCATGTTTGTTTTAGTGTGCTTAAAAATTTCTAGAATAGTGGCTCCTGATCCATCTGAGAAAGTGACGTCACCACATCCCACAAAACCTGAAATCAACAAATTTATTTTAATACTATTTCATCATTTACGGTTGCACTGTGCAACTTTTCTGTGTAGGACCTGCCACCTTCTTGTCTCAGTGGAGAGGTATTACTTTACCTGAAATGTCATTTTCTGATCTATATTATGTTTCCTCATCAAAAATGTACCTTGAGTTGTGTTTTGTTTCTTTCACACATGTTTAACATACAAACTTGGCCTGATTCTGTCATCTTCATGGAGGCAAGAAGATGACTGCATCAGGCCAAGTTCAGATCTGTGGAGAAGCAAGCCCATTTGCAGCAAGAAAAAAAAGTTGTTTCAAGGTATTTCTATGGTACAAATAAATACACCTGGAGACAAGCAGGTGGAAGTTGCAAAATGCACCTTTAATTGCAAACTATTCATTCTATACATAGTTAGGTTAAAGCAACGTTTTTGATAATTTAACATTCCATATCAAATTTATTTGTCTTTGTCTGAATGTTCCACAGTATGGCATTAAGCTAATTCATCTTGCATTTATCCAACAACATGTGTTTTTTATTGCTAGAAAGAATTGCTTGAAAAACATGCATTCTTACTGTGAACAGGCTCACTTCTCCACAGATCTGACCTATAACTTGGCCTGGTGATGTCATCTCCATACAGATAGATTTAGGTTTAATGATTGTTACAATCCAACTTGTCTAGGGGCCGGGAAGTAACAAAAAACAAATGGAAAAACTGTGAAATAAAGTAGTGCTTTAATGTACAGGGTTGTAAAAGGCAAAGGCAAAAGTAAATATATAAAACAAAAGAACTTAAACTAAGAAATCAAAAATAACAAGTCTAACAAAAAACAAGTTTTGTGTCTCAGAAAACTGGTCACGTAGGCCTATTAAAACCGAGTGACAAAACTAAGGGACACGTAACACGAAAACAAAACCATGAGTGTCCCAAAACAAACACGAGTCACATAGCCTACAAACAGAATCAAGTGACAAAATAAAAAAAACATAAAAACAAAACTTAACTAGCGTCTCCAAAGTTAGACACAGGGACAAACAAGTGACTAACTAAATGAGACACATACAGAATGGCAGACTGGCCACACAGGCCAGCTGCCCCGGACAGGTGTGCTGAATCTTCATAAGAGGGGAGGCAGCTGCAGGTGCACCGCAGGATTGGCCAGACGGGGAAACGGCGAGAGCTCCCTTTTTACCCCTATGAAATCCTGATTTCACAGGGGTAAAAGGGAGAGATTCATTCACACACTAAACATAACAGACAGATACTAACAAATGAAAAGACCTGAAGGCCTAGAGCCATAATAGCCACACTGTGGAGCATTCTGGGCAAAGCAATAACATCTCCAATAGATACACAGACCCTCCAACAGAAAAGTTACGGAGTGAACCTTTATCTCGATAAAAGTTCTGCTAACCCAAATCCGCCACAGCCTTGGCTCATCCTCTGTTATATGCTGTGGTAATTGGTGCTTATGTCACTGCAGCAGTCATTATGTAAGCTGCTCTCTGCTTTAGACGCAGTAATGAGCAGTCCTCTGTGTTCAGGCCTGTACTTACAGACTTTGCCTGTCTGTGATTGGCTGCTTAATTATATATGTTATTTTCTATCTCCTCCACAGTGCTCCGAGCTGCAGTGCTACCTCCCCCCGCTGTCGGCCATTTTGAGAGGACTGAAGTCGGGCAGGTACTCCGACCGTAAGTGTCGTCATGGTAACGCTCTGTACCTACCTGCTGCTCTAAGATATTTAAACACAAATGATTACTATTATTATCCTGGAACATGGAGGTACTGCTATTATGTGCAATGGAAAGTGTCAGAGCAAGTTAGAATACTTTTTATTTTTCTCCCCTTATGCAACCTTAAAATTCTTGTATATTTTTAAGTATAAAGGATTTTTAAGGTTTTTTGGGTGATAGCAGCTCACTTGGTAGAGTGTTTGTCCACTGATCTGGTTGCTGGTTTGAATCCTGCTCTCGACATAAACATCATTGGTGGCGCAGTCAGATCCATTGACCCATAGGTTGGCAGTGCGTTTCCAGCTCCCAAAGATGAATGCTGTTGTTGTGCCCTTGGGCAAGACACTTCACCCTTCTCGCTCCCACTGTCTGTGTACACTGGTATATGAATATGTGTGTGAATGGGTGAGAGGTTCCTTGATGTAAAGTGCTTTGAGCGCCTTGAAGATGGAAAAGCGCTGTATAAAAATGTGAACCTTTACCATAAAAAAACGCTGCTTAAAGGACCAGATTTTTTGAGTGTGTCTAGCATAAATACAGATATACTGTATAAGCAGCTCTTGAGGTCAAAATAAGTCAGCTGTGTCCTGCCTCATCTAATTTTTTATTTTTTTTTTAAAGGGTTTTATTGTCACATAATCAGGAAGTGCATGGTTATCTAGCGGTTAGTTGTTGCTAGATTAACCGTCATGGCAAAACAGCGTTCTGTGAATAGTTCAGATAACTGTTTATTAGATAATAGTTATTTCAATAACTGATTATGAATTGATGTTTCTTTTGCCAAAAGGGAAAAAGACTTCTATATGAGTTCTGCTTTTAAGTTGATTTGACCATGTAACTGATAAAAATATATTTATTAACGAGATGTGATGCAACATTTTCATAAGCGATTTCATAAGAGTTGTATTTGTGTCGCATGTGCCTCTTCAGGAGTCAGTCTCAAGGTCAGAGCAGGCGGCAGTTATGTAAACAGACTTCAGACTGTGGCTTTACACTGCTCGAATACAAGGTCTCAGGTCTGTTTTAAATGAGTGGGTTTAAAACAGTCAAACAGTGTCACATTTTAGTGATGTTATAATCAGCGGTACAGGTGCATCTGCCCCAGGGCCGGGCAGTATGGAGACACAAATCTAATTGTGATTTCATTCCTCTGACAATATGCTGTTTAGGTCTTATCGTCATATTGTGGTATAGTCTTTCTTTATTTAATGCAGCTGCTCAAACACTTTTTCCCACCCTCCTCGTGGTCAGCCCCTATAAAGCTCTGAATGACTGATTTGGATTTAACCAATCACAGTGAAGTGTGCACGTTCAGATTATTACTGTATTTACCTCGAAGTCTACATGAATCATGATAAAAAACTTAATTTTGATCTGCCTCCAATAAAATCATGATATACAGTACACATTTTTCCATATTGCCCAGCCCTAGTCTGCCCCAGGGCAGCTGTGACTGCAGAATTACCTTACCACCATTGAGTTTAGAGTCAATGAATAATGACTTTAGTGTAGCACTTTGACATGCCAGGCCAGTCATCCACAATACAAGTGTAAGGCAAAACTATTAATAATGAGTTGAGGTTTTTAAAGGTTAAGTAACAGTTCACAGTTCATTGGGTTTATAGTGATTTTCTGTGTCTCAGGTCTGAGCAGTTTCCAGGAGAGTTTGGCCATGGACCGAATCCAAAGGATCCTGGGCGTCCTGCAGAATCCAGCTCCAGGGTAAGAGAACTGTGGCACAACACAGTCCAATATGGAGAATAGGAACAAGCCTCTCTACACAATATGCTTTAGAGGGTATGCTTTCTGGGTATTGTATTATTGTATTTATTAGGGTTGTCAAAAGTACTACAACTAGTATCGAAACTAGATACTGATTTTAGGAGATATCGATACTAACATTCACAGGACAGAAATTCACTTTCCTGAATAGCTTTAGAATGATCTTGAGCTGTATCAGAACAAGTATAAAGCACATAGACTAGTATACACCCATGGACCACTATGGAACCTACCTGGACGACTGAGGGATTACACAGATATAAGGCCACATGGGAATAGAAAAGAAAGTCCTACATTCTAAAGCTTTTCAGGAAAGGTTCATTTCTGTCCTATGAATGTCACTTTTTTTAGTGTCAATACCTGCTCACATGAGTAGTTTCGATTCTACTCATAGTATTGATTAGTATCTGATTTTCGATGATTTTGACAACCCGACAACACACCGCTATGCAATATTTAAAAATATGTTATTAAGAAAACAGGAAAAAAACTAATAAAAAATGTCCCCAAGTGGCCAAGTTTACAATTACATCATAAATTTCAACCTCCTTTCTCTCTCGTCATGTCCTGTTCCTGACTACCCCCCTGTGTAGACTACAAACAATCCCATAATGCCCCTCTCCATCTCCTCTGAATGTAAACCGTTTGATCCCAGATATAGGAGCAGGTCTGAGGGACAATGGAGCAGAAAGAGGCTGAAACAAAAACAGGAAACTCCAGAAAATGCGAGGTTTAAATCAGAGATGACGTTATCAAGGACAGCAGACGCACAGGGTTAACTGAGAGAACCAGGGAGCGGGGATATTAGGGCAATAAGGGGCCGTATTAATCTAAAGGAAAAAAAAGCATGATGGAGATATGTTTTTATACATTGTAACATTGTTTCAAGATTAGGGCTGTGCAATTAATTCAATTTGAACCAAGATTCAGTCAGTTCAAGGGGCTTTTTAATGGAGAGGTCTACAGCCAATCCTCTGTGAGTAAAAGTATGCGGTTTGGAGCAGAGTTGGAGAAAGAAATTTGACCTTTTTTTTTGGTTAAACTGGCAATAATAAAAACTCTGTAAAGCTTGTGTTCGGGAAATTAATATTAAAAGCCACTTGTATTTGTTTGAATTAGAAATTGCTGAAAATGATTTTACCCATGTCACCCAGACCTTTCAGCAGGACATAGGAGCTACAGCAAAAACATTGGATATAGTTTAGATTTATAATTTTTTCCAATTTTTCCTTCATTGTAAACCACAATATTGAGCAAAAAACAGCTTAGTAACAGCAATAGACTTCCTGTTCAAAACTGAAGAACTTTTCAGGTGTTTGCAGGCCTGGGCATTCTTTAATTTGCTTTTACTACTTGCCTAAATAAGGTTGTCAAAAGTGTTGAAAATCAGATACTAATCGGCATTAAAACTACTCATTTGAGCAGGTATCGTTACTAAAAATAAAAAATTACATTCACAGGACAGAAATGAACCTTTCCTAAATAGCTTTATAATGATCTGGAGCTGTATGTGTGTTTTTTTTTTGTTTTTTTTTTATGCTCATTGTGGTATTTGAACCAGTATTGCATATCGAGTCCATTCCTTAGTCTCGAAATCAAGTTTGAAATTTTACTATCGAGACAACACTACTCCTAAAACCCAAGTATAAAATCTAACACACATGATTTCATCGCTAGTAAACTTTATGTGACTAAATAAAGCTGTTTTGTCAGTTTAATGTTTAGTTTTCCACAGCTGAAGCCACATGTGGAGTTACTAATCCTTATAAAGAGTTGGATTTACCGCAGTGAAAACAGATGCCTTCAGACAGAGTGGTTCTCCTTAAGCTCACCCTATCCCTCTGCTAAAGTTACCCCAGGGTCAGTGCCTCTCGTGGGGCTGCAGTCGGCCGTGACCTGGGTCTCTGGACCAGACCTGGACCACACAAAGAGTCCGTCTGTGGTCCAGATCTAAGCCAGGACTAAAGCACATCAGTCCTGCTGCCAGTGGAAACCTAAAGATCTGCTGAATGCACTGTTACTGTTACTACTTTTACATTAGTTTAGATATCTTTCAGCTAATGTCATCAGCATTGGGGTGAAGCTGACTGTAGGGGAGTTGGAACTACAACAGGTGAAATGATTTGTGCTGTTAAACAAGTCCTTCTAATGTAAAATTACAGTCACAAGCCAACAATTTTTCAGTTAGTCACTCTCACCTAAACAGGGCCATGAAAACTCGTACTGATCACATGTGTTGTTTAAATCCTTTTTGCATTTTTTTCTTGAGTTTTCAGACAATTTAAACACATACTAGGTTGTGTTTGTTAATACACCGCAAAGTATTAGTAGGACGCAGTCAGTAAGAATTTGTCATATTTCAAGAAGGAAGCAAGTTCAAATCATACCGTTGTTGTCCAAAATAGATGGCATTCACGAGGGTTGTGCACTTAATCAGGTTTTAAACAAATCAAAATCTAAGCATTTCAAACAGTCAATGATCAGCTGGGGTCTTTTTAATAGAGAGGTCTGCAGACAATCCCCTGTCAGTAAAAACGTGTCATCTGGAGCAGAGTTCAAACTTGTGATTTTGATTATTGATTGTGTTATATCAGCCCTAATTCAGCACCAAAATATACTATGTCTTGAATGGCCAAAAGTCTTCAAAATGGCGCCTATAACGGGAAACCCAAAAGGAGGGGGAGAGAGGGGCTAAAATGGGGAGATTTCCACTCATAAAGTCTCGCTGGTTTAAACAGGACCAGGTCTGAGCTTAGACAAATATTAGTGTCAGCAGATTCACACAGCCGCCGTCACTGTACGATTTATGGAGCGCGCTATAAAAGTGGTGCAAATAACTGTGAAATCCTGCGCCAAACTTATAAACAGACAAATGCGTTAATGTACAAAAAAAGTACTTTAAATAATCAAAGCTGAACACCCACTAAGAAGATGGTTGGTGGTTTAATTCTCACCATTCTATTACATATTTTAGTTGTGTCCTTGGGCAAAATACTTTCCAAGTTGCTTGTATGAATGTTTAAACGTGATTAATGGACGAGCTATGTGCGCAAACTGACAGCCACATCTTTGCCCGTCTGCCCCAAGACAGCTATGGCTACAGAAGAAGAATCTTACTGTGAAACTGATACACACAAAGTTGTAAAGAAACGTAGGCGTATTGTATTCTTGGGTTTCAGGCCATGTCAACTGTCCTCCATCACCATAGCAATTAAGCAAACAATTCAAAATATTATATCATAAGAATGGAGAAAAGTGTTCAGAAAAGTCTTCGGATCAGGAAGAAATTGTTTGCCTGAAACCCTGTAATTCTATTAAGTATTATTTTCATTTTGAGGATTAAAAATGTTATTTAAAAAGCTAACAATTAAAAGCGGCGTACCTGATTTGTGCTGTCTTAAAAGCTGGAAAAACAGATCTAATTCCTTTTAAACAGTTTGCAGTGGTCCAAAGTTTTTCCTCACTTACCTTATGCATTGAAAGCATCCTAATTATTCACCATGATGAGTTTATAAGCACTTTTTACAACTTTCCAGACCAGAGTGAAGTTTTGCTGTTACGGTAAAGCTCACAACAATTTAGACTGTAACTTATTTCTAATCAGACATAGACAGCACATAGTTGACTTTGACCCCAAGAGCAGGTTATACAATATATCAAGACAAATTTTGCTCATTTGCATGGGGAAAAAAAATAGGATACAGAGCCTTTAATGTTTTTTTTTAGTTACTTTATGTATGATTAGTGCTATACAATTAAACCAGCCTTGCCCTTTAAAAATAGTAATTGTCACTGGAGATGATATTTTAATGATATTTCTGTCCCTGAAGCCACAGAGCATGTTCTGTACAACGAGGCTGCTCTACTGCTGTCGTGTTTAAAATGGTAACATGTACTGTACTTTACGAGTTATTCCCAAACGTCTCGTAAACCAGCCCCAGTCTACACCATCACGTTTTTACAGTGTCTAAGCTGGATTTTTACAGTATTCAGTCTATACCATGTTATTACCAGAGGTGGAAAAAATGCTGAAAATGTGTACTCAATTAAAATTACAGTTATATGGATATTAATGTACTGCTGTAAGTACTGCTGCCAAAATTGAACTTAAAGGGTATGCAAAATTGACTTTTATGAACTTTCTTCCATGTTATAATGTTGTTCCCTCAATAAAAACATGCCTGAAGAGGCTTTAGATGTCATACCATGTTTCAGTAATCTAGCGATCTCTCCTGGGGTCTATCTGAACCGTCCTTATGGTTGGCTGTAAGATCCTGTCAAAGACCCACACTGCCATTTTCATAAATATACAAAAACATGACACTAAACAATACACTACAACTTCACCAACCTAATGCGATGTGCAGTAGTTTTATTAATGGATGCACACTGATTGTGTTGTGATTGCGCTGTGAAGGGGGAGTGACTTAGTGCGAGGAGCAAAGGGTTAGGAGACTCAGAGCTTCAAAAATGTGAAACTTATAAAACATGTAAATATGTTGTTTTCAGCGAATTTAGCATTTTCAAGACAATAAAGTGTAACATGGTGATCTAAATATGTTATGTGTTATGAGTTAATAGCCCCTCTTTAACTACACTCAAAGTGCTAGTTACTTTTTTTCCAAATTGAGTTGAATTTCAGATTTGTCATTTACACAAAACATGATTTAAAACACTGATTTTAAAAGCACTTGCAAGTACTGTGTAATTGTAAGTAGCTACAAGTAAATGTAAAAAAAATCTACTCAAAAAAGTGCAATTACACAAGAAAAGTGCTCCTTTACAATAACGTGAGTATTTGATTTTACAGTATTCAGTCTAAACCATATTTTTACAGCAGACGTGCGTGTGACTGGAGGAATGCAGCTCTATTTATATCAGCTATGCGGATCTAGGGTTTAACTAATCAGATATTTATCAAGGAGTGTTGTAATGATCACTGGGGTCTGCTCTGCAAAGGTTAAAATGTAATGTATTAAAGGAACACTATGTAACTCACACTGTTAGAGACATGCTTTCCTTGTCATATTAATCAATCATGAAGCATGAATTACTAGAGAGAGGAGAGGAATATTGAAAAAAGGCTAATACCAAAATTGTTGCTTTGAACAGAAGGGAATTAACTAGATTTATGATTACAATATTTTAGTATTAAATAGATTTGATTATTTGAGTTTTAAATACAATGCAGACATTCACAGACATGTTTTTGAACACTGGGACAAATCAAAAATATATAAAGATATTCATTTCTGTGGATATCACCCGCCCCTGACTATTACCTAAGAGTGTAGTGTGTAGCTTGTGCATGTGTGAGCTCTGGTGGTGGGTGGGTCTCAGCCGTGAAGTGGGCGTATCCATCAGTGCAGTGGGCGGACCTTAGTTTGATTTAAATCCCGTGAATGGATCTGAGTCACATGTTTCCACAGAGACATGTGTATCTGAGCACGCTGCAGGTCATGTGACTTACTCTGCGTTTTGGACCAGTCAGGCGCGAGCTGGGGAATTATGTAATGGTTTGAGAGCAGACACGGATAGGGTTGGTCCATCTGACTGGGTCTATGTGTGTGTGTCTGCGGCTGATAATAAAGCGCCTGATTTACGGCGTTTGCACACGTCACTGTGGGACTGCTGACAGAGGAATGTACTGGTATTTACAGGTTTAAAGTCATCACATCTTACAAGATAAAACACTGCCACTTAACTGGTTTCATGGTTTTAAATCAAAAGTTACTCATTAATAAATGTACTCATGACTGACTGATTATCATTTTCTCAGTTTAAAAATAAATGTACATGTAGTGAAGTGGCTGGGTTATGAAACTGGATATGCATATTGTTCACAGAATTCTATTGTCCCTAAATCCATGGGATAAACCGAAGGGTGATCATTTTGAGCATTTTAAAACTATTTCAGCCTTCAGTTAGTCTGCCTCAGGGCAGCTGTGGCTATGTGTGAAGTGAATGAATAATGTGTTGTAAACTGCTGTGGGGGTCTTGGAAGGCACTTTATAAATCAAATGCATTACATTATTAAAATATTATTATTCCCCCCTAACCCTCGAGGCTCTGGAAGTAAATTTCCTAATAATGTTTCCATTAACTTTCCACGAAAAAAAAAAAAAAAAAAATAATATATATATATATATATATATATATATATATAATATATATATAATATATATATATATATAAATATATATATATATATATATATATATATATATATATATATATATATATATATATATATATATATATATATATTACAAGTTTGAAAAGCTTAGGGTTAATCAGTTTTTTGGTAAACGAATGGCCACAAGATCTATCATTTTATTTTAAAAACTGTTTTTGCTGTGTTAAACCGCAAATTATTAAAACATTTCACAGAATCTTATGTTTTAAATTAGCTTTTTTGACTTAAAACAACTGTATTATGGAGGTTAGTTAGCACGTATCTTGATTCCTTTTAACTCTTAATAATTTTCGAATAGTCTACAGGAAAGGACTGCAAAGTGAGTGGGGCTGTTGTAGCTTTGACATTTAAAAATGTTTATTATTCTATCCTTTTAAACATTTAATCAAACAAACTAATGCCTCCATCTCTCTGCCCTTTCCCTATCTTCTCTCTCATCTCTTCCTCTCCTCTTTCTTTCTCCCTCTTGCTCCCCATCCATCTCTCCCTGTCTCCCTCCTTTCCCCCTCTCTCCTCCTCATCTCTCCCTCTCTCTCATTTAGGGGTCGTTTCCTGAGCACGGTGCTGAAGATCGAGGAGATGCTCCAGACCTGGTTTCCTCACATCAAAGACCCGAGCATCTGTAAGACACAGAAGGTACAGCCACCTCTCTCATGTCTCTTATGTAACAGAGGAGGAACCAGGAGGAGATATAGATCTACTTAAATGACAAACCTAATACTACTTCGTGTTATGATTACACATTTGATCTCGTGTTTTGTACCTCACAGTTGTGTCCAGTGGGTCCGGAGTGGCTCTACAGTTCCCACGATGCACCTCTGCACTGGCTCCGCCCCCCTGTTCCAGAATGCCCCGCACCCTCAGTGACGCAGGACAATGCCGTATCGTCCAGCACTGACTTCCTGACAGCGCCCCCTAGAGACAGTACACCACCTTCATTCACCATAAGGAGCCCGTGTTTGGAGAGACTACTTCAGGCTAAAGAAAGCATCATCCAAACCAGGACTGAGGCAAGACCGGACATAAACCCGGACTAGAACCAGGACCAAAACCTAGGCCTTATTTATTTTGAGACCTCAATATAATTTTTTGTACTCCAAAAGTTAACACAAGATGCTGTATCTACAAAGAAAGAGGATTCCAACAGCTAAAATACACTGCTAGCTTCTTAACTGATTTTATAAATAATTCACCTTCTTGTTCCACTTGATGTTGGCAACACAGAGACGACATCCACACTCCAGTCAGAGAGATCAGGAGTCTAACCCACAGCCTCCTGGTGAGAGGGAGGAGACAGGATAACCACTCTGCCATAGTAACACAGAATGTATTGAACACAAAAATTATTGAACTCACTCTTTTACTCGGGAATGAGTAGCTGTGTATAATGGAAAAGGAAGGGCATCTGACGTAAAAAATAAACTTAATTTATACTAAAATGCACCAAGTTTACAGCTTACACTATCTGCTGAAAGGACCTGTTTATGTAAATGAACTGTCACTATTGCCTTGGTTAATATTTTGTACTTTGATGAATAAATGTGTTTTTTTTCTAATTACCATCTGTTTGGTTCATATTGTTCATCACTATTTTCAAAGGAAGCACAAACTTCCTTGTAGATGCACATTGGCATTTAAAGTTTATGACTCGTCACTAGGCAACAGTTACCAAGTGACGATGTGTCATAACTGTTCTTTGTCTACAGTAGGTCAATGAGATTTTTGGACATGCATTTTAATATTATCCGGACCAATACATAAATCTGAATTGTGATGGTACAATCCCATAGGAAGAGCCTTACAAAAAATGGTGATGTTGAAATAGTTGCAGAAATTGGCCAAGAGCAGAAAGAGCACTGAACATTTGTACTTAGTTATAATTAAATGGTTAAAATATACTTAAGTACAAGTACTGCTGCCAAAACTGTTCTTAAAGACCATATAACAGACTCATTCTCTATAAAACCTGTCTTTTTCTAGTTTTGTAATTTGTGTGAAGGTTGTAATTTTACTTCCTTCCTGGTTGGGAATGTGCAGCAGATATGACATGTAAAGATATGTTACCCTAGCAACCACAATGTAAGGGCAAAAACATGTCTAATTACAGAACAGCTATGATTTGACTAGTAAAAATGAATTGTAACACCTTTATTTTGTTAAATGAAGGTTAAAATTGTCCAAAAAATACAATTTTTGTAAATTAATGGCATTTTGGATACAATTGATGACAGCTGAGGAATCCTGTTTCAGGACTCACTGCTACTTCTTGTATTTCTACTTTTCTTCACAAACTGCCACTTAACTTAAATAAAATTCTGATGAATATTTACCTCTGGTAGTATCCCACTAAACCACTGGGCTCAAGTTCATGGTCCGGAGGCCAATTGTGGCCCGCGAGATGATATTTTGTGACCCGCAGGATGATATGAAAGTTTAATGTTAGTGCAGACCATGAGATTTATATGAATGGCACTTTAGCGTGTTGTGAGTGTGTTGAAGGTTCCTTTTTTGTGCAAGCTACTGCTGAACGAGCCTATCAAGCACAGTGGAGTATATGGCTCCTGGGTGCGGGCCATGGCCGGGCTTGATGCAAGCAGAGAAACATTTCACAACTACAGAGGCTATGTGTAACATCACATAGCCATCATAGAATTACTACTTCTTAGTGTGTTTGAATTGACTTGGAGCTGGACGCACTAAACCAAGTCATAATTGGAAAAATATATTCATCTGTCAAATGCACTGAACCATTTCTATTATTTCGTAGACCCACAACCTCACTGTTAAGACAAAAATATCTGCATTTTAATTGTATTACTTATAACCACCTCCATCTGTATTATACTGAACTTCTACTGTTTTATTTTTTTGTCTACTTTTTTCAGTTTTGAAATCACCAAACTGGGACAGATAGTTCGTTGTGCAGCATTTATTGTCGTTGCTCTGGGGACTTCCTCAAAAGACAATGAAAACAATAAATATGGATTTTATGTAAAACATCTTTTTTTCAAATGAAGAATTTTACACAATGTACACTTAAGAGCTCCCCTTTTTCTCCTCTCTCTTTCAACACGCTTTATACATTTTTTTTGTCCAAAATGAATATCCACCAGTCCATGCAAAAACCAAACCAAAAGTCACTAAATGCACTTTTCAAATGTGTTGTTAAAAAATGATAACTAAAAATAAACAAAGTGGGAGACGGATGAACGCTGTGCTGTTTCGGTGCAGGTAAAATGCCACCTGTTTGTAGCAGAGTTTGTGTGTTGGGATTTGTAGTCTTTTTGTAGTTCTTTGGAGGGGTCAGTAGTCCGTGTCCGACCCCTCTGCGTTGTCCACGTTTCTGGAAAGCATATAGTTGTCCATGTCGATCGATCTGCAGTTGTTGATGGCGTAGCGCAGTCTTTCAGCCATGACACTTTGGCTCGTGTACGGAGGCAGGCGAAGCTGGAAGAAGCACGTTTGGGAGGTGGGCAGACTGTCATACGGCTGCAGAGAAACAAAGGATATAGGGTTAAATGAGTAGACTTTTAGAGCAGACCTATGATGATATTTTCCCCTTCTCATTGACCCACTCCTAGTTGTATTCAGAGTGATTCATGCATGTTTGAGTAATCTTTACCCTCCTGTATTCAAGATGTCATTGCTCCGATCAACCCGTTTTCACTGGAACACGTCCACTGAATTTGCATTTTTAATAACATGTTTAATGTCAAAAACTGTCCATTTTATTTGGTATATTATTGTTAAACAGACCAGAAAAGGACTAAAAATGCAAAGTGCAGCTCAAGAACAAGCCCAAAAAAACGCAACCCATGACATGAATTTGCAAGTAACTTTCCAAAATCACTATAAAGAAGCAAACTTGGCAACACTACCCACTGCCCAAATCAAGATTAACTTTCCTTCAATTACCCAAGTGTTGCCACTAATAAATACACTGTGAACAGAGAGAGTGTGTGGTTTATGTACTGACCCTGTCCACCTTCATGATCTGGAACCTCTGTGATATATCTGCTGTATTCGCTGGGAGCCTGGAGCGTCCAGACACGAAGCGCATGAACAAAACTCTCTCCTCGTTTGAAAACTCCTCCAGCGTCTGCCAGAACCACTGCACCAGCGCATGCTGCTCATCCACCTCTCGATACCGCACCACCTTCTTCAGGACATCACAGCTGATCTCAGGCAGACCACACACCATCTGCTCCAGCTGTTTAGAAGTGAGGAGGGAGAGGAGGGGCACCGGGATGATCCAGGACATGCCCTCTCTCACTGCAGCCACCTGGGAAGGACAGGGGAATGAGTAATGCAACTGTTTAGAATGATCCATATTAACATTAATACAGAGTAAATTACATAAAGATGCAAAAGTTACCACTACATTTCTATGCATTCTAGTTCTATGAAGGCCATAGGCGCACCAGTATAGGGGCCACCTAACAACAAGGCCAGTCATGTCTATAGGGACCACTCCCACCCTGGACATGGACTATTCACTGCTCTTCCTTCCAGACTGTTTAAGACAAGGACCACTAGAAAAACTTTTATCCACAAGCTCAAATCAATCAGGCTGACCATGTAATCCTTCTAATATCAGTTTCATATGGCTGTTTGCTGCTTGATCTGGGAGTTGCTGAACTGTATTCATTGTTTTTTGTACTTGACTATGACAATAAAATAACTGTACATTTAAATTCTGTTCTGGATGTCAGGCCTTCTATAATAACAGTGAGGCTGGTAATCTGAGCCATCAGCCCCTCTAACCAGCACCAACACTCACACTCACACTCACACTCACACTCACACTCACACTCACACTCACACTCACACTCACACTCACACTCACACACACACACACACACACACGCACGCACGCACACCGCAATCGTACTAGGCAAGCAGGGGTGACGTGTCTTGCTTAAGGACACAGCGACAGTTTCTACTAAAGCCTCACTGAGTTTCTACTAGAGCCTCACTCTTCCATTCAAGTTTTAACCATGCCCAGCTTTGCTTAGCTCAGAAATCAGACAAGATCAAGCATAGCCAAGCAGGTATGGGTCACTTTCCAGAGGTCACAGGGATAAAAATCTATTTGTACCTGTCTGTCAATCTCGTGCAGCCTGTACTCAATGGCTCTCTCCACATATTCTTTCCTGTTGGAGAAGGTCAGAGGGATGCTGTTTCCTCCAGGGATTATGGGAACCATCTTTCCATCAGCGCTCTGCCCCACGAATGAATCCAGAGTGATCATCTGAGGGACACAGGGGGACAGACAGGAGATTATAAACTGTGTTTAGGGGAGCAGTTGAATACAGGAGGCCAGGCCTCCACTTTAAATCCTCACATCGTTGAAGTTGTCCTCGGTAATGCCACTATCCTCGATGTACAGAATGCTCTTCAGTGTCTGTACATAGAGGAGGTCCACCTCCTCCAGGTCCTCCAGGCTCAGTGGGATACAGCACAGCTGCTTCCACACCAAAGGAGCCAGGTGCAGGTCCAGAGGCTTCTTAGTGCGGATGGCCACGCCCATCAGGATCCCCAGGAACTTAAACTGTAACATGTGCTCGTCCAGGCAAGCCGACGGGTTAAACAGGAACCTACAGGAGAGAGGTATAGTCAGTATAGTCAGTTTACATCAATGTGTAAAAGAGCATTTACGTGCTATAAAGTGTTGGTACACAAAACTCTAGCCAAACACACAAGAACAGTTTGTGGCACCTGTCTCTGTTGTAGCCGACCTCTGCTGTGGCATTAGGTGAAGGGATGAGCAGGTCGACCACTCCAGTCTCCAGCTCCTACAACCCAACATACACAATAATTAGGTCACTTAACATTGCATAGGGTTTTAACTTCCTGTTACAGGTGCCATTTTGTAACCCGGCTAATATGTGTATCTCTCTGACTTGAAACACTGATCGGCTCTCACTGAAAATGTTTGGGAAAAGGCGGAATGTCATGATGAATATTTGAAGCTGATTAGCTGGACTGCCACAACAGCAGAGAAAAACAAGTTGAGAAATCAAACTTTTCATAAGAATATATAGTTTAAGTTGTCAGCAGCTATGACAACAGTCCCAATTTTTCATAAATCTGAAACCCCTGAATAAACAAAACAAAACAAAAACAGTCCCACTGCCTAGTCACTGTATTTACCCTCCCCAACATCTTCTCACACACAATCTCCATCTTTATCTCATTTTAAGCGTAGGAGTATTTGGTTCAAAATTTGACTGTCTCATACTCATTCATTCACAGGAAAAATTGGTGTCTTGCTCAAGGACACACTGTCAGCCTGTACCTGGCACATCTCAGTGATAGTGTCGTCGAACACTCCTCCGGCGTCATCAGCTCCCTCCCCCACGAGCTTCACCTTCCAGGCCCGAGACGGAAGCCTCAGGTCGGATGCGTTCAGCTTCACCACCTGCCGAGCGATCTGCACCAGGATGGGCTTACACTTACGGCCGCTACAGAGAGAGACATGAAGAAGACACAGTTTTATATTAAACTATATTTAAACAGAATTATGATGATATTTATGATTTATGGTTACGGGAACTACTGAACGTAGAAATACCTCGATAAACTGATACCTCACATCAATTTATTTAACAGGGCAACACAATTTATCGTAACAAATCGAAATTGCAATTTAAGCTGGCTGCAACTGTGGATATTATATTGTCCTGAATTTTTAATAGAAAAAACTTGTAGCTGTAGTTGTACAGATATAAGGTTGAATGTGATTCTTGTATTAGTTTATCAGTTTATATTCCACACTTCTCCAAAATGTTAACACTCCTGGAGCTGTTTAAACTGTGCAGTGTGACAGAATATTTTTTAAAAACTCACACAATCATGCAGCTTGTGCTCTAAATGCTTAAAAAAAATCACACCTGAACCTATGAGTCCAGAGCCTTAACCTGCAGACAGAGACACATATGCCTTATTTTCCAGACTATAAGTCGCATTTTTTTTTTTTCAGAGTTTGGCCGGGGGTGCAACTTATGCTCAGATGCAACTTGTATGTGAAATTATTAAAATATATAATTTCACATCTTTGTTATTGTAACACTGACAACCGTGTGAGGGCACTCTAGGTTTGTGCACCAGTATGACAGTCACATAGAAGTGCCGCTTCATCTACTTCCGGAGTTGACAGAGTTGTTCAGAAGCGACACAGAGGATAAAAAATTCTGTGGATTTAGTGATTTGGAGTGTGACTGAGAGTAAACTTGTTAGCTTGTTTTTTATACTTTAGTTATCTGATTAAGTGTTAATATCTTACGTTAACATACCAGACACTTATTCAGTTCACTGTCTATGCTTCATGTAGCTGAATAAATATAAATGTGTTATGTTTGCCTGCTGTACTGCTATTCACCCTGTTGTTCTCTATTTTAATGTTATTATTATAACTTGCCTTTAAATATAAAATGTCTGTTCTTGGTCTCAGATTTTGTAAAATGTTTCTTTCTTCATTATTACGCATTTTTTAACTGGGGAGACTTATACTTCGGAGCGATGAGTCCGGAAAATACGGTAAGATGATCAGTATATGGACAGGCCTCACGTGAAAGCTCAGAACCTCCAGAATTCACTCTCTGAGCTGCAGAGGCTGCACTAGCACTGATTCATGATTGGCTGCAGGTTCTGGGGTTTATGTAGTGACCATTTAGATCAGAGAGAGTTCTTTTAGGTTTAACCCAAGTGGATATCAGCATTAAAACTGGCAAACCAAATGAGAGTCATGTGAGGCTCATTCTGCTTTCTGATTGGATTATCATTTTGAACCAAAACACCAAATTATAACCATGTTTAATGTTTTTGGAACAAATGAGCATTAGAATTGTTATCAGTAAAAGGTCAGTTTGATTTTGGTTGCCATGGTTACCTCATATCTAGGGACAGAGGTAGCTCAGGTTTACAGAATTTAAAATAAAACCTTATATACAGCTGTTTTAGTTGTAATTGCAGTGAATGTTTTAAACCAGAGTGACTAATATATAGTACAAAATATCAGACTGGGCTAAACAAAGTTGAGTGCTGTACTGTTACTGACCGTGTGGAGATGCGTTTGACAGTGATTTGGGGGCCGTAGTTCTTTCCTTGGACCATAGTTTTTCCGATGGAGCGGACCATGGGCAGAGTGTAGACTCGAGGGGCCAGGAGGGGTCTGAGCTGTCCCTGTACGATGCCCCAAGTACCAGCGTTATAATGTGACGTACAGCTCTGAGAGGAGACAGGGAAATAGGGAGAGTATTGGGTTTAATGCTGATTTTAAAACTGTATTTACATTTATTTTTGACATACATTGCAACTTGATAGGAGAAATAATATATAGAACCAACTGATTTCTCAGTAACAAAGGACTAATTAATCTGTGAATCTGAACACTTATATTTGTCATGTTCGAAAAGCAGAGGGATACAGAGTGACAGCTCAGATGATGACGTGATTGACAGGTGAATTAGCCAACACGACAGGGGGCGTGCTGACTGTTGTGTATTTTTTTATACAGACTTACTAGGCAAAGGCTTTCTATCTTTATAGGAAAAGAATAATGAGGTAGAAAACTTCCACTCTTCTACAGTATTTGATTTTGTTGGTTGGGAAAAACATGCCAGATTGTCGTCCTCGGCCAATTTCCATCTGTTGTAGTCAATATAAAAATGCATCTTTAACCCCATTTTCTGGTTTTAACCTGAATTAACTTAAACTATACATTTACAATTAATTTCTAGACTCTAGCAAAAGTAATAATAATAATAGTAGTAGTAGTAGTAGTAATAGCATTAGTAGCAGATGTAATCATAGTAGAAGTAGTGGTTATAGCAGTAATAGTAGTAGTATGAGTAGTAGAAGCAGTAGTAGCAGTACTATTATTAATACCTGATTGTTGGGGCTGAGGTTGAGCAGTCTCCATGATGAGTACATGAGGTCAGAGAAGTGATAGAGCAGACGGAGCCGAGCTCGGACAGACTCCATACTGACCTCCTTCAGAGCGTTGAACTGAGGAGGCACAGACACAGGCAGACCCAACTGCAGAGGAACAGAGGAGCCTGGAGAGAGGGTCACATGTGGGTTACCATCATTAAACTCAAACTACGATAGACTCTTTCACACTAGAGCCAATTACACATAGTATTCTCCTGCGTTTTAGACATCTTATATGTGGACATTTAAAAAGTAAGTAAGTTTATTTGTATAGCACTTTTCACAGACATATTAAGTGCTTCACATGCAAAAAGTAAAACATTTTTAATGGTGCATTCAGACCTTGGCATCAGGGGCAAGTTTAGGCTAGTGCAACATTTCTGTGTCTTGAGGCATTAAATGCGATTTTGACAGCATGGTCGTAAGCTACATTTACTGGTGTTTACAGACGCCAGGGTCCCAGCTAGAGCATAGATAAGCAGAGTCCTGCTCCTCTTGAATTTTATAAATCGTACATTAACAATGACACAGTCATAGTCACAGTCAGATAGTATCTGTAAGTACACCTCAGTCTATCTGACCTGGGGCTCTGGGGGGCACAGAGGGGGCGCTCCAGGCTGCGCTGTGGCAGCGTCCAGCTGAGATCTGATGTATGTTTTTTCCCTGAAGAGCGGCAACTAAAGTTGGCTCCCGAACGTGGTTAGTGTGACCCAGACCCAACTGTGGAGACAAGAAGAGTTTATTACTATTTAAAGTCTTTTATATGAAGGCTGTGGACTCAATATAATCCCTCATTCAGACAGATTTTAGGCTCAAGACATTCTGACTTGACAACTACAAAGTCTTTTGTGAGTTTGAAGTCTAACTGGTCTGCTCTCATTACTGCAGTCCTCGAGTGGTCTCATTTAATGCATGTAAAAATCCATCCAGGATTTTGCTCTCAACAAATGAACATGAATTCTGAAATGTACTGACGAGTCTAATCTGTCCACAATGATCAAACATAAACATGAAGATGATAAATAAAAGAAAACTAAAATGTCTCACCTGTCTCTCAAACTTACTGCTCAATCATAACAAACCAAAATGTCCTCCTATCCCCCAGTCTCACCTGTCCCTCTGAGTTGCTGCCCCAAGTGTAGACTTCCCCGGTAGAGGAGAGAACCAGTGAATGCTCTGCCCCCACAGCGATGTCCGTCACCTGGACGCCAGACAGAGCTGGCACCTGCTGAGGGCGGTTATGATTCCTGGCTCTGCCCTCGGGGAGGCCGATCAGACGGTCTGACGGGAAGAGAAATATGTACCATTAAAGCTACAGCATTACACTTTTTTTTATTACACCTACGGCTGGTAGGCAAACCCACAAAATGAAGAGCTGTCCAAGCACCACCTGAAGAAGCTTGCACTCCACAGTTTGAGAAACACTGTTCTTGAGTCTAGTCACCAAGTCTAGTCTAGTTTTTGGGTAAAAAGTTACATACTGTGGCTTTAAACTGAATGTGTAAAATTTAATGGAGTTTGGTATGGCTTTTCAGTGTTGTCTTTGCTAGTTGTAATTTCAGATTTTGCAGGCTTCATCAAAGGAAAATATTAAAAAGTAATATAATATAATCTAGATTAAAAGTGTCTGTACCTTGGCCAAAGGTGTAAACTTTTCCATCTTTGGTTAAAGCTACAGAAAACTGAGTCCCACAGGCCACTTTCTTTATGCCGATTCCACACAACACGTCCACTTTCTACGAAAATGAATTGAGAGTACAGTTAGAATAGCACTGTACATTTCATCAACTGTCCAGCATTTAACACAATAATCAGTTCTCTCACTGTACCTGAGGAGAAGACTTGGCCGTGGAATTTCCGAGGCCCAGTTTTCCGTAGTCTCCATCTCCAAAAGCCCAAACCATCATCCCATCAGCAGACACAACTAAAGTGTGGTTGAGACCACAAGCCACCTATGGAGGTGGGGCACAATGTATTTATATGTGCACAGTAATAACAACTGTACAACCAGGCCTATAGATTTCAGAAGAATTATGAGATTTAAGATGTATTTTTTAGTAGATTTATCTACTAACAATCTGAGCTAAGTCCCTTATTATGGAAAACAAGCAGTTAATGTAAATCTGACTTTTTCCAGGTTAAAACTACAAAAAACACATATAAAAATATATATTATTTAAAAATATTATTTATTATCTCATGGTTTACCTGTCCCACTTGGTATCCCTCCAGCGCTGTGACCTTCTCTGGGAGCTTCTTGTTGGACGTGTTTCCAAGCCCCAATCGTCCATAGTCTCCGTTTCCAAAAGTGAAGAGTTTTCCGTCAGCAGTGACTACGGCTGAATGTTTGAACCCACACGACATCTGACAGAGGTTTAAAAGGTTAGCCATTTAGTGAACATGATTTGGGTGTTTAGTGACACACTTCCTGGTATGTTTTTGATGAGCACACAGCACAGGTTAGTTAATATAGTCCCTTTCTTATTCATTCATCTGTATCTGACACACCTGTACCACCTCCTCCCCCTGCAGCGCTTCTATCTGTCGTGGTCTTCTCTGTCGGTCAGAATTTCCATGTCCCAGTTTTCCGTAGTCTCCGTCTCCCCAACTGAACACCTCCCCACTCTCTGTGAGCGCCATGGAGTGCCCATCACTGCCACAAGAGGTCACCAGCTGCGTCACCACAAAACCTAAACAAAATGTATGAAAATTTCTTTTAATATGTTATGATGTTTTGAGTTTGTTTAGAATAAACACTGGATAGCAGTTCAAATCCACCTCTGTCAAAATAAGAGTTAAGAAATATAGCTGCAGCAAGTCTCAGCAGAAACATTTTCCCAATACCACTTACACCACTGAATCAGATGAATATTGGCCAACACAGATATTCGGGAGATATCCACCTTTTTGGGGAATTTGCCATGGGTAACACCATCGTCATTCGGTTTGTATTATTTTGTCTAGGGCCGCCAATCTCACATCAGTTTTATCTGGACTACTCGCACTGTTGATTTGTTGGTCACATGAACTTTGCACATTTGACACATTTCAACTGACTATATGTCATATTTTAGCAACAAAACGTCTCAAATTCTCTACTGAAATGTACAGTACCTGTACAGCATTTTGTACACCTGATGCTGTATTACATGTGCTTTATAAATGCATTTGACATGGACATTGACAAAAGTCTGAGATTCACTGCCCTAAGCCAAAGAAACATTGACCTTGTAGAGCAGAGATGACGGTGAGCACGTGGAGGTCGTCTGAGTTTCCTTGTCCCAGTCGGCCGTAGCTTCCCTCCCCGCAGGCCAACACTGTCCCATTGGGCTGAATTACAAACGTGCAGTTCTGACCACACACCACCTGCAAGAGGGTATTACATTATAAACAAAAGTTTAAAGTTTAAGATAAAAACATAGCTTATAATTCATAGATGTAAAAACGCACTATGTAACCCTACCTGCTTGTCTCCATGGAGATGTTATTGTCTTGTTCCATAGTATGGTATTAAAGTATTGTATTTATTTATATTTAAGCAATATAAATAAATGCAATACAGATACACTACACTGTGGAAAATTCCTGGCAAAGCAACATCTCCATGAAGTCAAGCAGGTTGAGTAACCTTTACCAGGAAAGTTACTTAGTGCACCTTTAAGAAAAAGTGGCAACCAGATGTCTGGTTAAATTATCAAAAATGATCAGTAGTTTCTTTTTATGTTGTTCATACATCAACCAAATAGGACTAAACTGTGTTTATAAAATGCAGATTATATCTAATATATATAACATTCAAGACCACTTTTACTGCAGTGCCTGTACCTGCTGAGCCTGAGAGAAAGAGGGCGCTATAGTCGGCACCAGGATGTTTCTTCCAGCTTCAGCTAACTGTCCATGTCGTCCGGCTCCCCACAAATAAGCATCACACTTCCCTCCAAGGTGCCAGTCCTAAAATCAACAAACAAAAAAAGTTTACACTTCCAAACTCTGTCAACCATCAATCCTGCATTTGGAAATCTTTGTTTAATATCATAAAAAATGCAAGTTGTTTTTGTCCATCGTTTCTGTAAAATCCGAATAACATACTGTTTTCATTGCAACTATGTTTACAGATACTTTGCAACTAATGTCATCAACATTCCCTGGTTGTGTTATGCTAACAAGGAGCACTACTCTGTCTGAAGCTCTAAATAAGACTTTCATCTCATCTTTACTTTACCACAATCTGACCAAAAAGAGCCGACTTAGTTGGAGTTAGAACAGGTGAGCTGATTTGTGCTGTTAAACAAGTCTCTAACACATTAAATTACAGTCACAAGCTCGATAGCATTAGCCAGCAGTTTTCAGTTAAACACTCTATCTAAACAGGACCACGAATGTTCGTATTGATCACAGGCTCCTGAAGATGTGTTGTTTAAATCCATTTTGTATCTTAAAAGTTTTTGTCAGTGTCTGCAAATATGTGTGTTGTGTCTCCATTTTAACTGCTGAACATTCCACGATAGAGATGCATGTAGAAGCATAATGTCATTGCAAAGTGTCTGCTGGTTGAGAAGTAAATTAAATTAAATGCAAACAAAGAATGGGATTTTTAAAATCTGTATGACCAGTTTCTACCACAATATTGTGATTACCGTATTCTCCGGACTATATGTCGCAGTATAAGTTGCACCAGCAAAAAAATGCATAATATAGAAGAAAAAAACATATATAAGTCGCACAGAACTATAAGTCACATTTTTTGGGGATACACACAAAACTGCATATAAACACATGGAAAATATACAAACCAGTGAACCAAAAGCTTTATATTTTACTTTTACTCAATTGTTTCTTAGTGTTCTGTCGGGTAAGACTTTGCATTAGCGTAAATGGTTGAACCGGAAAACAGGAAGTAGTTTTGCGCAACCTTAAACTAGACTTATAAACTAAACATTTACAATATTGTTCCAAATGAAAAATTACCACTTTTATGGTCTTATAAATGAAGGGGAAATAAATAAAGGGAAATTAAACATGAAATGTATAAAAGAAAACCAGTCAAGTACATTTTCTTACAGGTATTACAAACACACCAGCACCATCTAGTGATCAAACAAGTGAAAAGTAACATGTATAATTAACCGTTACATAACACATATTTATTCAACTACAAGAAGCATAGACAATGAACTTGTCTGGTATGTTAATGTAAGATATTACCAGCTAATCAGATAACTAAAGCATAAAAAACATGCTAACAAGTTTATGCTCAATCTCACTCCAAATCACTAAATCCATTGAATTCTTCATCTATAGATGCAGTTGTTTGGAGTGACAGTAACGGAGATATGAAATTATATATTTTAATAATTTCATATATAAGTCGTATCTGAGTATAAGTTGTACCCCCAGCCAAACTATGAAAAAAAGTGTGACTTATAGTTTGGAAAATACGGTACATTAACTTAATAGACAGGTCCAGAGCCATTCCCCTGTCCATTGTAAAAATTTTAATAAAATCTAATTGAAAATCTAAACTAATACGAGGAAAAAAACATTGTGATAACTTTATTTTTCTAATATTGGCTGTAAATCCAGAAAAGTTACTGGATATAGAGCTTTTCCTAAACTTCTTATATCATTATTATGGAATACATTGAAATTAAAATTATGTTTTTAATCAATATTATTATTTTTTTTGCAATGCTTTTGTTTAAAGCCTAGTATTCACAGCACAACTGTTTCGTCTTATAAGATTATTGATGTCACACTACATTACGTGAGGAGTTTAAATGGGACGACAGCATACAGTCACAGTGTGCAATGGTGCACAAGACCTGCTGTGGAAAAAAAAAGTTTGTCTGAGTGAATCACAGGCTCCAGGTTCTGTGTGATAACGTCTCTGTAATTTTACTGGTTAGCTGAGGCTAGCACAACATGCTAGTGGTGTTTCCATGTTTGTAAAAGTGCGGAAATGAAAGGGAAAAGGGAAGAGATCATCCCATTTACGGTGGAGCTCTTCTGCTATTACTGAGGAGCTCTTGTGTTTACTGCACCTCACAAAGATTGTTTGCAGACACAGTGAGAGGAGGGCTCACTCTGCACCAGGACTCCAAAATATCAAACAGGCTTGATATCAGTCGCAGCTCGTCTTTGGTTGTGCGATGGTTCAAAGTTTAATCTTTGTCCTAGTCTCATTCTGAGACCTATGACCTACGATTTTTAGCTATGACTCAAGATTTTCCCCATGATCAGAAATCTTTCATCATAGAAGGTGGACACCCAGCTTAAAACAAAGAAACAAACTCTCAACAATATTACCTCTGGTCTGGAAGTGGCCCAAGACATGATTTGCTCATCCATTCCAGACCCCCATTTACTGTTATCCTGAAAAAAAAAAATCCACACAATTTTGAAGTAAATATAAATTAATCAGATGTTTAAAAAATATCAACACACAAACTATTCTCCTTGTATTTAAACAATTACAAACAATATACTCACCATTAGCAGAGCCATCTCCTCTTTGGCCACTGGCTCGAGGTCGGGGACAGTGAAAGATTCCGGGAAAGTGAGTCCTCGGCCCAAAGCCTCTGCTGCCTTCACTGTGGTGGAGAAGCAGTCTAGCCATGCCCACTCGCTTGCAGTCCATACGGCCAGCCCGGACTCTAGGGGGCAGTGTCTGAGATGGGGGGGGACCGGGGGGCGACAGAGGAGCGTGTCCAGGTGAAGTCCCACAGCTAAAGAAGCCAAACACTGCATGTATGGACTGTGCACCAACTGCTCTCCACAAACGACATGAGGCTGAGAAGGAGAGGGGGACATAACAGTGAAAACAGTTATACTAAGAAAAACAAAATCAAACCTAGAAACTTCTTGCTGTCAAGTTTCTTGCTGCTAGCCACTGTGCCACAGCTGTGCTGCTGATACCAACCACGTCCAAATTGAGATTAAATTGGCAATGTTCAGTCGAGGTGATGTAACCATTGAGGTGATCTGCCCAGGAGCTCTGCACTAATCCGCAAAGATGTGCTGCTTGTTTTTAGCTTGGTGCTAACTAAATAGTCTGGTCTAGAAGGAAGATCTGTTACAATGTTGGTCATTAAAAGGAATGAATATATTATACACTCCTGATCAAAATGTTAATACCAGTTGAAAAATTGCAAGAATTCACATTTTGCACTGTTGGATCTTAAGAAGGTTCTAAGTAGTGCTTAAAAATGCAAAAAGAAGAAATGGGAGTAAAGACAAAAAAAATGAGTACGCAATTTATTGCAAACAACCATTAAACTGATCAAAACTTTAAGACCACAGCCTTTAAAAGCCACATTTTCGCAAAAATGTGGATTCGGTGTCATTTTCTATCAGGTATCCACACTGTCACGACCTCCTGATGGCAAAGGCAAAAATGTTTTCTCTCTTTGAACTTGGTCGAATTGTTGAGCTGCATCAGCAAGGCCTCTCGCAGCGTGCCATTGCTGTTGAGGTTGGACGCAGTAGCACAGTCATTTTAAACTTCTCAAAAGATCCTGAGGGTTATGGAAAAAAAGTCAAGTAAACCCAAAAAAATTTCACCGGTTCTGAGCTGGAAGATCCGATTGGCTGTCAAGACACGGGACAATCCTTGGCCCAAATTAAGCTTGTCACTGGTGCCAACTGCAGTCCCATAACCATTAGATGGCATCTGCGAGAGAAGGATTTTTTCGTCTTCAAAGACTCCTTCAACGGCACAAAATTGCCTGTTTGGAGTTGGAGCACTAAACATGGGACATTGAAAGGTGGAAGAAAGTTTTATTCTCTGATGAGAAAAATGTTTTACTTTGACCGTGCGTTAACGTTACTGGCATGACAAGGAGATCCCACCTGAGATATTTTCTACAAGGCACAGTGGAGGGGGTGCCATCATGATCTGGGGGGCTTTTTGCTTCAATGGAACAATGGAGCTTCAGTTTTTGCAGAGGAGTCAAACGGCAGCTGGCTGTGGAAACATTGCAGTGGGCATCCCTCATGACCAAAGGCCATCGTCTGTGTGGTAATTACTAGGTTTTTCAAGAACAATGCTGCAGTTCACAATGCCCGCCTGACAAAGGACTTCTTCCAGAGAAATAACATAATTCTTTTGAACCATCATGTGTGTTCCCCGGATCTAAATCCAACTGAGAACATTTAGGGTTGGATGGCAAAGGAAGTTTACAAAATGGACACCAGTTCCAGACAGTGGATGCCCTCAGTGAAGCCATTTTCACCACTTGGAGCAACATTTCCACTAACCTCCTGGAAACACTAGCATCAAGCATGTGAAAACATATTTTTGAGGTGATTAACGAGAATGGTGCAGCTATTCATTACTGGGTCCTTGTTTGAAAATTTTATTTCTATTTTAGGGGGTTTTAGGGACTATTTTTGAGTTACTAAACCAGGACTTGAACAAGTCCAAACCAAGTTTACATTAGGTCTATGAACCATTAAAACCAAGTGTGAATGCAGCCTTAAGTGCAACATAAATTATAATAGAAGAGTTCTCAATCAACACAAAAATTAAATTACCTTTGTAGTGGATGTAAAACTCACCTTCTCGTAGGTGTATTGTTCCTGCAGCATGACGGGCAGCCTCTCCAGGAAGGCTCTCATACATGGGGCCATATTGAGCCCCACCACCCCCTGCCTCTTCAGGGCCGAGCGGCACGTTGCTAACACATGGTTTGACGACATGAAATCTTTGGAGCAGTTCACCACCAAAACATCCTGAAAATAGCAAAACATATTTCAATCAAGGTGATTACAATAATAAGTATGATTTGATTTTGATTAATGAATGAATTTATTTCCTTTAGTAAGACTTAAAGCAGACGTATTGAGCTTGTGTCTGCTAAATAATAATAATGCCTTACACTTGTAATGCGCTTTATCAAAGCCTCTCAAAGCGCTACACTGAAGTCATTATTCATTCACTCCACACTTGGTGATCGTAAACTACTATTGTAGCCACTGACGGAAGCTGCCAGTTTGCGCCATCGGCACACACACACACACACACACACACAACTTTCATACTAGGCAATGTGGGTGAAGTGTCTTGCCTAAGAACACGACAGAACTTGGTCTGAGCTGGACTCGATCCTCCGACCTTCAGGTTGGGAGACCAACTGACCCCACTGAGCCACTGTCGCCCCAAATAGTTATGATAGTAGTAGTAAATAGTTATGATCTCTGTCTATCTACATCAGTGGATCAGTATGTTATCATTTGGACACTTTAAATTGCAATATTATTCTAAAACAACTTAAAAGAAAGAAGACCGCTGACTTCCACAATCGAAAACTGCAGTGCCCAGTGGGAGGTGGTGTTGCCACTATGCTGCCCATTTTATTTCAAATTGGACACTGAACATTTTTTGTGCAGATTACCATCTTTGTAGCATATAACATTAGATTTTATACTAGCATTTTAGAACATGCAATGCAGGGTTTATACTAAAAACCCCATGGAGAGACAGACAGACAGACAGAGAGACAGGAACCTTTGCGATTTGCTGACTGTAATTTTGATTTGACTGAAACCAACATTCAGTCTTGAAACTTTACCTTGGACCTGTTGGAGCAGACGGCAACGCCAACATCTGGGACCCACACGATGCTCTGGATGGCCCCCGACCCAGCCACTACGGACTGCAGCACCGAACCGTCCTGAACAGCAGGAGGAGTCACAGGAGAAACAGGAAAGATGAGTGAGAGTCAGTGAGGGCTGAAGGAATGTAGAGGCAAAACTAACAGTAAGAGCATAGAACAGGACATGATCAAATATATAACGCGTGTTATACACTGAGAGGGCAACTATTTTTGGCCACACTTTGAGTTCAGAACTTCGATTAGGCCTAGGGTCCCGTCCATTCAATGATAGCGTAAGTACGGCTCCTGTGAGACAACAGACTAAAACTGAGTAATGTAAAAGAAGGATACATTGTTTCTCTTCTCTTACATATATTCAGACCAATAAGGCCTCAGAAAGTTTGATACACACTGTTTTATGGTACTAGACACAGACTGTGCAGCAAGTTACTGGACTTTTTCAGAAGGGTAAAATTACTTTATCATTTTACCCTCTGCCCTCCATAGCGTAGGCACATGTGGGTGTAATCGTACCTTGTCTATACATCTGAAAGTGAAACTGTTTAAATTACTCACTCGCAGAGACCAGATGTTCATGAGGCCTCCCAAACCTCCAGAGGCCAGAGCCAGACCATCAGGAGAGAAGGCTACTGTACGAATAGGAGTGATGTGGCCTTTCAACTGGAACACACACACAGCGCCCTCCTCTGACAACCCAGGGCACTGCAACACATGAGCCATAAGGTTTTGACAAATGTCAGTTTTGAAAGTTAATGCAGGCTCCTTTTTAATGCATATCCTTATTTGTATTTTGTCATAGTTTACATTATTATTATTATTATTATTATTATTATTATTATTATTATTATTATTATTATTATTATTATTATTATTCACTGTTCATGGCTGAAGCTGATCAAGTACAAGTAATTACTATAATACTCAACAGCAAGGAAATATGAACACATTTTTATGAGTATTAAAATTACATGCATTCATTAATTCTAAGGAGAAAATTATTAGGAATTTGGCTTCCAAAATCAGGAAGTTCTGTCTACAGATGAACTTATACAGTACTACAAACAATAAAAGAATTTTAAAACTCCAAAACTCCAATACTACAATTTATTCAAGGATTTGTAAATACTTTGCATATGTAATTATGTCATTAAACTTGAATTTACCCTGAATTTTGGTTTGTTGTCGTTATCCCACCATCCGTCCACTCCACAGGTGGATTCTGGGAAGTCCGAGATTTCCTGAGGCACAGTCCAGATGGAGACCAGACCATTTTGGCAACATCTGAACAAGAAAACACATTGAAATGATTATTATGAAAATATTTTGTAATATAGTTGGTATAGTGTTTTGTAATATAGTTGTTATAGCTTAGAAAGACTAAGCACACTGACAGAGGAAGCCACATAAAAACATATTAATGTACTCTGTAAATTTGGTAAATGTCACCTTTATGTTTTATTGCATGCTTATTTTTATTCCCTCTTTGAAGCTCCTTGGACACCTTTTGACTGGTGACTGGTTTTGAGATTCTAGTATGTGAAAACTAATTAAAAGAAAAAAAAAAAAAACATAATTGTGGCAGGGCTAATTGCCTCTCCCCAGAAAAAAAAAAAAAAAATCTCCTGTCTTATTCCACATAAAAGCTGCTAACCCTGTAGTTCAGATCTGTACAAACATGTTCTGAAATGTGACTCTTGCATTAGTTTGTATGTTTGTCTGTTAATATTTCAGTCAGTTCTTCTGGACGTGTTTAAAATGTGAACTTTGAACAGAATTCAATTACAAAACATAAATCGCAAATCTAATTGCAATTGTCAGAAAACTTACAATAAGATATTTTTTTCCCCAAATTGTTCAGCCCCAGTATACTCCATATTTTATTCCAGTGTCACTCACATAGCTATCATGGCAAGGGGCCTGGGGGGTCGTCCAGGGAGGCTGCACCAGGCCACTCCATTGACCACAGAGGGGTTCCTGATGCTCTGCAAACAGCGCCACCCAGAGCCACAGTTGTGATCTGCACCCCATAGCTTCACAGTCTCCTCTTTGGCACAAGTCAGGAGCATCTGACCATTTGGACTCCACTTCATACTAGTGATTGACTCCTGGAAATAAATAAAATATGAAAGAGTTGACCCTACAACAAAAGTCGTTGATCTCAGATTAGTCATTTATTTAAGGATTACATGTACTATCTTATGTCTTGACATGTTTTGCTCTAAAAATAACTTTGTGAAATAACCTTATGAATCACCTACAATAGCCTTTACTCAACAGTGGACTAAGGCAAGAACTGTTAAAAAAGCATTTTTTCTGCAAAGTAAATAAAAAATTGTGAGAGACATATTGGTGGAGGCGCATCCTCGTCTGCAGCTAGACTCTCAAAAAGCAGATTTGGAACATCATGCTATAATAATTAAACACTGGGAATGTACATATACCTTAAATCAACCAAAGTATTTGTAATAATGTCACTTTAAAATGTAACACTGCTGCATCCCTATCGAACAAATGTTGAATTAATTTACCTTATGTGCATCAATCACCACTATGGCTCCTTTCTCCAGAGGCTCTTTGGACCCGATGAGCAGCTTCCCGTCGGCGTATCCCACAGCAAAAGGCTTGTCTTCACTGTACCACGCGATTTGCATCACTGCCACTGAGAGACAGGAAGACTATATTAGACAAGCAGCTTCATATGCCACAGAAAGAGAATTGTATGAGATTGTAAATCTTATGATACTCCGAGTGCAAAAACTGCAGCGAAGGGACTGCACATCATAAGCTCAAAGTTGTGAAAGCTAGTGCACTCGTTGACTCACTGTCTAGACCCGTTTCCTGTCTAGAGTAAAACAACTCACTTGAGGTGCTCATCTGTTCAGCGCACGATTGGTGCATTGCACTTATAGAATATATGCAAGCCAAAAGTGTGTTTAATTTAAGATGCATTTTTGTCTGTCTTGTCCAAGTTGAAATATATCAGTAGCAATTTACTTTACTATACAATACAAAATCCAGTATTGATATGTAGTATTGTGAGTTGTTTCAGTACCTTCACTTAATTATCTTGTTTATATATTGATTCCCATTTGTGAATTGACCTTTTGGATATTTCATGGCAAAATACAATGTAACCAAGATGGAAATCTGTCTCTTGCAACCATGTGAGAGTATGACACCTTCATATTGTAAAATCTGAAAACTACCAATAAATCAGGATTACCCAGAACACAGACAATACCCACAGCTAAGGCTCGTCTTACCATCTTTCCTGTAGCAGTGCTCGAGTTCGGTGCGGTGCATAGACGAGGAATCCAGGACTTCGATAAGGCCTAGGGTCCCGTCCATTCGTCCCACCAGCAGCAGGTCTTTGGGCTCCCCACACCACAGAGACTCAGCCTCCTCTCGAGGCCAGGCCAGAGCTGAGACCCAGTGAGGCTGGACGTCCAACAGCCCCTTACCCCCTGGGAACAACAGTTAGGACTATCATGGAACACACATCAAAATTATGGTTTCAATAATTTAATTAGCAAATAACAAAGGCCGCAATTATTAAAATTGATGTAGCTAATTTATTTCTATGTAACAGTTAAGAATTTGTTACACCCCTACATATATATTTTATAAACAGCTTTTGGTAGAAATGAGACCACTGTGTCCTGTCTGCATCTTATTAGAAACAATTGTATTGTAATAATCAGGAAGTGTGCTGTAGCGTGCTAGTTGTTACAGAATTACTGTGGTGACAAAACTCTGCTCTCCATTGTGAAACACACACACACACACACACACACACACACACACACACACACACACACACACACACACACACACACACACACACACACACACACACACACACACACACACACACACACATATATATAATTACAACTGGCACATTTAGTGAAGCCTATGCATTGCTAACCCGAGAACATGATGATCAAATGTGAGGTTGAAATTTTAAATATATTGAATTTGATATTCCCAAAAGCAGCTCATTTACCATTGACTTGCCAGATGTTGACCATCTTCTCCATGGCAGAAGCCAGGTACTTTCCGGTGACACTCCAGGCCAAAGGGGAGAGAGAGGGGTCACTGGGAGATCCAAGTCCAGACATCCCCTCCTCTGAAGAACCATCACTGACAAAACAATGAAAAACATCAACTATAATGGAAACAAACCAACTGTACAGTGCATAACAGGTTTTAGGAATGATGAAAAATTAGGACTGTTGCCATAGTGATTAACAGTAGAAAAAAAAACAAAAACATGAATGCTTTTAAACAAAATTTTGCCACTGATACAATAACCGTAAAATAGGATTATCAACAAAAAACTCAAAAAAACTATTCTGTGTAGAATGCCGTTTATAAACATGAGCTGCAATAAATAATTAGAAGTATGAAATGATCTTAGAGAAAATATCAAAAGTTTCCCACTAGTACAAAGAAAAAGTCCACAAGATAAATACTGACTCCAAAATTAATGTTTAATCTATCAAATATTAATACTTTGTAGTGATATCACACTGGGGGAGGTTCCATGCATGTTTATGGCACAATGTTCAGCAATTACCATGGCAATACAATGCACGCATTAGCAAACACTGCCAAGTAGTTTTAGATCACTCTCTAAAGCTCAAGAAAAAATACTAAACAGATTTAAACAATATTTTCAGAAGCCTGTGATCAACGTGAGCATTGATGGTCCCATTTTGATGTTTGATTTTCAACAAAAAGGTGAGTGACTAAATGAAAAATTGGCTAATGCTAGCTAGCTGGCGACAGTAATGTTATTTGAGAGAGACTTGTTTAGGAGAAAGTCTAACTTCTAACCAAACAGTGCCTTTAGTTAGCTTCACCCCCCCAGGGAATGTTGATGACATCAGCTGCAAATTATTAATTGAACGATTTGTCAATATCACAAAATAGACACGAACATGTAATTGTACAAATAATCTTACTTCTTGTTGAAGATACAGGTCTGCTGCAAAGTGTACTGGTTTTTCGTCACGGTCCAGAGTCGAACCGTTCCATCGTTTCCACTTGTCGCCAAAAGCCCTTTTTTACTGCACCAGCCACACGTGATCACCTGAGGGACACAGAAAATAAACTATAAATATGAGCAAGTTAAAGAAACGGTGGAAGATCTTCCACCCACAGTTACTACATAATCACTATTTATGTTTAAATGTATTACAAGTTTTGAACACATTTTCAAAACTTTCTATTATGGTAAGTGGTGACTTAAAGCCATAAAGTCACGTGATTCTTCTGAGTTGGTCAGATCCACCTCACTCACTTAAAACCTTGCATAACCAACTTTAATCATATCATCCAGCAAAGGTATAAAGTTTTATTTTAGTGATAAAAGTACAGCCTAACATGTCATTACATTGCTCCACTGTAGATTTTAAGTCAAGTACTGATATTCTGTAATTTTATAATGCAGAGCAGAGCATTTTATAGAGTCATTCACGGATATCAGCTGCTCTGGATTCAGAGATATCCATATCCCCCTTCTCCCCCTCCTCACCCTGCTCTGATGTGCCTCCAGTTTGATGAAAGAACATTTCCTCAGGTCTCCAGCCATGTCTGCAAATGTCTGTGGTCGGGTCTGGTTGTTGTCTCGGTCGTGAGCCGCTAGAGTTCGGACGAGTTGCTGCGCCGCCCACTGCCGATGTTGTGAGGAGAGGCGCGAGGAGAGGCAGCACGCAGCCAGAGCGTTAGCCAGCTCCAGGGGGCCTACAGCGGAGGGGTTATGGGAAGGATGGGCATACAAGTGCGCAATTAGACCTGCTCAAACGGGACAAGAGTGACAAGATGAAGTGGTGAGTGAGGGAATGACAACGCAAAACACCAACTTAAGCCCAGTGACAGCATGAAATCAAAGTGAATGTATAGTACTGTGGAAAAGTTTAGGCTATGTTTAAAAGAGATGATTGAAGTCATGGATCCAAGAAAGGGAATCTAAACATGTCAACTGGATGAATGAGTACATGTACATTAATATCTTTTGCACAGTACTGGAGGTGATACAAAGTAACAAAATAACAAAAAGTGGTGCATGCATTCAGGGCCGGCCCAACCTATAAGCGGACTAAGCAGGGCTCCAAGGCACAGGATGGCCCCCAATCTGGCAAACTCTCATAATATACACTGCATATAGTACTGACACATCTCCGCTGTAGCACAGAAAATGCACTCTATAATGCACACAGGATTTATTTGCATTGATAATCTGGCTTGAAGTAATGTTAAGTGAATCTTACAGAGAGGTTCCTGCAGTCACTGATCCACAAACTAAAGGAGACTCCATCCATATGGTTACAGCCTTTTTTGCTCCTTGTTAAAACTTATTCTGCTGTCGTCCTTATGTTATTTTCCTCCTTCTTTATGTTGTTTCACATGTAAAGTCTCTCGACAATGTGTGTCGGATGCGTTTGTCCTTAAATACAAAGGTGTCCAACGCGATTGTTTCGGAGTCACGCTGCAGCATCGAATATTTTGGCAATTTTGGCTGAACGCATTCTGTACTGTACAGGAGACACGGCATCTCCTTTCGTCAATCAGGACGCAGAACACGCACCTTCATACTGTAAAAAAAAAGCATGCAAAACTGCACTAATGGTCCTCGCAAATGAACATTTTTGAGCAAATTTTTCATATTACTACGTGGGATACCTGTGGCTTAAAATCCAGTGCGGCTTGTACAAGTTTTTCTTTCTAAAATTAAATACGGCTTTTAATCAGGTGCACTCTGCAGTCCGAAAATGCGGTAACTATAATCCCTATCCCTCAACATTTCACATTTTACTTCAAAACTAATGCAAAGATTCATAGATGCAATTCTCGTCAAAACTGCAATTTACATGTTCCAAACTGTGTCACGTCAAAAGTTCAGTTTTGCCTGTGATACAGAGGCTGTAAAGTGTCGAGCCAGTGTTCACATCTGGCTCGTGAGGGCAGATCAGAAATGTAATTTGAAAATAGTTTAAGGAAATGTTTGATATTTCAGGGTAATATTTAATAATCTTTCAATTGTTAGATGTTTTATTGAATTTTAATCCAACCTTGAATTCAATTTTTAAGTTGCATAAATGCCATTTTTTATCCAATGCAATGCACAAATGATCATTTACAGGTATTCATAAGGTGGAGGCTTTAATATAAGCCCTTTTGGGCTTTTTGCCTCTTCCTACACCTGGTTTTCTTTATTGTTATATAAGTGTAAAATAAATAAATAAAAGAATTAATAATGTAATAATCACAAATAATCTCAAAGTGCTTGAATGTTTTTTTTTTTTTTTTTTACAACCTGTAAGTATATTCTCACTTTAGCCAACAGGGCCACATTATAATGCACAACCTATTTTGATACTGGTGCTGTGTCTAACTTAAGATTCTTGATGTCTATAGAAAAGCTTGTTACCGCATTTTTTGTATGGTGTGGTATTTATACAGCCTGGAATCTGTACAGATGTGTAGAGTATGCCCCGTATCAAGATGCAATCTGGGATTTGTGCCATCAATAGTTGAGCTCGGTTGGTGTTGCTGATGTGGGGAGGCAAATTCTGCTTAGGGCCCATGAAAGGCTAGGGCCGGCCCTGCTTACATTCTGTGAACTAAATGCTGTGACCAGTGGCCCCCAAAAGGTGAATCAGAGGCAAAAACATGTAAATTTTTATTACTCAAGCTGCCCGGAGCTTTCCGTTTATGTATTGTGTATGTTCCTTGTGCTGACATGTTGCTTATACAAATTAAAAAAAAAACAAAAAAATAATTGGCTCCTCTCAAGACAATAAGTAGCTGTACTTAAAACTCCTCCTGGATGACTGAGCTCTGAGCTGAACTATCCCTATCCCTGACCTATTTGCACTGATCGTTTTGCACTGTTGCTCTGCCCATACTGTATAGTTTGTTTTTTTTTTTTTTTACCTTATTTTTATTTTATCCTAGTTTATATTATTATTTCATTTTATGTTGCACCATAACGCTGAAGCAAGTTTGTTCCCTGACAATAGTAAAAAAAAAAACTATTCTGATTCAGATCTCTAAGACAGTGCAGTCACCCTGTGGAGGAAACTCAATTTTACCGGTTGTATCTGTGATCTTATCTTTTCAGTCATTACCCAAAGCTCATGTCCACAGGTGAGAGTAGGCTCAGAGATTGACCACTAAACCAGCGGCTTTTCCTTGTGACTTAGCTCCTTCTTCAACACAAGTCTGTACAGGAACGTATTGCTGTCAATCTTACACTATATCCTTCTCTCACTCATGAACAAAACCTTAAGATATATTGACTCTTTTCAACAAAATAATATTAAGCCTGTGTTATCCCTCAGTCATCCAGGTCCGATAGGTCCATAGTAAAACCTGAAGTTAACTTGGGCTTTTACTATAAAATTATATTGAACTATGAAAATAGTCACCTCTGGAGAACCACTGGTATGAACAACATAATGTAAGAATAGACTGAATTATGTATCTGGTCCACACCTCTCTTCTCCACGTCAGTCTTATCGTAGGCCGGTCTGAGCCGGGCCCCTTTGTCAGCAAGCAGAGCTACAAGAGCCTGAGTCACCACAAAGTTTGGAGATGTGATGAGTTTATTCTCCTCCGCAACTCCTCTCAGGAAACTGGGCAGAAACTTCCTCTGGATCGGATCGTCCACCGTGGTCAAGTTCATCCCGGTCGCTGCAGAAATCAGGTTCTGGAGAAAAATAACAGAAATTGCAATTACTGTCAAGTTCAACTTGATTGTACCTACGGGGAAATTTGACCCTTCCTACATTGCAGGATCAACCTGCGTTTACAGCAGTGCAGCACAAATCTTAGCAAAGTTTGGTCAGGAATACCAAGCCAGACGTACGACTACATATGTCCTTTGTTTTAAAGGTTAATTTTCTTAAATGAAATGTGAAATGAAAACTAACCATAATGAGGGATTACCTTGAGCAGTAAAATTAACTCTATTACTATAACTATTTGTGAGTTCATAAATTCACGAGAATCTATCATGTCCCTGATCATGCAATTGGCCACAGCTGCCAGGGGGCCAGAGACTGGACAAGTCACTTTTCACTCAACTAGATGTAACAAAAGTTTGACTTTTTGGTTACGCTGTTGTGATGCTTTGACCAATCAGCTTGGATTGTTGAAAATCCCACTCACTTTCAGAGAAAGTCACCCCAGACCGATAATGGGTAGAACTCAGTTCAGAGTGCTACACATATTAGTCTGACGTCAGCCTGGTTATTTTTTTTTATCTTTATCAAAACGACTTTATTTTGATCAGCTTTACCTGTGTGCAGAGCTGAACCAGTAGTTTGGCTGCATTGGGGCTGTTGGAGGCCAGGCAGCCCACGGCGGTGCTGAGGTAAGCCAGGCAGGAGATGGGTTTGCTGGTCTTGGCTGCTCCACGGGGCCTCTCGTGTGGGCCGGAGCCAGAGGGGGGGCTGGTGGAGAGTCCGGCTCGTCCTGCAGCAGCTAAACACATGAGTCTAACCAGAGTCCTGATGTCAGTGAGACCCAGAGACTCCAGACCTGCAGCCAGACTACAGCTGGAACCACTGCAAAGGAGGGAAAGACAGAGACATTGAGAAAGAGAGGGGGGGAGGAGTGACTTAGAGAGAGGAGTTAATGCATTGTATCCAATTTTTAACCGTCAGAACTAGTTTATTTTTAAAGGTTGACAGCGGTTCAAATTTATTCCTCACTTAACTAATAGAATCGTAGCATCCTTATTCACCACGATCAGTTTGTAAGTACTTTCTTTCAGAAGCCAGAGCAGGTCATCACTAGGGCTGGGTATCACCAAGAAGCTGCCGATACGATACGTACCTCGATACACAGTCCACGATACGATACGTATCTCGATACAGTGCCATTTCGATACGATACGATTCGATACTATATATTTCAAATCGATACGATACGATTCAGAAAAAAATAAAGGCCTTCAACCTTACTTAAATGGTCAATCCAATTTTCACAAAAAAACCCCCAAAAAACATTAAATGGTCCATTTGTCTTCCATTTATTGAAGATTAAAAAACACAAAGTGCTTTTTGATTAATGCATGTTTCTAACTAGAGGGAGGAAGGTGGTTGAAACATTTTTTCTGAAATTTTCGTTTCTCTTGCTTCTCGCTTCTCTTCACCCATAAAGAGTAACGTCTGGGGGGAATATCGATACTAGGAAATAAAGAATCGATACTGTATCGATTTTAATAATATCGATACATATCGTGTATCGATATTTTAGCACACCCCTAGTCATCACAGTAATATAAACAACGACTATCATGCTAACAACGCTCTACCTGGTTTGCTGAGGATAAAATGTGGATCCAGACAGCAGACAGCTGTCTCATTTTGACCTTTTTACAATATACAGTACTGAGGCAAAACTAATTTCACTTTATTACATAAAAGAAGTACAAGTGTCTGTACAAGTGCAGACAAGTCTTACTCTGAGGACGCACACATCTAAACTGAAGGAAGATTTGTATTAAACATATAAAACATTCTCTGGTGAGTCTATACCTGACAGAGAGCAGAGACAGGGCCCTCATGACCATGGTTCTGGCAAGTAGGACCTGAGCTGCTGCGGTGACTCTCCTCAGAGCCATCACTCGATCGTGTGGTGTCTGCAGAGCGGCTGCCTGCTCCCCAAGAGTCACTCTTCCCGAAGAGCTCTTATCCACAGACGTCTGACAACCTGCACACAAACATGGGGACAGAAAATACACTGTTAGAATAAACACAAGACTCAAGACAGCAATGGTGGCCATCATTTAATAATTTAATGTCAGTCTGGAAACCAGAATCCTTCAGTCTGGAATCTAAAATGTTACACCGTGTAACTTTACTGCAGGCTCATGGCAAGAACACACATTTTTCGATGTTTTTCAGTAATGTAAACAAATTATTTCAGGAAATTTTTGGATGTTATGCATTGGGGCGGTGAAAATGTAACATTCATCACTCACCGATCTGCAGCAGCGTCTCCTCCATGCTGTTCGTGGCGGTCACCATGGCAACGGAGGCTCCAAGGGGGTCGCTGTCTGAAAACTGCACAGCTTCAGGGACAATCCTTCGCTCACTCAGACCCAAAGGCCCGGCCAGAAGCTCAAACTCCTCCTCTCCAGTGAGCTTATCCTCCTCATCCACATCCAGCATGTCCCAGTCCTCTGCAGGGGCACAACACAGATGCAAACATTGCAGATAATAACGTATAGAAATAGAAAATAAATATGCATAACTTTACATTGCATAATCTATAAGTCTCAATAGTTGGTGGGTAGAGCTGCATTGGGGCTGACTCACAAACCACCTCCTCCTGAGATAAAAGACTTCTTTACCAGACCCTACATCTACCATGCATTACTTATCTTTTACACAAATTTGTCAAGGCAGAGTCTGTTCAAGTTGAATGATAAAACTAGGACTAAGCAAATCACAATTTTTGTCCCCGCTTATGAAAACAGCTGTCAGTATCTAATGTCTAAACTCCAAACACATGCTTTTACTATCAGAGGTTTAGTTATAAACCCTTTAAATAAAAAGACCCAAGATGATAACAGACAATTAGACATGACTGAATCTCAATATTGATTGCAATTCAATGAACAGCCCTAATTTACACTGATTTGAGCTGGGATTTTTAGAAAATGTCAAAATACTTGGGTTTTACCTTCATAGACACTATCCTGTTTGCCGAGCAGATCAGGAGCTTGGCCTTTGTACCTGAGGAAATAAACAATTACGCATGAATGTACAGTGTGAAATGAGTAGGCAAGGCAATTTGGCAATGTTTTTACTGCCTCAAAAAATATCTTGCAGTCAATTAATAAATTAATAGGACATTTAGATTGTGGTTAATCCAATATAAGCAAGATTCAATTTCTATGCATGAAAAAGTTCTCAATGCTGAAGATTTAAAGGGCTTGTACCTGTTTTTTCCATGCATTTGAGCAAAATTTGCCTTGCTCCTGTACAGATATTATATAAGGAGCTCTTAAGGTCAAAATGAGACCGCTGTGCACTATCTGCATCTAATTTCTAATCATAAGTGTTTTAGAGTCTACGAATCAGAAAATGTGCTGTTAGCATGCTTTTTGTTAGCTTTACCGTGAGAACAAAACTCTGCTCTATTCTATGAAAGTTGTGAAAAATGCTTATAAACTCATCATGGTGAATATATAAGATGCTCTGAATGCATAAGGTAAGTGAGGAAAAACTCTGAACCACTGCAAACTGTTTAAAATGAGCTAGATCAGTTTAAACAGTAAGAAGAAGAATAACAGTAAGAAGTAAGAATAAGACAGTAAAAATCTGGTACAGCTCCTTTAATAACAGTAGAATGTAGGGTTGTCACACAGATCAAAAATCAGATACTAACTGATACTAAAACTGGTACTGAAACTAGATGGAGATTGAGCAAGTATCAATACTAAAAAATGCACAGGGCAAAAATGAACCTTTCCTCAATAGCTTTATAATGATCTCAAGCTGTATTGAAACAAGTGTAAGACCACATAGACTAGTATACACCCATGAACCACTAAGGAACCTACCAGGACCACTGAGGGATTACACAGATATAAGGCCACATGGTAATATAAAAGAAAGTAATACCATTTAATGCCATTTTATTGACTAAAGAAAGTGTTTTCTTTTTTTTATTACCATCATAGAATCATAATCGGTATTGATTATCAAGGTCTAGTTTGAAATTTTAGTATTGTGAGAACACTAAAAGAAAGTAGTGTTCCCTCACTATATCGCGGTTCACTTTTTGTGGTCTCGCTATTTCTCTGATTTTTTAGTGCAATTTGCATGCTTTTTTTACAGTGTATGAAGGTGCGTGTTCTGCTTCTGATTGGCTGAGGGACGCGGCGTATCTCCTGTACAGTACAGAATGCGCTCAGCCAAATTTACCGAAATGTTCGATGCTTGCAGTGTGACTCTGAAACACCGGGGTGTCAAGACAGTTGGACGCCTTTGCATTTGTTACAGTCTGTGAGTGTCTTTGGATATTTAGTTTTCCCTGTGTCTTTGTGAACACTGCAGACCAGGTTGAGAGAATTACTTTATTTATAGTGTATTTATTACATAAGACCCATCAACGGAGGTGATCGGCTCTGTGGCACTTTTGACACTTGAAAATGCGCTGCAGAAAAGCCAGGGCCAAGATGCGCGTCCACAGAGACTTTACATGTGACTCAACATAAAGAAGGAGGAAAATAACATATGGGCGAAAGCAGCAGTACGTTTGAACTAGGACTAGAAGGAGGGCTGTAACATCATGTGGATGGAGCCTGCTTTAGCTTTCTGGATCGTTACAGGAAAAAGATCATTACGAGACATTACAGCGGAGCGGTGCCAGGACGAAGAGGCGCAGTCTGAGGAACTGTGAAATACACCTGAGTCTACGAAGGTTTGAACTTTGAGAGTGTTTAAATGAGAGAAATGTGAGAAAATGTTATGCTTGGTGGTGGTGAGGGGTTTTACAGTCACAAAACATATAGAATAATTGAAAAAAAATGTTCTACTTCGTGGATTTTGTTTATCGCGGGTTATTTTTGGAACGCGACCCCCGCGATAAACGAGGGAACACTGTACACTCAATACAGAAACAATGGTCATACCTCTCCACAATGGGCACTTTGGCTTTGCTCTTGATGGCCAAGTACTTCTCCCTGCAGCTTCCACAGAGCAGGTAGTACGGGTTCCCACTGCCACACTCGCCTCCGAACCATCCGTCCACGTACGACCCGTTGCTACGGTAACCCTGTCTGTTGGCGCTGCGCCCACAGCCAGGGTGGCTCTTCTTCATGTGCGCATTAAAATTAGCGACATTAGCTTCACAAAGCTCACACACCACCACCTCGTCGCGGTCGTCAGCCTCACAAACATGCTGCAAATGTGGACAGAAATGTATTACAGTATTGACAAAGCAAAACAAAAGTATTGGTTAGTGATAGAGATTAGAAGGGCATCCATGCAGAGGTATTATAATGGTAGCAAACGTTAGCACAAAGCAATGACCAGAAATGAGATTATAAAGTTAGTTGGTTCTATTCTAGATTTTATATGTAAAAATATGTACTTGATTTAGGGCTGCACAATACATTGTGGCAAAGGTAATGTAATTGCTTTAAGTAAAATGATATTTGGGCACCTAGAAAGCTTAAACAATGAGAAATATAAATGTATACTTTCTGAATAGCATTCATTTAATTTATTAGTGTTTTATTTTATTACAATTAAAGGCTCTGTGCCTGATTTTGTCCCATGAAAAATGTGTACAGATACAGCTCTTGAAGTCAAAATAAGTCAGGTATGTGCTGTCTGCGTCTAATTATAAAGCGTTTATTGCCTGATAATCAGGATATGTGCATTACCATGCTAGTTGTAGTTAGCTTTACTGTCACGGTAAAACTCAGAAAGTTGTGAAAAGCTCTTATCTCTTCATGTTAAATAATTAGAACGCTCAGAATGCATAAAGTAAGAGAAATAACTTTGGACCACTCCAAACAGCTTAAAATTAACTAGTTCTTTTTTTTTTTTTTTTTTTTTTTTTTAAGGTGGTAAAAATGAGGTACAATGCCTTAAGAATTAATTACACTTTATTATTGATAATGTTGGACTCATCCTACTTGGGCAACTTTTAAACACCAGAGAACTCAAAAGCCATTATATCCAGGGGCAACACATTTCAGACATCTGTCAATGTATGACAGTGTCTACAAAGTGCTATATAAGACTGATTATGTTGAGCTGTATTTGTGTTTTTTTTATTTGTTTTAAACTGTAATCGCAATGGTATATTGTGCACCCCTATTGTAATAAAGCACATAAATATGTTAGCTGAAGAATGACAGACAGAGCAAAGCAGAGAGCATCCGCAGCCTGTGGGAGCATAAAGTCACACACACCCAGGTTGGCCAGTCCAATACCTCTGGGATCCACATTCCCAGAATATCTGAGTCGGAGCTCAGGTCCTGTCCAAACATGGCCTCCATAGTCTCCTCGTCCAGGTCCATCTCCAGCTCCTCGTCCAGGTTAAAGTCATACAGAGCTCCAGGGTCCTGCTGCTGCAGAGGGGGGAGGGGCGGAACATCTCTGCGGCTCTGACTGTGATGGGCCTGGACCGAGCGGTACAGACCAGCTGAGGGGAAAGAGCAGGGTTAGGGACTGCTTCTACATTTTAAAAAGTTACTGTGCATTGGGTGCACAGAAAGTATCCATCCATCCATTTTCTTCCGCTTATTCAGTGCGGGGACAGAGGTCTAAGCAGGGACTGCCGGACTTCCCTCATCCCACATATGTCCTCCAGCTCCTCTGGTGGGACCCCAAGACGTTCCCAGGCCAGCGTGTCCTGGATCTTCCCCGGGGCCTCCTTACGGTGGGACATGCCCAGAGCACGTATATTCACATATTTATTTTACCTTTATTTTACCAGGTAAAACATTAAGAACAAAATCTTATTTACAATTTTTGCTATTTCCCAATTTTTATTTTTATTAAGAAGGGGGAAAAAGATTAGTGACATGCCATTAGTGGCCTAAGCCAAGAATTGGCAAAGCTTTTGAGCAAACTTCCATAACTTACGTAACATTCTCCAAACAACAAAGTTAGGAGAATCCAACCTGCCACAACATAAACAAACTAAAGATCTTACCAGCTCGAGCCAGCAGAGTACGTGCGGCCAGGTCAAATCTGTGTTTGCGTCCGGCTGCTCTGCCCCTGTGAGGAGCGCCACTGGAGGCTGAGGCATTCTCCTGTTCCAGACCCTCCGGACTGAAATACACATGTAATGCTTTAGAACAATCTCATCACTATAGAGAATACGTGAGTTATAAACTTTACTGGTCATCCAGTACCTCTCACTGAATCCCTCCTCCAGCTCTGCATCTGCATTAGAGATATCCCCTGGGCAGCAGAGGTAGGGGCTGCGGTCCTGAGACTTTCCTCCAGAAGAAGCAGTGGCTCCAGGACACGAGGGGTCTGACTCTCCCCCGACACTGTTGGGTCTGGTCTCTTCGTGGTCATCATCTCCTGGGTGCTCAATCATCCACATGGCCAAAACTGTGATGTTCTGGGCATCTGCTTCTCCACGAGCACCTAAAAAAAGACAAAAACACCAGCATTAAAGACCAGTGACATTATGCTACATATTTTTCATTAATACAGTATGCATATGTTTTATCTATATATAATTAAGTTTCATAAATAAATAAAACAACAGAACAACATGTACCTGTGGCTTCTAAGGCTTTGGTGATTTGCCTCAGAGAGAATCCCATTTCCAGGAGAGGGACAGCGATGGCCGGAGGAGGAGGAGACGTGGACAGACGACTCGTGGGGTCCGACAAGGCTGAAATAAGAGAACACATTGAATACAAACTAAAACTGATCACAACTTACATTGATATGATTAATTATGATTAGTAAAGGCGATGTATCCAACCTTTACTGTATTAAAAATGTGAAAAAAATAGTTCTTAATCCTTTGCAGCAATCAAAGGTTTGGCCCAATCCCAATTCTCTTTTGTACCCCTTCCCCTTAGCCCTAGCCCTAAAACACAGCACTAGGAAATCGGACAGCCACTGTTTTGTCTCTGTGTATTTTACCATTTATAACAAGCTCAGAGCTGTGTGCTGTATAGGGACTATAATTAATTCACACGTATTATTAACAATAATTTGGCATATTAGACATTATAAGATAATCCAGCAATATGATATATTGCAATCTCAATGAGAACACACTCTAATTATCTGTAATGTGTTTTGATTAGCAATAATGACGTAAACTGAACTGAACAGACTGATGCTGTAGTTACAAGCTGCTTTTAGTTTGTTAAACATGCTTACAAAAGGCCACACAGCAAACTTATCAGTTTATACAGGCTTGTCGCAGTTTTCAGAGACACAAGTGGAATTTTTCTGTTACAGTAATGCAAACAACAACTAGCATGCTGACAGTGCACTTCCTGATTCTCAGATGACAAAAGAACTTTATAATTAGATGCAGAAAGCAAACCATGTCCATCCCAGTATATCTGTACTGGAGCAAGACACATTATGCTCAACTACATGGAAACTAAATTGGGTACAGTCACTTAAACAGGATTGCTTTAATTTGGGTTAGCGTAATGGTTTTGTACTCACACGTGCCGGCTCTGTTCTGGGGTCTGGAGGGTTGGGAGTCGGGGGAGGTGAGACTCTGCCTGCGACCCACTTCGTCAGAGGGGGAGGTGGGCAGAGAGGAAACCGGAGGAGTCTGAGCTCTGCGTGAAGGGCCCAGTGTGGTGGTGGGGTAACTCGAGAACATTTGTCTGAAGCAAGAAACAAATGAGTGAATTATATTAACAGACAATGGATCAGGAGGTCTTGTCTTGCACTCACCTTGCCTATGAATGTGGTGAGAGTGTGGAGAGTGAATGAATAATACATTTGAAGTGTCTTTGAGAATCCAAAAAGTGCTATTTAAATCAAATGCATTATTTATTATGCATTTGGATATGATTGTATGCTTCAAATTGGATTATTCCACTCTTCCAGCTTTTTACTTATTTATTATTTATCATCCATGACCTAAATCTAAACAAAGAAAACAAAAGTGCAAGCCAGTACACTAATAGGAGTGAGAGCACTCATTAGGGGCCTCAATGATTATGCAAGATATATGCCTCAGGCACAAATCAGTGTATTCAATAGCCCGAGCCAACAAACAGAAACTAAACAAACAGGTGTGTTAGTACGGTAGTTAGTTCCTTCTTTCAGATGCGAGGCACTGTCCACCAGTAATCTGAGCAGAATTGAAAAATCCGCTTGGATGAGCAGCCAAACATTTTCACTCTAAAACGTTTGCCCAGCTGACTGAATTGAACTTTTCTTTTTGGGTATCTGATATATATATATATATATATAATGGTAAAACCCTCCTCTCTCATATATATATATATGTGTGTATATATATATATATTTGTGTATATATATATATTGCTGTGTGTATATATATGAGGTATATATATATATATATATATATATATATATATATATATATATATATAATGACATATATAGATATATATCAGTGATATATATATATATATATATATATATATATATATATATATATGTGTGTTGTCTTATTTTTGTATAAAAATGGTTTCAAAGGCAGTCATCTGAACAATGTTTTTAAAATCAAGACATTCCACTGCCATCTAGTAGCCATTATCATTATTAAAGTATTGGTCTGAGGAGTTAGAAATTATATGAAAGCAAGCTAGATTAGTAATGCCCTAGGGGAGTTTTCAGGATGAAAATAGAAATAATTCTAGTATCTTTAATTATAGAAGTCATATAAGAAAACATTTATAGTTTGCACATAATTTCCTCCATAAATGGGTGAAATACCCTGTCATATTCTGCATAAAAATGTCTAACCCTGTAGTTTAGATCCTGTACAAACAGTTCATATTTCAGTCTTATTCAAAATTCTTCTGAACGTGTTTAACAGTCAAATCATTCAGACTTACTTGCCACAGCTATGTCTGTGTAATCCCTCAGTCCTCCAGGCCTGATCCATAGTAAAAGCCAAAGTTAAATCTGCCAACTGGACAAAAAGTTGTAGGAGTGAAGAGTTTTGCTGCTGAAGAATCGGCTTGGATGAGCAGTGAAACGTTTCTTTCTGTCCAGTTGACAGATTTAACTTTGGCTTTTACTATTACCACAACTATCTCAAGCTTTTCTCACTACAAATTATAATTCATGGGTTTCAGATGACATCATTTTATAGGCCAAAGAGATTTACTATGGGAGTGGAATCACAATTTCATCTCTGTTCTGACCTGAGCAGGCTGAGAGGCATGACCCCAGGGGACTCTGTGGCTGGGACAGTCTCTGTGTCGGTGACGGGGGTGGTGGCAGTGGTGGTGTCCTCCAGAGAAGAACTCATGAAGGAGGTGGTGCTGGAGGCGGAGGGGCTCGTAGTGACTGGAGTCTGGGCAGTCTGCTCTCCCTCTGCGCCCTCTGCTTCACCCTCTGGTTCACTGCGCACTACAGAGAGACGGAGAGAGAGATGATCAGACAAAATGCTAATTTAACTAGGGCTGCACAATATTGGAAAATTTTGCAATATGGCTGTTAAGACGTGAGATATTGTTATTATTGTGATATTTTAATATACTTTTTGACACAATAATTTTAGTTATAACAAAACAAAAAAAACTGAATACTTTAATTTACTAGTGAAACTCTGACAAACTAAAACCGGTTCTAAATCAAGGCTAATTTGGCACTTAAAAAGAAAACTCTTAAATAAATAAAATTGGCTTTATTTAAAATAGTTTTATTAAAACAGCGCATTCTTGAGAACTGTGGTGTTACTGCGATATATTATGTTGCGATATTGATTATTGCATCAGTCAGTATCACAATATTGATACTTTTGCGATGTATTGTGCAGCCTTATATATAACTTAAATTCATTTTAGAGCCAATAGGTAAAATAAAAAGTAAAAAAAACAAGATTAACATTACAGATGCCTTTTTATGGTTTATAGTAATGACCCTAACCCACATTGTGTAAGTACAGTAGTAATACAGTGACCAGTAGTGACGAGTACACTATTTTTTGTAACCACCAAACTTCCAATCTATTTTTGATACTAGTATGGTATCAATAAGTATTTGATTTTTGATACTTTTGATTACCCTAGTCTCTTTAGTTAGCACTTTTTCCTCACCAGTTTTGGTCTTCCCTGTGGTTGGCTCCTCCAGCAGTCCACTGACCACCAGTTTATAGATCATGGCCTGAGCCCGCTCTAGATCAGCTAGGCCCAGAGCTCGTTTTATGGGGGACCTCATCACGGCTCTCTTCACCATGTGCCGCATTAGGAACTGTAGAGCCGCTCTCATCTCCACCTCTTCCTGACATACCGGCGACGAGGCAACAGGGGGCGCTCCTGCACTCGAGTTCAGGTCTGCGTTATGACCAGAAGGAGCTGGCTCGGGCAAAACCTGGGACAAACAAGGAAACAGATCTCCATTAAGTATTACAAATATTTTTTTCTGGAATACATTTATTGCTGGATTTCAGATGACATCAAGACATTCCAAGGACCAATCTGTGTTTCCCATTAATAGAGAAGACTATGGTGGCCCCCAATTATCTAATTTTCTCCCCCATTTTGATAAATGTATGTATTCAAATAAAGTTTACATGCCACTACTACACTGTCAATAATATTTAATACAAATGGGGGCAGTTAAAATTAACATTGTTCAAATGCAGAGTTTTGTTATAACACAGTGAGTTTTTGGCTCTAGTCACTAATAGAAATGATCAGGTTCAACATTTGTGAATTTACCTTTTGGATATTTCATGGCAAACCACAATGTAATCAAAAAGGAATGAATCTTGCCTCTCATCACATCTGAAGACCACCAAAAGTCTATATGGGTGAATTTTTTACTGAATACAAATATTTGGTTTATCCAGGTTAGATTTTAAAATTGAATCTTTGCATTAATTTCATAATTCCATTCATCATTATTAGAAGTAAACTGTGAAACTTTTCTGGTGTAGGGTTTGCTACCTTCTTATCTCCATGAATGTTCTGCAGTATAGCATTAATCTTATCTACTCTATCTCTATAGAGACAAGCAGGTGACGGAACCAAGTTACTGGCTAGATCTTTGGAGAGGTGATGTGGAGTTGGAGCTGTGAAGTGAAGACCATTTCAGGAGACTTCTTAATGAAGCTCACTGAGAGAAGGTTAAGGTTTTGCAGCCATGCTGACGAAGCAAAGGGTGGATACTTTGAGCATCTGAATATAGTTGACTTAATATAGAGTTATTTAACTGTTCTTTGCTACGTAATTCCATACATCTTACATAATAAATTTCATGTCTTCTGTTTGTATCTAAAATGTAGAAAGTAGTAAACATAGAAAATAACGAGAAGGTGTGTCCAAACGTTTGACTGGTAGTATATGTCTCAAGTAACCACAGAACAGCTTTGTATAAAGGAAAATTCAAAAATGATGAGACTTTCTGGGCCAACTATGATCAGTAAATAATCGTATTACATAAATTCATATGTGCAACCAGGATACTGATGTTTGGATGTTCCCTAGAAATCATTTTAAAGAAGAATAAATACATAAATAACAACTCCTACCTTTGGGATGAGTAGCAGCTCTGCGTACTTGCTGCAGCTGAGCAGAGCACTCAGAGCCTTCATTGCGCCAAGGTACAGGTAGGACAATTGCACCGCGTGGATCTCCGATTGTGTGACCGCCGTACAGGGAGACTCATGGCTTCTCCCCCCTCCATGTTCATGCCCACCCTTCTTCCTGTTCCCCTCTCCTGGCGTGTGGGGACTTGGGCTAAAAATACTGTCATTTGCTACATATGAAATTTCACTTTCTGATTTTGAATTAGGCGCTGCGTGTGCTTTTACTTCATCCAAGCTGTGCGAGACTCTTAGATCAGAAGATGGAATATTATTTTGAGAGTCCTTGGTTTCGTTGTGGTCGCTGTCAGCTTTGTCGTCAGTATTACTCTGTTCTTGTCCAGTTGATGGAGTACTTCTATGTTTTTTGTAATGTCTTTGGGCGCTGAGCTTGGCTGCGTTTTCCTCGTGAATACTGGTCAGATAGGTCAGATCCAGAAGCAAGGAGGCAGTTAGCCCCCGAAACCGCATGACGTCGAAAGGAAGTGGCTCGCATGGGTCCAGGTTGTATAATGGAGTATCACTAGGCGACCAGAAAGTTGGGAAGCTTTAGTTCGGAGGGATTTTTGGGGAAAAAAGGGAAAGGAAACACAAGGTAAGGGAGAGGGCAGGCAGGAGCAGGTCCACATGCATGATCCAACCAAATTATAATCACAACATCACAACAATAATAATAATAGTATATGATTAGGTTAGGGCTGCAACTAACGATTATTTCAATAGTCGACCAGTCAGTCAATGATTTCTATTGTACGTTAAGTTTTTAAAGAGGGGGTATTTTACCTCTGTGTATTAACAGAAGTTTTAACTGTAAGTATTACCTGCTAATACATAAAATATTCAGATCAGGTTAACTTTTATTATTTTGAAAATGCTATGTTCTCTGAAAACAACGTATTAACATGTTTTATAAGTTTAACTTTCATTTTTTGATGCTCTGATGTCTCCTCCCTTTGCTCTCCGTGCTAAGTCACCCCCCTTCAGAGCGCTATCACAACATAATCAGTGTGCATCCTGCTAATGCAACTACAGCACATCACATTAGGTTTGTTAAGTTGTTTTGTATCATGTTCAGGAGCACTGGACAAAATCTCACAGCTAACCATAAGGAGGGTTTGAATAGGGCCCGGCAGAGATCGCTAAAATACTCAAACATGCATGGATGATGCCTAAAACTTCTTCAGCCAGGTTTTTGATGAGGGATGATGTTATAACATGATAGAAAGCTTCCAAAATGTGATTTGCATAATACCCCCCTTTAAATAAGCCTATCGTCTGGGTTTTAGAGCCTCTAGGATCCAGATAAAATAATTTTTTTTAAGTCGACTAGTCACAATTAAATGAAGAAAAATGAAGAAATAATCGCTGCAGCTCTTTAGTAGGGAATTAGCTACAAACATGCAAGTCAAATTGAACATGGAAAAATTACAATGAGATATTAATGTATGAGGCAATAGGTAAGTAATTACATGAGTTAGGGAGGGACAGTAGCAGGTTATGGATAAAAGCTAGGGCCAGTCAATGTTATGGGAAAACAAACATGTTACGAAAGAAACTATGCAATGATAAAGGGTGGTTCACGTTATACAATGCAGACTAAATGCATTATAGCAAAGTTGTCATTATATACACACACACACACACCTCTTAAAACTACATGGTGCAATAGTTAATATTCAGTGTGGGATTAACTCAAGCTAATATTGTAAATTCACACCACACCAGTTAGAACACTAAATTTCTGTATACTGGTCTATACTGTGTTTATTGAAGTCCATAAATGCAGTGTTATATAACTTTGCACTAAATAAAAATTTCTAGTACTGTAATTGCTGGTGGTGATATGTGTAACTAGCTAGTTTCTTAATGATTTCGATATGAAACTACATACAACACATTACTTTATCTCTGCTACACATTTTTACTATCACCAATCTACCACATAATAACACAGTAATGTACAAGTTAGGAATGCACAATATAACACACAATACAGTCGTACAGCCCTAGTATATGTATTTGGTACCAGTGACTGATTGTGTATAGTTGTTTTTGCTCAAAATCCTTAAGTTTTTGAGAGTATTGCCAGAACTGCGCCTCTTATTAGTCACTTTAATCAATGCACAGGGTATGTCTTTAATCACCATAGCCCTAGTATATTCATCACGTTTACGGTCACAGATTTACCACATTACCATATGTTGCTGTACATATGTTTGGTGCCAGTACCTGATGGTGATTTCGGCTTCGTCCCACTGCACTTTGGCCGATGTACTTCCCTCTTTCACCACTCCGAGCAGCGTTGCGTGCCTCCCGGTCTGTTTATGCACACACCTCCCTCCCACTCTCAAACCCGCGTCTGCTCCTCCGATCACCGCTAGTACAGGCCAGACTTCGGTACACAGAGTCTTCAAATGATGCTCTGATAGATCTGCTAGTCCATGCTGCCTCCCGTGTCTCCCCCTCTCCTCCTCGGGCCTCGGGGGCGTGTCCTGGATATAGGGTTGTCATGAGAGCAAATTATATTGTTATGTTTATTGTGAGAAAAACACCATCATTTAAAAGGGCCACTGTGTAACTTTTTTCATGGAGGGTCTGCCACCTGCTTGTTTCCATGGGGTTGTTATTGCTTTTGTCTGGAATGTTCCATTCTATGACATTAAACTGCTCCATCTCCAAGCAGACAAGCAGGTAACACCATCAATTCAAGTTACAGGTAACATCTGTAGAGCTGCTATAATAATATAATATGCTATAAATTTACTTCCTTGTTGGACACAGGCAGCAGGTATGTTATCTAGCAACCACAATGTTAACAATGGTCAAAACTTGTCTAAATAATGCAATAATTATGATTAAATGCCAACATTTTTATTTGGTTTTTTGAGAAAATTTTAGGAGGTGACGACAGATAGAGGTATTCTGTTGTAAAACTTCAGGGAAATCCTTTTTTGTACTTTTCTTCTCAACTTTTTTCACCACAAACTGCCACTTAACTGACACTATGATAAATACCAAAACAGAAAAAAAAAAAAAACAGAATTAGAAAAACTTAAAAACCCATCATATAAACTTTAAACTAATAATCCTGGAATCCCTACCTGAATCTCCTTTTGGGCGTCATGTTCTTCTCTGCTTTGCACAGAACGGCTTTTCTTCAGCCTTTGCCCCACACTGCCCCCAGAGGCAGAGCTGGCACACTCCTTAAAGCACAGTTTGATCTTGTGCAGGCGTTCGATCATGATTTTGTTGATGCGGTGGGTCCAGTGGTCGGTGCGATGAAGGATTCTGATAAGCTGAGTTGTTGCTTCGGCTAAAACAGTGGCCATGGGGCTGCAGACAGGGTCACCAGGGAGCAGGTCCCGAGGAGTGCCACGCATCTGCATGTCACAGATCTTTACCTAAAAACAAACAAATCAGTCCATAGAAACAGGGGAATAAACTATCTTCCCCACATTATATACAGTGCATAATTAGTGCGTCTTTATATATCCAGGCTTTTCCAACTGCAGCTTATTTTTTGACAACATAGTAGCAGTAGTAGTAGTAGTAGAATAGTATAACATAATCTTATAATTGTATAATCATAATATTTTATTACTTAAAGTTTGCAGAGGTCCAAACCTATTCCTCACTTTCCTTATTATTAAACCATGCAAGTTTATAAGCACTTTTCAGAACTTTCAAAGACCAGAGTGTAGTTTTGCCATAACAGCAATGCTAACAACAACTAGCAAGCTAAAAGTGTGCCAGCCTTATTGCCTCGTTCTTGGATGATAAAAATGCATTATGTACAGAACTCATTTTGACCCTAATAGCTATTTTGTGTAGTTTTTAAATATAACATACATAAAAAGTATGCAAGATATATGATGATATAAATACAATATAGTAGTAGTAATAATTATGTTTCATCACTTTATCTGGTCCATTGATAGAAAATAGAGAATGTAATAACTGTATTTTACCTTCTCTCCAGGGTTACTGCTATAGAACATCACACAGGGATAGAGCTCAGTGGCATCCACATCTTCAAATGCCAACTTTGGTTCCTAGAAACACAAAATATTAAATAAACTGTGTCATAAAATGAGTTAAACCATCGACCATATATGGATAAAAAGTTTAAAATACATATTTTTTCTTCCCCTTAATAATGTCTATTCTAGCCTCCGTCTATTCAAGAGGTATTGTAGTGCAGCCCTCCTCTCTCTCTCCTATATCAAACTCTTTTACTCCTCTCTCACCCTGTTCTCCCTCCATTCTCTCTCTCTCTCTCCTGCTCTTTCCTCTCTCTCTTTATCCTTGCTAAACAAGATGGCGTATGCTTCCATGTCTTGCACGCAGGTGATGCAGTCCCCCTCTCTCTGTCTCTCACTACCTCTCCCTTTTCTCCCTCCTTTTTCTCCCCCTCGCCCCTTCCCCCTCTCACCTCTCCATTCTTGCCGAATGAGATGGTACGAGCCTCCATGTCTAACACACAGGTGATGTAGTCTCCCTGTGTGAAGCTGCTGAGGGTGAGTGTCTGCTCCCCATTGTGATACAGGTTTCCACTGTAGGCTCGGTAAAGCCACATGTCAGATGTCGTTCTGTGGTTAAAGTCGTGGACGGGCCATCTGGACACGCCCACACACGTGCCCTCATTACCACGGTTCTCCTTCACTATGTAGAACTATGGAACAGACACAGTGGTATTATAACAGAGAGGTGTATTGCATTTGCAAAAATAATAAAATACATCAACTTGCATAGCAATTTTATGGACACTCAAACAAGCATTGCATTACATGACAAAATAAATAAATAAGGCATAGTTAAGTGCAAAAGTCACTATTAAAAGAAGCAAAATTTAACTTTTCTGGTGAAGGGTCGCCACTAACTTGTTTCCATAGATATGTTATTGCTTTGGCTGAAATGTTCCATAGTACAACATTAAACTTATCTCAATAGACACAACCACCACTGGCTAAGTTAGAGTAAGATCTATGGAGAGGCCAGCCCGCCTACAGTAAGAATGATGAATGTTTTTCAAGGTATTTTTGAGCAATAAAAACAGTTGTAAAGGAATGAATGTAAGATAGATAAGTTTAGTGCTATACTGTGAAACATTTCAGGCAAACCTCTCCATACAGATAATTAGGTGGCTGATCCCCCACCAGAAAAGTTACATAGTGCACCCTTAAGGACAATGTAGAAGAATTAAGTCTGGTAAGTAAAACTATTACATCTGTGCTCTACAAATGAGTTAACCTCTGTCATGCTAGAATCAACTGAATAACAGCAGAATAAAGACAAAAATAAATTATATTTCAATAAAATGTTAAGAATGAGATGAATGAATGAGAAAGTTGTTAATACTAGTGCAGAAAACCAGTCGGAATGGAGTCTTATAGAATAGAGTTGGTCAAACCCAGGGCAGCTATGGCTAAAACATCTGGGCCATAACATATCAGTAGTATTAATTTACATAAAATGGAGCTTACCTTCCATTGGTAACACCCAGAGGAGATGCCGGTGGAAGCAAGACCGTAGCCCTTTCCTCCGCTGCCGTGGGTCAGGCCCTGTCCATTTTCCACCACACAGCACTGCGCCTTCTCCGGGTCAAACGACACTTCCTGGATCGGCAGGTTCTCATCCTCCTCCTCAGACTCACCCTGAGGTCAGGAACAGACAGACAAGCTGTCAGTCTATATACAAGCTTGCATTATACCATTTACTCACACAAGTAAATTGATTAGTATTCTAAATTGTAATAATAACATGTCATCAAATTAATAGATACTTGAATAAATTGTGCTTGTTATGTCACTCATAAAAGAGATACTCATAAAGAGTTTATTTATACAGAAAATATGAGGTAAAAGTATTCTAAGTTATTTAAAAAAAACATCTTGGATGTTAATGATCTTAACACATGACTAGATTCTACATAATGTGACTTACTATTTCTGAAAAAACATAAGGCAAACTATGGATAAAATATTTATGTGTTGTGACAAGCTAATGAAACAACAGCATCACATTCTGTTACTAAACCCATTTGATTTACCTGTAGTTTTAGTTCTTTAACTCTTTCTTTAATTTGCATTGAGTGTTTGGCCTGAGCAACTGGAGCCTCCCACATGCAGTCAGAGAGCAGAGTGAACAGCCGCTCCACAACCTGAAAAACATAATGAAGGTGAATATTCCTATTATATGCATTAATTACACTTTTACAAGTATTGGTATGTTCTTATAATACAACTTAAAATAGATAAAATATCTTCAGGCCTTATTGGTATGAAATGTATGTGTTTCAATTAAAATTTACAATTTTTCATCTACCTGTGTCATCTGGTCGTCCTCCATGTTGGCCTCACATGCTGGCAGCACAGCCTCCAAAACATGCAGAGCCAGAAGTCGAGTCCTCAGGTTCCCCACCAGTGGGACTCCTATAGCGTTCACATGTAGGGGTGTCAAAGTATAAAAAATCTGATACTAATCGATACTAAAACTAGATACTCATTTGAACAAGTATCAATACTAAAAAAAGTCACATTCATAGGACAGGAATGAACCTTTCCTAAATATCTTTAGAATGATCTCGAGCTTTATCAGAACAAAGACCAAATAGAGTACTATACACCCGTGGACCACTACAGAACCTACTTGGAGCACTGAGGGATTACACAGATATAAGGCCTCATGGGAATATAAAAAAGTACTATTATTTAATCTTGAAAATCACATTCTATTGTCTAAATAAGTTTTTTTTATTATCATCGTGGTATTAGATTCGGTACAGAGTATCAAATCTATTCCTCAGTACCAAAATCGAGTTTGAAATTTTTGTATTCTGACAACACTATTCACAAGGCACAAATGTGTCAGTGTTTCAAGTTATAGACAACACTATGATTAGTACAATAATATAAGGTTTTCATGTTTTTCTAATTCTGACTTGGTTTGGTGAGATAGTACATGTGATAAATATGTGTCATAGCCTTACATCAGTCATGTGGCAGTTTGAGGAAAAGAAGAACAAAAAGACAAGAAAACTACAAAACCAAAGGAAGTAGTGGTGAGTTCTAAAATGTAAAACATCTACCTATGTCGATGGAATTTTTGGCCCTTGTTTACAATGCAGTTGCAGGGTAACAGTAATGCAATTACCTCTACATATGTCATATCTGCTGCCCATGGCCCAGCCAGGAAGTAAAATTATAAACTTTACCAAAAAAAAAACAAAAAAAAAAAAAACAGCAACAACAAACAAACTGGGCAAGATTTGTTGTAAAGTATACTTAAATATAATTGTGTTGATTATGTTTTGGTGTAATGAGTAGTCTAGACCCTAATCTGTCATATGAACTTATGGGTAAAAAGTCTAACCTGAGGAGCATTTCTGAGCAGCGATATTGAGCAAAACTTCAGTCCATTTGGGGGAGGCCATCTTGGATTGGATGGCTTTAGATGACACCACTCTCCTCAAGAAAACTAAGAAGTCTCCAAGATGTAGCTCAGCTGTGTGCTGTCGACGGAGAACAGCTGAAACAAAGGGAAATTGTATATAAATAAAAATAGTATAATTGTGTGAAATCAAAAAGCTAAGTAAGTATCGCAAAAAGTATTGAAAATCACAGACTAATCAATACTAAAGCTAGTATTGAAACTAAATACTCATTTGAGCGGGTATCGATTAAAAAAAAAGTCACATTCACAAGACAGAAATGAACTTTTCGTGAATGTCTTTAGAATGATATTAAACTGTAGCAGAACAAGTATAAGACCACATAGACTAGTATACACCCATGGACCACTATGAACCTACCTGGACCACTGCAGGATTACACAGATATAAGGCCACATGAGAACAGAAAAGAAAGTACTACCATTTAATGCTGAAAAAGACATTTACTCCAATTTTAGATTATTAGGGTAGTAGTAGTTAGTAATAGTAGGCATAATGTAAAATTGGTTTGCAGTGAGTAAAAATGTTTCGCATGTATTTCGAGGCACTTTAAAAATGTATTACAAAATACAAATAAATTAACAAATTTTGTATTGAACTTTATAAGCATTTCTTTACGCAGTGGGCACTTGCCTCTTAAGTCTTTCTTCTCAGAGTCAGTGTGGTCTTCATGTTTGTTCTCATCCTGGTCCTTCCCTGAGGACAGCTGACCCACTCCAGCCTGAGACAGCAGGTTTTTGAGCTGGCTGCAGAGGAGGTCCAACAGAGACTGAACCACTTTGGGACTCAACTTGTCAGCATACGTCCTGCAAGAGACATAAAATTTCATTTACAGGAAATTATTGCTCATTCTGTTTCAAGACAGCAGAATGTGGTGATGTCCTTTTCTCAGTTGGTTTCAAGATACAGAATTCCTGTATTGGCATTTTCAAAGGCATTATATAAAGTACAAAGCTTTCTAATTTATATAAGTAACAAGTGGGCATATAACTATATTTTAAGTGCACTATCTAACTTTTCTAGTTGAGGGTTCACCACCGGCTGGTCGCTATGTAAATGTTGTTGCTTTGCTTGGAATGTTCCACAGTATGGCATGAAATTGATCTATATCACGCTTATTTCATTACTGGTGTTTTATAGCAAACAATGCCTTGAAAAATATTCTTATTGATCACCTCTCCCTCTATTACAATTAGATTTGAGTTGTAGGTTAAATTATGAACTTGACTATGACTCATTATAGACATAAACTGACTACTTAAAGAGTTGCATTCTGTTATTTATTGATAGCAGTTTATTGATAGCAGTGGGGCAGAATTCTACTTTATGGTTTAGTTTCAATATTATCATTTATTATCTGTATTTACAGTGTTCCCTTGTTTCTCGCCGGGGATACGTTCTAAAAATAACCTGCGATAAATGAAATCCACGAAGTAGAAAACTTCAACGAAGTGTTCAAACTTATTGCTGCTGTTGCCCTTGTGTTATTTTCCTCCTTCTTTATGCCGAGTTCACATGTAAAGTCTCTCGTGGATGTGCTTCTTGGCGGCGCTGCGTTTCTGCGGTGCGTTTTCAAGCGTCAGAAGCACCGCAGAGCCAATCACCTCCATTGATGGGTTTTATGTAATACATACACTGAAGTCATTCTCTCAACCTGGTCTGCAGTGTTCACAAAGACACAGGGAAAACTAAATATCCAAAGGCACTCGCAGACCGCAGTGGACAAGCATGTCCAGAGGGTCCACAACGCGCATCGGAGGTGTTTGTCCTCAAGCGCAAAGGAACGCGCTCTTGACGCCCTGGTGTTTCAGAGTCACACTGCTAGCTTCGAACATTTATGTACATTTGGCTGAACGCATTCTGTACTGTACAGGAGACATGGTGTGTCCTTTAGCCAATCAGGAGGCAGAACACATGCCTTCATACACTGTAAAAAAAACCCATTCAAAATTGTACTAAAAAAAATCTGCAAAACAACAAGACGTTCACGAAAAGTGAACTGCAATATAGCGAGGGAACAGCGAGGGAACACTGTACTTCAACAATATATCACACTTCAAAATGTGTTATTATGACAGAACTAACTGCAACCCTATGAAGTTTGAAAGACAATTGGAAGCTAATCTAGATCCACATGACTTGTTGATCTGCACATCTCCCCTTACCCTGTGCTGATGGCCAGTATCTGCAGGAGTCTGGTGGAGGCTACTTTGAGTGCAGTGCTGAGCTGGGACACTCCTGGCTTCTGCAGCAGCTGAAGAGGTTGTCCTAACATGGTCTCTGTACCGCACAACTGAGACAGAACATTCAGCAGTCCACTGGAGATGGCCAAAGATACATCTACAGGCTGATACCGCACGCTCAGGGCAAACACAGTCACCAAAAGGAGGCGCTGCTGAGCTTCTGCAAGAGGCAAAGAAATATAAAAATGTTTAAACAAGCTGTAACTGGAGAATTGATTATTAAAAAGGGCAATTATAGCAAATACAAGCATAAGATGGGCTCTTCCCAAGGCTTCAAATATTAACCTCTTAAAAAGATATAAAACAGAACTAATTCATTTTAACGGTTTAGAGTGGTCCAAAGTTATTCCTCACTAATCTTATGTATTCAGATCATTCTAATTATTCACTTTGATAAGATAACAACTAGCATGCTAATGCACACTTCCAGATTATCGGACAATAAAACACTTCCTAATTAGATGCAGATAATAACAAGTAGGCTTATTTTGACTTTAAAAGCTGCTTATAGACAAATTTTTGCTAAAATACATTGGGAAAAAATTGGGTACAGAGCCTTTAAACACTATAATGGTTTGAAAAGAGCAAAAGTTACAGTTTTAAGCATTAATAAATGACTGTATTGGTAATTAACGGGTAAGAAAATCCTCAAGATGTTTTACAACCTTTGTGAAAATTTGAACTAACTTGTACAATAAAAATCTGTCTTCCTTTGAGTCACCGGTTAAGTTGAATGTTGGAATATAAATATCCTTTTGTCTTACTGTATATTGCAAGGTCTTGAATATTTAAATGTCTCCAGAGTTGAAAATATAACGTGTAACAAACAGTCGTGTTGTATAATTACCTATGTGGTGCTTGTTGGCCTGTAGAGCTCTCTCCAGTGTGACTGAGAGCTGCTGGTAAATCTTATGAACTGCCGTCTGTATCTCCATCTGAAGACTCCGTTTGGCTGCTTTTATCCCATCCTAAACAAACACAAGAATCACATGTTACAATACCAGAGTAAGTCTGTAGAGAACTGGATAGTAGTGATCAAAACACACATTTCATGTAACAGTGATATAATGGTATTAAAGGTGCACTAAGCAACTTTTCTGGTGGAGGGTCTGCTACTTCTTTAACTCTATGGATGTGTTTTTGCTTTACCTGGAATATTTCACAGTATGGCATTAATGCTGTCTTCCAAGCAAGTGGGAGATTGGCTATTTCCCACTTGAACATTATGAGTTCCAACCTCAAAGCATTCCAGCTGTATTAATTCATATGTAAACAAAATGACTATTAATATGGCTAATAATAATGCTAAACTGAAGGCTATAGAAATGAACATGTTTACATTTGAATGTATGTAACAAGAATTTTGAAGGATATGACCAGCATCAACCTCTTTTATGATTCTAGGCTTTAAGTCATGTTATAAGGCTGTTACCTGCTCAAAAATATACCTGGTGTTGTGTTTTGTTTCATTCACAAATGTCTGAGTAAACCTTTATTATTAGTCTCTTTACATCTCCAAAGCTCAAAATGCTCTGTTCCACCTTGTGATGTCATGAAGCAGCAGTTTTCAAGTTAACATCTACCTTTTGGTTTAAGGTGGAACAGAGTGTTTTCAGTTTGAGAGAAAAATTCAGCCTAAATATGCAGGGTTTGTGTGTTAAACATTGTGAATGAAAAAAACACAGCTCCAGGGATGTTTGTGATGAGTAAACATTATAACATAGATCATAAAATAGCGTAATATGAGCCCTTTAATGACCACACTATATATCTCCTTATATTACAAGAATCTCCATTTAAAAAATATTACTTTCACCTGCCCCCATCTGTATCAACTATTACTGACCTATAGAAGGTTTGGATGTCATCTGAAACCCAGCAGTTTAATTTTATTTGTTGGTTGGTGTTACATACCTGGTAGTGGTGTAACTGCACACTCTCTCTCTTCAGCCCCCCGGTGCCCACAGTGCCCAGCCCGAAGCAGCCAGCGAGAAACTGTAGCCGTACGGAGGTGAGGAGAGAGGAGGAGTGGAAGGGGCCAGAGCGATCACTGTTCCCTGGAGCAGAGCCCTTTTCCTCCATCCCAGAAATCAGCACCACGATCTGGTGAAGAGCCTCTAGGCGTAGCTGCACACACAAGGCAGGGCATAGAACACGACTTAATTTTAAAGTGGCTGTACTAGTAGCAATTTGTTTTAAAACAGTACAGATATATTGTATAAGCAGCTTTTTTTTATGTAAACCCTAACCCTAAAACAAGTATCGAAAATAGATACTTATTTGTGTAGGTATCGATACTAAATAGCCAAATTCACAAGACAGAAATGTACTTTTTCTAAATAGCTTTAGAATGTATCAGGACAAGTATAGACTAGTATATACCCATGGACCTTCATATCATGGGGATGTATAAATTGTAACATTATGACATACAATGTACATGTGCTATTTATTTTACAGCTGTTGGAGATTTTCAGATTCCATAATCTGATCATGTTATTGACTGCATGGTATTTATAAGAGATATCTAAAAGATAAATTTACAAAAGTTGAAGCTGATCATTTCTATTAGTGACTAGATTTACTATATAACAACAAAATCTGCATTTTAACAATATTCACTTTAGCTGCTCTCATTTGTATGAAATATTATTGGCCTTTAGAATGTGGTGATGTCATCTGAAACCCGGCAATAGTGTTATCTAAATGCCACACATTTTATATCATATCTTGTAAAACAGGGTCCCTCCCCTCACCTCAGCCCTGCTCTGCTGCTGCTCCATGGCCACAATGAGAGCCTGGGGGCTGGTGGACATGCTCTCCTCTGGCTCCCTGAAGGCCGGAGCTAAACCCACGTCTCCACTGATGAAGCTCAGCATGTTATCAATGAGCGCGTGGACCCCCAGAGACTGGTTCAGATCCAGGTCGGATTCCTCGTACGAACAGGCCGAACTGTAGCTCCTCTGGCGGCTGAGTTTGGCCCTAAACCAGGACTCTGCCAGAGAGTCTGGAGAGCTGTACAACAGGCCTGAAGAAGAGAGGATAGAGTTTAGATGGTTAAATGGAAATGACAAAAAATATGGAGTATGTTTAGGCCTGTCATGATAACAAATTTTGAAGTAGGTTCTGCACAATATATCACAATCAAATCAAAATTGCAATTTGATTTAGCACAATTATCAAATCACAAAGTTTGCCATTATTTAGATATCATAATGTCCTCTGCAAAGAACCAAATATCCCCTTTAGCAATTTCAGCCTTCTCTCAAATGTTAATGTTCCTGGAGGTGTTTACAATGTGCATTCTGAACAAACTCCTACTTTTCAGCCAAACATTTTGCAAAAAAATATCACAATAATCAATATTACTTGAACTACTTAATAACTGCCTCACTCAGCCCCAAAATATCTTGTTCCATTATTTACTAAATGATATTACTAAAGCCCAATTGAGAAGTGATCGTGACAGGCTTAAATATGCTTTTCTAAAATACATAGTTTCTATTGTGAACTAGACGACTAAATGGTACGATGGTTGAGGAGCAGTCTGCATGTCTTCTTTGTACTCCAAAGACATGTCTGTATAAAACCAGACGAGAGTAGGTAATGGTTCTTACTGTCTGTTTTCTATAAGAGTGAATGAATGACACTATGGGAGGAATGTACAATTCTAAAATTATTATCAATACTGGAAAAGGTGCTGCTGCAAGCAAAATGTGTGTGGGCAACTGAAGCATAGTTTGTTTAGACAGAGGTATGTAATAAAACTGCAAGTTTTTTTGCATTGTTTGGTATATTTACAATAATCATATCACAACTGAATCAGTTTTTATTATTTTTAGCGTTCTTTTCTAAGGATAAGGTCAATGTGCAGTTCACTGTCCGGGGGAGTGGGGTGGGGGGACAATTATCCTCTGTATTTGATCCAGCTTTCAATACTGCTGAAGCAATCTGTCAGGAGCAGTGACAAACTCTGGGACCCATCTCCAGATCTTGAGCTAATCTTGGTCAGGATTACCTAAACTGGAGGATTTGACCTATTGTGCCCTCCCTCCCAGACACACAGAGAACATGCAAACTCCACACAGAAAGGCCCGAGCGGCCCGGGTGGCCTGGGAGTCAAACCTGGAACTGAAAACCACTCAATCACTGTGGTGACTTTAGTGCATTTTAGCCAACAATGCCAAACACGTTAAAACCTCTGCACATTCGTTGTGGTCCTGTCAGACAAACTTTTTTTTTTTCTGATCATATAAATTTCAAAAAAAATTATTGGGTCATTTTCACCAAGATTATATTAAGTTTCGATATCCAAACTGTATATGATCTTAAGCTTAACAAAGCCAGTCTTATGAAAGATGAATGGAGCTATGGGCTAACAACAGGAGAAAACATGCCATCGTTTACTTGCTTGAAGCTCCTCTTGTGTCTCGGGCTCAACTGCCCCAAAAGAAGCAAATAAACTACCACAGTGTAATGTAGAAAAAGAGGACAGAGACACAGGTGTTCTGTGAAAAATGCCAAACAAAACTGTATGGTTTCTATTTGCAAATGTCCATAAGGTATATTACCTCTTTTCTTGTGTGAGAACGTTAAATCCAGGTCAACATTTCTGCGTCCACTCTGAAAGGAAAAACAACCAAGTCAGTTTAATTCAATAAAAGCAAAAGACGAAGCAGTGGCAAAGGAGCCAGACAGCCTGATAAACATTTTTAAATCTTTATTTAACCAGGTAAAATATTTGAAAACCAATTCTCAACATGACCTGTCCAAGAAACCCCGGCAGGATCCACATAAAGGCAAAAACACCAGCATAAAACGCACATTTTACATAAAGACAAAAACACCAACATGAACACACATTTTACATAAAGGCAAAAACACCAACATAAACACACATTTTGTTTCTTTAAAATGTAACAGAACCCAGATAAATCATCATTTTAGTTTATTCCACGCTTATTTCTTGGGTAAAAGACAATTAATTGCAGTGACTTTGTACCAGGCACCAGGCTAATAACAATAACAATAAAATAAATTGTGTAGTGTATGAAATGAGTCTGTGTCTCACCAGGCTGTATCCCTCCTCGTCGGACTCAGGCTGGGACAAGTCCGACTCGCTCCGGGACTTCATGAGTCTGTAACTGGGGCTGCTCTGAACCGAACGGCTCTCTGCGCTCATGCTCTCACTCCTGTGGATAACATGACAAAAAAAATGAGCGAACAAACTGACTAATGAAATTAACTAACTTTACTACTATCAATAAAAAATATAAAGAGAATTGAACTGTTCCAAATATATTTTATGTGCATTTTATTAAAGAGCCTGTACTTCTTTCTTGCCCAGTACAGATATATTGTATAAACAGCTCTTGAGGTCAAAGTAAGGCTGAGGTGGTTTATCAACATCTAAAGCATTTTATTGAACAAGAATCAGGTGGTGTGTGGTGCGCATGCGAATTGTTATTAGCATTATTGTGACGGCACCACATTGGCCTGAAAGTGGTGAAAAGTGTTCATAAACTCATCACGGTAAATACCATATTTTCCGGACTATAAGTCGCACTTTTTTGCATGGTTTGGCCAGGTGTGTGACTTACACTCAGGTGCGACTTATATATGAAGTTATTAAAATATATAATTTCACATTTTTGTTATTGTCACAATGACAACCCCGCGAGGGCACTCCTAGCTTGTGTACCCGTATCTACTACTCCTGTACCATTGAAAATTGAATTTCAACATTACGGTAATTTAAAAGACATCTGAGAAAGAAAAAAAATGCCCCCTAAAAGAACATCGTATTCTGCTGAGTCTGATGACAGCCACGCAGAGGACGAAGCGGCACTTCATCTACCTCTAGAGATGGCGGAGTTGAAGCGACACAGAGGATGAAGAATTCAATGATTTAGTGATTTGGAGTGTGATCGAGAGTTTGATAAACTTGTTAGCTTGTTTTTTATGCTTTAGTTATCTGATTAACTGTTCTTTCGTTAACATAACAGACACGTATTCAGTTCGCTATGTTAGCGTGCTGTACTGCTATTTAGACTGTTGTTCTATATTTCATTGTTATTATTATAACTTGCCTTTAAAAATAAAATATCTGCTCTTGGTCTCAGATTTTGGAAAATAAATGACCCCAAAAAATGCGAATCATTATTATGCATTTTTTGGCTGGTGTGACTTATACTCCGGAGCAACTTATAGTCCAGAAAATACAGTAATTATAGATGCTTTCAATGCATAAGGTAAGTGAGCAATGACTTTGGACCATTGCAAACCTTTTAAAATGAACTACTTCTGCTTTTTAAGTTTTTAAAACATTAAAAATGAGGTACAGTGGCTTTAAACAACTGTGTGAGAAATATTTAGTACAAGCTAAGACCAGCGCTTTCGATTAGGGCTGCAAAATTAATCACTATCAAATCGGAATAGCAATTTGAATGGATGCAATTAGCAAATCGCAAAGGCTGCCATTTATGAAGCGTCATCATTTCCTCCGCACACAACATAATCTCCAGTCTTATCTGCGTAAAAACTGCTATCCCTGTAGATTAGATCTGCACATGTTCTGAAAAACATGATTCTTTTTATCAACTCTCTTGCTTGTCAGAAAAATCATAATTGGATATTTTTCTCAAATCATTCAGCCCTACTTCTTATTCACTTTTCAACTGCACTTGTTCCTTCAGTGTAATAAATGACTGTATTAGTGCCATGTATCTTCACCGTGTCATGTAGCTGAGGCAGTCCTGGGTCCCTGGTGTGGTCTGGTTCTGGCTCTCCTCCGGGTTCTGTTTGGTGAGTTCGCCCAAGACTGGACTGACCCCCAGGATGAGCAGAGCACAGCGGTGGATCACACAGTTGCAGGCTGCAGTGTACAAGTCCTGCCCCTCAACAAGAGACCCACTGCCCCGACGGCCCTCCTGAGAAAGAGCAATGCAGTGATATATGATAACTATAAATGAGTATTGTAACTTTCTTTTCTATACAAGTTCAGTTTATCTAGGTAAATGAAATACTCACAACAACATTATTAGGTCAACTAGATTTTTTTCTTTCTTTTTCCACATTGTAAGTCCAAAAGACAACCATTTTTTACTTGGGGGGGGTATTACGTGCAAACACATAACAATTTATTTAGATCACCATGTAACCTCTTATTGTTTTGAAGATGCTATATTTGCTGACAACAATGGACAAAATCTTACAGCTAACCATAAGGTGGGTTCGAATAGGGCCCACTATATTGCTGTATGATGACCTATGAAACCTCGTCAGGCATGTTTTTGATGAGGGAACAATGTTATATCATGGTAGAAAGTGAAAAAAACAAACAAACAAACAAACAAAAATGTTTTGCATAATCCCCCTTCTTTAATCTGTGTATTCATACCTGGTTGACACAGACCTCCTCCTCCCCTCCCCCTCCTGTTCCTGTCCGGGACACTGAGGTGGAGCCCAGACCAGTACTACTGCTGGCCCTCTCTCGGCCGCGGCTCCGGGCCACTTCTCGAGCTGAGAGGAAACATTGGAAGATCTCTGTGTGGGTTAAACACACAGACACACACCAAAGCAGGGTTAGTTCAGGCAGTCAAATGAAACACAAGCAAAGGCCAAGCAAAACTGTTTTATATACGACATCTGTATGATTTTAATTATTAAAAGGTGCACTGCGCAACTTTGTAATGGCTTCCTAGCCTCCATGGAGATGTTATTCATGAGTTTCAGCTTCCTGTTATTAAGAAACAAGGACTTTTTCCCATCCCCATTTCCCATTGTTAAACACAATGGCAACAGGCCTAATTTGTTACCATTCTGAAACTCATGGATTGCTTTGCCTGTTCCACAGTATGGCATGGGGTTGTCACTCCACAGCTCTGACCTGTAACTAGGCCTGATGGTGTCACCTGCATGTCTCCATGTAGATAGCAAAGTTTATTGCCATACTGTAGAAAATTCAAGGCAAAGCAATAATGTCTTCATGGAGACAAACCCTCAACAACAAAACGTGCACCTTAGACGTTCAAAATATAATCAATAACTAATTATTCTAATTATTCTAATGAATGCTTGTAAGCAATGGGCGCACATCCCAGCTTTAAAACGCACGACATTTCAATTATGGCTTTGTTAAGATAAGCAAGCATGATACAAATGTATAAATATATTTGTATCAAATAAATGCAATGCTCTTCACTCATAAATTGCCATAATATTCACTTCAATAAAAAGATATTATGACAGAAAAAAAATATATATATATATAGATATATATTTTTTTTCTTTCTTTCTGAATTATGTATAGGCGCTCATCTGCCCCACAATACCTGAAGCAAAGCCACTCACTTACTCTAAAGTGCCATTTTTAATAATTAATTATGGAATGATGATGATGAGGATAATGATAATAATAATTATAATAAAAATAATAATAAATTATTATTATTATTATTGCTTCAACTATAACACAATTAATCATACATTTTTAAAAAGTTGTTTTTTTTTTGCAAGCGGCCCTAGCAATTACATTGGTATCCATACAGTATCTGAGGAGCTGTGTAACTCACTTCCAGCCGTCATGACTTCGTGCTCTCGATCCTCCTCCTCTTCCTCTTGTTCCTGGTGCCCTTCCTCTCTCTCTCTGTCTGCTCGCTCCTCAAGCTCCGCCTCCTCGTCGATCGTCCGAGTAAACGAGTGCTCCTGAGGATCCATGTCCAATGAGTCCTGGTTTTCTGAGATCTGTGGATAAAAAAGTATAAAACATAATGTCAAATTTTTATTCTATTTCAATAAGTTTAATCTTTCAGCACTCATCTGTTATAGACACAATGAACTGACCCTTCTCTCTCGTGATGAAGATCTTGTCTGGATGAAGTCCATGTTCTTACAGGCTAACAGTCGGTTTCGGACTTTATAAACACTACGGTACACCTCCGCCAACAGTTTAGACGGCTGGTATCTGGACAATTTAAAATGCAAATATCAGCATATCAGTCAAGATTTAGCATACTACAATTAAAACCACATTTATAGATATTTGAGCTAAATACAGTGGCCAATTCATTTACTCTCCACCTCTGCTAAACATGTGTTTCATCATTTATTGTATGTGACTCTGAACATCTAATCAAAGCAAGAAAACACTCAAATATGTCTTGTAAGTTGTGCAGTACCTTCCCTCTCCTCTGGCTTGTGTTAAGAGACCAGTGTGCTTCAGTAATGCAGCCAACACAAATCTGGAGACAGTATCCAGGAGGGTCTCATTACTTAGAGATGCATTATCCCAGTCTGAAATATAACACAGGGAAATGAGCACAATTCAAAACTTGACAATGACTGGTATTTTATAATCACTTCATATGTAATCTGTATCTATATGAGGGACCTTTGCTGATGGCATAGTCCTGCATGTTGATCCAGAGAGCGTTGGCTGGTTCTTTGGAGGAGCCCAGAGCCAGTTCCACCAGGACACTGAGGTCTGGGCCCAAAGTGAACTCAAAGGGCTTCTGCTCCTCATTCCCAGAGAGAGCTACCTCCAACAGGGAGCTGATACAGCTGTCTGAGAGGAGAGATCAGAATTGGTTGTGGTGAGTGTATACATGAATTGCTATAATTGCCTAAATAAGTTAAAATTAGGGGTGGAATTGCAAACATTTTTTTAAAAAACTCAGGTGAATTGCAAATCTGAATTTAAAAGACACATACTATGCATTATTTATCATAGTTTTTAAAGCATTGCAGTTGCCATGTCAATGGTTGAAATTAACCCAATTTGACAGCAAAAATGCTCAACAAGTCTGCCAATGATTTATGGGATTTACGGGATTTCTACCTCTGACACATTAATTCAGGTATATTTGAAACGGACTGATTCCTGAAGCTCAAAGCATGACAATCCTATAAATGGAATTAATGACAGAAGCATAGACAAGGCAAAATACAGCATCAGGTATTTTTTTGATGAGGGAAAACATAATAACATTGCTAAAAGAAGTACATTTTGTATAATATGTGGCCTATACAGTTTTGCATCTTCCATCTAGTGGTGAAAAAACAAACTTGCAGATGGCAGTGTTTAATTAACTGTTTCCTAAATACATATATAGGTTTAACGTGTCATTAAAAGGTTATACCAATCTAGTATCCACTACAGTAAAGAAGCTTAATAAAAGGTGATTGAGATATTAAACTACCATACCAATAATAACAAATAAGCATATAAGTCCAATCTCTCACCTAGCTGTGGTATATCCATCTCAAGCCCATTGCTGAAGATGGGAGTTTTAAGCCAGTATGCTGTGTCCTGCTCCTCCAGAGAGGTGGGGGCTCCCTGCAGCATCCCCCCCAGACACCGCCCCACGAGCAGGGCCACAGTCCGCTCCAAGTCTACCAGCCACACCCAGGACAAGGCCTCTTGGGACATGCCAGAAGACGGCTCTGCAAAGTCTGATGTGCCTGGAGGAAGTAGGAAAAGAAAATGAGAATTTCTACTGAAGCAAGTGCAGAATTAACAGAGTACCGTAATTATACGGACATCCCAAACATATGCATTTATCACAATTTTCTGTTAGAGGTGGGTAGGAATATTTATTCTGGAATATGGATTCTCCCAATGAAAATAATAAGGATCAAGTAATACACAATTCCAATGGAATGTTCCACAGTATAGCATTTAACTTATAGCTTCCATTTATTCAATGAACAGTGTTTTATTGGTAACAAAATTCCTTGAAAAATACTATCTTACTGAAAGCAGGGTCGCCCTTCCACAGATATGACCCATGATTTGGCCTGGTGGTGTCACCTGCTTATATTCATGGAGGCAGATACATTTAAATGTATCTATGCCATACTGTGGAACTTTCTAAGCAAACCAATAATATCTTCATGAAGACAAGTTGCGGACCCACCACCAGAAAAGTTACATAGTTCATCTTTAATTATACTGGCAATTCAATTTCTCTGTTAATCTTACAATGGAGAAATATACTTGCAACTATTAAATCACAAGTAATCAAAGTGTGCATGAAATAAAAAAAAATAATAATAGGATGCCTCTAACTGAACTGCTACAGGTCTCCTTGCCATCCAAGCACAAGTGAATCTCTATTCCAAAATAAAGTAATAATAAATGACTCATCCTATATGTCCCACCGTGTAGAGGCCACTGCAGCTCCTGGTCCTCCAGTGGAGCAGCGGCTGGGAGCAGGCGGTTCAGTTTGTCCAAAGGGGGCAGCAGATCGAGCAGGTGAGACAACAGAGGTTTGGCCACAGACACCGGCAGCAGAAGAAGAGAGTTGATGATTTGGCACAGCATGCTGCCGGCAGCCGACACAAAGATCACATCTGCACAGAAGAGGAACATTACACTGTGCTATAAAATGGACTATTTAAAGACTGTGGTACGTATTTGACCAACACAGCGCAGGTTAACACTCTTTTAACCGTCTATTTATTACCGTTGCACTGTCAGGGAAAATAGACTTCTCCCTGCACCCTCCCCGGACCTGCGACCACAGTGGTCAGAGATCAGTTTAAGGTTTGCAGCAATCTGTGTGGATCTCAAACTGTCCTTGAAGTGCATTTGGTATAAACATAGAGCCAATATTAATGTGGATGATGGATGCGCTGATATTAATGTGCGTGTGACTTTACACAGTTCATTTCCATATCATGTCACCCACCTCTTCTCTAACGCATATGATACTGTTATATAGTTGATGACAATTACAGCAATTGCCAGTGTAAAATGTGTATTCACCTTGCAGTTTCTCTCGGATGCTGCCATTCCAGGAGCTCTCTTTAATCAGAGTGGCCGATCGAGAAAAGATGTCGGTGGCATGAGGCAACAGCAGCTGGAGGTGTTTGTGGAGCAGAGCCACACTGCTGGAGGTCTGAAACCACAGGTACAAAAAGTATAAAAACTCATAATATTCCTACAATGTGCTTATTCAGGCAACAACTTCTCCAAAACATATCTGAATAAATGTAGGTACCTCAGTGACAGCGTTGATATGGCAGTATGCTAGCAGCTGCTTCTGTAGAGAGCAGAGCAGCTGGTGCAGGTGAGCGGGTTGGCTGCTGTCAGAGGACGACATGCCTTGGAGCAGTTTGTCACTGTTCTTCTCCAGTTCACCAAATGCCTGGTCCTACACAGAGGAGATATACAAGCATAGACAGCTGGTCATATGTCTGATGTTAATTATTACTATTGTATTGTCTTATTATAAAGATATTGATGTCCATAACACTGTAAAATTTGTAATGAAATACTATTCTCCGTGCCACGTCTGGAAAACACTGGTGCAACAAGGGAACATCTAAAAATCAGAATGGTACAAGGAGCCTTAGGCAGGAGTCTTAGTCTTAGGGCATGAGTCCCAAACTTTTAGCCATGCAACAGACCTGGGACCTCAACTGCAAAATGAAAATAACTTCTGTAATAAAATTAATTGTATTGAACACTGTTAACTATACAAATAAATACAGTTAGGACTGGTTACTGAAACTCAATTCCATGTAGGAACCGACTTAAAAAGGTCTGGTAACTACTGTTCCTTGGCTTTAAATGCCCCCATCAATGAGCCAATAAATACACAGCACTGATTTAACGGCAGCATAGGTGCTCACGAGTCACTACAGCGCCCTGCAAAACTGAAAACATGGAAGATTACTTGGAAGATTTCATTTTAAAATGAAATCTTCCAAGTAATTTGGCATAGGAATCAACTTAGGGAACTATGTCTTCTGAGGTGTTTCTAGTATTATATAGTTTAATTTATTATCAAGATAAATTAAAAATGATAAATAACAATAAAATAATATAATTTCCATTGTCCATATCGGCCAACCTGATTAGATATTGACCACTGTATAACAAGACCACCAGGTGCTTTGAAATGTCTTTGAAATATGTAATTTAAATAAAATATGTAACAATATTAACAATGCAATAAACCTGTGCTCTGACCATCACACAATTATCCAGCCTCCAACACATCAGCTTTGTTGAAAAAATGTTCACTAACAACAGACCATCTGTTTGTCACATCACCTGTGAAGGGCTTAATGTATTACTAATTGCTGTAAATACAAAACAATCAAACTATAATTGTGGGACAGAAGTGTGTAATTATCATCATTACTTGTTCCTTCCTCTGACTCAGAACAGTGAGACCTTTAGAGAATGAGACAGGAACAAGCTGCTGCTGTGTTTGGGAAGATAAGCTGCAATAAAACTAAATGCTCTTCTACTGATGACGCATGAGAGAAACAAGAAATATGGACCTCACTGTAGAAAAGAGACAAAGCATCTGCTCAGGGCTAATGGAAAGAGCTTTAGGTTAAATTAAATACTAAAAAGACTTTTATTTTTATTCTTCATCTTGCTCAATTTCTTAGTCTAGTGCTATAGGCCTTTAGTTGTTTAGTCGATTAAACAGTAGACATTGACTTAGTGGACCAAAATTTGTTTTAGTCTACCAATCATTTTATTTAAATCAAAAGGATTTATATGTGACATCAACAGAAATAAGAAATTGATGAATGATTGAAATGTTGCATTTTTTGGCATTTATCTGTAAAAAGGCAGATACAGCTCATGATTCACTCAAGTTTAATCATTCATTCATTCAAGTTTAATCTGTCTTCGAATACATTGTTTCCCGGTACTTTTTCCTGCATAAATAGTTGTTTTTGCATGAACTCCCCAGCAGGTGTAGTCTTGTGACTGCAGTTTGGGTCAGATACATTGAGATACTAAATAGTTTAGTGAGTTTTGGCCACACCCCCTTTTTAGTCGGCAATCGATCAGCAGAACATGTCCTTAGTCGACCAAGAATTTCTTTAGATGACCACAGGCCTACTGGTGAACGCAGAAGAGGAAACAGACAGTGCATCTCTTCAGGGCAAATATACAGATAGGGACAGATAAAATTAAGCACTGAATAAATCGATAAGGTAAAATGCTAAAATGCACATATTTACTCAATGTCTACTAATTTAACAGTACCAGCAACTATTATTTAACTCAAAACAAAAATGTATACATGTGCATAAAAAATCAAAACAAAAAAAACATTTAAATTGTAAAAGTTTAAATTAAGAATGTTCCTGTAATATGTTGTGACATGCTGGTCTAGAATAGCATAGCTTCATTGTTTTTCTTTCTAAACCCAAATTAAATATGGGTTTTAATATTAGTTTCATCAACATACACGAGACAGGTGTTTCATTAGTGCCATTTAGAATAGTAAAATTTCGTCCTCCAAAGTCTGAACTCTGTTTCAAATCACATATTTTTACTGACAGAGGATTGGCTATAGACCTCTTCATTAAAAAGACCCAAGCTGATCACTGATGATCTAAATATTTAGATCTCCATTTGTTTACATTTAAATTTTTATTGCACAGCCCTACAAAACTAAAATGTGTGCAATTAAACTAAAATGTGCATTGTACTGTTTGGCAGTAGCAGTCCTGATACCCCCAGGATTTGAATCTGCCTTTAAAGGCCATAATGACACATTGTATAAGAAAATAAATGATAGTGTATGTAATGCATCAACTTACTGGCAGCAGGAACACATTTTGTTGCTTATGAATATTTAATATGAAAGCATTAGTCATATGTGATACTTTTCTAGTCACTCAAAGTCTCTTTACAATCTTATGGATTATTCATTCACTCCCCACACTCTCTGACTGGAGCAGACTGACATGGCTGCGTCTCTGACAAGTGAGAATCACCAATGACACAACATCCCATTGCCCAAAGACACAACATTCCAATGAACTGGTCAGAACTGTAATCAAAACACGTAAAAAAATATATTTTATTTTCATTTGTTGGGTAACTACACTACAACTGAACCACACCAATCACACCACTGAAACAAAAGTATAAATGATTGAATAGTGCTCACAGTGTAGAATCCGAGGTTCCTGAGCAGTGTCTTCATGAGGATCTCTGCGAGATGGGTGTCAGGGTGGCTGCCCGGGCTGCTGTAGTCTGGGTCTGGAGACTGAGTGAACCCTGAGCCAGAGAGCAGCTCAGGGCCATCTGCAGGGGAGCTGTACCCCAAAAGAGAGGCCACGTGGGTGTGGTCCTGCAGGCTGGTCAGGATGATGTCCAACTGCATCCTCTGCACAACCAGGAACAAGTACAATCAGATTATGCTTTAGATTATTTGGTGTTAGCATAAGTCCTTGAAATTATAAAGTTAGAACTAGTTATTATTTAAAGTCAGTCTTGAAACAGTTGAAGTAGTTGTGGAACTAGAATTCCCAGAAATCCCTATGCATGAATGCAGCTACCTGCAAGTTAACGTTTGAGTTCAAGATTAAAATTCATTCATTGACATTGTTTTGCCCCCTGTTTTCTTCTTATTCAGTTTGGTTAAAACATGAAATCCTAAGGAACTTCAAAATTATTCTAGTTATTTCTCTTAGCCTCTGCCGCCCAGTGTACCTGTCCTTTGGAGAGGCTCTCCCAGCGGTCAGGTCCCTGTGGCAGTAAAGTGTGGAGCAGCTCCATCCTCTCTCTGAGCGGAGGTAGCAGCATCGTGGCTCCAACCGACAGAGTCTCAATCACAGCCTGAAGAGAGAAGCGGGGGATGTTTAGAGCTAATGCATTATACTCAAATGAACAGAATTTGAATGTAAGGTTAGGGTGTACTAGTCCTGGTCAGGACAACCTTAACTGGAGGATTTTACATATGGTGTTTTGGGTTGTTAGGAAAACCTGAGTGCCTGGAAGAAACCCATCCAGACACAGGAAGAACGCAAACTCCACACAGACAAGGCCAGGGCAATATAACAAGCTAATATCACCTTTACATTTCAGGTCTTATATTGCACATACTTTTTAATCTTTAGACTCCTATGCCTTATCATCAAATGACTATGAACTTCAAAAATCATGACACAATAAAGGCCAAACATTTTCAGCTCAAGAAATGGAGACTAATGACAAAACATAACTCCAGGCTTGTCTTTGGTGAAGATAATTTATAACAAACTAATTAAAAGCAAAAAAATCTATTATCTATCGATCTATCTTAAATAATAAAAATACTCAGTCCTCAAAAGGTCAATACACTTTTGTTCTGACCAAGTTATTACATTGACCTATAATCATAACATACCCATTGAACATGTGTTTTATAAGTTTGGCAAGAAGAAATCAGGTCAGGTTGAATGTTTGCAGTGTCAGCAAAAAGACATTCCGCACATGTTAGGACAGGCTATAGAGACGCTCTCTGTCTGCAAACTGAAATATCATATCAGTCAATTAAGTTTAGTGAATGTATACAATAGAAGAGGATGTATTCACTCTTCACATTTCCATAGCCACAGCTGCCCTGAGGCTGACAGACAAAGGCGTGGCTGTAATTGTGCTCATCAGCCTTTCTAACCACCACTCCCTCACTCAAAATTCTTGTAGGTTACATTCATATCACATCGCAACTTGCTAGAATCCCTACAGATTAAAACTGAGCTGGGGAACCGGTATAGACTGTATAAAGAAGTCTACCAAGTGAGTGTGAGTCACCTATAGCGTTTGGCTCCAGCTAAATGAAGCCCATCGAGACTAGCAGTTATAGCGGCTAATCAGGAGCCAATCCGGAGTGAGGGTGTTCAAGGTGACCCTCTTTCCTACCTGCCCCACTGGTCTGGCAGAGGTGGGTGCTTAGCAATGCTGTCAATCAAACCTGTTGCTAACACCTCTGGGAAACAAGGCACCGGATTGGTCGGTTAATAACGTTTATATCTTCACTTACGGACACAGTAGAGCGAGTTAATGGGAATATTTTAAGACCAATATGATGAGGCTTCCAGGAGCAGTTGCAGAGAAGGGCAATGTTTTTCAATAAAAAGTGAATTGGTGCCAGAGCCGATGGAGCCCAATCACCCCAATGCTCACTTCCTATTTGGAACATGGCTGCTAACTGTGTCCAGTTATCTATCTACAGTCGATGGCAGGGGTCGGCAACCTGTAGTTCCGGGGCCGCATCTTTCATCCTTATACTGCAGCTCCGTGTGGCTTGGGAAAATAAATTATAAGTATGTAATTGAAGTGTACTTTATTTGTGTTAGTTCTTAGTTAGTTCTTAGCAGTTTAAATTGGAAGATTGGAAGACTGGATTGGAAGATAATTCAGATGTCAAAAATTATTTGACATCTGAATTATTCCCAGTGTTTTCTTTTGTGGAAACCGGGTCCAAGTGGCTGTTTTGGGTGTTGTTAGGTTGCTGACCCATGGTCTATGGGGACAGGTCAGATTGAAGACCTGTTGACCTGGTATATGGTTAATATCTCTGTAATTTGGCTACTAACTATTCCAGTTATAGCTACAATCTATGGGGACAGGTCAGACTGCAGACCTGTTGACCTGGTTTATGGTTAATATCTCTGTAATTACTGGGCCTATCCACATGAAACAAAACTGGAACTTAGTTCAACTTCTTCTCTGTCAGTATAAAACAAAAGTGATAAATTTTTTTCGTAATAGCTTCAGAAACTGGTGCCATTATCCAACACTAAAGAGTTTTTTGTATTTATATTATATTTGTATTATTGTATTATATTTATGGATTATAAATTTGAATATTCATTTCAAAAGCTGTCTGTCTGTCTCCCATAGAGTTATTTAGGCCCCTGCCTTCCACCTGAAACTATGACATCATCATATTTTTCAACCTGATAAAGCTGGTATTTATTTACCTCCTGAATCTCGTCAGGCACAGAGGAGTCCATGAGTCTGAAGAGCAGGTTTCTGAGGGGTCTGGCCTGTCGCCCCAGGATACTGGTGGCCACACCCCCAGCTAGCGCCAGAGCGAGATGATTGGACAAAAGGCGCAGGCACAGCTTCAGGAAGTTATGATGTTCTCTGGTGATAAAACACAAATATTTAAGTTTTAAACACAGCAATTTACAGTACATTTTCTGACACAAACATTGTAATTTATATTTAAGTGCAAGTTCAGTGGTGACAATTACCACATCACAAAGGCTGCAGTCATTTAGGTAATATAATGTCTTGGAAACTAATTCTGTATAAATCTAATCTAATAATCTAGTTTGACAATAAATAGCAATTATATATTATCCCAGTCCAAATCGATATAGTTGTGGTGATGACCTGGATGAAGGGAAGGGCAGCGGGGGTACTTCACTGTTGATGCCTTCACAGTAGCGCTCCAGAAAAGATCGTAGATGAGAGAATGTGCTCTCCTCTAAATCCACACAGTACGGACGGTGCCAAGCCACCACCTGCCTGTGAACAAGAGTAACATACAGTGTTATCAGTGATCAGATGATGAGCGAGAATCTTGGTCCACAGTACCAAACTGAAGTTTTTTTTAATTCTATTTCATCCTTAAAGACAGAGGCAGTCTGTGGTTAAAGCATACTGATAATAATCTAATCATACTGATAATGCTCTAGTAGGGAGTCATAGAACCATAATTACAAATGTAACGTTGTTTTGATGTCCTAAATCCTGACATATATATTATGTATGGTATTGAAGTTTTCTAAATATTTGGGCAGCACTAATATTTTACAACGTTAAATTAAAGCTGGGACACCAAACTTTTATTTTGTTAAAGCAGCTTTTTGTGATAAAATCAGACTGTGTCGTCAAGTACCTGTAGTTTAAATATGACTTTCGTGTACGCTTTAGTAAATAATTAAAGATCTGGTTTACACCCAGTTTAGGCATGACTTAGTCCAGACTTAGGTCTTTGTAGTTTTAGAACCAGCTTGGTTCAAATTTAGTGGTAGACTAACCCTGCTGAAAGCCAAAAATAACCTAATCAGGTGTGTTGTGTACCGTAGACATTGCTCTGACCTGTCTCTAGGCAGTGCAGTCCAGGCGAGGCTGTGGGACGTCCCGGCTGAGATCTGCTGGATGGCGACTCCGTCCAAACCCACCACCTTCTTTGGTTTGGTGATGGGTCCAGTTGAGTTGCCCTGTCCACACTGCCCCATGGAGTTATTGCCCCACGCATACACTTCATTGTCTGAGAAAGAAAACAGTACAAAGATCATTTAAATTGAGAACTTACAGATGGTAGGTTTAAATCAACCCACCATCCACTTTTCATCTATTACACAAATGAAACAAAAAAGAATGCAAAAAAACACCACAATACAACACTATCATAAAATTTATGAAAGTACTATCTCCTGTACTTTGTTATCTATTGGAAAGGATTTTCAAACTTCAACCATTTTATGTGGCAATAATGATTTTATAGTTCCTGTATCTTATCTATACAAGCAAGTAATGTGTAATTCTAAATTAAGACAATTTGCTTTAAATTGTAATACACCTTGACAATAACCGCAAGATCTGAAGGAGACATGTCTGGTATTAGAAAGACTAAAAATTACACATATTTCTTAAAATTAACTAAAACTTAGTAGTTTAAATCAGTTACATAAATAGCCTGTAGATCGAACAGTTGAATCTTAAATAAATTTACTCTGTGTGTTGGCTTTTGTTGCATCAGATCGGTTGCTCCGCCTCCTGCTCAAGCCCCGGGTCAGAGGCAGAGAGCAGAGGGGAAGTGTATGCATATACAGGCTTCTTTTAGGTTTGGAGGAAAGATATTTCAGCAAAACAGCTTTGCACCAGCTCCACGACACAGGAGAGGGGATACAGGATTCTCACGTTTAAAGTAACAAATCATATAAAAGTTTTGAAGAGAGGACATTTCCTTCAGTGAGAGGAGTTTGCCTCTTTTTATTCATTGTTTATATTCACAGCACCCAGTGTCTGCTTTGAGCTGGTGTCACTCAGAATCCGCCCCTTTCCCTCTGTGTTGCACAAAGCATGAAAGCCACAATAGAATATGACTTATCTGAAGCATATTGTTAATAATAAGCAAAATAACAAAATAAAACAAATGGCATTTACATGTGGTAAGTAGAATGAATGTGGCCTGTATGAAACATTACCAGGACATAGAAAGGCTACAGTTAAATAATATTGAGCTCATGAAAAGCTACAACCCATTACTGTTACTTCATGCTTGTAAATGTCATATTTTTAAGGTCTGCTTTAGTTACATTTAGGCCTATGAAGTAAAACAAAAAAAGTTTTATATTTCAAAATCCGGTTCATTTAAAATGTATTATTGGTTTTACTCTATCGCTTATTGATGACACACATCTTCACATTATCAGTTATCGGTATTGGTTGAAAATTCCATTATCATGGCTGTACAAGAATGTAAATCTTTATTTTCACACAATATGGCTTTATAATGCATTTAGGTGTATGGTTGGCAAAAATCAGATACGTTTGTTACTATCATTCAATTCAATTCAATTCAAGTTTATTGTGATATCTGAATCAGTATTGAGTATTGAATCTTCCTTAGTATCAAAATCGAGTTTGAAGTCTTAGTATCGTGACAACACTAACACTAAACAGCTAAATATTTTTATATTTTTTTAGAGTTCATATTCCACTGTGATCTGTTAAATCCACCTGTCACTCTTTCAGTGTATGAAGGTGGCTGACCAATGCAAGTGGGTGAGTGGGTAATATGCATAGTGCTGCATTAAACAGAGAAGCACTGAATCACCAAAGAACAATCTCTCCTGACTGTCAGATTGTTTAAAGGATTATAATTACATTGCCAACCTCCATATTGGAAGACATAAATATTTTTAAAAACAGCTGAGGAACACATTACAAAACTAAATATTAATAGAAAAAATATTTACCATGTGAGAGTGCGAGGCAGTGGCTGTCTCCTATAGAGATGTCCACCACTCGAGTTGTGGCCAGCTCCTCGATGAGTTTAGGCCTAAGAGCTGTGGCCTCAGACGAACCACAGCCCAGACAGGCACCACAGCCCCATGCATACACCTGCAAACAAGGAGAGATTCAGAAAAGGTGTGCTCACCCTAGGTCAATCCAATTGTGCCCAAGCACGGATAGCCCCTAAAGCGTGGTCCGTTTGTCCAGTGTAAACCAACTGTGCCCAGGGCGGCACTTTAGTGAGGCTGGAGGAGATGAGCCACAGCACGGCGCAGTTGCTCGTGTACACCCACATATATGAGCCCTGTCATATGCACTAATGTAACTCATAAGAGGAAAACAGTGAAAAGACAAAACATCTCAGCAGGACTCATATCTGTCTCACTGATATTCAAAGGTCTCATTTTCTCTGCTACAGCATTACCACTTCAGTGCAATATGTAAACAAACACCACTCTGTGATGATGTCACCGGGCCATGGCTTGGTTCGGTTGTGCAGGTGAGAGTGTGGGCCACAGTTTAAAAAGACTAGTGTGAGTGTGCCCTGAGACACCTACAATACAAACACTGGAGGAGAGAGAATAAAAAGACAGAATTCATGGAGCTGAAAAATACAGAGAATGCAAACAATAATATGGATAACAAATGCAGAGGGCCGCATTGTCGCAGACCAGGTTACAAAGGTAACTAGCTAGCTTTTTAAGCTGGATCGCAGAGTGTAAATCACTGAAACATTCTGTACAGTTACACAAGTGCAGGAATGAGACCGTACCTGTCCCGTGGAGGTGAGGGCCAGAGAGGACTGGCTCCCAGCGCACACTTTCCTTATGAACATTCCTTGTAAAGCTTCAACTAACTTAGGCTTGTAGACCCGGTTTGTATCGCCATGGCCTAGTTTCCCTGGAGAGAAAACAAATACATGTGGTGAGATGAAGCAGAGTGAACGAGGGCTGCAGCAAAAAAAAAAAAATTGGATTGGAAAAACGGGAAAAAGATTTGTTGTGATTATATTTATGATATATGTTCAAAGTGCACACTGAAATCTATTCCAGGAGCATTAACACTTCGAGACTGAAATGTGCGTTGACAGACTAATACAAGAATACCATGAATTTGAGATCATGGTTGTAGAGGTCTAACCTATTCCAGGTCTAAATTAAGACTAAATTAGGTCTAAAAGTGGACTACATCATTTCCACTGTAGTTTAAAAAACAACAAGGACTTATCCAAAAGAAAACAAAAAAGTAGATAGAATGAACTCAAAATAAGGCAAACTAAACTAAACATACCACAGTTTGAGAAAAACTGATATAAATAATTGGTGCCTTTTCCACTGGATAATTGGACCAAACCAAATTGTGATTTTGATTTGATTGTGATTGTTGAAGTCCTATTTCCCAGTCAAAAAAACAATGCTTCTAAATGAAAGCATATTGAAATGTTCCATCCCAAAACTGTTCCATACCATTGTCTCCACCGCCAAAGGACCACACCGTGCGGCCGTCCTTGGATAAAGCAATGGTGTGCGAGCTTCCACACGACACCTCACCAACATTACTGATGTCTTTGACCAAAGTGGGGATGTTACGACTGTTACTGTCTCCGTGACCTACAAACACAACAGAGTTTAAAACTTACTGAGGCCACATTAGTCTGATCACTATTGACCATTAAAGTGGTATGAAAAGTGCTTATAAACTCATTGCTGTAAATAATTAGGCATAAGTTAGGTAAGTGAGGAAGCGCTTTGGACTGTTACAACCTGTTTAAAATAAGACAGTAAAAATCAGGTACAGGCCCTTAAACTATTGAGACTTGAGTGACTGACCCAATCTCCCAAAGTCCCCTTCTCCCCATGTGTACAGCTCTCCATCTTCACTGACCGCTGCACTGTGTCTGTATCCAGCAGACACACACACCACTACCTGGAAAACACACACATCATTTTGATCATATGTTTATTATGCACAATTACAGTCCCTCCCAGGACAAGGCTCAAGACCATAGGGGACAGGGCGTTTGAGGCTCTCACTCCCCGTGGTACCAGACCACCTTAGGGCTCCACATATGGCAGATGCTTTTATAAAAGAACTAAAATATCTAGAGCTAAAATCATTTAAAATTATAATTGTTGTCTTTTTCCTGTTTTTATTCTCTAGCTCTTTGAGATTTGGTATCAAATGTAAAATGCAATATGAATAAATGTATTATTATTATTATTATTATTATTATTATATTAATTACAAAATGTTAGAATTCCATATCGTCTGCATCAATTCAAAAGCTAGTCTTGGTCAGGGCTTCTGGAAGATTTTAGCCATTTTTTGGGTCGATGGGCAAAACTAGAGTGCCCTGAGGAAACCCACGCAGACATAGACACACAGGGAACATGCAAAGTGACCGTGCGATCATATTGCAAGTCAAATCATATATGCGTTGAATAGGGAAGGGACAAGATCTCGTGAAATAAAATTGCTACAAGAAAAATAGAGCTAGTTATACAATTCTAGAAGCTGTAGTTCCAAATAGCAGTACTATAATGACGGCTTACGCATGGCATAAAATAAATACAAATAGTGAGGCCAGAATTATGAACTGGATCACACTATTTATTCATTACAAAATATGTCAAATTCTTGTCTTGTGTCCTTCTTGTGGACCCAATCTTGTGGTGTGTCTCCTGAGAAAGTGTGTCTCGTCCCACCCCAAGTATAGGTGTGTCAGTCCCTACCTTCCCCTGCAGAGGCCCCTGTATAAGTTTGGGGTACTTCTGTGTGGAGCTGTTGCCATGGCCCAGCTTGCCGTAGTCACCGTCTCCCCAGCTAAACACCTCCCCCTCTGTGGTGAATGCCAGTGTGTGCCCGTCAGACCCTTTGGAGGAGGACACTTTCTTTATGGCTCTGTGTGGTTCGAATGTGAGCTTCTTCAGGGTGGACTGGTTATTGGAGTCTCCCAGACCCAGGCGACCATAGCTGCCCTTCCCACAGGCACGCACCGAGCCGTCAGACGAGATGACAAACGTGCAGTACTGACCCGCCTCGATCTGAAACACAGGGAAAATAATTAGTATGATATAGTTTGCATACAGTTAAAGGCAGAAGTTTACAGACACTATATAAAAATACATTTTTATTTTCTCTCTATCTGACATGAAATCAGACTAAACTTTTCACGTTTTAGGTTGGTTAGGATTACCTAAATTATTTCTATATGCTAATTGCCAGAATAATGAGAGAAGGGTTTTTTCCGAAAAGTTTTCAAAGTCACAAATTTACATACATTTCCTTAGTATTTGGGATTATTGCCTTTAAACTGTATGACTTGAGTCAACTTTTGGATATCCTTCCACAAGCTTCTCACAATAGTTGGTAGGAATTTTGGCCCATTCCTCCTGACAGAACTGGTGTAACTGTACCACGTTTGCAGGCCGCTTGTTTTCACATGCCTTTTCAGGTATGTCCATAAATTATAATCAATAACAATTCCGATACCAATAATCAATGATCAAAAAGCAATCTTTCTTTAGATAATACAATGTGATTTTCAACATTAAATGGTAGTACTTTCTTTTCTATTCCCATGTGGCCTTATATCTGTGTTATCCCTCAGTGGTCCAGGTAGGTTCCATAGTGGTCCATGGGTGTATATGGGTGTAAAAAAAATCTTTCTATCTTACCTATCTACAATTGAAATTAGATTTCTGATATATGTTTTAAAAGTAGTATTCTGTTCAAAGTGAACACTGTAAACATGTCCAGCAGCATTAACATGAACTGACTCCTGAAACAAACTTATGAATTCCAGAACATGTTTGTAGAGGTCTAAACTATAGGTATAACAAGATTTCTGTATTATAAAAAGACCGGATATTTTGCAGAGGACATTCTATTATCTAAATAATTTCAGCCTTTGTGATTTGGTAATTGTACCAACTGAAATTGTAATTTTAATTTGACTGTGATGTATTGTGCAGTCCTATTACGCAATCAACTGTATCTATGACCAAAGTTTGCAAATATCAGGTTATGTGAGGCCATGAGGTTATGCAGAATACTTTCACTCCTACTTGAGTAACATTTTTACTGAAGAAACAATACACTTACTTGAGTAAAAGTCTGATTACTCTTCTCAAGTCTACAAGTGACAAAAGCTTTATGTTGACAATATGAAATGATATGATACTCTTAATTGAGTTTCTTGGACGACTACTTCTTCATGAGTAATATTATTATTTTATTATTTTTACTGAGTAATATTATTTTGAAGTAACGTTACTTTTATTTGAGTACAATTTTTGTCTACTCTACCCACCTTTGCCTGAGGTACGTCATGGTAACATCATCATGTTTTGGCTTTTGGAAAAGTTAGCAGTGAGAGGAGGGCTCACTCTGTACACAAGATTGCAAAATTTCACTAGTCACTAGTTTATGTCATCAGCTCATCGGCTCATCTTTGGTCATACAATAAGGGATGCACAGATACAATACTAGTACTGGATACTGGTGCCAATACTGAAAAATGTGCTGAATCAGATATCGGCTTCCAAATATCGGTTCAGCTGATATCCTGGTTGGACGTATGAACTGATGTAATAAGTCTATTTACTGGTCGTAGTCAGCCCAGAAAGTCTCATATTGTCTGAATTTTTCTTTACACTGCTGTTCTGTTGTTGCAAAAGGGACAAATAACAGCTACATAACAAATATGGATCAGTTGTGTCTTATTTTACTTCTGTTTAAAGGAAATAAATGCTCTGCACTAGTATCAGTTGATATCGGGCATCGGCAGATACTTAAAGCTATAGCTATCATGTCAGAACTGAAAAAGCTGAATATGTGCATCCCTACATACAATATTTTTCTATGTTTGATCTTTGTCCCTATCTCACTGTAAAACCAACCACGCATTTTTCAGCGCAGATTGCTGTTCTACAGTGGACACCCAGCTTTGCTCTTAGTGCTCAGTTTCTATGGGTTTTGTTAAGTTGTCATTGGTTGAGGACACCCATGCAGACACAGGGAGAACATGCCGTAATTTCAATATTGCAATTTGGATGGATACAATTAGCAAATCCCAAAGGCTTCCATTTTTGAAGTACCATCATTTCTTCTGCCTAAAAGCTGCTAACCCTGCAGTTTAGATCTGTGTAAACATGTTCTGAAATGTGATTCTTGCATAATTTGTCAATTAAAATTTCAGTCTTTTTATTCTCTGAACAGAATCCTATTATTAAAATACAAATCTAATTGCAATGCTTTTTTTTTTTTTTTTTTTTTAAGATTTTTACCAAATCTGTCAAATAATCTGTATCGGTCTACCTCCAGATTACGACTACATATACTGCAGCCACAAGTTCAGGAACATCTATGAATTCTGACATCCACAGTAGTGACTGACAAGTCACTGAGAACAGCTCATATCAGCTCAACTCCCACTGACTGTGACTAAGCATCTCTTTAAAAATGACAGTTTAGAGAAAGAATATATGGAACAAATATGTTAACTGATGAGCTTTCAACAAAAATGTGAGAGTGAATAACTGAAAAACTGCTGGCAAATGCTAGCTAGCTTGTGACAGTTATGCAAATTGTTTCCACCCTCTGAGGATCGTAGCTCTTTATTGTTATGCTGTCTCCAATGCTCAAAAACCTCTGTTCCACCTTGTGATGTCATGAAGTGGTAGTTTTCAAGTTAACAGCTCCTTTTACCTTTAGTTCAGTAGAGATTGGGAATTCCGAGGCAGAAATGATCTAGTGAAAGTGTATGGAGTTTAAAAACACAATGAAGCACTTCCTGTATTACAGCATGACATCACAAGGTGGAACACAGTGTTTTCTGTTTGACAGAATATAACAGCCTAAATATGCAGGCTTTGTGTGTTAAAATGTGTGAATGAAACAAAACACAACTCTGAGTGTGTTTTTGATGAGGAACCAAGATTATAAATAGCATAATATAGGCCCTTTAAAAGCAAATAAACTGTGTCTTACTGTCTGTGCATCTGCGAAGCTTGGGGCCAGTTTGGGCTGTAAAATCTTCTCTTGAGTTCCCTCCACGAGCTGATGGCTGCTGTTACTGCCCCACACGTACACCTCACAGCTCTCTGATACAAGCGGAGCTTCACCCGCCTGGATACTGTCTGGGCTTACACAGGTACGCGAGTAATCTGATGCCATCCTGCACACCTGGAAACACCAAAGATAGATCAGGGTTCACTTTAGATTTAATGATTTATATGTATTTAGATACCAAGAGTTTTATGTTTTTGGAGTCAATATATCAATTATATCAATCAAATATCAATTATTAGAGCATAGTATAGAAAAGTAAAAGCCCAAACCTAGTATTTCTCACATTACTTTGACACTGAAATGAGTGTGTTGTGATGGGTAAAATGCTTTGGAGTCTTACCTCTTCAAACAAACAGAGTGCGGCCTCATATAAAGAGCAAAGGCCATCCGCCGTGCGGGTCGGTTCTCTCCACTGACTGCGATCTGCAGAAGAGCCCTGGGACACACAGGTCAAACATAAATGTAAAGAACTCTGTTATGTCCTGTTTATGTCTGAACAGCGAGTAACTCACCAGAGAGCGCCTCATCTGCATCAGGATGTTCATGAAGCAGTCGTAGCTGATCAGACCCTCCAGACTCAAACTCTGGCTCTGCTCCATTGTACTGACCACTGCTGACGCAGCCAGAGCCATCTCAATCCACTCCAGGAGGTACCTCAGGGAGCCCCTCTGAGAGGCCAGTCCCAGCAGCAGCTCCGAGGCCAGCCGCCGGCCCAGAATGTCCGCCCCTGAGTTTGGCATGGTCACCCCTTTGAGGAAGGAGGTGACCTGGGCCAAGCAGTCCAGGCCCATGGGCGGGATCTTGCTCTCGTTGGCTAAAGACAGAGGAGGTAGGGAGCTGACCACATCAATGGCTGTGTGGATGACGTCGTTGCAGATGTTAATAGTTCCTCCAGGGGCAGAGGGGCCAGGCGGGGGCATCATCCAGCTCTGCCTGAGCAGAGCGAAGAGCAGACTGAGTCCGGTGCGGACACCCATCTCTATGAGCGCGTCGGTGCTTGAGCGTGGCCTCTCGCTTACAGACTGCAGGTCTGTGGAGCCACAGCTGTTCTCAGGGGAGTGCTGTTGCTGCTTCACTTTGCCTTTGTCGTGGTATTTGTTGGACAGTGCATAAAAGATGCGCTGCAGCACCAGCACACGTTTACGAAGCGCTGCTGCAAAAGGAGAGTCTGAGCACACCATTTTGGCCAGAGCCAGCTGGCTGCCCAGCAGAGCATCCAGGTAATGCTCCTGCTCATCGCTGGACAGAGACTCGCGCTCAAAGTCCGGCAGTTGAGGCCCTTTGAGGCACAGCATCTGTTGCGGCAGAAGGACCACCTCTTTGTTGGACAGAAGTTTGGAGTACAGCGAGGACACGCCCTCCCGCGTGGCCACGGACTCGCTGTCCTCTGTGATCCAGGAGCCATTCAAGTGCTCCAGCCACTTGAGCTTCACCGGAGGAATCATGAGCGCCATAGCACTGTGTCAGTGTGGAGCCATCAGCCCTGAGACAGAGAGAAAGGGCTGTTAAACCTTCACCCCTGACCTCTGACCACTGCATAAAGGAGACTGTGTGTCACAAACATGAACATGACTGCTGATTCTGCTGCTGCTCAAAACAAGTAAAATGTCACTCAGGATATGATGAGCCCGCTCATACAGCGTATACACTGTAATGGCTCTATTGATTGTTATACAGACTGCTTAATGTACTACGAGCCCGATGAATATCTCAATGTTTATGCAAAGAGCCACTGGATTTTCCCTATGTTCAGAGAATAGAACAATTACGACCATAATGAAGTCTGCTGCATCATAGTATTTACGTATTTACTGACATTTTTCTAACAATAAATGCACAGAAATATATTTTTAAGTTAATATTTCTGTGACAGATGTTGTGAAGGTAAGGGTTATTGATTCAGAGCAGTTCCACCAGAACATTGGCTCCAGTGATGTCACTTAATGTAAACACAGGACACGTGTGTGGACCCGTGTCTAATGTCTCTGCAAGGAAAAAGGTTCAACAACATATATTTTGCCTAAGGGCTGACTCAGCAACTAAACCAAAGAGATGAAATTAAACAGTTTCTTTTTATGCATGCCCTCTGTTTTATCATGGTTTATATTCTGCTGTCATTATCCACTGTTTTATGTTGCACCACACTGCCAAAGATTCGTAGTTTGTGAAATAGATTAGCTGACATGTGCAATTTTTTGTTCTGATATAAACTGATGGATTTATTCTTGGTTATGAAAATCACACTTGTTTTCAAACACTTTACTTTATCAGAGTTGGAGCAGCAGTAAACCACAGATGGAAGGGAGATCTGCAAAACATCTAAACAAAGCCCCTAAGGTCAAGCTGAGGTCAACATTTCACCAAAAAGCAAAAATATGGACTGTTTAAATAACATTAAGTCAATTTTAGGCTTTGTTCTACAATATTTACCATTCACACATTACGCATTTTAAGTCAGTTCATAAAGTATAAATGACTGCACTATTAAACCTACAGTTGAAACCAGAAGTTTACATACACAGGCAGGGATTTTGGCCCATTCCATGAAAGGACTAGGGTAACTGAGCCAAGTTTGTAGGCCACCTTGCTTACACATGCCTTTTCAGGTCTGCCCATAAATTTTCGATAGGACTGAGATCAGGGTTTTGTGATGGCCACTATAAAACATTGACTTTGTCAACTAAGTCACTTTGTAACCAGCTTGGCTGTATGCTTCAGGTCATTGTCCATTTAGAAGACCCATTTGCGCAAAAGCTTTAACTTTCTGGCTGATGTCTTGAGATGTTGCGTCAGTATTTCCACATAATGTTCTTTCCTCATGATGCCATCTATTTTATGAAGTGCACCAGTCCCTCCTGTAGCAAAACAACCCCACAACATGATGCTGGCACCCCTGTATTTCACAGTCGGGATGGTGTTGTCAGGTTTGCAAGTTTCTCCCTTCCACCAAATGTAACGATCCTCATTATGGCCAAACAGTTCAATCTTAGTTTCATAAGACCACAGGACGTGTCTCCAAAAATTAAGGTCTTTATCCCTGTGTGCATTTGCAAACTGTAATCTGTTTTTGGTTTTTTTTGTTTCTTTTGGAGTAATGGCTTCTTCCTGGCAGAGTGTCCTTTCAGCCTATGTTGGTACAGTACCCGTTTCATTGTGGATAATGACACACTTTTACCAGCTTCAGCCAGCATCTTCACAAGGTCTTTTGCTTTTGTTCTTGGGTTGATATGCACATTTCAGACCAAAGCACGTTCATCTCTGGGACACAGAACCCGGATGATGGCTGGACATTCCCATGGTGTTTATACTTGCATATAATTGTTTGAACAGATGAACATGGCACCTTCAGACATCTGGAAATTGCACCCAAGGATGAATCAGAATTGTGCAACTCCACAATTCTCTTCCCGATATCTTGGCTGATTTCTTTTGACTTTCCCATCATGTTACACAAAGAAGCAGTGGGTTTCAGGTGTGCCTTCAAATGCATCCACAGGTGTGTCTCTAAATAACTCAGGTGTTGGTAGGTTGACAGGTAAAGTTTAGTCTGATTTCATCTCAGACAGTATAGTGTCTGTAAACTTCTGGTTTCAGTTGTATATAAACCGTGGTGGTGCTTAATGTCCATGTACAAACTAAAGGCAAGAACATGATACAGAATCCCAGAATGAGTTAAACTGTTAAGCGATCCGAGGTCTGATTTTAGTCTTTTGCTAACTGTACAGTAAGACTACATGTCTAAAAACAATTAGCCAGGTATTAAACAAAAGGTGGTTTCTGTCACTTTTATGATAGGTATTAGCACAGACAGCACCGCGAGTTTTGTTATTTCACCATTAAAACAGTGGATTGGCATTTATACGATACGTTTGTTTGTGTAAGTTTAATACAGCAGAGATAAGCTGCAGTTTTAGATGGAATAGGCAACGGTGCTTGTGTAATAACTGTTTATGCTAACTGGGTTAGCTCAGTGTGCTAGCAGCTTTACGTCACTAAGACAGCAAGAAATTTCCAAACGCCCTCATTATCTGAGTTATGTAAACGTGTGACTCTAAGGGTTTTACTAGGGTGGTAAAATAGTTATTACACATGTAAAATACTGCATACGTTTTACAAGACTGCCATTTGAATTTAGCCAGTTTAAGCTGCTCTGCCCAACTCTGTGCTGTATCAGCGTCATGTAGCGGTAGCATGCTAAGCTAACGGCACATTTAGCTACATTTGAACAGAATAAAAGCTGACATACCCGTGCGTGCCCGGTGCCTCCTCTTGTGTGCGCAGTGCTCACACTCACACCTCTCTGTGGTTCATTGCACACTCGGATCAGTGCAGACTCGGACAGTGAACAGCAGAAAGCAGGGAGCATGGATGTGCCCCATGCCTCCTCCGCCTCTCTCTCTCTCTCTCTGAACCGCTGACCGGCCCCTGCCTAGTGACGCTGCTGTGTCCGTTCGTCTGCCCGTCTGCACGCCGTGTGTCCGTGGATGATCCCAGTCTTTGCCGTTCTGTGTCTGTCTGCCCCAAATGCTCGTGGCGTGGACAGTCTGTGCACTGCTGCTGTCATTCAGGGTAAATGTTCCAAGCACACGCCCACCCACACAAAGAGATTAAAAAAAACATGTTCAGTGTTTCCCATTAATACAGAACACTATGGTGGCCCCTAATCTAGTTAGTCCCCTAAACTGGACTAAATATTAGCATAAAAAATTAGTTGCTCATAGTATTATCATAAACTTTTAAGAGACTACACTGGTCAAAAAGTAGTGGTTAAAAATTAAATATAGGCAGTGCGTAAATACAGGCAGAATGTAGACCCAAAAAAAATCCATTCATCCATCCATTTTCTCCCGCTTATCTGGAGCCGTGCTGTCTCCCTTGACTCCCTGACTTCCATCACACCAAACATGTCCTCCAGCTCCTCCGGTGGAACCCCAAGGCGTTCCCAGGCCAGCCAAGAGAATGAAGAGATGCCCGAGCCACCTCAGCTGGCTCCTCTTGATGTGGAGGAGCAGCGGCTCTACTCCAAGCTCCTCCTGTGTGACCAAGCTCCACACCCTATCTCTAAGGGAGCGCCCAGCCACCCTGTGGAGGAAGCTCATTTTGGTCCGCGATCTTGTCCTTTCAGTCATTACCAAAAGCTCATGACTATAGGCAGATGAAATTATTCAAATATTCAAACTTGTGCCAAAATCTAAGGGAAACACTGAGACTAAAATTATTGCATTTACCTGTTGTAGTTTTTTGTTTTTTTTAAGTTGATTCCATCATGTTATATAAGTATTTATACTCCCCTAACCGAGATAGCTCCAAAAGAAAATATTTTCTTCAAAGGCACTATGTTTTCTGGAGGAGGGCACTCCTCATTTCAGGGAGATCATTGTTTTGCATAGATTACAGTCTTACACAGTATGACATTATCTTGCATTTATTCAATTACAGATGTTTTTATCGCTGCTCAAAACATCTTACTGGAAGTGGGGTCAAATTGCCACAGATCTGACCTGTAACTTGGCACAATAGACCTGTAGATTGTCTCCATGGAGATAGATCAGTTTAAAGCAATACTGTACTTTGCAAAGCTATAGCATTTCTTCACAAAAATGACACAGTGCAGCTTTGAAAAACAATATATTTTTGTAAGAAAAGAGTAGGTTTGTTGGCTCTTTGATCATCCACAGACCGTTTGGTCACTACCTTTCAACATTAACTATTGGCTATTGTGACCTCATGCATGGGTTTCACCTTCTTGTTATATGCAATGTTTTGAGGATGTCCCTTTCAAAATATAGAACATTTTATTTCAAATTGTTAACCACTATAGCAACAGTGCTAATTTTTCATCATTCTCAAACCCATGGATAATAGCCTTATTATTAATATCCTCTTTCCACCACTGATGTTCTACATTTGCTTATCAAACATTTTGTGGATTTCTTGGATAGGTTTATGAAAGCTACAGTTTTATTATTTTTTTTGTTCTTTTATCTGCAGCTCTTGTATCCACTTTATCAATTTAAGGAGTGATGTTTTGCACACTCTGAGTTCAGATGTGGCTTAACAAAACTGTTCCAGCAGACTAGACCATGACTTTGGACCTAGACCATTTCAAATTCAATGTTTATTACAAAAATAGTGAAATCAACAAACTCAGAAAACACTGTTTACACTGTCTGACTATTTTAAGTTACCTTCTTTTTAATCAGAAGTTACTCAGGACAGGATTAGATTTACAATTTATGTTTTGATTGTGGGATTCTGCTTAAAGAGCACATTTTAAAAAGCATTAACAGAAATTAACAAAAGACTGAAATCTGAACTGCTAAACTATTACAAGGATTCCCATGCATTTCAGAGCATGTTTGTAGAGATCTAAACTACACAGTTAGCAGGCTTTATACGAGAGGAACAGACATTTTGTTTTGGAACATAGAGGAGCTGAGCACATATCGAAATCGTGTAAGCGGTATTGAAGCTAAACAAAAGATCCTTCATTGATATATGGATTTGCCTTCGCATTTTGACACCTGAATGTCTTTGTTGTTTTTGTGATTATTCAAAATGGGATTTCTATTCAATTGTGTTAGGATATCTTGCAAAAAAAGTATACTACAACTTTTTAAAGAAATTATACTTTTCAGAGTACTTTTATAGCAGCATACTTTAAAAAATGTTATTGAAGTAACAGTACTCGTACTTGCATAAAAGTTGCGGTTCCTCTTTCCTCTGTGAGTAAGTCTAAAGTGAGCTTTGTGTTGACAATATGAAATGATTTGAACATTTGTGCTTCTTGCATCGCTCTTTCAAATATGATTTAGTTTGTCACATTGTATGCATTATTTAATGTTTTGTTCTTCCAATCACATCAACTTAAAATTATAAATCAAATGTTATGTCCCAACAGTTACTCTTTAAGTTACTTCTACTTGAGTAGTACTTCCCCCAAACACTCCCAAATTCCTCTTTTTTGAGTAATTTCTTGGACCACTACTTTGTACTTCTACTTGGGAGTATGAATGTGGTGTGTGGTGTTAGTGGTGGTTGGAGATGGCCAGGGCAGCTGTGGCTACAATAGTGGAGAGGATAGAGGATAGAGAAAAGGAGAGAATGAATAGTGACAATTCATTATATTCTAAGATTTTTTTTTTTAACTAGTAGATAGTAAGGTTAATGCCAAAATTTTCAAACTCGATACTAAAGAATAGACTCAATACCGATTCCGATACCACACTTTCTTTAGACGATAGAATATGATTTTCAATATTAAATCGCAGTACTTTCTTTTACCAGGTGGCCTTTTATCTGTGTAATCCCTCAGTCATCAGTTGATATTAGAATTCGCTTTGGTTATAAGCACTATGATGCATCCACTGGATTGCTGTACTACTGTTAGTCAATGTTTTTTGTGTCTGTCCCTACTCAAATAAACAAAATAAATTTAAAAAGTAAATCAGTCAGTTTTTGTGATGTGGCGTGACTATCTTTGCTGCCCTGTCTCAGATAAGTCCAGATTTATCCCTGACAGCAGCTCCCCTCCGCACGACCGACTCAATAACTCTTTAAGCGCTTCATTCACGTCATTATTCAACACATTTGAGAAATTACAACCAGGATAGCCCCCTCCCCCTCCCGTCGTATCCAACGGGAAAGACCCTATGACCTCTTGTACCCATTTCAACTCATTACTAAGCTCTGATCGAAGTGAATCAAAGTGTTTCTGTCTCTCCTGGTATTGATTACTTATCGCATCCAAACTCAAGCTGAATGCATTCATGTCTTCCTGCAGATTTCTCTTGATGGCTTCCACTTTGCGAAACTCGTAGCGGATTTGGGAAAGTTCATGTCTCACGCCTTCGCTCTCCTCCTTGTACCAAGCCTCTTTGTCATTGTAAATAGACACCATTGCGTCGATATCCTCTTGTAAGGTGTCGTGAACCGAAGCCAGATTGACGAAAGCGCCCTCCATCTGTTCAATATCTTCCACGACTTGTGCGAAGCGTTCGAAGTTTACGTAGGTGTTGTTGGGAGGCATGCTCGAGTGGGATTTGATGGTGTATTCTCGCAAACGTTTGGTTTTGAGTTGGCGGCGTTCACGTTTCTTTGGTTCCTGGGACTTGCTTTCCTCCTTATTTTCATTGGACTGTGGAAACAAGATATGACATTATTATTGTAAGTAAATGGGGAGCAGTTGATAATTCAGTTAAAGGCCTGTACCCGAGTCTTTCTCATGTATTTGAACGCAACATGTCTTGCCCTAATGTAGATACAATGCATAAGCAGCTCTTGAGGTGTTTCTGTTGTATGCACCTAATTAGAAAGTGTTTTATTGTCAGATAATCAGGAAGGTCAGAGAGACCAAAACGTTGTGTTAATGAAAGTGAACCAAGAGTGAGACAGTGTGTGGGAGTCTTCTTAACATTTCAGTGCCTCTCCTCCGATGCACCTGTTGCCCACTCAGGTGTGCAGATTCTACACAGAAACGAGTACAGTTTTATATTGTGAAATCCTGTGGTACTGTGGTATCCCAGTATCAGAGGTTGGTGATACTTTATATGTTAAAGAAAACATTTACAATAAATCTCTAAAAAAACTGCAAAAAGAGCTGATTCAAAATAAACAGTGAAGTGTATGCACACAATTATCATATTTATGTTTAATTTTACAGTCCTATCATAGTTATTCATTGATGTTTACAAATAAATCTTAGCACATTCTGACACACTGCAAAAATAATATATAACACCTGTTAGAACACTTTATAGGAAAGTCCAAAGCCAGCTGTATTTTCTAAGAAAGCTAAGGTCTTTTAATGTAAACAATAAACTGCTGCATATATTTTATCAGGCAGTAATGGCTAACTCTGTTTTTTATGCTGCAGTCTGTTGGGGCTCAGTCTCAGAAAAAGAGATCTAGAAAAACTAATAGAGAAGGCTGGTTCAGCTATAGAAAGTAGTTAAGAGAATTTGGTTGAGGTAGAGGAGCAACGGACACTCAGCAGGATGGATGCTACACTCAACCACATGGACCTTCCCCTGAATTCAGCTTTTGGACAACAGAGAGCAAACAGCTTGAGTCTGAGATCAGTGACCTGCAGGACAGAACATCACAAGAACTCCTTCTTCCCTACTGCCATAAGACTGTACAAAAAGGAGGTTTATGGCAGATGAAGATTTGAAGAGACCTACGATCTGAATTTCTCCGTGGGGATAAATAAATATGAATGAACATTTGCAATAAGGTACCCTGTCCCTAAAATAAATGTAATAAATAAACAATAATCTATTCAAAAGTGAAATTTAGAAAACAAACTTGCTTAAAGCTACAGTATGTAACTTTCTGGAGGTGGCATGTCACCTGCATGATTCCATGGAAATAGAAAGTTAAAACCATACTTTGAAACATTCTCCAGGCCACATAGTCAGGTTTGTGGAGATGCAAGCCTGCTCACAGTAAGGATGCATGATTTTCTATGTTTCTCACTGCAAAACACCAAACCCCCCCCCCCAAAAAAAAACCCAAAAAAAAAACAAAAAACATGCTTTTTTTATATTTTGACTAAAAAGTTACATAATGTGGTTTTAAATGAGAAAATATTTTTTTCCCACATTATATATTTGTTTGCAGGCCAGGCTCTAAAAATGTTCCAATCCAATATTGATTCAGCATATTTCCCTTTAATCAGTGACCAGTAAAGTGTGAAACAAATGCATTGGATCCGCTCAGAGCTTAAGTAACAGTGACTCATCGGATTCTTTGTTCTGTGAAAAACAAACTCATTTTTTTAAAGTTGACATTTTACTGGACCAAGATGAAGGCGAGTTATGTTTCAGACCAGGCCTAAAGCTGTTTATTTCTTTATCAGTTATTATATTATTTTAAAAACATTTTTTTTTTTATCAAAGTTTATGTCAGGAATCTTTGAAGTTAGTTCATAATTCTGCTCATACAAAATCAAACCAAGGAAAGCTATTTCATGGTATGAAAACTGAACAAGATGCTTCCAAACCTTGATCCAGGGGTGATTCAGAGCTTCTTGGATAGTTAACCTTTTTCTGAAAAAACAGAAAGGAAAATTTACATTTTTACAGGATACAAAGCCCTCCACTATTGCATGACAAACCAGGACAAAAGCAGGGGCTAAATAAGACCAAACAGTTCTAAATCAGGACTGAAACAGGACTGAACCAGGACTGAACCAGTACTGAAACAAGATTTCTAAATCAGGACTGAATAAGGACTGAACAAGAACTGAACCAGGACAAAACCAGGACTAAACCAGAACTAGACTGGGACTAAACCAAAACTAAACCAGGACTGAACCAGGACTGAATCAGCAATGAACCAGCATTGAAACAAGATTTGTAAACCAGGACTAAACCAGAACTAAACTGGGACTAAACCAGAACTAAACCAGGGCTGAACCAGGACTGAACCAGGACTACACCAGGACTTGTGGTAGAAATGTTAGTACTTTTATCTTGGCTTATCATGATCTCAGAATCATCCCAGTCTCCATCAAAGTAGATTCTGTGACACTCTTTGCTTTGTGTTACTGACACAGGAATGTGATTACCATCTGTACCTGGACTGTTTGCATATATATGACTTCACATTTGGTGCTGAATCAGCTTTGCATGTGCTTTAGTGTTGATTAGAGGTGTGACCCCTCTGGGCTACAGGAAACCTAGCAAAAGGGTCAGCTTGACAAAAGCTTAATGTAAAGTGGATTTTGGGAGGGGTCGTGCCACATAGAGTACATAAGTTTTGTGACCCCATTGCTCTGGGGCCACTACAGCAGAAACTTCGGTCTGTCAGTAGTGGGACCATTTGTTTACCGGTGCAAATGTAATAAAACTAACATAGGCAGTCTTCTGGTATGTTTTGGTATTATTTTACAGATCATTTCCATGACCGACTACATCAGGACTACACCAGAACTAAACAAGGACTCAAACAAGATTACTAAATCAGGACTAAACCAGGACTAAACCAGGACTAAACCAGGACTGAACCAGGACTGAACCAGGCCTGAAACAAAATTACTAAACAGAATTAAACCAGGACTAAACCAGGACTTAACCAGGACTAAACTGGGCCTATACGAGGACTAAACGAGGACTGGACCTGGACTTAACCAGCCCCTGCTTTAGTCCTGGTTAGATGATTTTTAGCTCTTGTTGTGACCACACATACAGAATCTTCATGCTATATTAGGATAAATAACTATACTTAGCTGTATATAACCACTACACTACTGTAGTTTATTATTGTATTGCTATAGTTTATAATTGTACAAGTGTTCATGTGAAGAAGAGGCCTGGATTACAGCTGTACGACAAAGATATATGTTCAAGACATGTACAATATATTCTATATCTATCCTATCTATCTATCTATATATCTATCTATCTATCTATCTATCTATCTATCTATCTATATCTATATATCTATATATATATATATATATATATATATATATATATATATATATATATATATATATATATATATATATATATATATATATATATATATATATATATAGTATATATATCTATATATCTAATCAAAAAACTAAGTAGGGCAATGACTTATTGATAGGCATTTGCTGACTCATGACTCGCCACTCTGGTCAAGGCCAGCAAAATAATGGTTCAGCAATCAGAGCAAGTGACAACCCATCCCCCCCTCCTCTTCTTTGAATTTCATCTCTGGGTCAAGATTATTCTCTGTTTTAGCAGAAACGAACAAAAACACGAGAGAAAAGGGCTGTTTTCCTCAACTGTTAGACTTACTGCTTGTCCTTCTCTAGGAGTTGGCTGATGAACTTCTTGGCGAGATCGCTCGTGTGGCAGAAAAACTCTTCGTCAAACTCATAATTTACAGCAGTGATGTTGTCCAGTGTGTCCTGCTTCGTCTCTCCCAGGAAGGGGGAGGCACCACTTAAACTAGAAGGAATAAGCAGAATGTATTTTAAAACAGCTCATGTTCAAGTTGTTGTGGCCAAAGCTTAAAGGTGCACTATGTAACTTTTGTAGATGAGGGCATACAGAACCTTCTTGTATCCATGGAGATCTTGTTGCTTTGCACGGCATAATCCACAGTATGGCATAAACATATCTATTCCGACAGACAAGCAGGTGACGTCACAGGCCAAGTTACAAGTCATATCTGTGCAGAGGCAACCCCATTCACAGAAAGAATGAATGATTCAGGTATTTGTAAGCAATATCTATAATGAAATAACTGCAAGATAGATAAGTTTAATGCCATACTGCTGAACATTATACACAAAGCAATATCTCAATGGAGACAAGCAGGTGACGAACCCTCCTAAAAGTCTCATTGTCCCTATTTCAGTCTTCTTACAGAATGTAGGTGATGACTCCAATGCTCCACATGTCCGCTTCCAATCCCAGTGGTTCATAGTTCACAATCTCTGGGGCTGAAAAAGAACAAAGAGACAAATAAGTATCTGTCAGCCATAAATTTCACCATCTGCCCTCTCCTCTGCATCCTCTGCTCCATTTGACCCTGTCCTCTACATCCTCTGCTCCTCTGACATTCTCCTTTGTATCCTCTGTTCAATCTCATCCTCTCCTCTACATCCTCTGCTCCATTTGACCCCCTCCTCTGCATCCTCTGCTCCTCTGACACTCTCCTCTGTTTCTCACCTACAAATTCAGGTGTGCCAAAGATGTTCTTAAACTCCACCCCAGCCTCGATCTTGTGTGCGAGTCCGAAGTCGATAAGTTTGATTCTGGGCAAAGGCACGTTCTTGTCCAAGAGCATTATATTCTCGGGCTGTGGGAGAAATACAAAAATATAATGTTAGAATTCACATCAAAGTCACACCAGGATCATGCCTGGTTTTGTTTCATTCACCTGTTCACCTCTATTCTCTGGTGCTGAGTATCTGAAACCTCTACAAGCCCCGCCTATTCACACACTGACCTATCAACATGCCTTCTTCATTCTGTCAGCTCTCTAGGCCTGTAGTCAACTAAATAAATTCTTGGTTGACTATAGATGTCTTGCAGATTGGGTGGTTGACTAAAAAGGGGGTGTGGCAAAAGTTCAAAACAATTAGGTATCTCTATGTATCTGACCCACACTTAATTAAACTTGCTTAAATATGTGAATAATGAGTTTAATCTGACATTTTACATATTAATGCAAATAAACAAACAAAAAAACAAACAAAAAACAAAACAAAACTCACTCACTTCTACTTTCTCCTGTTGTACCATATAAATCTTTATAATCTAAATAAAATTATTAGTCCAAGGGTGCCCAAATGTTTTTGGCCCTCACTGGGCAAAAACAAGTATGTATCAGCATGCCAAGGGCCAAACCTTTGAATGTTTTCCATTTAAAAAGGCTGTGAAGAAATTTATGACTACATTTTCTTCAATTATTGTGCTTCAGGAGATGGACTCTCTTTCATCTCACAATTTTTCAGTGCAAAATAGAATCAAAATAGATATTTCTTACAAATCTCAGAGCCTCCTCGCGGGCCAAATCAGATCCCCTAGAGCAGGGGTGTCAAACTCAAATTCATAGAGGGCCAAAATTAAAAACTGTGACTAAGTCATGGGCCAAACAAAAAAATTATAGAAAAAATTCAACATCTGCATATTTTTCAGAAGTGGTGGATTAAATTTGAGTGAGGCGACAGGTAGCAGTTGCAAATAAGTGTAACAGAAGTGATGGGGACCGGCGGCAACACATTTGCAAAGCATTCTGGGATTCATAGTATTAGGGGTGCATGCTCGTTACTGGCATGGTGGCCGGCGGGCCAGTTAAAATACATATTTGATATGATCTCACGGGCCAAAGATATTTAAATCAGAATCAGAATCACTTTTATTGATCCCCGAGGGGAAATTCTCTTAGTTAAAGATGCGCGACCACAGAATAGGCATTTAAAGAATAAGAATAAAAGACAGTAAAAATATAAATATAGAATAAAATAAAATATCGAGGGCCAAATTTGGCCCACGGGCCTGAGTCTGACATGTCTACCCTAGAGGGCCAAACTTGGCACTTAAACACTATTTAACCATGCTTCCATACAGTTATTTTTGCTGGATTTACCACCCATTTCTTTGTTGGAGGTAAGTGGACCACCTTAGAGAAACCCACCCACACTCAGGGAAAACATGCAAACTCCTTACAACTTTTTGCTACTGTTGGTGGGTTTCCAAGTCATGAAAATCTAGCTCTGTTGCCATACCAATTAGCAGTTCAACACAAAATCATTTATATGGTAAAATAACATTCCTCACACAGATAAGGCTAAAATCCAGGGACAACCCTAATCCAGGGATTAGGGTTATCAAAAGTAATACAAATCTGATACTAATAAACACTAATTTGAGCAGGTATCATTACTAAAAAAGTCACATTCACAGAACAGAAATGAACCTTTCCTGAATATCTTTAGAATGATCTTGAGCTGTATCAGCGCATGTATAAGACACATAGACTGGTATACGCCTATGGACTACTTTGGAACCTACCTGGACCACTGAGAGATTACACAATAAGGCCACAGGGAAACAGATTATGGTGATCAACAGAATTTGATCACCATAAAATAATATAAATGTGTTAATTAACAAATATGTATAATCAATGCAATGATTGATGATGCAACATTCGAACCTAATTAGTTCGGCAGATATAGACTGGAGCTACCACGTCACTGATCTGTTCCATAGATAAACAGGACAATGCAGTCTGTTCATTTGGAAATTATAGTGAACACAATGCACCATACTGTTTTATAATGTTACATAATGTAAGGAGGTTGTGGGTTAGACTGGTCTCTCTGACTGGAGTGTGTTACTGTGGCAGAGTGGTTAGCCTGTACTAACCTTGAGGTCAAAGTGTGCAATCTTGCGCGAGTGCAGGTAGTTGACTCCCTCCAGTATTTGTTTGATAAACTGAGTAGCTTCTTCTTCACTTAGAGACTCTTTTTGGGCCAAAAAGTCAAACAGCTCTCCTCCCGAAACTCTGAATACAAACACATACTTCATTGTACTAAAACAAAACACACTGACATTTTTTTTACTATGCAGGATTACTGTATAGTGGACATTATTTAGCAGGACATTATTTATCATCTTGTTTTCTCTCAAATATACCCAAAACTGTGTTGTTGCTTTTATTATTACATGTTAACGTAATACATTTTTGCCACCTGCCGCCACATAGGCTCTGTGCACAGTAACGCCCGGCAACCTCACTGTTAGCGTAACTGCTTCATGTTCAATTTGATCTCTATGAGGTTTTAGCAGAGTCACGCTAAAATGTATAAATATTTAAAGATCAGACAGAGGAAAGGGAGCTGGGAGGTGGATATCACAAACAATATTTTACACCCTACTCCGAAAAGAATACACCAGAGGACACTTCTGTGTTTAGAAAGAGAGATGTTTGTGTCTCAATGCTAACGCTAATGCTAATTTTGAGGCATAATAAATATTAAAACAACACCACAAACTGAAGTATTCTAGATATAAAAAATATTGCGCAGTCTTTATTTTTATAAATATGAATTTTCATAGGTTATTTATTTTATGTTTTACGTGACTGTTAGTTTTGAGATACAGAGAGCTAGCTAGTGTGCTACTGTGGATGGAATCAATTGCTTTTAGTTGCTAATTTAAACAAATGTAAAGTCCAAAGAAAACCTGCATTAGCTACCTAAATATCAGAATTAAAACAGGTTTTTAGGAACATTTTGATTAATAACCTTCTCTTCTCATTAAAGTCTGTGAAAAGCCATATAAAAAAGTTTGATAGAACTAATATGGTTTGATGGAACCAGATTACACATGGATATGACTGCCCATATATCCATGTGTGTCAGCCCTGGCTGTAGCTAGTTGGCCAAAAAATTCCTCCCAGCTTTCAACTGGTATAGCTTGAGTTTTTGAGCCCTCTGTTGGCATTTTGTACTCACACAACAAAATCCTCAAGATCAATGTAGCCTAGTTTCCACAGCATATATAAGTAATATATAAGTATATTCTAAGGGAGGGTTCACTCCTTGATAGTCCCCATGGAGACTTGTGCTTTACCTGAAATGAAATGATGGCAATAGGCCAAGTTACGGGTCAGATGGAGAGATGACCCTGCTCACAGTAACACTGACGATAAAAACTACCATAATTAAATCAATGAAAGAGACCAATTAATGCCTTGTTGTGGAACATTCCTGGCAGACAAGTAACCTCTGCATTAGACAGGTCGTGTAATCTCTATTAGAAAAGTTACATAGTGCACCTTTAACATCAAGACATAGGCCAGATGTTTTTTCTGTCTTGTCTGTCTGTCTTACATGAATGTATAGCATGTGTGCAGAAAGACTCATTTATTTTCTTGCTTATTTTCTTCCCTAATTCAGTTATAGTTGAGTTATTTTTGCATATGTTTTTTGGGGGCAAATTGTGTCAAGTATAGGCACATACACTGTATATACACTACACCAGTCAGCCTCACACTCAATGTTTGTTTACTACTTTCTACATTTTATACACATACAGAAGACATCAAATAGGCTGTATGAAGTCATATATGGAATTATGTAACAAAGAAAAAACAGTAGAGTTATTTTTTCTTGACTACATAATTCCATATCTTATATCTTGCTTCATACAGGCCTATTTGATGTCTGGATTTGATGTGTAGAAAGTAGTACACATTAACAAAGTGTTGTGTAGTGTTGTGCGGTCTTGTCTTTCACTCACAGCTCCAGGATGAGGACCACGTCAGTGCGGTTCTCGTACACGTCGTGCAGAGTGACGATGTTCCCGTGTTGGATGTGGTGCAGGATGGACACTTCGCGCTCGATGTCGTCCCTGCGCACGCCGCGGGAGCTCGCCATGGACTGACGCTTCTTGATGAACTTGGCCGCGAAGGGCCGCGCCGTGCTCCGCTCCACGCAGCGCTTCACGATGGCGAACTGACCGCTACAAAGAGCCGCGGACGGGAGACGGGACACACAACGGCCACGTCAGACATTATCAAGTACTTCTCAAACTGTTAGGTAAGCTTTTACAGTTAACTACGACACAGTTAGCCTGATCTAGCCTCTACCTCAGTGTAACTTTCCTGCGAGACTAGAGGGTCAGGTCTGCCATCAGCTTGTCGCAATGGAGGTGTCACTTCCTTGCTTGAATGTTCCACAGTATGGCATTAAACGTATCCATTACATTTATTCAATTATAGGTCTTACTGTGAGGTTGCCACTCCACAGATCGGACCTGTAACTTGGCCTGGTAGCATGGAGATGGGGACAAGTAGCTGAAGTGCCATGCTGTGGAACAGGGCCGGCCCTAGCTTTCAGGGGGCTCCAAACTGAATTTGTCTCTGGGGGCCCCAAAGGCGGATGTATCCTGGCTCCTCTATTGGTGATTCACACTTCACGACATTATGACTCTGCTCTCACCTTGTATTTGTATTTATATGACCAACATCTGACTGAAAACATCCAGAATGTAACAACAACTACCATAGTGACAAGAACAGCAGACAAACATATAATGGGGTGTCCAGATTTTTTAAAATTCTAGATATTTTTTCTTCATTTCTGGTGGATTTTAATGTGTTCCAGTTGGCGACAGTGGTCTTAATTTACATCATAAAGGGTCCTTGCACCGGTGTAAATACATAGGATCCTTCATCTCTGCCTGGCTCAAAAAAATATGTAGCAGCAGCAGATATTTTGCAACTATAGGTATAAAACAAGTGTAATTGTTTTAGAGGGATATTTACGCTGCTGTCCAGTTACCTGTTGTATTCTGTGGACAGTGGAGACAGAGATAATTTGCCTAATGTCGTACTGTGGAACATTCCAGCCAAATCAATTACATCTCCACGGACATAAGCAGGTAAGCAGAAAAGTTACGTAGTGCTTCTTTAAGAGCACTTCAAGATTCAAATCAGTCCCCACTGTCTCTGATGCCTTGTTGTTGTGTTGAAGTGACAGTTGTCTAGTTGCAACCTCCTTCTATCTTTAGTTCTGGCTATTTTCAGTCTCACATCATTAAATAGACACATAACTGAGAGTAGAACAAATGATTGTAGTGTTGTTATGATACTAAAACCTCAAACTCGATTTTGATACTCAGGAATAGACTCAATACTCAATACTGATTTGAATACCACAATGATGATAAAAAAAAAAAATCACTCTAGTTAGACAGTAGAAGGTGATTTTCAACATTAAATGGTAGTACTTTCTTTTATGTGGCCTTATATCTGTGTAATCCCTCAGTGGTCCAGGTACGTTCCATAGTGGTCCATGGGCATATACTAGTCTATGTGTCTTATACTTGTTCTGATACAACTCAAGATCATTCTAAAGCTAATTAGGAATGTTCATTTCTGTCCTGTGAATGTGACTTTTTAAATACCGATACCTGCTCAAATGAGTGTCTAGTTTTGATACTTGTTTTAATATCGGTTAGTATCTGATTTTCAATGCTTTTGACAACACTAATGTACTGGCTAATCCAGTGTAACTTTTTGGTGGAGGGTAGGCATTTTCCTTGTCTCCATGTTACTGCTTTTCCTGTAAAGTTGCACAGGATGGTATCTCCATGGAGACAAGCGAAAGGCCTGTCCAAGTTACATAATGGATCTGTGGAGAGGCAATCCCACTCACTGTCTGTGTAATCTCTCAGTCGTCCAGGTCTGATCCATAGTTATTCTAACCCCACTCACTCTTGTATATGTATATTTTTCAATGTATTTTTTATTTTTTTTTTTTAATAAAATACCTGTAATTGAATACATGCAGATGAACAAGTTTAACACCATACTGTGAAACTTTTCAGGCAAATGAATTTCCATAGAGACAAGAAGGTAGTCCCTTCACCAGAGAAGTTACATAGTGCACCTTTAAAATAAAAAAAAATATATTCTAAATCTAATGGCAATATCATACATTTGTTCACACACGATTAAACATCCTATATTATGCTAAATTGACTCTTGTGAGCTTTAATGCCATGTTATAATGTTGTTACCTTCTCAAAAACATACCTGGAGTTGTGTTTTGTTTCATTCACACCTGTTGAGTAATCCTTTATTATTAGTCTGTCTACATCACCGAAGCTCAAAATGCTCTGTTCCACCTTGGGATGTCACAAAGTGGTAGTTTACAAGTTAACAGCTCCTTTTTTACAAGTTAACAGCTCCTTTAACCTTTAGTTCAATAGAGATTGGCATTTCCAAATGATTCTATTGAAGGTGTATGGAGTTTAAAAACATAGTGGAGCACTTCTATATTACCACATGACATCACAAGGTGGAACAGAGTGTTTTCTGTTTGAGAGAAGATCTCATCTTAAATATGCAGGGTTTGTGTGTTAAACATGTGTGAATGAAACAAAACACAACTCCAGGTCTGTTTGGGATGAGGAAACAGCATTATAACTGAAAATAACACAATATGGGCCCTTTAAACTGAAAATATGAACTAAATTCTATTGATTGGGGGGCAGTGTATTTATTAATTAAAATTAGGGTTGTCAAAAGTACAGAAAATCTGATACTAATTGATACTAGAACTAGTATCGAAAGTAGACACTCATTTCAGCCGCTATCGATACTAAAAAAGTTACATTCACAGGACAGAAATGAACCTTTCCTGAATAGCTTTAGAATGATCTTGAGCTGTATAAGAACAAGTATAAGACACAGACTAGTATACACCCATGGACCACTATGGACCTACCTGGACCACTGAGGGATTACACAGATACAAGGCCACATGGGAATATAAAGAAAGTACTGCCATTTAATGTTGAAAATCACATTCTATTGTCTAAAGAAAGAGGGTTTTTTATTATCATCATGATATCAGAATTGGTATTGAGTATCAAGTGTATTCCTTAGTATCAAAATCAATTTGAAATGCTAGTATTATGGCAACACTAATAATACAGTGGGACATTTAGTGTACCTGCCCAACTCCTCTCCAATCTCATAGAAGTCCTCTACTTTGAGTTGCTTGAAAACAGACATCTCTTTTGAGTTTTATGGTGTCCTTAATAAATGTTTCAATGTCTCATCTGCAAAAAAGTAAAACAACAATATCAGGATACTTCTCCCCCAAAATACATCACATCGTGAAGTATTTGCAGTGGCTAAAATCACTTGAAAACAGAACGGTAATCTTGATAATCGTATTTGGCTTTTCATTAAATACACATTTATATAAATTATTTTCAAACACAAATGTCTGCCAGCTAGTACTACAATACAATACTACAATGATAGACAACAGAAAGTAACTTTTAGCACAAAATTAGAGTTTCAGTAACATTACCATGTTGTCCTTAACAGTTCTGATATCATAAAATACATTAGCTCCATACACTTTTACTAGAATAATTTGGATGATATCAGCCCTGGAATTGCCCTGGAATCTCTATTGAATAAAAATTAAAAGCTGTTAACTTGAAAACTACCACTTCATGACGTCACAAGGTGGAATAGAACATTTTGAGCTTTGGAGATGGAGATTGACTAATAATAAAGGATTACGCAAACATGTGTGACTGAAACAAAACACAACTCCGGGTATGTTTTTGATGACGAAACAACGTTCTAACATGGCTTAAAGCTCACAAGAATCCATTTTGTGTCATATAGGACCTTAAAAAATGTAAATATATATTGCACACTTGCACAAATCTTAAGGTAAACAAAATTCTGCGCATCCGAACTAGTCAAAACTGTAAAAAAGAAGCTTAAATTATTTCTAACTTACTTAAAAAAAACATGTTGACCACAGTACTACAAAACAAAAGTCTTAATTCAAGTCATTTTAACTAATGATAGTTATTTTATGCATTGGAATTCTTACCATAGTCTTGTGTCACCAATAGCCCCTCTTTGAGTCCAAAACGTCCTCAAATTCACCTACAGAATGTGTACTTGTGCGTGAAAAACAATGAGGTAGGTAATCCTTTCGCAGCGTTATCTTAAAGAGACGAATAATAGTGAGAATATAGCAGAGAAAAGTATGTATTGTGAGTGTAGTAGTAGCTCAGAGTGGAGTGTAGTCCCCATGTGGCACCTGTCGCCTCACTCAGCAGCAGACAGGGGCAGAAAATAGGACACTACCCACAATGCACCAGGGCACTCAGACAGGCCTATAGATAAAACAGACTAATAATAAACTCAAGGTATTTCTGGCTGAATTGTTTGAGCAATTATTTAGATTACTTCAAAATCTAAACAGGATCAAAAAGCTATACCAAGATAAATTGACGGATATGCCGACATTTGAGACAACTTTGCAACCAAACCAGAACTAAACCAGGACTAAGTGAGGTCAAGTTACATGTCAGATCTGCGGAGAGGCAAACTCGCTTAGTAAAAATGAATGAATGTTTTTTTCTTAATCAATAAAAAATCCTGCAGTTGAATAAATGCAAGATAGATACTTTTAATGCCATACTGCAGAAAATTCCAGGCAAAGTAATGACTCCATGGAGACAAGTTTCACAGTGCTCCTGGAACCTCCGATTCTACTGCTCATGCTATTACTGATACGACCATGGGATCGTATCATACTAATTTATTTTTATTTGTTCATTTTTTCAAAATTTTCTTTGCACTCTTATTTAAAGCTACAGTGTGTAACATTTTAAGCAATTTAGACCAAAATAAATCAAGTTTTCTTTTTTTTTGGTTGTTTATTGCACTAAAAAAACATGCATTTCCACAAACGTGACTCTTATTTGGCCATGGGAGTGTGGTTCCTTTGGTTATAATATTCAACAGTGTGACATAAAACATATCTGTCTGTGGAGAATGTTCCGAGTGTGGCTTTGTGTGTTTGCTTTTATCTTGACATGTTTTGGCGAGCTTCTGTCACCTTAAGTTCAAATCCAGTGCCGCAAGTGAATAACACATTTCATTTGAGACTGAACGGTGCTCAGATTAATTTGTTTAAGCGTGCAAACACTCCCACCAGTTTTATGTTTACAGCTTGAAAACAATGAAAACAATGTCATGTCTTTTAACCAAACCAGGAGCAACAGCATGAATGTCCCAGCACATTTATATTTACATATGCCCTCACGTTTTGTATTTACATAAAGGTGAGGGCATATATATGGAAAATTGATAATATTGCAATTGTAGCTTTGGAGATAAGCAAAATTACAATTATTGAACATAAAAACTATTGATACTTGGTAACTGATGTCATCAACATTCCCCGGGCGTGTGACACTGACTGGAGCCTCTTCTCTGTCTGAAGCTCTGTTACTCAAGTTAGCCTTTAATCTGAGCTTTGATTTAACACGATCTGACCATAAAGAACTGACTTCACCTGAACTACAACCGGAGAGCTTATTTGTGCTGTTAAACAAGTCCCTCCCAAATAACATTACAGTCACAAGCTAACTAGCATTAACAACAACAAAACAACAACAAAGGGACACGATAGCAAGATATCCATTCAAATAAGAGCATAGGACTGTGAAACGCTGCCACAGCTTTAGTAAAAGACGTTATGAACTGTTGAACAATGCAGCACAGTCCCGCAGCGTCAGCTTGAATGTTACTGGCCCGTATGTGATGTCATCTGAAACCCAGCGATTTCACCTGTAAACTGAGTATAAATATAACACAATGACATTGTATGAATCTGTTACTGAAACTGAGATAGTCAAAGTAAATTCCCTTTTCCATTAAGTGAACATATTCAAAGATAATAGAACTAAACAAAGGGCTTATTGAGCAGGTAGTGACGCCCATTGGAGCTATTCAAATCAGACTCCACTGGCTTTGGTGCTCACTTTAGACTACAGATGTTGAAGGGAGATGGAGAGGAACAGGCCATCCACGGAGAGGTCTTTGGAGGGCCGAGATCCTGGTCTAGATCCTGGTCTAGATCAGCAGGGGGGTCTAGAAGGGGGTCTGAAGGAGCTGGTTTTGAAGTGGTTCACAGAGACACAGGCAGCAGGACTGGCACAGAATGGACATTTTCCTGACTGGTTTCACGGATTTGCGACAAGGAAGTAAGTTGTTTTTGTCTAGTTGCTTTGTTTTGCAGTGGTCAAGTGAAGTGAAGGACTTTTGAAGGACTACACCAGAACCAAGCCTCAACAAAATCAGATCTGGACCAAGCCAAGCCTCAACCAGGACTAAAGACTAAAAAAACAGATGAGATTCAATTTTTATCACCCAGCCCTAAATTAAAGATGTATTTATTTAATCTTTTTTGTTAAAATTTGTTGAAATATTAAAATTATTATTAAAATTATTTTAATTTACCCCCTCCCTATTTAGTGTGGCACATGAGATGGCCAATCAGAGTTGAGCAGAAGCCTGTACGCCCACCCCCCCAGGCCCCTCCCACTAATGTTTATGCTAAAAATATCCTGTATACTGGTGGATTTGAATGTTCAGCTAGTTTGAATACTAAATATTGTCATATTATAAATCATGTTATACATGACCCAGTAAACTACCTAACTTATTTACATGTAATTGCTTTGGCTGAAATGTTCCACACTATACAACTATGTTCATGGAAACAAGCAGAAGATGCCACCAGGCCCCAATTTACACAAATAACAAGTCAGATCTGTGGAGAGGCAAACTCGCTCACAGTAAGAATTCAAGGCTATTTTTTTCAATTGAAAAAATCCTGTAATTAGATAAATTACGGACATTTTCAGCCAAAGCAATGATAATTCCATTGAAATTAGTAAAGTTACACCTTGAACTACTGATTGTAGTGCTCATGCTACTTTTTATACTACCATGCGATCTTATTGTACTGAATAAGGAATAATATACAGGGTGTCCATAAAGTCTCATTACAATTTTAAAATTTTATTACAAAGGCATTTGATAAGATATAATTATTAGATATGTTCTGTTGTGCTCAGTGGTTATAAATGTTTTTAATTTTGTTGCATTTTTGTATGTCAGGCATCCTGTTGATTAAAGAGGCATCCTTTTGAACGAACCCCTAAGAAATGGCTCTTCCTCAAGAGAAGGCACAATGTGTATCAGGGTTTATCAGGGCTTTGTTAAAGATCATGTTTCGAACAAAGATACGGGACACCCTGTATAATTTGTAAATGTGTTGGATAGTGTACAAATTTGCTGCTATAGTGTGATATTATTGTGATGTCTGGTTTCAGAGAGGCCGAAGAGCAGCTGAAGGAGAAAGATGTGGGTGTGTTTCTGGTCCGACTGAGTGAAAAGGCTTTTGGATACGTCCTCTCCTACAAGTGAGTCTTCTCTCCTTATGTTCAAAAAACAAGGGAACGTTACATACTTACTGTGGTTAATAGTTTACAAATTGAGTTCAAAATCTGAGCCCCCTTTGGATAAAACATGTGGCTCCCAAATGCTCAAATAACTACGTAACTTTTCTGTTGCCTGCTGGTCTCCATGGTGATTTTATGGCCTTGCCTGCAATGCTGCACTGTATGACATTAATCAAATCTATCAGGCTTTTATTCAATTAAAAGTGTTTTTATTGCTATAAATGACTAAAACAGACATTCTGTGTACTGTTTCCTCTCCACATATCTAACCTGTAACTTTTTTTTACCTCCGTGAAGTGACATAAGTTTAATGCTACACTGGAGAACATACCAGGCAAAGTATTAACATCTCCATGGAAACAAGCAGGTGAAAAGTAATGTAGTGCAGCTTTAGAGGGTATACATTTCAGACAGACCTATATCTTTGTATTACAGTCATACTTGTGGAATTCTTATTGTTTAAAGGTCCTGTATGACGCAGCATTAACTCTTGTGAGCTTTTAGCTGTGATACTGTTACCTCTGACAATTCAAATTTACGTTCTACCTTGTGATTTAACCGATACCTTTTACCTTTAGTTCAGTGGAGATTGCCAATTCCAGGGCTGAAATTACCCAAATGATTCTAGTGAAGGTGTATGGAGTTTACACAGTGGAAAAATATGCAGAGTTTGTTAGAGGAAATTACATTATATCATAGATTAGAAAATAGCCTAATATGGGCCTTTTAGCACTAAAGTTGTCATGAGAGTAAAAAAAATCTGATACTAATCAATATTAAAACAAAACTAGATACTCATTCGAACAAGTGTCAACACTAAAAAGTCCCATTCACAGAACAGAAATGAACCTTTCCTGAATAGCTTTAGAATGATCTTGAGCTGGATCAGAACAAGTATAAGACACACAGACTAGTATACACCCATGGACCACTATGGAACCTATCTCAACCACTACGGGATTACACAGATATAAGGCCACATGGGAAGTACTGCCATTTACTTTTGAAAATCCCATTCTATTGTCTAAAGAAAGAGTGTTTTTATTACTACTGTCGTATCAGAATCAGTACAGAGTATTGAGTCTATTCCTGAGTATCGAAATAGAGTTTGCAATTTTAAAATCTTGACAACACTAGCATATTTTTGATGACCTGATTCTCTGGTAACCACTGCCTTATGTGATCTTATTTTTCTTAACTTTCTATTTCTTTCATTTAAGTATGTTTTGTGTATGTTGCAGGGGAGAGGAGCGATGCCGCCATTTTGTGATCTCCCAGAGTTCAGAGGGTCAGTTCTGTATCACGGGAGACGAGCTGCAGCACAACAGTTTGTCTGAGCTGATTGAGCATTACAAGGTCTGTCCCATTCAGCCTTTTGGAGAACGCCTCACCAACCAGGAGGAGCAGGGGGAGCAGGTGGGGTTTCCTGAATAGTTTTAGAATGATCTTGAGCTGTATCAGAACTAGTATAAGACACACAGACCAGTACACACTCATGGACCACTATGGAACCTACCTGAGGGATTACACAGATATAAGGCCACATGGGAGTAGAAAAGAAAGTACAAACATTTAATGTGAAAAAATTACATTCAATTTTTTTTTTTATTATCATTGTGGTATTGGAATCAGTATTGAGTAGGGAGTTTATGTCTTAGTATCGAAATAAAGTTTGCACTGTTCATTCACTCCACGCTCAGTCTAAGATACTATTGCAGAAACAGCTTCCCTGGGACAGACTGACAGAAGTGTGGCTGCCAATCTGCACCATTGGCCCCTCAGGACACCGCCAACACACATCACATTCAAACAAGGCAATGCGGGTTAAGCATCTATAAGCATACAATAACATTAGAATATTGTCATTTGATAAAAAATATTTGTCTCCCATTAACAATAATAATAATAATAATACCACCACAATATGGCAAATACTGATATATTGCTTGATAGAGTTAAATGCTACTCTTAAAAAACACATTTAACCAAGTTGTAGGTAAGGATGAACTATACAAAGTGCTTTCTTTACAAGCTGACGTCTCTTACATCAGTTACATATCAGGGATGTACAGCGAGTTACATATTAACCAAGAGTAATTTAGATTTTCCACTGCACTTCGCTTGTGTGGGACCTGATGCAAATGCACTTAGAACAGTGGAGGGTCAGTATGTGGGCGCCTTATAGGACATAATAATAGTTTTAATAATGTTGGCTGCGCCTTCAAAATCTGCAAAGAAAGTAAGACATTGACTTTTGGGTATAGATCTATTATAAACTTATCTAAACAGTTAAATTACTAGGAGTGGCATTCTTACTGTAAGTAAGGTCACTGTTCTACAGATATGACCTGGAACTCAACTTGGTGGTGTCATCTACTTGTCTCCATGGAGATAAATAAGTTTAATGACATACTGAGGAACATGCCAGGACAAGCCATACCATCTTCATAGAAACTTGCTGCTGTCGCCGATAGCCGATATTTGATGATGCCGATACAGTTTTAAAATCTATAGCTTATAAATCTGTGTTAAGTAACAGTAAAGTAGATTCACAAAACACAAAATAATAACAAATGTATTTATGTGGGATATAAAATAATTTATTGCATAATTGTACCATAATTTTAGCTTAATGTCTCGTTTCCATTTTACTCATGAGTCGGTTCAAAAAGACAAATCTGATGCAAACTGGGAATGGGTCCGCTCAGAATAAATATTGATCAAATTTTCAATTTCGATATTTGGGAAAAATCTCCCATCCCCTAATGCATATAACACTTGTTTTTTCTGTAGGAAGACACCTCAGATGTGTATGATTCAGTGAATGTAAATAATGTAAATACCAAAGGGAAGAGTGGAGTGAATGTCCAGGCCCTGCGCATCCTCTGGGACCAGAAGGGGGCGCTCTGCACAGACACGCCTCCTCATAGGAAGAGTCAACTGCTCAATAATAATAGTACAAGACAAGAACCTGTGTTACCGTCAAAGTCCACCAGGAGGCTCACTGGCTCTTTGTCTGTGAATACTACTGCACTATCCCAGGTAACATGTTTCATCTGTCCCACTCCTCTGCTCCATCTGACCCTTTCCTCTGCTCCATCTGACCCTTTCCTCTGCTCCATCTGACCCTTTCCTCTGCTCCATCTGACCCTCTCCTCTGCTCCATCTGACCCTTTCCTCTGCTCCATTTGACCCTCTCCTCTGCTCCATCTGACTCTCTCCTCTGCTCCATCTGACCCTCTTATGTTTCCTTTCCATTTGAATGTCCATAATTCATTGCATCTTGTCCACAGTGTGTTGCAAACAAAGCCACATATCTTGGCTTTGTTTCTCCTGCCTCCTCACTGGATGACCATCTACAAATTAGAGCCCTAAGCCCAAAAAACCCAACCCAAAGCGGAGTAGATGTACCTCCAAATTCACCCAGAACAACCCCTTTGGAGGCTCAGGTGGGTAGAATAGCCAAAGATTTTACTCAAGTAAGAGTAATGTTATTTCAAACTAATGTTACTCCAGTAGAAGTACAAAGTAGTAGTCCAAGAAATTACCCCAAAAAAACTTGGGAGAACTACTACCCAAGTAAGAGTAACTTAACTTAATGAGTAACTGTCTCACATGTAATCTATAATTTAAATGTAATTTAACACATATTTTGAAGGACAAACATTAAATACTGCACAAAATCTGGTCTTTTCAAAGGACAGACACAAAAATGAGATAAACTAAATCATATCTGAAGGAGCAGTGCAAGACACACAAATGTTCAAATCATTTCATATTGTCAACATGAAGCTTGTGTCACTTACAGTGGGAAGAGTAACCAAACCTTTTACCCAAGTGCTGTCACTTAAATAAAAAATTACTCAAGTAGGAGTAAAAGTATGTTGCTACGAAAGTACTAACTTAAAAAGTTATTCAAGTAAATGTAACTGAGCACCACGCATCTCTGCTCGCAGGTTACCTACTCTTCCCTCGTCAAACCAGAAAACCGATGCCAGTCTTTACCATGTCTGGACCAAAATGAACAACCTCTGAGACCCCCAACTCCAACGTACACGCCCAAAAAGGTCAACAGCTTCATCTACTCACTGGTGACTGAGGAGGCGTTGAGGTCTAACCCCCTCTATACGGCAGCAGAAGAATTGCAGGGAGTCGCTCAATATGCAGAGGTGGGAGATAAAGCTAAAGATGTGAATCTGGAAGGCTTCAGCAACACTTATGAGAGCGTGGAGGAGAGGAAGACCAAGAAGTCCAAAAATGTGAGGGTGAAATTCATGAATTGGTTGTTTTATGTTATAATTTATCGTTAAGTATTGCTGGTTTCAGATGACATAACATCATGATCACAATATGGGCTGTGTTTCAGTTCTTTCTTCACCGTTCCTTGCTTCCTTCTCCATGATTCCTCTTTTCAGCTGTCAATCACCATATTAAGGAGTATTCCAAAGCTCAGAGGAAGGAAACTGAGATAATAACTGAGTTTGTATTGTTGAAGCCAAGGATGTTTAACATGTTGCATAGTCCTGAATTTAGCGTTAAAACTTATGAAAGCCTGAGGTCAAACACGTTTATCTGAAAGCAAACACTCTGACATTTATTTAAAACTGCTGGAATAATAATTGTTGAGATTATTATGTTTTTTACTACGGAAACATGACATTTGAACAAATGTCTTTCTACTGCTGTGCTGCTAAAATAAATTTCCTTTACACCTATATCTTACATGCATGCCCACATCCTCTGTGTCAAAGGATAAACAACAGTTGATATCAGCTAGAACCGGTCAGAACTGGTTGACATATAGAGAACTGATACATGTCAGGTTGAGGTTGCCCCTGCGTGGGTGGACCAGAGAAAATATACGAATTTGGTACAGAAGATGTGAGAGAAAAAAGAAGATTGCACAGACTCCATGGAACAAGTGCAGATCCCTTTTCACTCCAGAGAAGAACTTTGTAAGCCACTCTAACTTCTCAACTTAAATAAATAGCCTAAAGATTATGTTTATTGTCCTCATTTAAGAGTTTCACCTCAGGTACCAAAAGAATTGGGAAGAAAGGAGACGGGAGGTATACTAAGTTGTGGGAGAGACCCTCAGTCTGGTGGGTGGTTAAAGACCTCACTGAGTATTATTAAATAGGTCTCCTCTGTATCTGTGACATTAAAGGTAAAGTATAGAGAGTCACAGAGAGGCTTTAGATTAGTAGTTCATAGATAATATAACATTAGCCTAAGTATAGTCCTCACTACAGGGTCATTTTGGTGAGAGCCAGCACCTGAGGAAGGGCTGTCCCAATAACCCTCAGCTCATGTCTTCTCCTGTCTCTATCCTCTGCTCCGCTCTTCTCTACTCCTCTACTCCTCTCCTCTACTCCTCTCTCCTCTGCTTGTCCCTCCTCTGCTCCTCTCCTCTACTCCTCTCTCTCTGCTCCTCTCTGCTCCTCTCTCCTCTCTACTCTCTGCTCTCTTCTGCTCCTTTCCCTCTCCTCTCCTCTCTCCTCTCCTCTGCTCCTCTACTCTCTCTCTCCTCTGCTCCTCTCCTCTACTACTCTACTCTCCTCTCTCTACTCTACCTCTCCTCTACCCCTCTCTCCTCTCCTCTGCTCCTCTCCTCTACTCCTCTGCTCCCCTCTCCTCTACTCCTCTCTCCTCTGCTTCTCTCTCACTCATTTCCTACAGAATCTTTTGCTATTTCAATATTAGATGAACAACGTGCTTTAAGATCAGATATGGGTTCATAATTGTTAAGGTTAGCATTAAGTTTCAGTCTCAAGGAATGAATGTAAGTCCAGGTAAATAATGCAGCTATATGCGACAAAAAACAATAATTCTGTTTCTATCTTTCCACAGAAAGAACGGAAGAACTTCTTCACTGACTACTTGAAGAAATAGTTAAACAAACTCCACGTCTTCTGTAGCCTTTTGATATTCATGAAATGACAAATATGATTTATTCTTCATGTTTCCATTGCAGTGTGTTTTTTGTTATATAATTTATATTTTGATAAATTTGGAATTTTACTTTATTGAAAAATGAGATCTCTACATGCTGTCTTCAGCTAATAAGGAAATGCTATTTACATGCCATGTGTGTCTTTTGGAGAAAAAAACAAACAAAAACGGATTGCTGGAGTGCTGGGGTGCTATCTGTCCCAATGAGCTGTTCTAAAGCTGTGCCAGTGGCCAACAATCAAACAAAAAAACCAACAAACAAAAAAACAAAAAAGGGGTTACGAGAACTTAGATTGTTTATTTTTTTTTTTTATTTGTTTTTTTTTTTTTCCTTGTTGTAAGAGTTCCTTCTCATCGCAAGTGTGAAATTATAATACTATGTGACCGCGGGGTGGCGCAGTTCATTTCGTTCCGATGACAGACCTCCTCTGATTCAGAGGAAGAAGAAGAGAGTGCGGAAGTGCAGCTGTTCCAAACTCCAAACAGAATCCATTTGGAAATCACCACTTCGCCTTGTGTAAAACAACCACCAAATACGGGCTTTGGGACGAACATCCACGTAAAACCACGATGGGAACTAGAGACGACGAGTACGATTACCTCTTCAAAGGTAATGTGCTGTTTTAGAGCCATTTTTCAGACCATAGTTCGCAGATTGTGGTGAAAAGGCCAGCTGCTTCTGACAGGCTAATGCTAACGGGATTCTCCAAAACCTGGGCATCTCGCTCGGGGCAGCTCCGATGTCTTGCGTCACTCGCCAATTTTTATTTTTTTTTTTACCAATAATGCAGAATTATCTTGGTTAAAACATTAAGAACCACAAAATATAACTTACTTGATCTTAAATTAAGGTTAAAGTTAAGAGTGTTGATACATTTTTGTGTGAACAAATAAGCAATCTGATCAAAATGATGTACATTTTGTTTTTTCTGCTACTGCTTTTGTACAATTGTACACATTTGTACATGTGTACAAAGTACACATCATTAAACCAAAAGCCGATTTCTTATCTTAAATAGTACAATAACACTGTTTTGTAATGTAATATTAACCCTAAAACGAGTAATCTTTACCTCGACATAAAAACCGTTGGCCCACCCGGACGAAATGCCTAGAAGAAGTCCCCCTTATGCTAACGAAATATACCACCAACCTTTGTGCTTCGGACGTGTTTACAAGGCTGTAAAGAAACTGTCAGCAATTTTTATTCATTATATCCAAGACAAGACAATACCACGCTTAGGTCTAAACGGAAATATGAGTGTAATTGACCCGGAATGGTAAATATAAGGGATACATTTAGTGTATTTTAGGTTAGCAGAGGGCTAACCGGGAATAGCTTGTTGTCATAAAGCTGGACACACCTAATGCACACTCACCGCTCCGGCCGCTTTTGTTTTTTCTGAGTAGCAGGAGCGAACAGGACACGAACTATAAACTCCAAAGAATCATTCATTTAACACAAAATCATTTCATCCCAAAAGAGTTTAAGTCTGACAAAACTTGTATAGAGCATGGTATAGATAGAACAGTGTTAGTAATTTTTCAATAATTCTGATCATTTTTATAATTCTGTTATTAGACACTCCATATTTTAGATTATTTTTGAAAGTGCTGTTTAAATACTAAGTAAAATGTATATTTCATTTGTTTACATTTGGGGAATTTTAGCTCTCAGACAATGACAGCTGACACACACAATGATGTCTATCATTGTGCATCTCTGTGCATTTTGAGGACTTTTTCCCCATTTAAAAGATATCATATTTTGTTTTAAATTGTTCATTGCTATGGAAATGGCCATATTTTTCATTCTGAATCCCATGGATAGAAAAACTAATGAAGAATTATCACATGTATATATTTATTTTTTTTACAGCCTTTAGTGAAGTGAAATAGTTGAACTGTGCTCTGTTGATGCATTTTAATGTCGTGATAATGAAGACAGTCTATGTTATATTCCAATCCCCTTGAAATTCTGTGCTTGCCTTGAACAAACCTGGTGTGACACTGCTCTTTATCTTTATCTTATCTTTAAAAATATATACTCTGGGTCAAGTGATATATAATCTTTGTGTTTTGTCTGGTTTGCATTTTAGTTTAAATAAAATGTCAGTTCTTAAATTCTTAATAATTATTTGGGGATTTTACAACATTTACTGCATTGTAACAGTGTGCTTAGTTTTTGTAGCCACAGAGTTGTAGACAGTGTTTAGCTACGAGAAGAAATCCTGCAGAAGGTGTTTCTCACACAATACATAGAATGTATACATGTATATCTGTATATGGCTGTCTTGTCCTATCTGTAATGTTACATTAAAGGTACAGTGTGTAACTTTCTGCAGGTTGGCATGTCACCTGCATGTTTCCATGGATATACAAACTTAAATATGGATGGATATAGATATGTTTCATGTCATACTGTGGAAGATTACAGCCAAAGGAACAACATTTCAATGGAAACATGCAAGAAGAGGCCCTCCTTTAGGCCAAATAAGCGGTGTTTGGAGATGCAAGCCTTCTTAGAGTAAGACTGCATATTTTTAGTCCAATAAACACAACCAAAATAAAACAAAAAACAAAAGACATGGTTTTATATTAGTGGTTGTTTTTTATTTGCCTAAAAGTTGCATAATTTGGCTTTAATTTCATTCTATAGTGCTTAATTATTTCTTGGTTAAGTCATTTGAAAACATCAACCTCATGTTCAACAACAACCTCATGTTCTCTTGATTCTCTTGATTCTTTTTGTTTCTTAGTTGTCCTGATCGGAGACTCGGGAGTGGGAAAGAGTAACCTGCTGTCGCGCTTCACCAGAAATGAGTTTAACCTGGAGAGTAAGAGCACCATCGGAGTGGAGTTCGCCACACGGAGCATCCAGGTCGACGGGAAAACGGTCAAAGCACAGATCTGGGACACGGCCGGACAGGAACGCTACAGGGCCATCACTTCAGCGTGAGTACTGCACTGTCCCTGCTTTTTCAAGTGTAAGAGAATTAAGGCGAAATATGGACTATGTTTACGTAAATCTCTATTGGCATCTGGACTGATAAAATCGCTTTTGCTGCTGTCCACGGTTAACTACATGAAGTAAAACTGCAATGAAAATAGATTATACAGAATTACAGTCTGGAATGTCATTTTAATTTCATTTGTATATATCTTTTTATCATTATCTGTGTAAAAATCTTTATTTTTTGAATGCAGGGTTTGCATTTCTTGGGGGCCCTCGTAAATTTGACTCTTTCAGTGGGTTAGAAGCTTTAAAGTTATGAAGTCTCAGTCTCGTGTAGCTTGTTGTCATGAACAACAGGGGAGACAGTAGCTCAGTTGGTTGAGTGTTTGTCTGATCTGATTCACTGGTCCAAAGGTTGGCGGTTCAAACCCCGCTCTCTACATAAACATCATTGGTCGAGTGGTTAGATCCACTGACTCGCAGGTTGGCGGTGCAATTCCAGCCCTCACAGATGAATGCTGTCGTTGTGTCCTTGGGCAAGACACTTAACCCACCTCACCTCCAGTGTCTCTGTACACTGGGGGTGAGGTGTTTGAATGTGTGTGTGTGTGTGTGTGTGTGTAAATGGGTGAGTGGTTTCTTAATGCTTTGAAGGTGAAAAAGCATTAAATAAAAATGTGACTATTTACCATTAAAAAAAAACAAAAAAAACCAAAAACTTCTGACCACCAAAATTACTTATCTTGTTACTAGAAATGTTAAAACTGTTTTGAGAAGAAACATTACAATTTGACTACTATTCATGATTTTTGACCCCAGGACCAAACAAGTCCTTAATTCACTGTAAGTTATGTTGTGTGTCTGTGACCAGCTTTATCAAATCAAACTTTCTAAATTATAAGGGTACTGTATCATAAACGGACAGATTAAAACACATTACATGACTTAGGCTTTCTTTTGTGACAAGTATTATTATTTAGTCTTTACAATTACAATACAATAATCTGGACATCTCTTCTCCTTACTAGAGATAGCTGATACAATAAAAAAGTCAAAATATCGACTGATATATCTGTTAATCGATATATCAGTCTATCGGCCTTAAATCTCCTCACATGCCGATATTTTGTTTTGGTCAATCTGCTACCTGAAAATACACACAAAGCTTTATGTTAACACTTTAATATGAAGAGATAGCTACACAAAATGTGACTACACAGTTCTCTTATAGGTTTGTTGCAAAAAAGACCTTGGGGAGAGTTTGTAGTGAGTTTAAATTCCATAATTTGGGGAAAATAATCAATATATCGGTTCAACATATCAGCTCAAAATAAATAAATAAGTAAATATTGACAGAAATTATTGGCCATCAGTTCCTCTAGATTCTACACAATCGACATCGCCATGAAAAACCCATATCGGTCGATCACTACTCCCTACTGTCCTTCACCTCCCTTGCCCCTTGACACTGTGGGTGCTGCTGATTTCAGATGAGACTATTCTGATTTTAGGCCACACCTGATCCTTTGTACAGAGACACTCCCACGGCAGCAGAGCCTGTTGGTCACGCTGCACCACCTCTCCACAAGAGGTGATGACACATGGCACGGCTTCAGTCAAACCAGATAAACATCAATTAGCTGAAAACATCTAGATTAATCTTCAGTAAGGATAGAACAACACTTAGTGTATTAAGTCAGTAATTCAATATTACACTGACTCATGTCACTGATAATAATGATAACGCCTTCACAGGTTTGTCAGAGCCTCTCAAAGCTCCATATTAGTCCTTTATTCATTCACTCATCACTCTGTGGTAAGATACTACCAGCCACAGCTGCCCTGGGACAGACTGACGGAAGCAAAACAAATCTGCCCCATCGGCCCCTCATACAGCAGGACACTTCTTCCACCTTGTCAAGAATGCTGTGAGAGAACTTGGTCCGAACGGGAATTGATCCTCTCACTTGCGGATCTAACCACTGAGCCACTATCGCACAGCAAGATAGGGGTCCCCGTATGTGTGCCGTACTGGAAGAAACGACGGCTGCATAAGCGAATAGAGAAGACACTGAGCAGTTGAATAAATGTTTTGTGCATTGATAATTATCACACAAATAATAGATAAAGAGATGATACATTTGTTTTTGTTCTTCTGCCTTAAGCTTGATGTCTTTTGTAGGGCTGCATGGTGTGCCCATGATGCTCATATATTTTATTTTGTCATAATATTATTATTGTCTTCCTCTCTTAAAAAGACCCAAGCTGATCATGGACAATTACTAATGACAACTGCACAGGCTTAATCTTTTGTATGTAACATCTGTTCCCTCTGTCTACAGTTACTACCGTGGGGCAGTGGGGGCACTCTTGGTGTATGACATTGCCAAACACTTGACGTATGAGAATGTGGAGCGATGGCTGAAGGAGCTGAGGGACCACGCAGATTCAAACATCGTCATCATGTTGGTGGGAAACAAGAGTGACCTGCGCCACCTACGGGCAGTGCCCACAGACGAGGCCCGGGCATTTGCAGGTGAGGCATAGGAAAACGAAACACTTCACTGCTTTTTGTGAAGCACTTTTTAGTTTTAACCTTTGTGCTGTATAGGGCTGTCAAAAGTATAAAAATCAGATACTAATTGATACAAACTCTAGTATCTAAATTAGATACTCATGTGAGCAGGTATTGATACTAAAAAAAGTCACATTCTCATGACAGAAATGAACATTTTCTAAATGGCTTTAGAATGATCTTGGGTTGTATCAGAACAAGTATAAGAACACCTATATCACTAGTATATGCTAAAATGATTAGTAAGTTCAATTTTGAAGCTACTGAATAAAAAATTAACATTTATTTTACACCTTTCAAGTTCCCTGTTATAACAATTGATTTAAGTAAACTGTACATCCATACAAAATATAATGTTTTTAGATCAGACAAGAGTCTGAAATAAGGTCTCTGAAATATTATTTAGTTGTATTTATATTATTAGTACATAATTCAATCAAAAGATCTATTCAATCATTATTCAGGCCTATTACAGTATATAGCTCATTTTCGGTGATTGGGCTCTGGCCCTTTAACTCCAAGTTGTGTCTGTAGCTAAACCATTAGCTTTCCTTTGCTGCAACAACAACATGGCAAAGCGAACCACAGAGCTAAACTGATCCAAAGTAGTGCTGACATCCCTTCATCTCCCCTCTGTCTCAGGCAAGTCTCGTTCTCTGTGTGTGCTGTGTACTCAGAGACAGCCCCCTCCTCTCTCCAGTGCACGGAGGGGTGGAGAGTCCAGGGGCAAACAATGACTTGAAAACAATTGTTTTTTTATAAAGTTATGGCACAAACATGTTTTAAACACATTTGATACAACATGCTTTGTACAACACACAGGTTTACTCCCAATTTACTCCCAGACGAACAGAAACGCTGAAATGATGACTCGGTTAGGCCACAGAAAACCGAGTGTTGGAGGGCCGAGCAGGAATGGCGCAAGTCAAAGCTCTAGGTTCATTGTGAGATTTACAGAGAAACTATGTACATGCACAACCACAGTTTATCTAGAACAACAGAGAAGTATTTTTCAGACATTATTGGAAGTTGCGATAATAACTCTCGTGTCCTATTTGCAACAGTAAACAGATTAACAAACCCTCCAGCTCTGCCACCATTAGAACTAATTTCCACATCTAAGTGCAATTAGTTTGCAGTATTCAGGGCATTAAAAATGTCGTCAGTTCTACAACGCAACACCCCTGCAGCCACCTAGATACCTGGAGCTGACTCACTTTGCATGTGTAACTGACTCACTTTGCACCTCTAACTGTCAAAACTGTCCAGGAGATCGTCACCATTCAGAGTTCATCTTCATGCTGCCTGTATGTGCTACCCACTAGATTTCTGAAATCTGTGCTCAACAGTTTCACCACTCACTTGAATAGTTAACGTGTCACTTCAATCTGGAACATTCCAGCTTTGAAAACTCTGGTTATCAAGCCTCTCCTAAAGAAGAGCAGTCTTGATGCCACAATACTGAACAATTTCTGATCCATCTCAAATCTGATGTTTTTAGGCAAAGTCGTTGAAAAAGTTGTTTACCAACATCTTAACTTTCTCTAAATGAACAACTCCTGTTTGTTTTCCAGTTAGGTGGCAATAATGAGTCCTGCCACAACTATGCGGATGACACTCAGATCTATGTCTCACTGGCAGCAGGTGAATATGGACCAGTGGATTCACTCTGCCACTGCATCCAACAGATCAGTGTGTGGATGCAAAACAGCTTTCTCCAGCTAAACTCAGACAAGACTGAAGTCATAATTTTTGGCTCACAGAAACATAGAGAAAGTGTTAGCAGTTACCTTCAGTCACTCTCTCTAAAACCTTCAAATCAAGCTAGAAGTTTAGGGGTAATAATGGACTAAGACTTGAACTTTAAAAGCCACATCAAATCAATAACATCTGCAGCTGTTTACCATCTAAAAAAAAACACACACAGCAAAAATCTAAATTATACTGTCAAAACCAGACTTGGAGAGACTTGTCTCCAGTAGGTTAGACTACTACTACTAGAACCAGGAAGTACGAGCACATAAGTCCTGTGCTCAGGTCTCTGTGCTGGCTTCCTGTGACTCAGAGAATAGACTTTAAAGCAGCTCTGCTGGTGAACAAGTCTCTCCATGGCCTAACACCAAAGTACATCTCTGACATGTTAGTGCCATATGAACCAGGACTTCAGTGACCGGCCTCCTGCTGGTGCCCAGAGTCAGGACTAAACGTGGGCAATCAGCGTTTCAATTTATGCAGCTATAACTTGGAACAGTCTTCCTAAAGATGTGAGACAGGCCTCTACTTTGACAATGTTTAAATCCAGGCTCCAAATGGTTCCGTTTAGCTGTGCATATGACTAAAAGGGAAGAGTGCAGAATGAAAACCTTTCAATGTTCATTTTATGATCATTATTATGTTTTGATTTGTTGTATTGATATTGTGATTTTACTGTCTTTCTTATTCTGTAAAGTACTTAGAATTACTTTGTGTACAAATTGTGCTATATAAACAAATTTGCCTCACCTTGCCTAAACTCAACAGAGGCAATGTCAAGAGTAGTATCGATTCTATTCCTTAGTATCGAAATTAAGTTTGGTAGTGAAATTGTGAACTGTCAGATGAAAAAGATGACTTCAGTTACCTCTTCAAGACATGAATTTTACATGAATCATGAAGTGAAAACTGATCTGGTTGTAAGAAAATCGGGATCTATATCACTCCCTCCATACTTTTATTTTATTTTAAAGTTATTAACATGATGCATATAAATCAGTTCGAATGCAGTGTCTGCATCTCAGTGAGTGAATTATGAAGGTTCTGAGGTTCACATGAGGCCTGTCCATATACTGAGAATAAGGAAAACTTAAAACTTGTCTAATTTGCTGCTTCATCTTGCTTCATTCCCTTCTGTTTCAGCAGAGGTCGACAGAAACAGTATTTGCCACTTAAATGCATCACATCAGTTGCCTGTGGGACCTCACATGCTCCTTCTCTCCACTCCAGGATTACTCGCATGTTTTGTACTGAATATTTTAAAAATCCATGTCTCTGACTCAGGCCTGTGACTAATGACTGTGCCTCTTTTGAACAAACAAAAGCAGTGAGGTGACGTTATTCCAGAGGACAAACATCTCCCTAAACGATCAGTTAGAAACAGGCCTTTTTCCAGGTGCCCCACCTGTATAGCTGAGCTGTTGCTGCTTCAGGAATGTGGTGATGCTCTATGGTTGGCTCAATGAACAGAATTAAGTTATATTAAAACTGTCGCAATAAGTCGATGTATTTTATGATTCATTGTTGTTTTTTGTTGCAGTTTGTACCTTTTTATTGATACAGTGTGTTTAAAAATTTGTTTATTGGCTATCCTGCTTGTGTCAGTGGTCCAAAGTAGTTTCAATATTATGGTTAATCACAATATTCCTATAACTATATTCTTGTGTGTGTGTGTGTGTGTGTGTGTGTGTGTGTGTGTGTATATTCATATTGTGCTTCAAAATGTGTTAGCATGACAGGATGACTATTGCATATAAATCAGAACTGAGTTAATGCTAACATTATAACACTGAGTATAAGTATAAAAAAGCAGGGGGCACTCTTGCTTTCGCTGTTAAAATAAGGCTGCTATGTAAGATAAATTGTTGACATATTGATTATTTTAATTGCGGAAATGTTTAGAATTAGTTGGGTTATTGTTTTGGACTTAAGAACTTTTATCAACATGTGTACATGAAACAAAACACAATTCCAGGTATGTTTTTAATAAGGAAACAACATTATGACAAGGTTAATGGCTTTTAAAAAGCAAATTTGTAATAAGCTAGACCCTCTTAATGCATTTAATAACATAACATGTCCTGTCCTGTGGTCCATGGTATGTGTTTGACAATCGGCTGTTTGTGGACCCTGGTTGGGCGTGTGTGTGTGCATGCGTGCTTGCATGTGTTCTGCTGCTGTCTGTGGAATGCATGGATCTGATATGAGCCAAACATGAGCCTTGTTTCATTGTTTCATTGAGAAAAAACTGTTTATTTTCCCTGGAAATGTTTCTAGATTACTTTAAATACTCATTTTGGCTTTTTAGACAGTTTTGACAGAAGAGGTGCAAGGTCAAAGCAAGAAATCTACTCATTCTGCCCTGAGTCGGACTAGCATTAATATGGCTGCCATTCTGTGCCACCACCATGAATCATGCAGTCACATAAGCTATTCATAAAGGCAAGATTAGTGATGTTAAAGAACAGAATATTGTAACTGGACCACTACATTCATCTCAAAATGAAAAACAACCAGAAAACTCAACTTGAAACAAATACAGTTTCTTGGGTGCAGAGCAAAACAATGGGTGTAACATGGCCTGTTTTTCTCTCCCTTTAGAGAAAAACGGTCTATCTTTCCTGGAAACATCTGCGCTGGACTCCACCAATGTCGAGACCGCCTTTCAAACCATCCTCACAGGTACATTAAGACCTTATTGATCCACATGTAAAGAAGCAAACGCACTAGTGATAAAATGTTATAGTGTGCCCCCTCAAGTGAGCCTGTTTCCTTTCTTGTCTATGAGAGTGCTACAATAGAACGAGTTTGTAAAGAGCTTTTGAGGGCAGTCAAGGTGAAAATTGTGGTAACACAGTGAGGTATAACATACATTGGAAATTTGACATAATAATGGTCACATCTTTATATAGCGCTTTTTCCACCTTCAAGGCACTCAAAGCGCTTTACAACAAGGAACCAGTCACCCATTCACACACACATTCATACACCAGTGTGCACAGACACAGGGCGAGGTGGGTTAAGTGTCTTGCCCAAGGACACAACGACAGCATTCATCTGTGAGGGCTGGAATTGCACCGCCAGCCTTCAAGTCAGTGGTTCTAACCACTCAACCAATGATGTTTATGTAGCGAGCAGGATTTGAACCGCCAACCTTCAGATCAGTGGACAAACACTCAACCTACTGAGCTACTGTCGCCCAATAATCAATGGGGAAAGTGATTTTTATTTACACAAGTGGAGGTTTTTAAGTCTCATCTTAAGACTTTATGTCTTTTATCTAATTTAAATTTATTTTATTAATATATTGCTATTTTATGATCTGCTCTTTGATTTGATTTGACTGGTTTTATTGTTTTAGAATGAGTGAGATAAAGTATTTGAGCATTTATTCATTTTTTTTATTTCTTATGTGCTGCACTTTGGAAACTGTCAATCTATAAAATGTGCTATATAAATAAAGTGGATTAGGTTATAATTACATCTGTTGTTATGATACCTCACACACCACATCTTGTATTTTTCAGAGATCTATCGCATCGTGTCACAGAAACAGATGTCAGAGCGTCAGGAGAGTGACATGTCTCCTAGCAACAACGTGGTGAACATCCAGGTACAGCCCACCGAGAACAAGCCAAAGATGCAGTGCTGTCAAAACATCTAGCCCCCACCCCCTTGCTGCGTGACCCTTCGCCATGTGACCCCATTCCCTCGCCACGTGACCCGCCCCCTTGCCACGTGACCAAACCATCTGCCCCTCCCACTCTTCTCTGGTCCTCTAAAGCTGACCACAATCGTCCTAAAGGCTCATTTATACTGTACATTCAGTATGCAAACAGATTGAAGCATCTTGAAGCTATATGTTTTGCAGCCATTGTTTTCAGCCTGAATTAAACAGTTTTGCATCAAGCTTGCACACCATGTGACCGCTCTGACCAATCAGAGCGAGAGTAGTTGAATGGAGCAGAGCGAGCCGAAGGTAAAAATTAAAAAAATTGTTTCAAGACCACTTATTGAATTTGAAGTGAGAAATTTTATGATCTGAAAATGAGCTATTGCTACAATATCCAACCTTAAAAAGTCCAGCCTTTGTGAAAGCTGCAAGTCCCTGTCAGCTGAACACAATCAGTTTGGGTTTACATTGTGCTGTGTGCGAAAAGTGCTTTCTCGACTAGAGAGGATTTTTTTTCACACTTTAGTACAGATGGACCGGCATTAGGCTAGCAATACTCTATCCAAATTTTTAATAGATCAATGTTTAGTTCTCACCGTGCTAGCAAAGTTGCAGTCCTTGCACCCTGCACAGGCAACATAGAGCTTTTAAATGCTCAGAAATCAGCCTAAAATTGATGGACATTGAAACTAGCTCTGGGTTATTTCCATACATTTAAATATATAGACTATGAAGAGAATGCCAAGGTGTCCAACAGTAGTTTAAAATGTCTGCTTAGAGCAGTTTCCATTTGCCCCCTAGTGGTATTTATCATAATGCAGATTTTGACACAGCAATATGTTGTATGTAAAATAGGGTGGTTTCATCTTGCCCATCTGTTTGCATCTAAAATGTGAGCATACATGAGCCCTTAGCGGCCCCTCCCCCTGAGAACAGACTGCCTGAGGGGTCACAGCCAAGCCTCTGTCCCACATCCTGGTCTCTTGTTTTTGACGCGCTTGTAGAGGTCACTTGGGCAGACTCCTTGTGTCTGTACCAGGCGATTGCAGGACAGTCCATATTTCATTACTGTAGAGGCGCTGACTCTTAAGGTCTTAAATATGAATGTGATTTTTCTTCTCTTTTAGCCTGTATTTATCCTCCTGTCTGTCCTGTCCACTTTTTGATCTAGTACTACTACTATTCAGTCATGGTAAAAACGAGTGGAGAGATTTGGAAGTTTTGTTTTTTTTAATCTTAAAGATGCGCTATGTAACATTTCTGGTAGAACTCGGCCACCCACTTGTCTCCACGGAGATGTAATTTTTTTTCCTGGTGTTTATATTGCACAAAAATACCTTGAAAAACAGACACTCTGTGAGTGGGCTCGCCTCTCCTTAGATCTGACCTGTAACTTACCAGTGACACCATTTGTCTCCATGGAGATACATTTCATGTTTGTGTAATATCTTTTAATACTATGGAACATTCCAGGCAAAGCAATAACATCTCCGAGACGAGCAGGTGGCGAACTCTTCAACAGAAAAGTTCCATAGTGCACCCTTAAGTTCTGATGTAATAATGCATCCAGTTATTTATTGGCAAGTTCAAAGTTACAACATTGTTTAAAATGTGAATAAATAAACAAAACAAAAAAAAACAACAAAAAAAAGTGGCTGGCATTGACAATGGCTAATGTAATTTCCATAGCAAGAATAACCTCTTAAAACTGGGATATTTTCATTTCTGTTCAGAAAAATGCATAAAAAATTGGACGAGGTCAACTCAGATATTTATATTATAATAGTTAATGTATTTTGACAATAATTTTATGAGTTCATCTTTGGCAAAATTGTAATAAGGATGCTTGGAGTATAGGATCATAGGCATTCTAAAACAATAGATTGATGTTTTGTCCGCTGAAGGAAGTGTCTGGGGTGATGGAAGGCTGGGAGTCCCTGATTAGACTGCTGCCCCCATGACCCAGCCCCAGATAAGCAGCAGTAGAAGAAGATGGATGGATGGATGGATAGATTGATGTGTCTGTTGCCAAGAAAATACATGTATATAAAAGGATTGTTTACTTAACATTTTGTCCAGTGTTGTAACAAGTTATGCCATTTTAAATGTGTTTGTTTTCACTATTTGTTGATTTTTACAAACTGAACAGTATCTCAACATGTCGCCTGGCCCTACCTTAGCCTCATTTGCATTGTTGACGTAGACATGACATCTCCACTCGTTTTTTCTATCCTTAATCTGAATCTTGTTGTATCATTGTATCATATGTACTACTATGTATATGGGATTTTAACCACATGGAATCGAATTGTAAGCCCTATATTCACGCTTCTTCTGTAGCCTTTTTGACCCTTTCCCCACACCATAGCCCATTCTGCCACTGTGCACAATAACAATACAAGCCTAATGGTGCACTACCTTTTTATTATTAGGAAGAATATTTAATCACAAACCTAGCATAATACAATGAAGTAACTTTGAATACTCGTTTTAGCAAGTTTGGCAAGACAGTTCTGACTAATTCTGCCTTGGGGCTGGCTGGCGCTTCTTGGCTCCTTTTCTGTACCACCACCATCAATCATGCGGCCATGTAATGCGTTCATGCGGGCAATATCAGTGGAGTGTCTTGCCTAAGGACACAACAACTGTACGTGGGAATTTGACCACAAACCTTCGCTACAGTTGTGTCATTAAAGAACACATACAGCCAAAATCAGTGGAGTGTCTTGCCCAACACAACATCAGTATGCAGTGAGTATAGTGGGAATTGAACCACAAACCTTCACTGTAGTTGCTGAAAGCTACAATCTTCACAGAAAGGAAAATCTGATCTGAAAATTCAAATTGAAACAAGTTAGATCTTAGGTAGTGGACTTTATAAGATACATTATCATTGTATAATTTTGATATATTTTGCAATAATCTCAGACATTTTAACACAGTAGCAGAAATGGGCTTTGTTCCTGTCTTTATAGGTGCAAATACTGTTTTAAAGCCACATGGACGTACCGCGTGTAGCTAGTGTCATTTGGGTCATGTTTTATGCTGTGAATACAACAATGCAAAAGTGAATCATATGCGCAATTTTAGGGGCTTTCTGAGCATGTTGTGAGATGTCTGCATGTTTTTTAACCAGAGACAGACAGAAAGAGAGATTCTACATCATCTTATAGCTGGTTACCTTTCTATTAAGTGCTATGAAGGCAGGTGCTACGGTAACTTAAGTAGTATAGGGTTGTTAAGTGATGTTGTCACTTTCAGGTCCAGCCAGAAACTTCACAACTGATTTCTAACTTTGTTTTTGTTCCTTATTCATCAAACAAGAAACAATTACCATTCAAAAGTGTTTAACCACAAACTGTATCAAATATGTAAATAATGTAGTAATAATCTAGCATAACATTGGATTACTTCTGTGTAATGTATATCTATCTGCCGGTCACCGCTAATGCTATCTTAGCCTAGCGTCTTACCTCAACCTCTCTTGTACACTTTCTGTCACAGTTATAACCATAGATCCATGCTTATGACCTTGTTAGCTTTAAATGACTGCAATCTCTTTTTAAGGTGAGATGTATTGCCACTAAAAAGAGTAATATTTAAACATGTTTATTGTTTTGCCGATGGGCTCGGACGTGACATCACACTTAACAACTCTATGGCTTTGGTTGGTGTGGTTATCGCTTGTATTTCCAACCTAACTCAAACTAAAGGATCTATAAAATCCTGTCTACCTGCAAAATTGTGATTGCGATTAGATTTTACATTTAAAATTAAATAAAAATTCAGTTCTCAGTACACATTTTAATTAGGCATGAAGATATTAAAATATATTAAAAACCTGAACTTGTGCTAAACTAATACAAGAATAATTATATGGTTCCCTTCTTATCACATTGAAGTTAGCCAACAAAGACACTTGAACTGACATAATACTGATTCTATCATTACCATTCCACAAAAGCTGTTTAAATTTCTACTTACCAAACTATATAATTTTCTTGCCCTGCCTAGGATTGCTATTTTAAGATGAATACAACACTATTAGTAGACCTCTCTTCTCTACATAGCAGATGCATTGTCATGCTTAGGCTTAGCTCACAAGTTAGCTGCTCATACCTGCACACAATAGCATGATTTTAACATAGCCTGTTTAATTTTTTTTTTTTCTAACGCCTCCATTACATATTAATATAAACATTCCTATCTCATGTACACGCTTTGTATTCACTCGAGTATAGCTCGCACACTTTAGTCAAATCGTGTCTAAAATGCACTGATGTTTTCTTCGATCAAATCTAGACTGTTGCTAGAATGAAGGTGGAGTTATTTGACATTGCTAAGATGTAAAGTTTGAGCCATTTTGCCATAGTTTCACAGTGCCTCTGCCATCACAACCCTGCACCGCCCGTAGTGATACAATAGAACTCTAGAGCGGTCAGAAGGAACAACTGCTGATGAGGCAAATCACAGCGGCCATCTTGAGACTGCGTGATAAGTCAAATTCTTAAAGCAGATAACCTGTAATTGCTATGAGATTTAATCCTGGGTTTCTGAATTATGAGACATTATGATAGTTGCCATAGGAATTAGCATTTCAAAACTAAATATTATATCTTTTGAATGGTTCACTGTCCTCAAAATGGCACCATATAACAGGAAGCTGAAACCCATGAATAGGTTTAGGTCTAGGCTCATATGGAAATCTACAGTCCCCCTCAAGATACATTTTCAATTGTAAATTTTCAAGCACTGTTAACATTTTAATATTGCAGTGGTTTTGATTTATTCAGTTTTGTTATACTTATACTTAATGTGTCACTCATCAGTATTATAGTGGGCATATATTAAAATCTTATGTGTGATCCCTTAATTCCACACAATTCAAAAAGCACAAATAAAAAAATGTCATTTGACTAAATAGGTTTTTAAAATATCACAAGGTACAACTCTATGGAAGTATATTGCTGCCAACTGAGCATAGAAACATTAGCAGGAAAACTATTATGTAATTTTAGGATATTATGTTTTGTTAAAAGCTTTTGGTTTAAAAACATACAACATAGTCCCTTTTTTTTTTTTTTTTTTTACAATCAATTGGTCATAACATAATAATTTTAGCAATACTATAATTTTCTTGTTAAAAAGCGACAAAGCTTAAATGTATTTTTAATCAGTTGGCTGCAATTTGCTTCCGTACGTCTCCCCAGTTCGTTTACGTTTGTGGTTGAGTAGAACCTACCATCCCTAAATGGACCTCAATGATAACCTGCAGCCATGTCCACTCTAAACTTCTATGTATCACTATGCTCACACTCCCTCCTAGCGTTAGCATTAGCTTTAGCCATTGTGCCCCTGCACTTGTATGACGCTCACGAACGCCTACGTACACCGAGCTGCCTCAAGTCGACGCATGGCTTATAATACATTTGGCTGTACCATAACTCCATTCAAATCTGCAGAGGTTTTAGCTAGCAAAACTATGTTGTTTTTTTTAAATGGGCGTTGTATGTGACTAGGGATACCGCACTGGAAAACGTTAGCTACACTGCAAAAAAGAGGATTTCTAGACTAGTTAAAATTACTTGAATACAGAATCTTAACTTGAGTTTTGACAAGTTTTGATTTATTTACAAAGCGGACTAAGGTAGTTAAGTTGCTTCAACAAATATGAGGCCACCATGTCCAAATATCATGAAAGTTAAATAAGATACAGGCCACAGGTTTATCTAGAAGTCATGAAAATGAAGTTGAGCCTTCTGAATCCAAGTACTTCTAACTTATGTGAGATACTAATTTTTTTGCCGTGTACAATTACAGTTGAGTAACATTTTTTATGTCTCTGGTGCCAATGGCGTTTATAGTGACAGAAGGCACACCTAACCTAGCTCATCTCTGCGAGCCTGTCCACATGCACTGTAAAAATGTATATCTATTATAATTCAAATGAAATGAATTCAGACGGAAAACATTAAAGGCGCACTATGTACGTTTTATTTTGGGGGTCCTCCATCTGCTTGTCTCCATGGTGATATTGCTTTTCGACAATGCTCCACATTATGGCTTTAACCTTATTTAACCTATAATTCATGTATTAAATCACAAAAGAAATACCCTGAAAAACACAAATTCTTACTGCAAGCTAGCTCACCTCTTCACAGATCTGATGGGTAACTTGGCCTGGTGCTTGTTTCCATGGAGATTGATGGGTAATTGGGTAATTAATGGGTAATTTTGTGCAGACAAGCAGGTGTAGCCTCCATTACAAAAGTTGCACAGTGCATCTTGAAATTTGACTAGTTCATTCATTATTTGGTTATTGGTCAAGATAACTTTTTAAAGGTATGTAACAATTTCTTATTCTAAGCAAAAAAAATCTGCCAGGGGATAAGAGTTATAATTTTAAGTGCAATTCCTTAAACATAACTTTGCTTAAAATACCTTGCAAAAAGTCACATAATCTTCACCTACTAACCATGATAACATTGTATAATTCTGAATTATCGTCATTTATATTTGTAGATAAACCATTTTGTGGTGTTTTTTGTTCCATACTTTCTTATATTGTTATTTTTCTGATCTGTTTATTTTCCAATTGAAATCGAATTGACTGTAATTCCCGTTTTTAAGATGGAAGAGTGAATCTGGAGACTTGATGTTTTTGTTTTTAGGGGGGGCAGTGAATGCTTTTGTGTTTTGTACAGATTGATGAATAATGTACAATTGTGTCTATATCTTTTAAGTTATCAGTTCATCTTAATAAAGCGCACCAGTTGTAAACCAAATGGACTCCTGACGTTTTCTTGGTTCGGGTAGACACAGCTGCAGTGAGGCTAACTGACAGAAATGTGGCTGCCAATCTGTGCCAAGGGACTTGCTGGTCACCAATAGCCACATTTACACATTAAAACAGGCCAGATGAGTGGAGTGTCTTGCCTAATGATATGACGATGGGTTTCAACTACAAACTTAAGTTTTGTATCTTTCTTATTTGTACAAGATTTTGTCAGTGGGGTGAGTATGAAAGAAGGGCAATGCACCTTTTGTGTTGTTTGTTCATATTCAAAATAAACATTGAAAAAGAAAAAAAAAACATACATTTCTGTATAAATTACCTAATACTTAAAGGCATGGGACAAAATAAAAATAGTCCAATAGTGTTATCAATGCCTCCTGCTTTTCATTAGCGGGTGCAACTCCTTTAGTAATGAAAATAATTTTGCAGAATAGGTTTCACTTTAACCACATTGAAACGTGGTCCCCTTTTCAAAACGATCAAGTTTTTTTTTTTTTTTTTGTGGAACTAAACATCCAGTCAACTTACTTTTTGCTACTAAACACTGTATATGCTGTTTGAACAGCATTTGCATTGCACCACTGCAATTTCAAGTACTACGTGACATCACACAGGATTGCCCTGATTACAGTCAGGTGTTTCTGATTACAAACACCTGACTGCAGGAGCAGAGTCTAAAGTGTGGATACCTGTTAGATCAATCCCTGCCCCTCCCCCCTCACTCTCCCTTTTAGTCCTCCAGACCCTGCCCCTCCCCCATCACTCTCCCTTTAGTCTTCCACACCCCGCCCCTCCTCCCCCTCACTTTCTTTAGTCCTCCAGACCCTGCCCCTCCCCCCTCACTCTGCCCTTTAGTCCTCCAGGTACTGCCCCGTTTAACAGCTCTATCTGAAATGTGTTCGTGGGAGGAGCTTATATTGAGTGTTTAGTCCCACTTCAAAGTTGTATCTGATAGTGCCAAGTGAATATACAATAGCTCAATAAAAAAACCTTCAATTTGACCTGTTTTTTTTATAACTTTATTACTTTCAAAGCCTGAGACAAAATTATTCAACAAGCATCACTTTTACATGAGCTAAAAATCAAATATGAAAATGTAACAAAATCCAGTGAATAAAACGTGATTGTCTTCATGTCCTGTTATTACTGAGGACTCTTAAAAAAAATACAAAAATGTCCCAACACTTTTCCTTCAGCGTTTGAGGATTTAACAAAAAAAAAAAATACAATGAATATTTCTATATCACACAATAAAAACTAAAGCATGAAACTACTCCTGATTACTGTCTATTTAACTCGTAAGCATGCAATAACCTGATATAAAGCAAAAACAACACTGTAATATTAGTGGTAATATGTACACTGACTACATACAAAAGTATATATCAGATATTGTTGAATGTAAACCAGAAATATAAAAACTGCAGTTATTTACAAATGCTGTACTGATACTGTGTGATACTGAGTGTGAGGCTGTTACTGTTCAGGGAAATAAAAAGGTCAAAGTGCATATGACAGTTTTCACTCATTTCTATAAACCACAGTAAACATGATTAGATTTAAGATTTGACTAAAAATAAGTGTAGTCTTTCCTAGTTTAGCAATTTTGGTGAAGTCACAGGAAGTAGATGAGACATACACAGAGGTATGTTACCTAACAACCATAATGTTAACACAGGCTGAAACTCAAAATGTTCCCAATAGTTATGATTTGACAAATTAAATGACAACGCCTTTATTTTGTTAAATCAGTGTTTAAGCTGTAAATTGTCCCTGCATTTCGGATGTAACTGATGACAGCAGGAGACACAGAGGCAGAGGGATTCTGCTTCAGAACTCACTAATACTTCCTGTGTTTTACAAGTTTTCTTTCTACTTTTCTTCCCAAACTGCCACTTAACTGATGTAAAATGATGATGAATATTTACTTCAGATACTATCTCACCAAACCAAGAAAAAAAAAAAAAAATAATAATAATCTGTCAAATGCACTTGAACAGTAATTAAAAACAAGTTTGAGCACCAATACATTTTTTTTTAAAAAAGAAGAAAATGAATTTCATTAGCAGATTTAACAACAAAAAAGTAATTTCACATTGACCATTTAAATAATTTTAAATGTTTTAAAGAGTCATTATTCAAGTCTATGATCATCGAGGTGGTAGAGTAGTAAAAAATGTACTCAAGTAAGAGTAATGTTACTTCAAAATAATATTACTACAGTAGAAGCACAAAGTAGTGATCCAAGAAATGTCTCAAGAGTAAAAAGTATTTGGGGAAACTACTATTCAAGTAACAGTAACTTTAAGCATAAGTATTAGGACATAACATGTGACTTATAAAGGACAGACAAAAATGAGCCAAACTGAATCATATCTGAAGACGCTGCGAGAAACACAAACATTCAAATCATTTTATATTGACATAAAGCTCAAGTTACTTTAGACTGACTCACAGAGGGAAGAGGAACCACAACTGTTACTCAAGTAACAGTACTGTTACTTCAATAAAAAAAAATACTCAAGTAGGAGTAAAAGTATGCTGCTAGAAAAGTACTTTGAAAAGTACAATTTCTCTAACTAGTTACAACATCAGCCTCTTGTTGGGACTTGACCAGTTAATGAAGATAAACTTAACCTGTATTACTGTAGTGCACTGTTAGTCCTCTGTCTTGGTTTGTCGACCTGTATCTCTGCAGAAGGAGGCTTGGTTCCAGTCAGTTTTTGTTTCATTGAGTTGAGAGTATCTTTTGTCAGGTATATCAGCACAGCTATTAGCAACATGACATCAATAGATAAATACATTATAATGATGGCAATAAAAAAAGAATAAAAATGTCCAAACATGTGTAAATGAAACAAAATACAACCCATATATGTTTTTTATGGGCAAACATTATAAGAAAACAAAATAGATGATTTTGTGTAATATGTGAGTTTTAATTAATCGGAGGATCCTCTTTTATGTTGGCTTCATCAAACCAGGAGTCTGTGGTTCTCAGCAGCTGTTTTTACCCCCATTTGTGCTGTTAGGATTAGACTTGTACAATAAGTTACAAAAGTAAATGGTCGATATTAACATGAAGTGACAGAAAGAGCAACAAACACAAAGTAGAATGAACAAGATAATTTCATGAAACAAATCTTTCAGTGCTGAATGTAATTATCTCCAGGTGTAAATCGACTTGAATTCAGAATAATCATTTTGATCTTGAGGAGCTATTGAACTGGTTTGGCATTATTCCTTCATTAGACACAGACATAAGACTTTAAAGAGGGGGTATTTTACTTCTATGGGTATTAACTGTAACACACCATATTTAGATTGCCTTATATCCTTTTGAAAATGCTATATTCGCCGAAAACAATTTATTAACATGTTTTATAAGTTTCACTTTTGTTTTTGACGCTGTGACTCTCACCTTCCTTTGCTCTCTGCGCTAAGTCACTCCCCCTTCAGAGTGACATCATATTATTACATTACATTCGATCCTACTGCACATCACCATCCTCAGGTTTGTGAAGTTGTTTTGTATTATTTTGTATCATGCTTTTATCTTTATGAAGAATTGTCATGTGTGAGTATGGGTGACGTACGCTTGTGGGCGGAGCCTTGTACAGGACTGTAAGGAGGGTTCAAATAGTGTCCAGGAGAGAGCTAAATTACTCAAACATGCATGTATGACATCTAAAAGCTCTTCAACCATGTTTTTAATGATTGAACAGTGTTATAACATGGTAGAAAGCTCAGAGAATACCCCCTCTTTAAAATAATATCTCTTGTTTTAAGCCATCGAGCTAAAAAAAACAAACGTTGTACCCAAATAGAATAAAACTGTAGTAACTAAGTCCCAACAACACAAAGCAACTTGATATTCTGAATTCAGATATTTTTACTACACTCTTATTTTTACAATGAAATACCAAATTAATCTTTTAAAATGACAAAAAATAACAAACAATTATTTTCACTTTCCAATACATTCCTTTACCAGTTTAAAATAGTCTTAAATTACTCACAGTTTTCAAAATGTTAGGAGCCATAGTCCATTCATCATTTTTACACATCCCTGAACAGTCCATTTAGTTTAGTCCAGCGCTCCTTGAATGATACGAGTGTCCTCATACATTTACATAGTGAGTGGCACAGTTCGTTTGGTTGTGTTTGTGCTACAGTGATCAGATCCTGGTTTGTTCCTGTACATTGCATCACCTGCTCATGGGCGGAGGCGGGTACTCTGAAAATCCACTACAAAAAAAGTATCTACTTTGCTTCAATTCAGAATATTAATTAGAAGGTTTAGTATATTTGATCAATGTTGGTAAAAACACTTGTGTTTGTGCATTAAAATGTGTTTTGTAATGTATATGGGCCAATCAGAGCACTTACTTACTTTCACATTGAGTTGCATTACTATAGTGTTAAAAAGATGAGATATAATTACAAACAGCTTCATTTTTGTTGCACTGTTTGTTCTACATTCATTTATGTTCAAGTGGAGAAGGAAAAAATGTATGCACACACACACTTTTTCCGCTCACCTTTACCCTGCAGTTCAAAGCCAGAATCGTACCACTATGTATTCCTTTGATTTTAGGAAAGTAACTGTATCCTGAATAAGTATGGAAAAAGTACCTGTATCAGAATACAGTTACTATTCTGAATATGTATTTTCAGTACATGTATTTAGTTACTTCCCAACACTGGTAGTGACACATTGAAAATGGATGAGCTAATACGGTGAGTTCAAGTACCATCACAACATTGTAAAATCCCTATAGTTTAAACTGAGCTGGAGACAGGTCAGAATTTTATGGTGGAATTTGGCGTTTAACTGTCAGACTGCAGACAAAGTTCAACATCCATAAATAAAAGAGTGACATTATTTTTTCAGAATAGCTTCAGAAAGTGGTGCCATTATTCAACCCCAAAGATGTGGTTGTTGTCAGTTAAAGGACTATAAGACATTAGGAGTAATATTTCAAGTTTATGGAACCAATCCCTAACAAATAACTTGAGGCACTGCTCTGTCTGAATTTGAGGTTTGTTTTAACACAGTCTGACCATATCTATTTGCATTCCTTCACAGACATACATTCAGTATTCCCCCAATGTGATGTTACTGCAAAGTATCGATTAATAACTTGGGGATCAGTTTTATAACGGGGCACACAAATGTAACCATAGATCTAGAGGTGAGGTTGATGATGGTCTGTATTCATGTCATTTAAAGTAAAGTAGATATTCTTTTTTGCAGTGCAGTGAAGCAGAGAGTGGGTGGGATTGTAGTTGGTTGTGGGTTATATTCTCAGTGTCTTGCTGCAGGGTCCTAGAGCAGGGAGGAGGTGGGGCTGCCCTGTGGAGGTGTATGGGAGCAGTGGGCAGGACTGGGCCGTACTGGGAGCACGTCGTAGTGGCTCGGGATGTGGCTGTTCCTGGGAAGGTCATACAGGTTCTGGGGGTAAGAGGAGACCGCCTGGATCACACTGATGGTCGGCTCTGTAAGAAATCATGGAAAAACAAAAATGTACGACAGATCTCATCAGTGTCTAAGGCTCCAAACACACTGCACACATTGATGTTAACGTGTGTAACCTCGCAAAACCATAATCGTACGTCACGGCAAGGACGGCCACACCGGCAGCACAAGCAGGACGTACATGTGCGGCACTGACTCTGTGTTTGTCAATGGGAATCTCGATGAAACTGGACTGGGCGCGGCCAAAACATGTTGTTTTTTTATGCTTGCATAGGGCGATATACGTGTGTAGTGTGTCATAGGCCTAAATGTCACTGTCACAGGCTCATGGGTGGAGGTGCTGCAGTTGGGGTAAAGAGAGAAGAACAGAGGTGAAAGTACACAGCCTTGAGGAGCTCCATCAGCACTGGATCTCCTCAAGTCTGCGTACTGTGTAATGTGTCTACACACTACTTGATACACAATAAAAGTACTTCAGTGTTTTACCAAAGCAATTTTCAGATCAGGATATTAAAATAATATGCATGCATGGATTGAAGAGTGCTGTTCTTGTGCTCATATAAGATCATACCCATATCGTAGATGTTTTTGATTGGGTGTATTCCTGGGGCTGTTGTCGTTGTTGCCGTGGCGACAATGGAGGCGGGGCAGCAGTGCGTCACGTGACCCGGGTGTGCGGCAGTCACATGACCGTGGTGGCTCTGGTGGGCGGGCGACTTCATCTCGACGTAGCTGCTCTCAGAGTGTTTACAGACCGCCCCCGAAGAGTCACTGATGGTCGCGTACGGATTCTCACTGTTCAAAGAGCACGTGCTGGACAGAGAGCCCTTCATGTAGTCTGAGAGGAAAAGGGAGAAGAGAGAGAAAAGACGAGGAGAGAGTGAGGGATGGGAAGAGAGGGGTGAGATAAAAGAGAAGGCAAGAAAGAAAGAGAGGGAAGAAAGAGAGAAGGAAGAGAAAGGAACAGGGACAGTGAGAGAGGGGAGAAAGAGCAAGATAGAAGAGAAGGGAGACAAGGAAAAAGAGATATCAATGATATTTTTGTCATCCATCAGAAATGTGTCATGTGAACAAGTAAACAATATGAGGGTCTTTGATTTAAAATAATGATGAGAGAACACTATTATAACATGGTTAAAATCTGGAATTTCCCCACTGTGGGACTAATAAAGGCATATCTTATTAAACTTGTTATTGGTTAATGTATCTCTGTAAATTCAAATTCATACAGTTCAGAACCAAGCACAGGAACGTAAATGAAAAGTTATAAGGAGCATTATAAGAGCTGCAAGGAGAGTAGGAATATGTCATTCAGGAAAAGACCAGAGTATTAAAAAAACATGATTTCAACATGGGAAGGTTTAGAGACAAGAGAGTCCAAGCAGGAGAGGAACACAGAGGAGCAGAGACCGTCCTGCAGGAGACAAAAGTGGAAAGCATTATAAAGAAGGTTTAAAGTGCAAGATACATTTCAGCAAACAGGTATGAAGCGAGCAAGTAAATGGACTTCATGGTAGGGCTGGGCAATATAATAATATGAACATAATAATATTACAGCACACTGCTGACGGATTTAACAAGAGGTGAGTAGTACTCAGTTATTTTTACTCAATTACATTTACTTGAGTAACTTTTTAACGAAAGTGTACTTTTCAGACTGCTTTTCTAGCAGCATACTTTTACTCCTACTTGAGTAGTACTGCATTTGACCCATCCTTCAATGCCACTAAAGCAACCCGTCAGGACTGAGGGCTTGTCTTGGTCAGGACTTTAGCTGGAGGATCTTATCTATTGAGCATGTTTTGGGTCATCAAATCATGGAAACTACAAGATATGATTTTTGTGTGTCATATTGCCCGTCCACACTCCATGTAGTTTTGATAATTCCTCAGCATTACAGTAAACGTGGATTACAGAGCAGGAGCAGAGACCAGGACTTGTCTGGGGCTTGCGGCTGTACCTCTGAATCTGGGGTCCATGTGATAACTGAACCTCCGTCCATCCAGACAGTGCACTCCTGATGAGCACACACAGGTCACACACAGATATAAACACACCCCAGTCTGAATAAGACATTCTTAAAGCAAACATTCAAAATGGTAGCGACATAAGACATGTTTGTTTTTAGCCTCTCAAAAGCTTTTTCCCTGACTTTCATATTTGATACTTTGCAGCTGATGTCATTAATATCCTCTGGAGGTGTGATACTAACTGGTACTACTCTATCTGAAGCTCTGTTACTCAAGTCAGACTTGAATCTGAGATTTATTTTAACACTCTTTCTAATCTAACCAGAATGAGCTGACTGACAGTTACTCTCACTTTTTTTTTTGTTGAAAATCACACCTAAACAGTATCATGAACACTCATATAAATCACAGGCTCCTGAAAATGTTCAAATCTATTTTGTTTTTTTTTTCTTGAGTTTTCAATCTTAAAACTTTTTTGGCTGTATTTACTAATGTGTGCATTGTGTCACCATCGTGACTGCTGAACATTCCACCATAGAGACACATGTAGAAGACCCCCAGCGTGATGTCACTGCAAAGTACCAATACGAAACAAGGTGGAAGTCAAACTGTCGTATTCCCAATCATAGAAACCAACAATTTTACAAATTAGTATGGAGAAATGTTGCCAACTTGTCCATAAAACATTAATCTGAATGCGGGGGACAGCAGAGTTCCAAACTGTAGCTTCCAGTCTCAGTGTAGATCGGATTTGTAGTTCTGTGCAAAGGAGTAACCATAGACTGTATATAAAAATGGACAGAGCTAACCTGCTAACTGCCACGTTCCAAATAGGAAGAGAACATGGACCCGCTTTCGGCTCCATCGACTCTATCTCCAATTCACTTTGTATTGTAACTGCTCGTCATTTTGGCCTTAAAATGTTTGTATTAACCAGCTCTACATGATCCTGGTAATTTTATTTTACTAATGTGACTGTAAGTCAAGATATCCCTGAGGTCGATCCTTCTACCGTTACCAACAGGTTTGATTCACAGTTTTGCTAAGCGTCCACTCTTTGTTGTGGGAAGGGGCGTTACATTTAACAGTCTCGCTCCTCTTTGGTTGCTATGATACTCGCGGTCAGAATTTCAAATATAGAACTCGACTCCAAATTCGCTCCTCTAACTGCTAACCTCAATGAGCTTCATTTGACTGGAGCTGAATGCTATGGGTGATGTCACACTCACTTAGTCCACTTCATTAGACTATGGGAGTAACAGTGAACACACATCAGATAAACAGACTGACCCAGGTCACTGAGGTTACAGTAGGCCCCCCACTCAGGAGCGCTGTTCCTGTGACGCCTCTTGGTTTTAATCTGAAACAAAACATCATTACATTTTAGTGTCTTGCTCTTAAAATATGGCCCGAACATAATAAAATGAAAAGGTCATATTTTATGGACTGTATTTTTATCCTAATGGTTAAAAGTAGGATACAGTATTTTTGTTTAATATTTCAGGACCTGTCTATGGCCCCAAATATGTTGTAAATGTCAAATCAAATATTGGCTTCATTTATAAAAGACATGGAATTTCTGTAACCTGAACGACTGAGGGATTACACAGATATAAGGCCACATGGGAATACAAAAGAAAGTACTACCATTTAATGTTGAAAATCACATTCTACTGTCCAAAGAAAGAGTGATTTTTATTATCACTGTGGTATTAGAATCAGTATGGAGTATCGAGTCTATTCCTTAGTATCAAAATCAGGTTTGAAATGTTAGTATCGTGACAATACTATAATGCAGAGTGTAATACCTTGCTGGGCCTCTTGTATGGTTTGGCGTAATAGGCGGCGTAGGTGCAGGGGCCCAGAGTGTGATAGCTCGGGTTGGAGAAGCAGCTTCCCACAGCCACAGAGCTGTTACTGGGAGAAGAGTCTGTAGAGGACAGCAGCCCAATGCACTGCAGACCTGACAGTCACATGCATTCACTCATACAGTTACAATACAGATATATATATATATATATATATATATATACACATACAGAAGAATGTTAACAAGAACACAGGACAGACTGAGCTTCAGGAAAAAATGAAGTTGTCAGAAATAATGTGGAAAGTGCTGTCAAAAAGATTACAATATTTTAAATTTTCTGCATAAATGACTCAAATTTTAATAGAACATTTTAATAGATAGATGCTTCTCTTTTAATAGAAAAGAGAAGCATCTACTTTCTTCAAATCACACCAAGGTTAGTACAGTTTAGGTTCACAAAACATGGTAATATTCACGAAACAAATGCAACAAAATGAAGAGTGAGGAGCCCCAGCAAATTCTACCTCCGATAACCTGTGTAGTACATTATTGTTTCGAGTGGGGGACAGACAAAAGAAGACTTATTTAAAGGAGAAATATCTGCAAATATAAATGTAAAAAGCCTGTACCTGACTTTTAAAATGCCTTTTACTCTATACATTGTAAATCATGTTCTCTGGTTTACCCTTCCACTACAAACATGAGTAGGACTTCCCTGAAAATGAGGTTCCAAATCTCAGCAGTAGCTGGTTTAATAAAATAATAACTGTACTGTAAAAGCAACTGATTGTGGAAAAATAGGGGACTGAACTGTTGCACTAACTGAATTAAGTGGTGTTTCCAATATATTTAGAAAGGCATTTTGTTGAATGAGAACCATGAGGATGCAACTGCCCAGGATGATTTTTATCCAATCAGAAACATTGTTTGGTGAAATGTGGAAACAACTGTTAAAGGACAGAAAGTAGTAACAGAACACATGATGCATTCTGTGGCTTTAATTCTCTTTCAACCATGTTTTTGGTCATCATATGTTTTTCACATGTTCTATCTTTAAATGATCTCTACATTTAGAAAATATACTTTATAAACTTCACCTCCGTTTCCAATGAGGCATTTAGACATTGTAGCTCCCTCTGCTGTCAATAATGGGAAAGAACAACTAGAATATAATCAATGAATGCTTTGCTAATCATGTGCTCGTGATGAACTTAATTTGAGCTCAGAATGAACCATGAGGTGATGGTTTATGGGCTTAAAACCTGCACAAGAGAAGTCTGGAATTCTATTTGTGAGAAATAAACAGCCAGTATGTGAACGGAGCATTTTTGAGGCTCCGAGAAGACAACCTTGGATTAATGGATTAATGAAAAAAGTGTGAATGAAGCAAAAATACAACTCCAGGTATGTTTTAGATGAAGGGGCAACAGTATAACATGGTTAAAGGCTCTAAAAAGTCAGTTTTGCATAATATGTATTCTGTAAATCTGAAACATGTTCTTCACTCATGGTTCAAAATTAGACACAGGCTGTTTAACAAATCAAGAATACTGAAAACAATCTTATTATTAAAAGTGTTCCCATTTCCCCTCTGCGCATTCTTACCAGAGAGGGAGTAGTCTGCGTTGCTGAGGTGCAGAGCTGGGTTGTAGGTGACACTTGGGGCTTGCTGGGCCTTCTCTCTCTGTCTGTATCTGAACCACAGCACCAGAGCTGACATGACGAGGATCAGAAGGAGCAGAAACACGATTCCCAAAACTGCTCCGGCCGAATGACGCTCCGATGCCAACGCAGGGCTGATCTTTGTGTACGGATTCAACTCCTCCATCATCAGAGCCGCTATGGGGCAGGCAATATGTGTGTACAGTTTACTCAAGTAGTAGTAGTAGTTTTATTAGTAGTAGTGTAGTAGTAGTAGTAGTAGTAGTAGTAGTAGTAGTAGTAGTGGCAATAGTAGTAGTTGTTGTTATAGTAAATATAGCAGTCTTCTTTAAAAACAGCAATTTTCACTCTTTCTTTATTACGTCTCAACTGGAAATAAAATAAAGTGGTTTATTTTTTGTTTGTTGCAGCTCAGTAAGAAGGCAATAAATGATGATGAGTCAAATGAAGAGGCCACGTTCCCTAAAGGACCAGGTAGTACCTCAGCCTAGTTACAATGAGCTACAATCTCACTCTGGTCACAGTGGATGTACAGTCTTACACGAACACTGTTATTAGTACTAGTGTAGCAGCAGTAGAAGTAGTAGCAGCAATAGTAGTAGTTTTAAGAGAAGTAGTACTTGTAGTAGCAGGAGTAGTGGTTGTAGTGTCAACCCTGGTCACATTGGATGTACACAATTCTATCTTTAACAGTTTAACAGTTCCTCTAAAAATATGTAAGGCAAATACAATACATAAACACACATAAACCCTACTGTTATTAGTAATTATTATTATTAAACTGTTAGTAGTACTAGTGTGGTAATGGCAATAGTAGTAGTACTAATAGTAGTAATAGTAGTAGTAAGTGTATTCTCACCCTGGTCACAGCGTATCCCCTTGAAGCCGATGCTGCAGTAGCATGTCCCGGTCACATAGTCACAGGTGGCGTTGTTCATGCACTCACACAGCTGCTGACAGCCGTACCCAAACGTGCCGGCCGGGCACTCTACACACAAACAATGGAGTTTAATATGACGAGGGACAGACAGCCAGGCTAAAACAGGATACTAGTATTTATAACATATATAGTTGTATCAAAATAAGGGTTAGGACACATATGTCACTGATACAGATGGTTCAAACTAAGAAAATAAATCTATTACTCTCTAGAATGTCAAAATTGTTTTAATGTCATTGCCCTTAAAGGTCAATGTCAACTTTATTTATATAGCACAACAGCCTATGGTGCATAAAGGGCTTTACAGTACAGGACAATAATAAAAGAAAACCATTAAAGGGTCTAGTTAGTACTGGGATGGGAGACTGATGGGAATGCCAGGTGCCACAGTGGGATACCTGGTAGTGTCCTTAGGCAAGACACTTCACCCACCTTGACTAGTATGAATGTACCGTGTGAGTGATTCCGCCATTCTGCCCCAGTGCAGCTGTGGCTACATAAGTGTAATAATGCACTGTAAAATGCTATGGGTGTCATGAAAAGTGCCATCTAAATCCAATACATTCATTTACTTCAGGTCCCGAGAGTTGAAAATATAATTTTAAATAAATCCAGAGCATATAAGATGATAGTGTTAATTACTGAGTTCACAGTTGTTTCCGATGAAGCCGGTTCGACAAGAGCAGAGTCCAGTGATGTGGTCGCAGTCTCCTCCATTCTGACAGCGGCACACCTCCGAGCAATGAGGACCGAAGAAACCAGAGGGACAGCCTGGAGAGGGGGAGAAAGAGGGAGGTAAGAGAGAGCGAGAGACAAAGGGAGACAAAAGGAGGTTGAAACTATTGTGACACAAAGATCCAGATGATTACAATGTGGGTTGTAGTTAAATGCTTAGCCACTAGATGCTGCTCTAGGACTGACTTCCATACTTTATCATTGTCAAACAAAAAACAAAGCTGCATGTTTAAGAGCAGAGGTGAGTCTTCTGATTCTCTACAGACCTGATGTGTTCCAGTTTTAGTCCTGGATCATGTGTTAGACCTGGCTTAGTGTTCTGACTAGTTCTGCAATTTTCAGACCCAGAAGCACTCCCAATCTTTGTTTTTAGATACATATGTGTATGTATAGATATGAGTGTTCTATGTATCTATGTTGAATTGTCGATTTCATCCACTCTTAATACAGTTTCTATTGTTTTGTGCTCATATACATCTGTTTTGTATATTGCATTGTATTGTGTTCCCATACGCTGAGTGCAGTAGAGTCCAGTCCACCCTGGTCCACAGTCACACTCTCCGTCCACAGCATTGCACACGGCCCCATTGTGACAGTTACATGAGTGGATACAGTCCGGCCCCCACCAGCCTACATCACACGCTGTGCAAAAACAACAACAAAGATCAACTTATAATAAACAATCAGAGGACAAACGTAGAATACATAGGCTGCGTTCATATTCTACACTTTTATGTTGTCATAATCGCAGATGGTGAGCAGAGGTCTATATAACTCTAAGGAAGATTCACAGTTTTTGAAAGAAATATCCAAAAAAGAAATCTACAAACACTTAACCTTATCATTATTTGTTTGGGATTGGTTCCACAAACTTGCAATATTAATCTTATGGCTTTAAGTCCTCTCAACTGATAACAACTCACACCTTTAGAGTTAATGGTACCACTTTCTGAAGATTTTGTGAAAAAAAAAAAATCACTTTTGTTAAAGGGTTGCCAGAGTCTTAACCTGCAGAGAGAGGACACATATCTTTTTCTCATTTTCAGTTTATGGACAGGCCTCACGTGAAAGCTCAGAACCACCAGAATTCACTCATTGAGCTGCAGAGGCTGTAGTAGCACTATTTCATGATTGGCTGCAGTAGTGACCATCCAGATCAGAGTCCTTTTAGGTTTAAACCAACTGAATTTCACTTTTGAAACTGGCAACACAAATGAGAGACTAGCGTATTGAGCCTTGATTATGGACTCTGTCTGAACATATATAATGCCTCAAACATATGTAGCTGAAGTACAACTCTACACTGGGACAATATGAAATAAATCAGTTTAACATAACGCAGTACTTTTAACAGATGTAGATATTTGATTTTGCAGTGTAGTGACTATTGTCTAAAAACATTCCTTTCAAAGTCCTGCGCTAATTAGAACCATGATTCACAAACTTATTTTAAATCCAGTATTTCAGACGACTGGACTCTTCGTGACCCAGTTTCCTGCTGTTTTCACATAATTTGGTCATTATTTTGAAAAGGTTTGGTCTTTTAAACTGTTTTGGTTATTCCAACTTTTCCATTTCTGACAGAATAATTATAATTGTTGGTAGTGATTTTTTATTTTTTGTAATTGGCCTTGAACTTCCTTTTTTTTATATTTTATGTTGAAAATATCACACATAGAGCAATGATGTTTACTATTTTTACCAGGCTGGTTAACAGCTAAAATGTGGAAGATATGAGACTGGCAATTCCAGGGCTGAGATTATCCAATTCTAGTGAAGGTGTATGGAGTATAAAAACACAGTGGAGCACTTCCTGTATCATCACCTAATGGCATCAAGTTGGAACGGAGTGTTTTCAGGTTGAGCAAAGAACTCAGCCTAAATATGCCAGGGTTTGTGTGTTAAACGTGTGAATGAAACAAAACATAACTCCAGGTCTGTTTGTGATGAGGAAACAACATTATAACGTAGATCATAAAACAACATGAACCCTTAGACCTGAGTGCTGCCTTTGACACTGTGGATCATGGGATCCTCTTACAGAGACTAGAGGACTGGGTGGGCATCTCTGGTACAGCATTAAACTGGTTCAAGTCCTATCTAGAAAACCGGGAGTATTTTGTTGAAATTGGAAAATGTGTCTCAAATAAAATGTCCCTGACCTGTGGGGTGCCCCAGGGGTCAATCCTGGAACTCCTGTTGTCCAGTCTCTACATGCTGCTGTTAGGCCAGTTAATACACAGCAATAATGAGTTCTACCACAACTATGCAGATGACACTCAGATCTATGTCTCACTGGCAGCAGGTGAATATGGACCAGTGGATTCACTCTGCCACTGCATCCAACAGATCAGTGTGTGGATGCAAAACAACTTTCTCCAGCTAAACTCAGACAAGACCGAAGTCCTAGTTTTTGGCCCATAGAAACATAACAGCAGTCACCTCCAGTCTCTCTCTAAAACCTTCAAATCAGGCTAGAAATCTAGGGGTAATAATGGACTTGAACTTCAACAGCCACATCAAATCAATAACATCTGCAGCTTTTTACTCTATCTAAAAAACATTGCAAAAATCAAAGGTATACTGTCAAAACCAGACTTGGAGAGACTTATCCATGCATTTGTCTCCAGTTGGTTAGACTACTGTAACGGCCTGCTCACTGGCCTCTCCAAATGAGCCTTAAAACACCTGCAGTACATCCAGAACACTGCTGCTCAGGTCCTGACTAGAACCAGGAAGTACGAGCACATAAGTCCTGTGCACTGGCTCCTGTGACTCAGAGAATAGACTTTAAAGCAGCTGTGCTTGTAAACAAGTCTCTGCATGGCCTATCACCAAAGTACATCTCTGACATGTTAGTGCCATATGAACCATCTCACACTCTGAGGACTTCAGGGACCAGCCTCCTGCTGGTGCCCAGAGTCAGGGCTAAACATGGGGAATCAGCATTTCAGTTTTATGCAGCTAAAACCTGGAACAGTCTTCCTGAAGATGTGAGACAGGCCTCTACTTTGACAATGTTTAAATCCAGGCTCAAAACAGTTGTGGTTAGCTGTGCATATGACTGAAAGGTTTTTATTTGGCACTCGTCTGCTTTAATGGCAATTTATGGTGATTATTTGTGATCATTTATGTTTTGATATGTGTGATTTTAATGTCTTTCCTATTCTGTAAAGCACTTTGAATTACTTTGTGTACGAATTGTGCTATACGAATAAACTTGCCTTGTCTTGCCTTGCCTTAACCATATATGATATTTAGTGTGTGTGGCGCCTTACGTTTGGAGCAGTCCAGTCCAATCCAGCCGGGGTAGCACTGACACGAGCCATCGATGGGGTTACATGTCCCGTTATTTGTGCAGGAACAGGACTCTGCACAGGCCTTCCCAAACTTCCCACTGGGGCATACTGCAAAAAGAGACAAGAGACTATATACATTACATGGAAATCTATTTAAAGACTAGTCCATCTTAAACAGAAAGTGCTTTTCACAACTTTCAGAGGCCAGAGCAGAGTTTTGCCATTATGGTAAAGTTAACAGCAACTAGCATGCTAACTGCACTTCCTGATTATCCCTCTGTTTCCGATCCAAGTTGATGATGGAAATGAGCATCTTTGCTATAATCTGACATATTTACGCTCTAATTACAGATGTCCATTAATGTGCACTGTCCATATCTAATAAATAAATAATTTTTTTAAAAAAGTTACAGGTCAGATCTGTGGAGAGGCAGCCCTGCTCACACTGTTTTTCAAAGTATTTTTAGCGATTAAAAATGTAATTAAATAAACAATCTAAATCTGTTTTTTCAGTACTTTGTAACATTCCAAGCAAAACAATAGGATCTTCATGGAGACCATCCATCAAAAAAGTTACATAGCATACCTTTATAATGTGAACTCTGAACAGAATCCTGTACTATAAAAACATAAATGGCAAATCTAATCACAATTATAATTTTTCTTAGAAAAAAAAAAAAAAAAAACTGGCAAAAACTCCCCGGCTCAATCCGATGCAGCACTGCAAAATACATCTTGATGATATTTATAATGTGATTAATGCATCGTTTTGGAGTCACTTTGCTCTTTTGATGTTGCGCAGACAAAGATAAAGCCACCCAGACACATTTAAGTTCCCTTTAATTCAAGAATAATCTCTGCATCTCCCAAACACAGATAAGGGCCAGCGAATGAGAAGAGTTTAGACATCTGTCACATGCACAGCCCTTAGGATCTGGGACCTTTTATCTCTTAAGAGACCAGTTTTAAGTTAGAAAATACTCATTATTTATGTCTGTGTATTTCAAATTGAGAGCAGGGATTGAAAAGTTGGTGTAGAAGTTACCACAGTATCAAATGTATATGTAAGTTGCAGATAAAAAAAACATGACCATTTTACGATTATTCAAAATTATTGACCAAACTACTGTGAAATCCTTAACTTATCACGCATGGCAGAATGTTCAACAGTTACCATGGTAACACAATGCATACACAGCCTGAGTTTTGAGATTTGAGTCTGAAAACTCAAAACAAAAACACAAAATGTATTTAAATAGGTCATTTTTAGGAGCCTGTGACCAAGCCAAGCATTCATGGTCTTGTTTAGGAGTTTGATTTTCAACATAAAGGTGAAAGTGACTAACGGAAGAAAACTGTCGACTAATGCTCAGCCCATAAGCCTGTGCGGTGGTTTCATTAACAGGATGCACCCTGATTGTAATGGGATAGAGCTCTGAAGGGGGAGTGACTCAGCAAGGAGAGCAAAGGGAGGGGGAACTCAAACTTCGGCAAATATAGCATTTTCAAAACAATAAAAGGTGACATGGTGATCTAAATAGGCTATGTGTCAGCAGTTAATAACCCATAGAAGTAAAATGCCTTCTCTAAAATGTATAAAGTTTTTCCGATCCTTTGAAAACTGTAGGAGCCTACTGCGTCCTGCTTTTTCTACAAACCAAACAACTGTAAACAATTAGTGCTGAATGAAAAACACAAATGATGAGATCAGACTGCAGGCTGTAATTTCTCATTTTCAAACACACGACTCTGTGTGTGTAATTAGACAAACAGGATTAAAATACTGATTACGTAAGACTGTGCTGTGGGCCTGATCACTTTAGCGCAACACTGTCTCATAATACAGGACTTTATCTACTTTAGTATCATTTCATCGGACAACAGCATTAAAGTGAGGAGTCTGCATGTTCTTCTTGTATTTGGGTGGGTTTCTTCTGTATGCTCTGGTTATTCCTACCACTAAAAATGTACGTGTATACTGGCAATGAAAAAAAAAAGATTGACAAATCCAAGCTAATATACTTCTTTGTCTAATTAATGTCATTAATCAGATCTGAGAAACTAAAGCAGCAGGGTTGGCCCTGTTTAGTACTTGGATGGGAGACTTATTATCCAATCAGAAAGCAGAATGAGCCTCACATGAGTCTATCATTTGGGTTGCCAGTTTCAATGCTGAAATTCAGTTGGTCAGTAATCAGTGCTAGTGCAGCCTCTGGAGCGCAGTGAGAAGCCTATTCATATACTGAGAATGAGAGAAATTTGTATGTGTCTTTTATCTGTAGGTTTAGGCTCCGGCACCACAGGTTCAGATGTAAGACCTTTTTTTAAAGCTGCGCTGGCTGCATACAGTTCCTTTAATGTTCCTAACTCATTACAATGACTTTGACCTGCTTATGCTGCAAGTGCCAGTCTCACCATTGATATCACTGGTACTGCTGAATAATCAAATGAAACGTTCAAATGTTTAATGTCCTCATTTACATACTAAAGTAGTTAAGGAAACGAAAAGGATGTATAAAGACGTCTTCTGGACCAGCGCTGTCCTGACGGATCACTTTGGGGAAGCATTTAGCTGCAGTTAGAGGTACAGTCGATACAGCCATTATCAGACTAACACTACAGAGGTACAGAGAAGAGAGGGAGGAGAGAGGAGAAGGAGAGGAGACGAGGGAGGACAGAGGAGACGAGAGGAGGGGAGAGGGAGGAGAGAGGAGATGAGGAGGAAAAAAGACGAGAGAGAAGAGGAGTTGGGGAGAGAAGAGGAGGAGGAAAGATGAGGGGAGAAGAGGGAAGAGGAGGGAAGAGGAAGGGAGAGGGAGGAGAAAGAAGAGAGGAGAGGAGGGAGGGAGGAGAGGGAGAGGGGAGGGAGGGGAGAGGGAGGAGAAAGAAGAGAGGAGAGGAGGAGCAAGGGAGAGTAGAGGAGGAGGAGGGGGGGGGGAGGGGAGGGAGGGAGGGAGGGAGGGGAGAGGGAGAGGAGGGGGGGAACGAGGGAGGGAGGGAGGGAGGAGAGAGGGGAGGAGGAGGAGGGAGGAGAGAGGAATGAGGAGAGAGGGGAGGAAAAGGAGGGGAGAGGAGAAGGTGAGAGAAGGGGAGGAAAGAGGAGAGAGGGAGGAAAAGGAGGGGAGAGGAGACGGTGAGAGAAGGGGAGAGAAGAGGGAGAGGAAGGAGATGAGAGGGAGGTGAGAGTAGGAGGAGAGGGGGGGGCGAGAGGAGGAAAGAGGAGGAAAGAGGAGCTGAGAGAGGGGGAAAAGAGGAGATGAGAAGAGGGGAGAGAAGAGGAGAGAGAAGAGAGAGAGGAGGGAGAGAGGAGGGAAGAGGAGGAGGAGGGAGGAGGGGAGAGGGGGGAGGAGGGGAGGGGAGAAGGGAGGGGAGGAGAAGGGAGAAGGTGGAAAGGGGGGTGAGGAGGAGGAGAGAGGAGGAAAGAGGCGATGAGAGAAGAGAGAGGAAAAGGAGAGAGAGAGAGAGAGGGAGGGAGGAAGGGGGGGGGGGATGATGGGGAAGAGGGGGGGGGGGGAGAGAGGATGACAAGAGACAGGAGGGGGGAGAGGGAGGAGATAAGAGGAGGAGAGGAGGGGAGAGGGAGGAAGAGAGGGAGCGAGAGAGAGACGAGAGGAGGAACAAGAGAGGGAGGGGGGATAAAAAGGGAAGTGAGAGAGAAAAGGGGGGGGTGTGAGAGGGAGGATGAGAGGGAAGAAGGAGGCGACAGAAGGGGAGAAGGATGAGAGGGAAAAAAGAAGGAGAGAGGAGGGGAGAAGGAGGAAGGGAGGAGAGGGAGAGAGGGAGGGGGGGAGGGATGGGGAAGAGGAGAGGAAAGATGAGGGGAGAGGAGGGAATAATGGGGGTAGGAGAGGGAGGGGGTAAGGAAGAGGAAAGAGGGGGAGGAGAGAGGAAGAGAGAAAGGGGAGAGAGACTAGGGAGAGAGGGAGGAGAGAAGGAGATAGGAGGGCGAGGGGGAAAAGAGTATGGGGAAGGAAGAGAGAAAGGAAGGACATAAGAGAGAGGAGGGTGAGAGGGAAAATAGGGAAGGAGGAGAGGGGTAGAGGAGAGAGGTGAGATGGAGATGGAGCGAAGTAAGGCAGAGTTGGGCATGAGAGGGTGGAAAAAGAGGAGAAAAATGGGATAAGGGAGAGGAGACAGAGAAGGGAAGAGCGTATGAGAAGAGGAAGACTGGGAACGGGGGAAGAAGAGAAAAGGAAGAGAAAAGAAAGGAGAGAGCGAGATAAGTTATAAGAAGGAGAAAGGATATAGATTGAAGAAAGGAAGATAGAGGAAGGAGTGAAGAGAGGGAGAGAGGAAGGGAAAAAGAGGAAGAGTGGTAGAAAGAGGAGAGAGGAAACTAGGGAGAAGGGGAGGGAAATGGGGAAAAGAGGGAGAGAGGGAAGAGAGGAAAGGGAGAGAGGGATGGGGGAGAGAGGAGGAGTAGTAGAAAGAGGAGAGAGAGTAGGGACAGGGAGTAGGAGAGAGCAGAGCTAAGGGGGACTTAAAGGGAGAACAAAAGAGAAGGGTGATAGAGGGGGAGAGAGAAAGAGGAGTAAGAGAAGGGGAAGGGAGAGATGAGAGAGGGATGAGAGGGGAGATAGGAGAAATAGGAGAGATAGGAGAGAGGACAGGAGATGCAGAAACAGCACACTGCAACTATAACTGCCCTGCCTGCACTGTAAACATAAAATCTTACTTGTAATGTAAATATTCATCTTTATTTGACAAGTTTGGACTTCAGATCTGTTTACAAACTTAATGAGACCTAGATAAGTGAATAAGAGCAGAAAAAAAAAATAAAAATCAAATGAGTAACTTCAGATGTATTGGGTCCCCAACTTTTTCACACAAGAAAAATAAATGTATATCTGTTTGTGCACCTGATTCTGTGTTCTGCAGCATTTTAGCAGTAACCATAACATGTATTCTCACATTCAGCACATCCACAAATGCCTTTCAGCCAGACGGACCACATCTTGTGACTTATGTAGCTCTTATTTATAACTTTTGCAGAGTTTCCAAAGATCACTTGAATGCACCAAATGAACATGTTTATGCCGGTGGTATTCAAAGCCAGAAACGGTTTACTGAGGACGGGGTAAAGGAGGTTTGAATGGGAGCTTTGACCACTTCATAGGCAGTTTTTCCTTTTTAAAATAAATTTGTGAGATTAATCCACTGAATTACAAAGACTGAATGAGTTGGAGGATAGGTCTAAACTACAGGGTGTGCAAGTTTCATTTAAGACACGTTCACAAGGAGGACGCAATGGTGGGTATGTTTTTAGGGCTGTATTCGATTAAAGAAATTCTTGGTTCATCCACACTCACCATCTTCAAAAAAGAGCTGAAAACTCACCTGTTTCAAAACTGCCTTCAAATATCTGCATCTCTCTTTGTTTAATTTGTGGGTTTTGCTTAGACTGTATAAAGAAGTGGACTAAGTGAGAGTGACAGATATACATCATAGGCTGCTTAAAGTCAGTATGACGTCACCCATAGCATTCGGGTCTAGTCAAGTGAAGCCCATCAAAGCCAGCAGTTATAGGGGCCAATTTGGAGCCGAGTTACATATTTGGAAATCTGAACGCAAGCAGCATGGCAACCAAAGAGACAATCTAGAGCGAGGCTGTTGAAGGTAACACCCTTTCCCACCTACACTCATGAGACTACACCTGCAGTGAGAGTTCAAAAACGACTATTTATACAGAAAAACGTACTAGGAAACAATGTATTTATATAAAGACAACATGTGAATCATCATTTAATTAATGCCATTATTTATTCTACCTTCTTACATGTAAATGCCAAACAATACCAAATTTCCAGCTCACTCACTTCTCCTTATCATCTAAATAAAATAATGAGTTGACTAAAACCCATTTTGTCAGAGTGAATATCAGGCTCCAGGAAAGGTCTCTGCATGTATATCATAGACTGTGTATATAAATGGACACAGCTAACCTGCTAACGGTCTCGTTCCAAATAGGAAGCGATTATGGGCGTGCTTCCAGCTCAATCGACTCTGGCTCCAATTCACCTTCTATTGAAAAACCGTCGCCCCTCTCTCCATAACTGCTGTTGTCAGGCTTGTCATTTGGTCTTTAAATATTCATATTAACTCACTCTACATGATGTACGTAGAGTGATGTAGATGATGCTGGTGTTTTTTATTTCTCTATTGTGTCCATAAATCAAGATATGAATCTTTTCCTGAATTCTATATTTCCCTGAGGTTGCTCCCGCTAGCGTCAGCAACAGGTTTGATTGACAGCGTTGCTAAGAACCTGCTCCCTGCTAAACCAGCGGTATATGTGGGAAGGGTGTTACCTTCAACATACTCACTATGGATTGGCTCTTTGGTTGCTATGATACTCGAGGTCGGAATTCTTAATATGTAACTCGTCTCCAAATTGGCCCCTATAACTGCTCTAGCCTCGATGAGCTTCATTTGACTGGAGCCGAACACTATGGGTGACATCATACTGACTTTAAGCAGCCTATGATGTATATCTGTTGTGGAATGTTCAGCATTTACCATGGCATTAAAAAAGTTTTAAGAAAAGAATATAATCAATGCATCTTCAGGAGCTTGTGATCAGTACAAGCGTTTATGGTCCTGTTTAGCTGTTTGATTTTTAACACAAAATACGGGAGTGACAAACTGAAAAACTGTTGTCTAATGCTATCTAGCTTGTGACTGTAATGTGAGTTGAGATGAACTTGTTTAACAGTAAAAATCATCTCACCTGCTGTAGCCCCAACTAAGTCAGTTCTTTATGGTCAGATTGTTAAATTAAAGCTCAGATTAAAGTCTAACAGAGTTTCGGACAACGCAGTGCCTTCAGTTAGCATCACACTCCAAGGGAATATTAATGACATCAGTTGTAAAGTATCAATACAAAGTGAAATGGGGGTGAAGAGCAGGAGGGGACCCTGGGTAAATCTTTGGAGCCAGGAATTGATGTCACAATGCTAAGGCTGGTACAGAGCCTGGCATATGTGCTGTAGCTTAGACCAACCAACTAGCGGGCAGCACTCCAGATGTTCTTCCAAACGCAACCAGCCAAAATACTGTGACCAGTGTGGGTGCTGTGAGGTTAAGTAAAAGGATCTGAACCGGTAACTTATAGATCAAAGCCATTGCATATCCCACTGCACCGTCTCTGTCTCTTTTAAAACAGTGTATATGATGTTATGAGAACGAGAAAGAGGATGGAGAGAGAAGGGTTCATCCTTATCCAGGGGGACTGGATAGTCTGAAGAGAGGAAGAGAGAGAAGAGGGAGAGAGGGAGAGGGGAGATTAGGGAGGGGGAGAGAGAGGAGGAGTGATAGAAAGACAAGAGAGAGAAGGGAGGATAGTGAGACAGAGAGAGAGGGGGGCTTACAGGAAGAAGAGAGGAAGAGAATAGAGGGGAAGAGAGGGGAGAGAGGGAGATGAGAAGGGTAAGAAGAAAGAGAGGATGAGAGAGAGTTAGAGGGTACCCGGTTCTAAACAGAACTTCCTCAGCACTGACCTTGGTTGCAGAGCGCTCCGTAGAAGCCAGGCAGACAGTCACACAGTCCAGTGATGTGGTGACAGGAGCCAGAGCTGTGAACGCACTGGGGGCAGGAGTGACCACAGCGGGGCCCGAACCAACCCGAAGAGCACACTAAACAACACAGGGACACACAGGATTATACTAATGATATGTGTCTGTGTAATCCCTCAGTCCCCCAGGTAGGATCCAGCAAAATAAAATTCAATTCTGTCAACTGGACAAAAAGTTTTAGAGTGAAGACGTTTGGCTGCTCATCCAAGCCGCTTCTTCAGTTCTGATCAGATTGTTGGTGGACACTGCCTTGTATACATATGAACGGAGGAGGCAACTACACTAAAACACACACCTATTTGTTTACAGTTTCTGTTTGTTGGCTTGCTTTGTTGAACTACACAAAGGTTGTTTTCACACTGCCACTAGTTAGGTGGATGTAAAAGATCATTCACTCTGAGAGTAGAGTGGTGCACTTGTGCCGGTGTGAACATGACAGTTGCAATCTAGACCAGTGGTCCCCAACCACCGGGCCGGGGACCGGTACCGGTTCCATTTGCTAACGGGCCGCACAAAAAAAGTAAATAATTTATCAGCGACCGCATTTTCTCCGAAGTGACTTTTGCCCGCTCCTCATGACACGCTAATAAGCTCGTCCGTAGATATATAATGAAAATCCTGATAGGAAATCGCCACATAAATCCATTTGATATAACGACGAGTTTATTATATCTGTGCTAGATGTGTGTCCGCCGCACAACAGTCAGAGCGTCAGGGCAGAGGTCGAGGAGAGGGGGAGAGCTTTTGAGTCTTAGCACAAACAGCAGAAGCTAAAGGAAAAAAACAGCTCTATGTGGAAATATCACGTATATCACGATCACGTATATTTGTACAAATGGGTGCCGCAGAGCTGCTGTTTGACATGTGGAAAATTGGATCAAGTTGATATCAGTGACTCTCCTCCTGCATCTGCCTGGGTCTGTCTGCACAGGTGAGCCAGGTCTGTCTGAGCAGGTGAGCCTGGGTGTGTCTGAACTTGAACAGCCACATCAAATCAATAACATCTGCAGATTTTTGCCATCTAAAACATTGCAAAAATTAAAGGCATACTGTCAAAAGAAGACATGGAGAGACTTATCCATACATTTGTCTCCAGTGGGTTAGACTACTACGGCCTGCTCACAAGCCTCTCCAAACGAGCGTTAAGACTGAGCGCTAAGTACTTCTTGACTACAACCAGGAAGTACAAGCACATAAGTCCTGTGCTCAGGTCTCTGCACTGGCTCCTGTGGCTCAGGAAATACATTTTAAAGCAGCTCTACTTGTGAACAAGTCTCTATGGACCAGCACCAAAGTAGATCTCCCACATGTTAGCGCCATATGAACCATCTCACACTCTGAGGACTTCAGGGACCAGCCTCCTGCTGGTGTCCAGAGTCAGGACTAAACATGAGGAATCAGCATTTCAATTTTATGCAGCTAAAACCTGGATCAGTCTTCCTAAAGATGTGAGACAGGCCTCTACTTTGACAATGTTTAAATCCTGGCTCCAGATGGTTCTGTTTAGCTGTGCATATGACTGAAAGGTTTTTATTCTGCACTCTTCTCTTTAAATTTAAATTTTATGATGATTATTTATGATTATTTATGTTTGGATTTGTTGTATTTAGATTTTAATGTCTTTCTTATTTTGTAAAGGACTTTGAATTACTTTGTGTATGAATTGTGCTATACAAATAAACTTGCCTTGCCTGTCTGCATAGGTGAGCCTGGGTCTGTTTTGTTTGTTGTTCAAAAAGCTTTTTCTCCGCCACCACAGGCGTGGTGGCGGAGGGTGGCAGTGTATTTAGCCACAGGTGAAACACCCCCGCTTATAGGGGAAGCAAGCGTGCAGAGAGCACTAACAGGTGTGAACTGCGCCTGAGTCATATGTAGCATAATGGTTCAGGCCCCTTAGAGTGACATCGCCCATTAAGAGACACTACCTTGGAACCCTGCTGGACGAATGAGGGATTACAACAATTGCAACCTTTACTCTTCTTTTTAATTTTTATTTATTTATTTTTTAATAAAATGTTGCCTTTTGTCTAGAAAAAAATACATAGGAGTTGATGGGATGGATTTTTAAAGCATAAAAGACAAAATTATGAGTACAAATAAAATTTAAATGTGTAGCCTACAAAAGTCATTTTAACAGAGCATAGGGGAGATCTGGTCCAGTATAATCCAGAAATGGGTCGGCCTTTACAAGGTCTGTTTTAACACTTGTGACACAGAACAGTTCAGGTTCTGCTTATTGTTTGTTGAGTTTGATGTGGGAAAGGGGAGCAATAGTTGTATACCAGTTCTAAACAAGGACTAACCCGAAGGAGGACACAAATGCAACCACATGACATCACAAGGTGGAGTGTTTTTCTGATTAAGAGAGAATATGCAGAATTTCTGTGTTAAACATTTGTGAACAAAACACAATTCTAGGTCTGTTTGTGATGAGGAAACAACATTATTACATAGATCAGAAAATAGTGCAGTATGGGCTGTTTAACTAATCTTTTTTTTTTTTTTTTTTTTTGTACATTGTAGACTACTAACAAATACTAGTTCTTATATTGTTTTGTTTCAGTGTAATATTGTGATGGGATCTTGTGTCCTTCAGTGGGCATCTTGTTTTGCTGTCTCTTTCTCTCAGACAGTAAACTTTAAACATTAAACTGATAAAACGTCCTTGAGGTGCTCTTATCACACTGGGACATATTCATAACAGTCTTGGTATAAAATCCATAATTCAAGGTAAAAACTTTGGCTTTGTCCCAAATGCATACACTTGAACACCACAAGCAGGACGAGAAACAAACCAGAGCTCTCTCAAACCTGCAATCTTATTCTTCATACTACCATCTTTTGACATGTGACTCAAGCAAATACCATCACTAAAAAATTCTAAATTGCTGTTACCTTCATTGAACTATTGGTAGGAGTAATAATAGTAGTAGTAGTAATTCAGATAGTCGTGATTGACAGGTGGATTAGCCAATCAAGACTGATCGTATCAAAACAAATATGGCTGTTTACAAGGGAAAAAAAAGAACATTGCAGATTTCTACAGAATCAATGAGCAAAGCACTAAACTCTCAACTTAATATGAGGTGAGAGAATTGTGATTCTGTTTTTGAATGATGGGTGAACAATGAGATCCTTCATTTCAAATGTTTCACTGAAAAAAATAAACAAAAGGAATCTGATTGGACGGCTGTGTTTAAGCCTGGCTCGAGGCGCAACAGGAGGAGTGATGACCTGACTGATATCTCTCTGAATAAAATTACAGAGGGATATTAGTCTGCAGCAGCAGCAGTAGTAGTGCTAGTATTGCAGTATTCACCTCTCCTACAATTGGTTCCTCTGTACCCCAGCATAAAGGTACAGTAGTATTATTAGTAGAAGTAGCAGTAGTAGTGATAGTATTGCAATATTCACCTGTCCTACAATTGGTCCCGCTGTAGTACTACTACTAGTAGTAGTAGCAGTAGTAGTCACATCCCAGTCATGTCACCTCCCAACCTGCTTCAAGCTGTCCACCATTGTCCCCTGACCATAGACCTGTGGCGCTGACATCTGTAGTTATGAAGTCATTTGAGCACCTGGTCCTGCACCACCTCAAGTCCCTCACCTCCCCCCTCCTGGACCCTCTGCAGTTCGCCTACAGAGCCAATCGGTCTGTGGACGACGCCATTAACCTGGCCCTTCACTTCATCCTCCAGCATCTGGACTCCCCGGGAACCTACGCCAGGATCCTGTTTGTGGACTTCAGCTCTGCGTTCAACACCATCCTCCCTGCTCTGCTCCAGAACAAGCTCGCTCAGCTCAACGTGCCTGACTCCACCTGCAGGTGGATCACTGACTTCCTGACAGACAGGAGGCAGCACGTGCGGCTGGGGAAGAATGTCTCGGACACTTGGACAATCAGCACAGGATCTCCACAGGGCTGTGTACTTTCCCCCCTGCTCTTCTCCCTGTACACCAACTGCTGCACCTCCAGCCACGACTCCGTCAAACTGGTCAAGTTTGCGGATGACACCACCCTCATCGGGCTCATCTCGGACGGGGATGAGTCTGTCTACAGGAGGGAGGTGGATCGGCTGGTGTCCTGGTGCAGCAGCAACAACCTGAAGCTCAACGCCCAGAATACAGTGGAGTGGACTTCAGGAAAGTCACAGCCCCCCTGCCCCCCCTCGCCTTGACCGACTTCCCCATCACCACTGTGGACTCTTTCTGCTTCCTGGACACCTGCATCACCCAGGACCTCAAGTGGGAGCCGACCATCAGCTCCCTCATCAAGAAAGCCCAGCAGAGGATGTACTTCCTGCGGCAGCTAAAGAAGGCCAAGCTGCCGGTCCAGATGATGGTGCAGTTCTACACGGCCATCATTGAGTCCATCCTCACTTGGTCCATCACTGTGTGGTTTACTGGGGCCACTGCCAGGGACAGGCAGAGACTGCAGCGCATTGTGCGCTCTGCTGTGAAGGTGATTGGCTGCAGCCTTCCATCTCTCCAGGACCTGTACGTCTCCAGGACTCGGGGGCGAGCAGGTCGTATAGCAGCTGACACTTCTCACCCTGGACATGGACACTTGCCTCTAGCAGGAGGCTACGGTCCATCAGGACCAAAACCTCTCATCACAAGAACAGCTTCTTCCCCTCTGCTGTTTGTCTCATGAACACTTTATAATATCTGCACTAAACTGGACATTTTATAACACTGGTCACTAAATAACCCATGTTGCACTGTTGTTGTTTTGATGCTGCTGTTGTATATATTTTCTACCTGCATGCCCTTATTTGTATTTATTCAGTGTGTTTTTTTTGTGTGTGTTCCATGTGCACTTGTGCACTCACCGAAGTAAGTTCCTAGTCTGTGAGCTCTGCCACGGACAATGGCAATAAAACTTCTTCTGATTCTGATTCTGATCTCCTACAGTTGGTCCCTCTGTAGTCGCAGTAGCAGTAGTAATAGTCACAACAGCAGTAGAAGCAGTAGTAGTATTACGCACTTCTCCTACAGTTGGTCCCTCTGTACCCCGGCAAACAATTACAGCAGTAGTAGTAGTAATAGTAGTAGTAGCATCAGTAGTAGTAGTAGTACTCACCCCTTCTACAGTTGGTCCCTCTGTACCCCGGGGCACATGTGCACGTCCCGTCTTGAGGAGAGCAGGATCCTCCGTTCTCACAGGAGCAGGTGAAAGAGCAGTTTGGACCCCAGCGCCCCTCAGTGCATAAGCTGTCACACTGCACTCCTAAAACACCAAAACACAAGAATGAGCAACAATAGTACCGGTTTAATCTCATTTTGGATCTGATCTAAAACTTGATGAAGTCCTGGGACAGTCTAAACTTCGGGCTTGTTCACACTTACACACACACCACATGAAATTTTGCACTAAACCAGAACTAAACCCGAAACAAAAGCTGGACTCCAGCAGAACTACTGCTGTGTTCCATTTATGCTTGGAGGTTGGAGTTATGTTTCCAGTTTCTGTGGTCCAGTGGTCAAGTTGGAAGATGCACTGACAGGTACATTACAGCATATGTACAACAGCAACTTAAAAGTAAGAATAAAACGTTGGAAAAATGCTCAAATCATCCAAAATGCAGGTCAGTTTATTATTCTGGTCATTGTTATTACATGTGTTACTTGCAAGTCAGTCTTTGAGAGTGATTTTTTGCTTTTGTTGACATTAGCTCCAAGTATCCACTAGCAGAGAGAAGCATAACAGAGCATTTATAACTGCAGAGGCCAGTAGCATGCGGTGACTTTTATGGATAGGCAGCATCAATATTTAGTCGATAACAATTTAATAACGGCACTTTTTATACAAACTACATTGCAAATTAGCATTTTTATTTTTACTGACATTAAATACATATATACTGAGCCATTTGGAGTCACAGTGGAGAAGCAAAGACCTACATATTAATAATTATATATATTGGACTTATATACTGTCTAATACTGGAATACTGTTTGTTTGTTTGTT